>JASEVX010000001.1:133546864-133733383 GCA_031761405.1 Serripes groenlandicus | reverse complement strand
GTTTGTTTGAATGGTGTTTTACACCGCTTACAACAATTATGTTATATCACGGCGTTTATGATATGTACGTTTGTTTGAATGATGTTTTATACCGCTTACAACAATTATGTTATATCACGGCGTTTATGATTGGTACGTTTGTTTGAATGGTGTTTTACACTGCTTACAACAATTATGTTATATCACGACGTTTATGATTGATACGTTTGTTTGAATGGTGTTTTACACTGCTTACAACAATTATGTTATATCACGGCGTTTATGATTGATACGTTTGTTTGAATGGTGTTTTACCACTGCTTACAACAATTATGTTATATCACGACGTTTATGATTGGTACGTTTGTTTGAATGATGTTTTACACCGCTTACAACAATTATGTTATATCACGGCGTTTATGATTGATACGTTTGTTTGAATGGTGTTTTACACCGCTTACAACAATTATGTTATATCACGACGTTTATGATTGATACGTTTGTTTGAATGGTGTTTTATAACTCTTACAACAATGATGTTATATCACGGCGTTTATGATTGGTACGTTTGTTTGAATGGTGTTTTACACCGCTTACACAAATTGTGTTATATCACGGCGTTTATGATTGATACGTTTGTTTGAATGGTGCTTTATAACTCTTACAACAATTAAGTTATATCACGGCGTTTATGATTAATACGTTTGTTTGAATGGTGTTTTACACCGCTTACAACAATTATGTTATATCACGGCGTTTATGATAGGTACGTTTGTTTGAATGGTGCTTTATAACTCTTACAACAATTATGTTATATCACGGCGTTTATGATTGATACGTTTGTTTGAATGGTGATTTACACCGCTTACAACAATGATGTTATATCACGACGTTTATGATTGGTACGTTTGTTTGAATGGTGTTTTACACCGCTTACAACAATTATGTTATATCACGGCGTTTATGATTGATACGTTTGTTTGAATGGTGTTTTACACCGCCTACAACAATGATGTTATATCACGACGTTTATGATTGATACGTTTGTTTGAATGGTGTTTTACACCGCTTACAACAATTATGTTATATCACGACGTTTATGATTGATACGTTTGTTTGAATGGTGTTTTACACCGCCTACAACAATGATGTTATATCACGACGTTTATGATTGATACGTTTGTTTGAATGGTGTTTTACAACGCCTACAACAATGATGTTATATCACGACGTTTATGATTGGTACGTTTGTTTGAATGGTGTTTTACACCGCTTACAATAATTATGTTATATCACGACGTTTATGATTGATACGTTTATTTGAATGGTGTTTTACACCGCCTACAACAATGATGTTATATCACGACGTTTATGATTCGTACGTTTGTTTGAATGGTGTTTTACACCGCCTACAACAATGATGTTATATCACGAAGTTTATGATTGGTACGTTTGTTTGAATGTTGTTTTATAACTCTTACAACAATTATGTTATATCACGACGTTTATGATTGGTACGTTTGTTTGAATGGTGTTTTATAACTCTTACAACAATTATGTTATATCACGGCGTTTATGATTGATACGTTTGTTTGAATGGTGTTTTACACCGCTTACAACAATTATGTTATATCACGACGTTTATGATTGATACGTTTGTTTGAATGGTGTTTTACACCGCCTACAACAATGATGTTATATCACGACGTTTATGATTGATACGTTTGTTTGAATGGTGTTTTACACCGCCTACAACAATGATGTTATATCACGACGTTTATGATTGGTACGTTTGTTTGAATGGTGTTTTACACCGCTTACAACAATTATGTTATATCACGACGTTTATGATTGATACGTTTGTTTGAATGGTGTTTTACACCGCCTACAACAATGATGTTATATCACGACGTTTATGATTGGTACGTTTGTTTGAATGGTGTTTT
Source organism: Serripes groenlandicus (assembly GCA_031761405.1). Lineage (NCBI taxonomy): Eukaryota > Metazoa > Mollusca > Bivalvia > Cardiida > Cardiidae > Serripes > Serripes groenlandicus. The sequence goes on along the minus strand of JASEVX010000001.1, from coordinate 133,731,458 downwards.
ACACCGCCTACAACAATGATGTTATATCACGACGTTTATGATTGGTACGTTTGTTTGAATGTTGTTTTATAACTCTTACAACAATTATGTTATATCACGGCGTTTATGATTAATACGTTTGTTTGAATGGTGTTTTACACCGCCTACAACAATGATGTTATATCACGACGTTTATGATTGGTACGTTTGTTTGAATGTTGTTTTATAACTCTTACAACAATTATGTTATATCACGACGTTTATAATTGGTACGTTTGTTTGAATGGTGTTTTACACCGCTTACAACAATTATGTTATATCACGACGTTTATGATTAATACGTTTGTTTGAATGGTGTTTTATAACTCTTACAACAATTATGTTATATCACGGCGTTTATGATTGATACGTTTGTTTGAATGGTGTTTTACACCGCTTACAACAATTATGTTATATCACGACGTTTATGATTGGTACGTTTGTTTGAATGGTGTTTTACACCGCTTACAACAATTGTGTTATATCACGGCGTTTATGATTGATACGTTTGTTTGAATGGTGTTTTACACCGCTTACAACAATTGTGTTATATCACGGCGTTTATGATTAATACGTTTGTTTGAATGGTGTTTTACACCGCTTACAACAATTGTGTTATATCACGGCGTTTATGATTGGTACGTTTGTTTGAATGGTGTTTTACACCGCTTACAACAATTGTGTTATATCACGGCGTTTATGATTGGTACGTTTGTTTGAATGGTGTTTTATAACTCTTACAACAATTATGTTATATCACGGCGTTTCCCGAGTAAGTAACCTGTCGTCTTGTACAATTATCTTAACAGCTGCGAGTCAGACGTAAGCAGGTTAAGCCATTACTAACACTTTTTAAGTAGCCGGTGATTGAAACCGCGACCCCCACACACAAGGCGGAAGCTCTACCAATGCAATGCAGACAGTTATTCAATGTTAATGCTCACCCAGGAGTCATCACAAGTTTTCTGCAATTATTTTGAACACAATTAATATAGACTCACAAAGCGCCCAGGTACCCACAGCATGTACGTTTTTGTTGTTGATAATACTTATGGTTCCTTCGAGAAATAATATAAATCAAGCCTGAATTTGATTTTACTATCAGTAAGTATGTTACATAATATTGGTGGAGCGTTTTTTTTTTTAAAGATATGAGCCTCTTATATAGTTAATTGGCATTAACGACAGATTCGGATTAATTGCCAAATTTAACAATTTTGATACGTTTTACAAACTTAAAGAAATGACGTCAAAAAAGGGATGATACCAACATACATGTTACTTTAGTTAAACTAATAAGTCATCAATAACATGGGTTGTTCATAACACAGATTCAACAGTTTAACCCCCTTTTCCACATTCAACAAATCTATAATGAGGTGACCTTTTATACACATTTTCATTAAGCAAAGCATTTTCACGCACCTCAGCAAACAGCTTTCGAAAGCATTGTGACAAAAGAAGAAAGTCCTTCAACTTATCCTTTGATTAAGATGTTTTCAAATCTATGCATACATTTCACTTTCATTTAGATACACATTTTCTGAAATTTAATAATTTAGTTTATTTCCAGTGTTTCATAACAAACTATTCCACATATCTCCTCTTCGGAAGTTTGACCAAAGAAAAACAACATTATGTTTATTTTTTGCATGTTTTTGGGACGTAGTCGTTGGCTTTCATATAGTAAAATGGCAAACAACAATTCATTTAAGCCTTAGCCATAAACAGAAACTTTCTGACGCTTCTGCAGATGACTACATTGAAAACAATGTTGCAATAGGATACAATGTTTATCATGAGCAATTTCGCCTTTTGGTACAATGTTTGAACTCTATTCAATCAGTTAACCTTATAGAGGTTTATCAAAGGTTTTAACCAGACTTAAACTACTGTAGATTTGTTTTATGTGGAAAAGGGTTTATCTAAATGATCTCTGATGAATCTCTGTCAGAATCAAATTGGTTTCCCAATACATTGGCCTAATAAGCAGAACTGTGTTTCACAGGCTCATATTTCTCTGCAATATAAATTGTTGTTTTGATATTGTGCATTTACAAGTAGCATATTGTTTCCATAATTACCTATAAGGAAGAATATCCTTGGACATTTTCGGGAAACATGTACATAATATTACCATGTGTCTGATTCCAAGATCATTTGGTATACTTGTTCGTTGGGAGACCCTCTACCAAATTCATATGTATTGGTTGATAAAGATGGATTCAAGGCGGCATCAAAACATACGCAAAAGGGAACGCTTCTTGTTTTACTTGTATGTATAGAGTAAAAACATAAACAACTCATTTATTTCTATTAAACCAGGTGAGCGATTTAGGACCATCATGGTCCTCTTATATATGTATATAGTGAACACTTTAAAATCTTCTTGTCCAAAAGTTGAGGTCCGATTTTTTTTGATTTTTCTTGGTTTCTTAGTGACATTTTAACAAATTAGTAAAGTAAATCAATGACCACCCATTACATTACATCCTGCAGATTGTATACGCTTAAATGACCATGCTGTCTTCATTCCTGGTATGATTATCAATCACGCCCCGCACACGAGCATTGCAATGGTGGCAGTGGGTATAAAGAATCTCGTATTGGTGTTTTTGTCATAGTCAATTAAAATACCCATGGGCAGATTAGAAATAAACTGGATTAATTAAGTGACTTACCTTACTGTTGAATGGAAGCGTGCGTATTTAACAAACATAATTATTTTGTGAACATAGATATACAACTACCTGCCTGACCTAAACCCTTTCCCTCATATAGACGCTTTCTGACGCTTCTGCGGCAGACGGCTTTTTGAAAATATAGTGACAAAAGAAGAAATTGCTCAAAACGAGCAATTTCTCCTTTTGCCGCAATGTTTTCCACTTTTAGTCATAGGTTATTCATTCAATTAAAGAGATTTTCCATTTTTTGACAACATATGTTCAAAGTCGTCTGCTGCAGAATTGTCGTATTGGGGAAAGTGGTTACCAATTCCCACACAACCGTACCACAATCATTTAAGTGCATTTATTTTAAAAAGCTACGTGACCATTTGCAAATCTTCACTTATTTAACTTAAATGATAAATCGTTTCCCTTTAAAGTAGTTTCATTTAAGATTATATAATTTAAATGTGGTCATATGTCACGGATTTGAACAGGAAAACACTTATATTTGCGTCGAAACCCCGACTAGTGGAGTATAGCTAATCATATGCATTTGTTTTCATTTGCCCAAAATTGATTGATTGATTTGGGCTTAACGCCGTTTTCAACAATTTTTCATATCACGGCAGCCAGATAACTTACTGATGTGTTTCCTTGCTTTCTCACACCAGTTCTCCACACAACATACTTTCCAAGCAACTGGCTGCTTTTCCACATAGACTGTAAGCCCATTGGTGAAAGACGAATGACGCTTGTCACAGTGACTTTTGTCAAACGTCGGAAAGAATGTTGGCCGAGCTGGGATTCGAACTCACAACCCCTGGATTGAGTCCGCGTCGCTACCGACAATAAATTGACCGACTTTTACAATTAAAGGGGCAGGTAGACTGATTTGTTTTGATGTGCGTTAATGGGTGCGGATGAGAACCAATCAAATTATACTTTGAATATTTATACGCGATGGTGATCAACGTTTCATGGGCTAAGTCTATGTGGAAAAGCAGCCAGTTGCTTGGGAAGATTGTTGTGTGGAGTACTGGTGTGAGAAAACCAGGAAACACATGAATAGGTGAACTGGCCGCCGTGATATGACTGAGAATTTGTAAAAAACGGCGTTAAACATCAATCAATCAATCAATCAATCAATCAATCAATCCATGATCAAGGTTTTGGTCGAACGTTGGTGTTCTCAAAACACTTTTGTTATTAGCTTTAGGTCGCTTTGTCGTTCGCTCCAAATTATACAAGTAATATAAAATATACTGACAGAAATAAACACACCTTAGTATAAATCTAACACTAAATCTTCGTAAGCAATGGTTCGCTTGACTTACGCTGCGCATGCTGTTAGAAGTTAAGGTAATTTCTCCCCACGCTTCAGTTCTTTTACTGGTGCGTTTGTACTCAAGATTTTACCTTTTTGACTGACTCACATTGTTCGATGTCCGATTTTCAGCAAATCACAACAACCTAGTTTGTTATATTTGAAAAGGTAGTTTAGAGAAATGCCAAGACGACCCAATGGGTTATGATAAAGTGGACATTTTAAACCTAATTGGCACATATTGTTTCTTTTCTTTTTTTTGAAAAGGCCTGCCAAGGTGAATACTGTCTGTATATGCATGCATATCAGAGTGTTGCTGTTGTTTTCGAGATATATTTGTTATTAACCCTTTCCCTCATACGACAAATCTGCAGCAGACAACTTTGAACGTATTTTTTCAAAAAGCCGTCTGCTGCAGAGGCGTCAGAAAGCGTCTATATGAGGGAAAGGGTTAATTAAGCGATATCTCATTGTGAAGCTGTGACTAGCTCGAAATAGATAAACAGCATCTGATAATTTGGGGTTTTATCCGTAATGGGATCACACAAACGGGAAACAACGGGACCAACATAAAAGTTACGCAATTGACGTTACTTGCAGTTCAGTTGAGTGACCGCTTTGAACGACGGAGAACGTTAATGTAGCGACTGGTGTAAAGTGGCTTAGTTTTGAAGAACACAAATGAAAACATTATTGGAAAGTTGGATATGTCAAGATACACCAGCCGTCTGGTTTAATCATTTCCCACATACTAGAAATCAACAGCAGACGGCTTTCAAAATATTTCGTAAAATAATTAAAAATCTGTATAAAGGAAAGAACAATCATTGTATACAGTTGAACACATTTTGCTCATTTAGTCGTCTTCTACAGAGATATTTTCTTTCATTTTGTTTATTTCTTATTAAAACCTGGTTGTTTTCGATAGCTTCTCTGAACCATGACAGCTTGCAATAAACGATATTTTTCTCACCGTACTTTTTACAAATACACCACACATTATGGGACTACGTCATAAGAAAACTGACTTTTCGTGTAACGTGATCCAAATAATTGAGTCGTCCCGCGAGACCAAAACCGACATAATAGCCTCTGCGTAATGTATCGACCCAGATCAGCCTGCGCAGTCCGCGCAGACCTATCCGGGCCGACATATTCTGTCTCAGGGGAATAGAGGTATAGAGAAATGATTCCTGAAACAGAAAATCCGCAGGAGGCGAAAAGTGTCTATCCGGGTAAGCTTGTGCTGCATGCTTAGGCTGATCAGGGTCGATATTTTACGCAGAGTCCACAACGATGGTTTTCTCGCGGGACGCCGCTCATATGGCATGTTTTAGTTTCGTGTCTAATTGTAAGTCTTCACTCTGATGTGAAATTAAAAGTCAAACGGTTCATCATATGTCATGAAAAGAAAGTTTGCGGAAGACGAAAAAAAAAATCCAATTATAAATGTGAAACTGGTTTGCGTGTACCGAGGTAATTATCGGTCACGTTTTATATTTCACTTTAAAAATGAATGATACCATGAGGATTAAATTATGTGAACCGCATCGGTCGATGACTCTTTGACTCTACGGCTTGGCTACATTTAGGGTAACATGTAAACCGCATCGGACGATTTGGGTTCTTTTGGACTCTCCGGCTTGGCTACATTTAGAGTAACATGTTAACCGCATCGGACGATTTGGGTTCTTTTGGACTCTCCGGCTTGGCTACATTTAGGGTAACATGTTAACCGCATCGGACGATTTGGGTTCTTTTGGACTCTCCGGCTTGGCTACATTTAGAGTAACATGTTAACCGCATCGGACGATTTGGGTTCTTTTGGACTCTCCGGCTTGGCTACATTTAGAGTAACATGTTAACCGCATCGGACGATTTGGGTTCTTTTGGACTCTCCGGCTTGGCTACATTTAGAGTAACATGTTAACCGCATCGGACGATTTGGGTTCTTTTGGACTCTCCGGCTTGGCTACATTTAGGGTAACATTGGCATAAAACTAGTAGGGCTACATCTCTCGCTCCAAAAGTTGCATACTTATGGGAATATATTACATGTCGCCAGACAGTGAATGCTCTAATAAGAATGTGCGTAATGTAATGAACTCACCTCAGTCTTCACTTTACGCAGATACTTTAAGACCCCAAATTGCTATAGTGCATCGGGTAATGAAATCTCGTTTGTAGAGAGTTGATATGAACGTCGACCGAGGGATTCATTTGACGAGGTTTCAAATAGAATAGTTCAAGTAAACCGTTCGTTACTCTAAGCTAAGGATAGATAACGTATTGTTATTGTATTTTGATGCGTCTGGTAAAATATGTAATTTATTCACTAGCCGATCTTCTAAAATATGTTAATAGCAAAATACCGGGTCTGTCTGCGCCGACGTTCTCACATATCAAACAAAGTATAGTTTTTGCAATGTGTTTGCACAAGATTCACTGAAGCATTCGTTTTCAGGGGCGTAGCTACCTTTAGGCACTGTAGGCACGTGCCTACACATTTTTTTCTAAAAATGCCCCAAAATGCAGCTGCGGCGATACACATCTGCGTAATGTATCGACCAGATCAGCCTGCGCTGTCCGCGCAGACTGATCCGTCCGACACATTCCGTCTAAGGGGGGATAGATAGAGTAGTGATTCTTGACACAGGAGGCGAAAAGTGTCTATCCGGGTACGCCTGTGTGGCATGCTTAGGCTGATCCGGGTCGATACTTTACGCAGAGTCCACAATGTTGAATTTCTCACGAGACGGCCTACACATTGATTATTGCAAAGCTACGCCCCTGGTTTTATATAAGAAAGTTAGATAACGTGACCTTTCGTTACTTTTGCAAGCGTAATCATTAGTTGTATATATATATATATCGGGTTGAGTAATAAGGCCTCATTAGTCGCCGGGCAGAAGCCCGCGACTTCTATTTTTAATAGCTTTTCGAAAATCACATGGGAGGGCGGCTTATTATTAGAAAGAAACAAATCTAGATGATTTGAACATATTACAATTGTGGTTGTTTACGAACACTAATAAATGACACATCTAAAATGAAATAAATATTCCGATTTTTTAATGTTTGCAGTTTTTTTTTATTTCACTCGCATTTAAGTTTTTTGTCTTATTTACGAAGACAAAAGTGGTCCCTTCAAGACGTGAACCAACACCCCCTAATGCAGACTCTTATGTGTCATCATTGAGGTCAATTTCGGATTCTCCTTTTAATAGCAATTTTAACTTACTAAATGTTGTTTTCATGTTCAAAGAGATGTCTTGATTTGTGTAGAATTCATTTAATAATGTTAATCCATGAATATCTAAAGTAGGAACTGTTTCTAAGCTAAATATAGACCCTATTCTGTTGTGTAGTTTCGTGACCTTTAACATCGATTTTCGCGCATGCGCATTTCGATATGAAAAAGCGAGTGATATTATTTTATTTTAGACAAGTACAAGACGAATGTTTGACGCAAAGCGTCAAAGAGAAGCCGCAATATTTCGTTGTACATGTAGAAATAAGAAAAAAAGAACATTTTTAAATCCACAAACAATAGAACAATTTAAACTGTAGACGGTATTGCTGATATATTTCTCCTTTTGAAGACTTTTGTTTTCTTCAAATTACCTCCCTTTAAAGCAATACCAGGATATTTACCTTGTGATTCGAATAAGATTGACAAACATTGAAATTATATGAATGAATACTATTATTTAAATAAGTAACAACAGCAAAATTAAATTAAAGCCAGATAAATGTGTACACATTTCGTTAATTTGTTATAGATATCCTAATGTATAGATATGAATATAAACTTTATAAGCAAATGTTTTCATTTCAACGTTCCTAATGTTTGAATAGACTAAGGAAAGTCAAGAATACATAAATAAATCAATGCAGTCTTTTCCGGCGACATTGATGCCTTGCATCAATTTTCTCTTGTAGTGTATTAAAGTAACTTTTCTTGTATTCAATTGAGTTTATCTTAAAGGCATACGCGGGATTTTCCACTGCGCATCACAGCTGCGCAGCTTTGACTTATCAGAGTTGTCCCCGAGTCAGTCACAGTCACTTCCCCTTCACTTCCGGTTTAACGCATGGTATAATTGTTTTGTTTTTATATCAAGCATCAAAGTAAAAATACGTTAGAACTGTTTGCGAAAATGCCATCCAAATGGCGTGGTCGCTTCATAAAAGCCGGTGAGAAGAGACGGGATCATCAGATGCCAAATCGATATGATGTGATCTAACGGGTCAATAATTATGCAAGTTTAAATTATTTGTTAGTCTTTCACATATATATTTCTGTATATTGTTCAAAAGTACATATCTAGTGTACCTGTATATTTGAATGGGTGTTTACCTACAATGATATAGTGTTATGTATTGATTGTGTATGAACGCACTCTATTTTGCCGAAAATGCCGATGTTTGAATAATGGGGGTAGGGTTGTACAATAACGCATATTTTTTTAAACCCATAGAAACCTATCCTTTTTTTGGCTCTTTTTACCTCAGTAAGATATGGAGAAATGTTTATAATTCATTTAGTTTGAATTAGAAACGGTCAAAAAATATTTATTACCCCAACAGTGGAAACAATTGTGGCCGGTCTCACTTTTTGGCCTCATAAATTTATATTTATATAGTATTCTGTACAATTATTGATGCCTTTCGAGCTGCACATACAAAGAGCACCAAATTGAACAGGAATTAGCTTCAGAAAAGACTTGAAAGTATGCATACAAAACAATTTGTTATTATTTAGACTTACAATAAAATGCTCGAAAATTTGACTAAAGTTGACTAAATCGTCGTCTTTCGAAAGTACTCTATACAAAAATATATCTCGGTGACCTATATATATTTTTTCATATTAGTTTTTGCATTTGGGAGAGGAATACATAGTCCAAAGTACAAGAGCTCATCAAAGGTGTATCTATTTAGTAGCATATGCCTTTACTAGAAAACGAAATGGGTGACAGGTAGGTCGGATTCATATTGAACTGCATGGATATGTAATGATAATGTAGTGTCATTTCTACTATTTGTTGATTGATTGATTTGAGATTGATGTTGTTTGTATACCAATCGGTCATATCGTGGCGGCCGGTTCACCTTACCATGTACTTACTAGCTTTCTCACACAAGTAAACCACAGAACAGTATTTTAAGGAACTGGCTGCTTTTCCATAGAGTAATGCTAGACCATTTGTGGAAGACGAACGACGCCTGTTGCATTGACTTTTGTCAACAAATATTAGCTGTGGTTCGAACACACAACCTCTGGATAGACAGCCCGTGTCACTACCAACTATCATGTTTAACCCAAACCATATTTATAATTAAAAGAACTTTCAGGATCATTAAGATTAATGTCACGTGAAATATGTCTGTGAATTTTACATACACGTTGTGTTCGTATATCTCTAGCATATAGTTAACACTTTCAGCGCCATAGGCAATATTGAGGTTTTTGAAAACAATACTGATTCAGGCGAGTCAGCTCGTAACGAGCTGTCTCACCTGAAATCAGCATTGTTTGCCTTTTAGTTATCAAAATAGTCCAAACTTTTATTACATAATAAATGGAGACGCCCGATTTTGAACATGGAAGAGACTACTTTAAACAATTCGGCGCTGAAAGAGTTAAACGAAATAAAGTAACTGACATGTCTAGCGGACAACCTTGAATGAGATCACAATTGTTATATAAACGTAAACATCCAAAAATAGATACTCGTATGATGTGAGTCATATATCATCCTATATACCTGGGATCCGGATTCAGTTTGCACTATTGTCCTAGCATGTCAATATAATTTCATGTAAGCCTCAACGTCACCATTTGCATTTTACCCTTTTCCCAAATACATACACTTTCTGATGCCTCTGCAGCAGATGAATTTTGAAAACAGTGTGGCAAAAGAATAAATTACTCATTATGAGCAATTTCTACTTTTGCCACAATGTTTTAATTTTTATTCAATAGTTATTATACTTGGATTTTACTAAGAGAACTTTGACTTTTTGTTAAGTTAATGTTTTAAAAGTTGTCTACACCAATACAATATGATTGGAAGACGCCAGGAGGCGGCTTCCTGTAGGGATGCTTAGAAACTTCGGTCAAGGAGAATATTTAGACCTGCCAGCGTGACCACATATCTTGATTTCTCTTTGTCCTTACTAAGTACATTAATTTAAGGTAATGACTTTTTAAACATCCCTTTTACACTCTATATACATGTGTGAGTTTTACAAATCAAAAACAAAAGACAAAGGCCAGTATATTAATTGAATGTATGTACATTCTTATTTAAGCGAAATTCATACTGTATCTTGCCTAAACAGTAAAACTGAATTGGTTACCTGCCTCAGACGCTTTATTAGTTCGATAGTATGTTAAACCGGGAACCATAAACAAGAGAGGCGCGCAGTAAATGTAATCTGGTTCCTTACATGCTATCATATATTACGCAGTAATTAGATGAAGAAGCTTCATAGAAGATGAACATATATAAACCACAGAAATATCTGTTTCAAGATAAATTTTGCCGTCTAGTTGAAATGTTAATGTTTATCAAACTTGTTCATACGAATAACTAGAAAAAAGTAGTACTTAAAAGGTAATTTGAAGTATACGCACAATTTAACTAAGTGCAGCAAATATTTTTCCCATTTGGTCTGACACCTCTGTTTGATAATACACATGTATGACGATTTAAATAAACAATTTAAAGGGAATACAAATAGTTAACAGAGTTAAACATTTAAATACATGTTCAATAGCTAACCGTTTCCCACAAACCAATTTGGTAAAGGAAGTTCACGTTGTGCCGGGTTAGCTAGTCTCAATATAAAATCGTAAATATTGGAAATATACTTATACACAAACGGACGTTTCTAGTTTTAGTACATACAAGAACAGTTCATACTTAAATTTACTTAACATGTTTGGTATATTGAAATGGATGTTCCTGCGAGATTCACAATCAACAGCTTTAGTTGAAAACATTAGGAATGTTGATATGAAAACATTTGTTTATAAATTTATAAATGTTATATTCATACCTATACATTAGGGTATCTATAAACAATTAACGAAATGTGTACACAATTATCTTGGCTTAAATGTTTGTCAATATTATTCATACGAATCACAAGGTAAAAATCCTGGTATTGCTTAAAAGGAGGTAATTTGAAGTATACAACAGTCTTCAAAAGGATAAATATTTCAGCATTACCGTCTTCAGTTTCAATTGTTCTAATGTTTGTGTATTTAAATGTTGTTTTTTTTTATTTCTACATGTACAACGAAATATTGCGGCTTTTCAAACATTCGTCTTGTCTGGATCTGTAATGATTGCCAAATAAATCGAAATGACCAAGGTCAAGACAAACATTATTACTAGGTTGGTTTCACCCGAGGGCAGCTCCTATATATGAACCCGTTCGAAATTTGAAATAGGGCCTAATTTGCATTTAATACGTCCAGATACATTATCTAAAAGACAGAAATAAAGTTTTTATAAAAAAAAATCTCGTCAATTTGTCAACAAAATTGACGAGTTGACGAACTTGACGAAGCTCTTCTGAATGACTGGTGGCCATGAACTTTGAAATAGGGCCTTATTTGCATTCAATACGTCCAGATACATTATCTAAAAGACAGAAATAAAGTTTAAACAAAAAATCGTCAAATAGTCAACCAAATTGAACAGTTGACGGACTTGACGAAGATCTTCTTAATGACTGATGGCCATGACATTTGAAATACGGCCTAATTTGCATTCAATACGTCCAGATAAATTATCTAAAAGACAGAAATAAAGTGTTCAGAAAAATATTTATTTCGTCAATTCGTGGACTAAATTGACGAGTTAACGAATTGACGCTTGACGACTCTTCTTGATTAGTTTAAACATGTTAAATTGTCATATGTTTAACATAGTAGGAAACATCAAGAAATAAACAATGGGGAAATGGATTGGACTGAAAGCTCATAGCTTACTTTAGATCCTCTCCAATAAAGAATGATTTTCAGAAAGAAAGTTGTGAACCTAACTTCACGGACTTAAAGAAGTCACAGTTCGTCACTCGTCAACCTAACTTCACGAACCTAACAAAAGTCACAGTTAGTCACTCGTCAATTCGTCACTCGTCAACCTAACATCACGGACCTAAATAGTCACAGATCGTCACTCGTCAACCTAACTTCACGGACCTAAACAAAAGTCTCAGTTGGACCTGGTTAATTCTATGATAACTTATAGATCTGTACTGTCTTGATAAATATTGCAACGAGCGGCGTCACATTTTCAAAGTAGCCGACAACATATGTCAGCGTGATATGAGCCATCTCGCGAGAAAACCAACATTGTGGACATTGCGTAAAGTATCGACCCGGATCAGCCTAAGCATGCCACGCAGGCCCACCCGAATAGATACTTTTCGTCTCCTGTTGATTTTCTGTTTCATTAATCATTACTATATAGCTCTATCCCCCTGAGACGGAATGTGTCGGCCCGGATCAGTCAGCGCGGATTGCGCAGTCTGATCTGGGTCGATACATTACGCAGAGGCCATAATGTTGTTTTTTTCGCGGGACGGCTCGTATATATTATGTCCTTATAGACTTAAACGGTTTTTGCTGGCCAAGCATGATCAATGTTCAAACAATCATTTAAATTTTCAGATAATACCAGTACTTCAATTTGTTAAGATGTGTCTTTATTCTTAAGACGTTTTAACTCGGAGGGCAAGAACTCCGGTATAAATCGACCTCTATCGAATTGACATGGAGGGCAACAACTCAGGTATAAATTGACTTCTATCGATTTAACATGGAGGGCAACAACTCAGGTATAAATCGACCCCAATCGATTTGACATGTAGGGCAACAACTGAAGTATAAATCGACCCCAATCGATTTGAAATGGACGGCAACAATTCGTATAAATCGACCCCAATCGATTTGACATGGAGGGCAACAACTCAGGTATAAATCGATACCAATTGATTTGACATGGAGGGCAACAACTCAGGTATAAATCGACTCCTATCGATTCGACATGGAAGGCAACAACTCATGTATAAGTCGACCCCTATAGATTTAACATGGAGGGCAACAACTCAGGTATAAATCGACTCCTATCGATTCGACATGGATGGCAACAACTCATGTATAAGTCGACCCCTATAGATTTGACATGGAGGGCAACAACTCAGGTATAAATCGACCCCAATCGATTTGACATGGAGGGCAACAACTCGGGTATAAATCGACCTCAATCGATTTGACATGCAGGGCAACAACTCAGGTATAAATCGACCCCAATCGATTTGACATGTAGGGCAACAGTAATCAAATTATACGTATACAACATACAAGACACATAATAATTATATTATTATACAAAAATGACGAAACATGAAACAAAAACATAGTATTTCATATCATAACATATATATAGAGAATAACTAACTGCATGCTTTTGATATAGAATTTATGTCACAAGGGAACAAAGGGGTAATTTGGTTAAAATCACGAAACCGTAGGTTGAGTGATTTTACACCAAATTACCCCTTTGTTCCCGAGTTTGAACTGTGATAAAAATATGTTGAAATCACCAACGCCTTCACTTAACCATACATAACCGAAACCATACTGGAACAATAGACGTTTTATGTTGGTAGCCCAAGTGGTCCGACCTACATCATCGAGTCGTCTTAGAAGTTTGTAGCATTTTTTTGGGTACCTATTTTCTTCCATTGTTAAGATTTTTAACCAGTATTTAACACAGCGGACCATGTACGTCACAGCTATGGGTGTCCTACCACACTCGCTAAGAGCGAAGAAATTGGCTACATTACTGTTTAAACAAGCTATTCGTTTACAAAATCGTATATGTGGTCTTTCAACGATATCACATGATTGGTAGCCCCATATTTCAGAAGAATATGTTAGTATCGGCAGCACCATAGCATCAACAAGTTTAAACGCATCATTGTGATCAAAATGACCATATTGTTTTTGATAATGCAATATAGTATTTATAGCTTTATTTGCTTGAAGAGCAAGAGTTTGCTTCGTCTTTGTCCAAGATAGCTTTGCTGTAAAATATGTTCCTAGATATTTGTAAAATTGGACAACTTCTATTTCTTCACCTCGGTATAACCATCTTTCACTATTTCGTAGTACACCTCCTGTGCGAAAAACCATTATTTTTGATTTTGACATATTTAGTTGCATTCCAGTTGCATCGCAAAAATCACTTATGTGGTTAATTTGGTGTTGGAGATTCAACACAGTGTCAGCGAAAGAAGAAACATCGTCTGCAAATAAAAGTCCATATAAATCACAATTTTCCTGGGATATTTGTATACCGTGTTCGCATTTAGACTTAAGATAGGTGATAAGGTCATTTATGTATAGACTGAAGATGACCGCAGAACTCACACAACCCTGTTTCGTACCCTTTTCACATTTAAAGAATTCTGTAACACCGTTTTCAACTTTTACACATGATTTTAACTGTTCGTACATGGATTTGAAGACACGGATTAATTTACTGTCGGGGCTTATACCTTTCCGTATTAAACTTTCCCAGAGTTTTTTATGTGAACAATTGTCGAAAGCTTTGAGGAAATCAATAAATAAAACATATATTCTACCCCGTTTCTTGCTTATATATTTCTGTATGACTGATTGTAGGTTAAATATATTGTCAATAGTTGAGTAACCGCGGCGAAATCCAGCTTGTGCCTCATCGATGACCTCATTTTCTTCGGCCCATTCAGATAGTCTGTTTGTGAGCACTTTGATAAATATTTTGCTTATACTGTTAATAAGACTTATTGCGCGATAATTATTTGGGTCATCTTTTGGCCCTTTCTTATGAACGGGGATTATCACTGTATCACTCCATTCTGGGCGAAATAAACCTGTTAATAATATATTATTGAACAGTGTATTCAGGAATGGCGTTATTTTATGGGTAGTGCATTTCGACATTTCTATACAGGTGCCATCTATCCCCGAAGCACACGAGCTACGCAAAGAGTTTATACAATTAATAATTTCTTCGTTTGTAATAGTCATATCTAAGCTACTTCCGTCTTTCTGTTCTGTCATGAAATCAAATGTATCATTATGTAAAGAGTCATTTGTAGCTTGGTCATCTTTAAATAGTTTTTTAAAATAGTCAAACCATGTTACACCTGATATAACCGATGACTCAGTTTTCCTAGAACCAACTGAACTCTTTAAATGTTTCCAAAACTTTTGCGGATTTCTTCGGCAGTCAACAAGTTCGCTATGACGCATTCTCTCTAGCGATAGTCGCTTAGCTCTACATAGGTTTTTAAAAGTGTTTCTGCTTTTAAAGTATTCTCGTAAATCACAATTATTGTTCGAAGATCTAAATTTACGTAGTTTTTTGGTGTTTTAATGATTTTGCTGCAGTACAATCTCTGTCCCACCATTCCGGTTGTAGAAGTTTGTTTTCCTTGGATGTACGTTGTTTACATTTCATACTCTCCGCACTGGATTGTAGTATTTGTATAAATTCATTGATGATTAATTGGGTGAGTTTGTGGATAAAAATAATTTAAACTTATGCTGTGATATGTGTTTGTATCGTGGTGTGCAATTGTAACAGTTAGTATGTACATGTATATAAGTACGTACATGCACACGTAGTTTTTTACATGCATGCACATATCATATACCTTCACTTAGATGCAATGTTTGGCTGTGCATCCTCGTCAAAACGAAAGTCAAGGTAAGAAACATCACAGCTATCGAGTGTAAATTGATTATCTCTGAATGCAATAGTGAAATTTCAAAATACATAAATGATGTTGATACCACGTCAACGTTACAAGAGTATCAAAGTGGCCCTACCTCGATCACCTGAATAATTACATAATAGCAAGTATGTAATAGCTAATGCTAGGAAACATTTGATCAAAAGTTGAAAAGGACGAAACAGAAGGAATTTGAACTGATAAAGAAACATTATATCAGTAAAGGACATGTGTAGTAAGGCTGTCAAAACATGATGAAAGCTGAAAGTAAGAAGGATGTATCGATAAATTATCACTTCTGAATATCTACAACAGTATAAATCAAAGCGCTGAATTCACACTTTCAGTAAATTTTATGCAAATAATTGGTCACAACAGTGGTGAAAAAGGTAGGACAAAAAGAGCAATGTTACCCTTTACTAAAAAAATCATCCAAAACAAACGCAGGGAATTAGTCACAAATCGAAGAGCTGCTTAAATAGTCAAAACAAATAGGCAATCTGTGGATGCAGTCTGAAATCACACATTTCCAGCTCCTTTTCAAGCAATCTTTGACGCGAAAGCTGGTATTCAAATATACCTCAAAAGTCTAACAGCAGTGCAAGCAGTGTTGTCACATGCCTGTCCCTTAACATATGAACTAAAAGGAGTAATTGGTTCAACCCAAAAAACTTCATGCTAAGAGTTTCCTTTACAACATTTATAAACATTAAAATCAACTATTTACCCAAAAATGTATTCAAAACTGACTATTTATCATTATTTCTATTTTTGAATCTGTCCAAAATCCGAATTTCCCGACTGCAAATGTTATTTGACGCCTAATTCAGTATGTAAATGTGGACTATCTTTATAAAATCTGAAGATTTTATTTTTAAATTATTTATTTCATTGTGGATTTTGTACACGGGAGGATGTAATTATGTAAATATAGCTCCAACTTACAAAGAACACGCAAGTGGCAGGGGTAAAGTTGTAGGTAAATATAGGTCTGGGTATAAGGTCTGAGTGTAGCAAATACAACTCAAAATTGTATAAGGGTCACTATGTTTTCTGTACTGTATTGTTATTGTTATGGTTGAAATTACTATAAAGGATATTTTTAATTTAAATTTCACGGTTTCCATAACAACATGATCAGCAAAAGTATTGGGGAAAAAATCCGAACAAAAAACAACATCCCCCGAATCTTGAAGCTTACTGAATTAAGGCAAGTAGACATTTCATGAGATTGCGGAGATAAAGGGAATTTAAAAAAAGAAATGATGGGGTGGATACTTTTAGGTTTTGTAATGTGTATAAAGCACATGTGCATTGATAACCATTTTATGTCGCCTCATCATGCTGTCAATAAGACTTAGTAATCGTATATATTGTTGTTGAAAATTAGCCCATTCCTCCAGCAGTGCTTGACTGAATCGTGTTGTCGGTGTTTGCTTTACAGAAAGAGCTGATATGAATAGCTGAAACATGACACATACGTTCTCTTCTAGAACAAGAGGGCCATGGTAGACCTGGATCGCTCGACTGAGTTATGCATTATGATTTGTAAGGCCAACCCAGATACTTATTTTGCCAAATTGTGACTTGAAGAAACTGAAAGATCTGTTTCAGATAAGAAGTTTTCCATTTATTTCTCTGTGTTAAACAGGTGATGCGAGGGCAGGGCCAATTTTGACCAGGACATAATTTGAATAATTTTAGTACACGGGACAACTAGACAAAGCAAGACACCAACTATCTAAGCTCTAGGCATCTTTATTTCAGACTTTAACACTTTTAACCTACCTATAAGGGAAACATTCCCCGTTCCATGGCGGCCATGTTTTTCAACGGATCGGAAAAACTTTATCAGTCTTAGTAGAGGGTCACCCAAAGGACATTTGTGCCAAATTATTCCCAAATAAGCCATTTTGTAATATACACATACAAGGAAAACAAGCTCCGCCTCTTGGCGGTCATGTTTTTTTTTTAACAGATTAGGATTATTTGAACAGTTGACCATTGTACCAAATTATTTTCAAATAATTCCAGTGCTTATATAGAAGAATATTATTTTAATTGTTCATCCTATATACATATAATTGGTCTAAATGGGTGTTATATCTCTATATTTCTCTATATTTGTTTTTTTATAGTAAATTCAGTTTGCATCTCGTGTCTTGCTTGCATACAAGCATGTTTATATGGATGTAGCTAGATACATCTAAACAAGCGTGTATATGTAATGAATTGTATATACCATTATTTTGTCGTATTATTTTGTATGTTTCACTGTTGTATGCTGGGTCTATGACCTTCTGGTGATGTTTTGAATAAAACTATAAAAAAACCTATAAGGAAAACAAGCCCCGCCACCTGGCGGCCATAGTTTTATCGGATCGGAATGCCTTTAATAATTTTAATAATTTTAGTAGAGGGAGGTTCACCGAAGGAACGTATGTGCCAAATTATTTTCAAATCAGGCCAGAACTTTTGCACAAGAAGATTTATATTTTTACTTATCACAAAATAATAAATCATATGGAAAACAAGTATTTTTTGCGCTTTACAATATTTTTGTTCTCACTCAAGATTGTCCTGGCGGCCATGGTTTTTAGGGATCCTAATAGTTTTAACAATCTTGGTAGAGGGGCACCCAAGGACCATCTATGACGAAACATTTTAAAGCCAAGCCAGTAGTTTAGGACAATAACTTTTTTTCAAAGATTTCACTAAAAGGACATAGGACAAATAGGTCCCAGCCCTGACCGCCATGTTTTTTCACGGATAAAAATAATTTGAACAATATTGGTAGAGGGTCAACAATGAATACTTGTGCCAGTAGTTTGTTGAGAATAATCTTTTCAAAAAATGTCCTTTCCGTTGCCATGGCAACCAGAGTTCCGCATTGAATTAAATTCTTTGAACACTTTTGAAAGGGATCTAGCCTCATTTAGTCGAATCCCGATCCCTAAAGTAGAACACCAATGGTATTCTAGAAGTCGATTCTTAATGTTGCATTGCTTTTGAGATGTTTCCGTTCAGTCTGGACGACAACAAATCGGTCCAGGTCTTCGGTTAAAGACCTTGGTTTACCGCTCCGTGGCCACGCATGACATCTTCATGTTTATGATAACATTGTAACATTCTGAGACCCAGTGACGATCTGCTTCACGTCAATACGACTTCCAACCTGTCTTTTGAGAGAATCCTGTCTAAGATTACCAATGATTCTATTATTGTTTAACATTATTGAGACGCATTTAATGTCATACTTCGCCATTGTTACTGACAGTTTTTAACACACCATTTTATATAAAAAGGCTATACTTTCAAAATGTTGACATGTACATGACAGTCCATATACTCAAACCACCTATGGTTTTTTTATTTTTACTTTGACATTATTCTTGCATTCGTTACGTTCAATGGTCCGTTAGTTTTTGCTGATCATCAAGTTAATATACATAGAAGTTTAATTAAAGTTGTATTTATAGAGATGTCAACTTTAACAAGTAGAAACGTCAGGGTAAACCTTATACAATTTTGGGTAGTATAGTTATGAAGTATATTGGAGTTAACATTTCATACACATTTAGGACTGAGTAAAAGGGGTATTTCCTTATGATTGGATAGTTGTTAATTGAACATAAATGTAAGTATTTCATTTCTATCATAAAAACGCCAGTCGTACATGAATACAGCTTGAGATCAGTTTGTAAATGTGTAGAAAATGGAGAAAAGTGTACAACATTGTGGCATAGGTTTCTAACACTTTACTAACTTAAGTAGCAGTCCAGCTAAGAACCATGCAAACTGATAAAAAAGATAAAAAAGAGATTCATCCTTCCCTTTGTATATGTTCCTTAAACAGCGTCATATTTCTCAAGGCTATTTATTGTTAAGCATTATAACTCACATCCGGTTATAAACGAGATTACCATAATTATATGTGTATTCGACGCGTCAATTCCGTAAGGGTATAATTAACGAGAATACTACAAGTATATGTGTTTACAAGGCGTTAAACCAGTTAGGGGCTGTTGTTACTTATCTATGGTCTCACCAGGGCATTTACTTGGTTTACCTGGACGCGTTTTCACTTCCAGATTCCTATTATTTCTATCAGGTATGCATTTATATCATTATCTTACTAGCTGGGGGCTCACCAACCGCTCTTATCTGAACGGACCCCACTGAAATTCGAACATTAGACCTCCCGCTGCTGAGGGAGATACCTTCACTACTAGGTTTGGGACCAGTACTAGTAATATAGTCCTATTCATTTGTGTAGATGTACTATCCAAACATCTTTAATTGATGCCATATTCGAATGGCAACAAGATTTCAAATCTCGAAACTTGCTCACACATATTTACTATTTTGGTTATGATATATTATGAAGATAGTAATTATACCACACTTTCAATACTTTATAAAACCGTGAAGGAAAAAACGATAATGTATGTTTACATTTTACAAAATGTATGTGAAAAAAGGAGTAACTTTTTTTTATTAGAAGTGGGTCCTCCATCCGTTTGTCTATCCTGGTCATAACTCAATGGCTATGCACTATCAGTGTGTGTAGGGAATATGGCAATAGCAGTGGCACATCTTGTTTTAATCCTTTCCCTCATATTGACGCTTTCTGACGCCTCTGCAGCAGACGGATGTTTGAAAACATAGTGACAAAAGAAGAAATTGCTGCACATGAAATAACTATGAATCTTTATATGCAACAATAGATCATATTTGGACAATGTAGCATCTAAATCGAACTTCGCTCAAGTCGGCCCAATAGACGAACATTTAAATGCCATTCAAAATTCGCACCTGCAACAAGAAAGTCACAATGAATGAAATTGACAAACTTGTATGTGCTTTTATATAACATACCCTAACACAAACTTCTCACCAAGACCCTGCATAATAAAAGCACTGCAGTGCTGACGGCCTGGAGGCGGCTGGAAGGTTGGATTTTTCGACGCACGGGCCCTGCGCCCCCGGTTAATCCGCCACTGTATATTTCACGTGACTTCTTTCGTGGGTAGGGGGAATCGGGCACGGGCCCTATGGGTCCCCGCTAAACCCGCCACTACATTTGCCACGATTTTTCTTTGTTTAACATTAATTTTTCGACGCACGGGCCCTTCGGCCCTCCCGGTTAATCCGCAACTGTATTTTTCACGTGACTTTTTTCCGTTCCTCTTCGCGAATGTTAATAATGTTAACAAGCGTCCATATTTGACCTCTCGGCGCATTAATTTCTAAAGCATTTCTTAAACTTATATTGGAGTACTCACGCCTTAAGTTTTTCACTGATGTTCCAACAACATTAAAATGATATTTATGGGGGAGATTCTAACCTTCTAAATGCAGTTTTGTTGAATTCATGATGAACTGTTTTTCTCGCGCCGTTTCTCATGCGTTGTTTGGTGCTAACAGTAATTGTCAGGCTGCCAACTCGGAAAAAAAATGGTATTACTACTATGACCAGGGGCTAAAGCCCCAGGCCAATAAAAACTAAAGCACATGCAGAGGATATTTTACCGGTACTACTAGTACTACTAGTACCTATCCAGTGAAATGCTATGATATACCCGACCAACAGTTTAAAGCGATACTAAGCACCATTGCAATTAACATATCTATATCTGTGCACAAAAATAACAACTTATTTCATTTTTACCATATTGAACATATGCCTACATACTCCTAAGACTTTAATAGTTCGACATTGAAATACTTTTTGTAAGTTTTTCAATGTTGATCGTATTTCCTCACTTTTCCAAATCAGTTCTTCCAACATCATATTCCAACATCTGCGTAATGTATCGACCAGATCAGCCTGCGCTGTCCGCGCAGACTGATCCGGCCGACAAATTCCGTCCGTAGTTATTCCTGAAACAGAAAACCCACAGGAGGCGAAAAGTGTCTATCCGGGTACGTCTGTGTGGCATGCTTAGGCTGATCCGGGTCGATACTTTACGCAGAGTCCACAATGTATGATTTGCTCACGAGACGGCCTACACATTGATTATTGCAAAGCTAAGCCCCTGTAATTTCTAAGCAATGTGCTACATTCCAACACACATAAACATAACTTGTATAAAGCATAGGCACTAATGTATTGCCGAGCCGGGGTTCGAACTGACGACTCCTGGATTGATTGCCCTCGTTGTGGCCCTGTGACGACATGTCAAAATACGATTCAGGCGATAAACGTGCGGAAATGGAAGGAAAAATAGGTGTCAATATTGCAGGAATAGAACAATGTCTAAGACTGATCAAACAAAACCTCTTACCAGTTTTCCTCTGTACGTTTTTGTCTGTTAACCCTTTCCCTCATATAGACGCTTTCTGACGCCTCTGCTGCAGACGGATTTTTGAAAACATAGTGACAAAAGAAGAAATTGCACAAAACGTGCAATTTCTCCTTTTGCCACAATGTTTTCCACTTTTTGTCATAGGTTATCCATTCACTTATAGAGATATTCTATTTTTTCACAAAATATGTTCAAAGTCGTCTGCTGCAGAATTGTCGTATGAGGGAAAGGGTTAATAACAGTGGCACTCCATTTGAATTTTAAAGACCTATTTGTTAAATCGGTAGATGAAAAATGGACACTTGCTTTAGTATTTGAAAATGAATATCATCCAAGTTGGTATAATGATATAAATAAAAGCAAAAAAGCAACAATATTATAAAGAGTAAAATGTCTTTGATGTTTTGATCAGTCAAAAGGATGAAAAGTGGTTCAATCTAAATCCGCAATGTTTTTAAATAACGTACGACATCTCAAATGTATTATGCTTTCAGATGGATAAATACGAATATCTCGCACAATCTTACCACCAGGACTTACAACGAACAACAAAGAAATATGAAAAACGACGTGACCTTGACCTTTCGTATTGGACAACTCTATCCGAGAGAGTACGGTGGGCCAACTCCGTGGACATACCATTGAAAATAAATGGAAGATATTCGAAGAATTGAAGAAATGTGGATTTAAGAATTACATCGTAGCCTCCTTCAGTCACATGACCAGAGTCGATGATGTTTTCATTCAACAGTTGGTAGAGCGTGGGGAAAATCGAGATGAGCTATGGGCCTTTTCAGAAGTTACAGAAGGTTATTTAATAATCATTTCTATTTTAGATGATATATCATTAATCGTTGGTAAACATTACCCGTGGTATGTTCAAGATGAATGACCTAACCTTAGTATATTTAAGGAAATATTTCAGATAAAATGGGTTCAAAACTAGTGACAGAGCATCCGCCTTGGATACTGGGGGTCGCGCCTTCGATCCCAGGCCGTAATATACCAAATACTTCAAAAAATGGTAGTTATTACTTTCCCTCCTTGGCGCTCAGAATTGTTGGGTTAGGTTACTAACACCCAGGATTAAACTGTCATTAGATCTTGTAACCGAACAGAATATGCTATTAAATAACTGAATAATTGTTAAAAGCAGCGTAAAACACCATACAAAAGAAAAATCAACACAATGTCATAATGTGCCCTGTTTCAAAATGACACGTATTTTATACTGACTTTGAATATTTCAGGAGCGAAAAATAAAGTACCTAATTTTGAGACAATACCAATTGGTCTTAGAAAGATGAAAGAGGTCGGTCTTTATAATGTCATCCTTGAGGTAGACTTCAGTGATGCTATGTACGACTTTACAAAAGTAACACTAGAAGATATGTGCCGACTTCTGGAGAAATGGATCACCTGGTGTCATGACAATCTTCACGAAAAAGCCAAGGTCACCGTCAACTTTCGTGATATCCCTGATTTTATGTCGACGAATGCCGATCGTCTGTTTCGAGTGGTTGACTTTCTTGCGAAACTTCCGCCAAGAATTCGACTATTTGGAATTCTGTTTGAGGAACCAAGCGGAAAGTCATTGCCAGAAGAAGTTGGTGCATGGTCCCGTTACATACGGAAGGTCATGGACGATAATGATTGGAATGGACATCTACCTGTCAATGTCCATGAAAAGTTTCAATGCAGTGAAACAACCGCTCTAGAGGTGAGTTTAGTTACTTATTACAAGTCAAAGTATGCCAAATTCATCCGCGGTCATGCTAATAGTCCCTAAAAAACGTTGTTTGTGTAGAAATTAGTGTATACCATCACCATAATATATGACATGATAAATATGTATAGGGTGCACTGGAAATGATAAATTTGATCATCTTTAGTATTTTGACTTAGTATGAAAGTGAAAGTAGAGATGTGAAACATCGAATTTGTCCGGGCCCAATTTGGTCCAAAATGACGTTAACCATTTTCGCCTGGTGAATTTTTTCTTGCATATTACATGACCTCCCATTTTATGTGCTTGTTTAAAGGCTTAAAGGTAACTCTTTTCAATGATATATGGTGTTCTACATGAGAAACGCTTAGAAAGTGTGACAATTGAGGGCTGAAACTCTTCAATTAACATGGTTACAAAGAAGGAATTCATTTGGTGTATTGTAGCCTTCGCAGAAACAAACATGTAGGTGTGTGTGCAATTTACCAGAAAGACTACACTACCGATAACAAGCCTGATCATTGATATCCTGATATGCTACTTTCTAGCTGATCTGAAAGGAAACACAAGCCAACTAAGTATTGAAGTGGAATCTTGATAAAAGGTTGAATTCACTTGTCCGTATGCATTGAAACTAGTTTGCATGTGTTGTAACTGTATTTCACGGGAAAAAGCTAAATAATTTTCTCTAATTTTCAAAAAATCAATAATATTACTATATTTTCATTTTAAGGCCTTAATGAATGGTGCAAACGGTGTTTGGGGTAGTGTAATCATTGAAGGTGCTGCAATGGGGAACGCTTCCTCCTGCGTCACGTTAATGAACATGATTCGAATGGGAAACAAAAAAGTCTTAAAGAGATATAACTGTACCAACCTACGCCAAGTTGCCAACAACATCACAGTGTTAACAACGGGCAACAAACCATACATAAAACAACCTGTGTACGGTGAACGAGCATTGGATATGGTTTTAGACATGTCTAAAGGAGAATTTGATATGGCTGCGTTCTTCGGTGAGCAGGCACCTGTTAGGATCACGACACTGGCTTCTCCGGAAATGATCAAAACGAGGCTCGTCAACTTGTTCGGGGAGGACCCACAATTTAACCATGAAATTGCTAACCAGATGAAAGAGGTCATGCTTGATGATTTAAAGAAGAACAGGTAAACGATATATTCCATAAACATGCATTTTCAAACATCATCTTATATTCTGAGATAAAAGATGAGCATTCGATAAATGTTTTAATTCCATTTGTCAAGCCTAGCAGGGCAACATAATGCTCATATACGCCTATCGTCATTTCACCAATATATGGTCAACGATTATGTTTCTTCACGGCGCATGAAGGTATTTCAAGGATTCATTTGCCTAGATGATTTATGACAGGATACTTATAAATATATCATTCGGTTTAAGATGTCTTATTTTCCCCCAAATTCAGTACACAATAACATATACTGATTATTGTGTTTCATCAGATTCGCGCATTTTTGACAAATATTTCAATCCTTAGGTAAAATATGGCATCGAGGATAATTGTTTGTTTCAGTGATTTACATCGATTGAAATGCAAAGGATGCTATTTTCAAGAGTGGCGTTTCCTGGATAAGTTTTCAGTACTTCCTGTAGTGTTTATTCTGAAACCGTTGCAGCAATGGTATTGCTGTCCTTGATACACTAAGTTCCAAGGAGGGAAGACATTACTGCCATTTAAATAAAGCAACTTTCAAACAACTTTCGGAATTCGCTGTGGTCGAGTGGTTAGTGTCGGGGATTTCGAAACCGGGTGTCCCGGGTTCGTTCCCCAGTCGCGGCACTACGGTCATGGTGGAGTGTCCTTGGGCAAGGCACATTTTCAAGCTTAGTACTGGTTTGTTTATCCAGGGATCATGAATAAGTGAACTGTCGCCGTGATATAACTGAAATAATGTTGAAAACGGCGTAAAACCACAATAAATAAATAAATAAATTCAAACAACTTTCAAACACTGTTCTTAATCAAAATATCGTTATTAAACACCTTATCCGCTTCGGTAACCTCTCGTGTACTGTAGTTTGAGTTTAATTACCTATATGAAGATTATACGAATGAATGAACATGATTTATAATGGGCATTTTGACTTATAATGATAGACGCTAACACAATCATACACGAGAAATAAATGTCAATTTTAATACTCTTCTCAAGTTAATAGTTTCCACCGTACAGAAGTTTTCTGATGACTCTGCAGTAGGTAATTTTTGAAAATATTGTGGCAAAACTATTTATTGCTCATGATCAGAAATTCCCCTTTTGCCACAATGTTTTCAACTGTAACAATAAAGCACCCTTTCATATATATATATATATTTCTCCTATGTTTGTCTGAATGCTGCATACTTGCGGTATGTGAGAAAGGGTTAAACGGTAACTGGGGCGTGTCTATTTTGAGGTCGTAGATTATCACGAGTGTTTTACAATTTACATTTGTTACCACGTCGAGCGATGCGGGGTCCTATTACATCTGGGTACAGTGAAGAGTCAATCGAGCCTGTATCCTCACCGTCCGCCTATATCTTAAATAAACCTAAATGCACCTTCTGACAAAAATCGAATCGTAGCCTCACTAGTTGTAGGTCAGTGTTATTTTTAATGATGTCAACACGGAAAGTCAATAAGACGCCTAAACGTTAGATGCTGCTTTTATGTACATATATTACGAGGCGGATTTAAGTTCGAGGGGGGGGCGAGTTCGAATCCCGTTTCATTCAACATACTTCTCGGCAAGAGACCAAAGTTAATACGACCTGCATCATTCGCCTTCTTTATGAACAGGCGCTGATGAATGTTATATTAAACACGTGAATGGATGATCTAACTGGCAATCCCATGTAATAGCAAAAATCTTCAAAGTATGTTTTGAATCTCGTCAACTTTTTTTGTTAAAACAAGCAAAACATATATTTTCTTTTAGAAAAGAAGAATACATGAGTAAGTTTGGCATAGCTGTCCTATTTGATCGTGCTGGGGGCTCACTGACAGAGACCATGAGGGACATGATCACCAGCGAGGAGGTCAAGAAGCCTCACCAGCAACATATATTAGCCGAGATTCGAGAGCGCTGGGACGAATGGGACCTAAAAGATGAAGTCCAAGGCGATGAAATGCTCCAATTTGATTCTTTCTATAACGGCTTTATGGCGCCCTACTTTTCCTGTTACAGATGTTCCGATACCTTGAAAGCCATGAAGGCTTTGGACATGGACTGTGATGGGCATGTGGATTGGAATGAGTTTAAGGTGTATTTGATGTGGGCGCTGCATCAATATCCAGAATGTAAAGACGCAGATGATGTCATTGATATCGCGTTTCGTAAAGGTCTGATTCCGGCTATGCGGGATGAGCTATTGGCCAATTAATGAGACATCATTGACAGTTTTAGCTTTGATTTTCTCACATTGTTTACGCATTGCGGAATGCAACGAGGTTGAATTTATTTAAAGGACATATCACTCGACAATATTAACCTGGCTTCAAACTATAAAACTATACTCTGTGCTCAAACGGTGTTCTCATGATTGATCAAAAGCAAATTCACACTCGAAACAGGAGTCTTGTTTGTAGAACAGAGTTCATTTCAGAGCACAGAGAATATGTTCGGTTTTATAGCTTCGGGTCCGGGGTCCGACACTCTGAAAACGTTCTCAGTGCTCAGAACTAAACTTCATGGTCCAAATATTGTGAAATAATTTGCTCTTGACCGATTAGATACTCGAGCACAATTTCTGAGAACAGATTAAACTTTTATAGGTCAAATTACGCCAAATACATCCGCCAAATAGTACTTAAAAACCTTTGTGGAGAAATGAGTGTATACCATTCCGAGAATGCATTGAATATATGACATTGGGTTGTGAATGTGTAAAGGATGCACTTGAATAATTGATTTGATCATATTTAGTATTTTGACCTTGTTTGGACGTGAAAGTAGAGAATGCGAAAATCCAGTTCGTCCAAGCCCGATTCCTTCCAAAATGAGGCATACCATATTTGCCGGGTGATTTCTTTCTTGAATTATATATGACCCCTATTTACTTTGGAATATTTTAAACCTAAGATGTAACTCTTTTCAATAATATAGGGTGTTTTTCATGAGAAACACCTAGATCGTGTGACAATTGAGGGTTGGAAATGGTTGATTTTATGGAAACAAAGTAAGAATTTATTTGGTATATTGTGACCTATAGTTTTTGAGCCTGCATTCCTGACCTTTTTGTAAAGATCTATATTATTATAAATATCATATACTTTATTGCAGCTTTAATTATGCTTTAATATATAGCAAAACATGTATAAATACGATCCACACCACACGAAACCCGTTATTATGGGGTTTCCCGTGTAAGATGGTCATATCAGTACCTTGGTATGTTTCCAATCACCATAGATATTACAATTCTGTAAATGTTTAAAACATGACTTTGACAGGTTCTGAGAAGAACTTAATTAGACTTCCACAACAATCATGCTCATACAGGACTTCGCTAGTTGCCAACTCCCTATGGCTGTGTGTTCCCTTTTTGTTGTCCGCATTTCTATTGTCGTCGGTTACCACAGATGATAATTCCGATTTCTATTCATGAATCAGCCTGTAGGATTTTAAAATGCACCTATATTGTGGAGGAAGTCAGTAGTTAGGTCATAGTCATAGTTATGTTTAGATTCAAATTTAAACGGAAAGGGGGAATCCTGTTTTAGTCGGCTTTAATCACATTTATTGGCAATGGTTTTGAAGTAACCGTGTTAACTGTCCTATAGTTTGAATAATGTTCTACAATATTCATTGCATAGGATGCCGAGAATGGTGTTCGGCATTCAGATATATAAAAGTACAACACCTTTTGAATTTAAATGCTTGTTTTGTACTAGATTTATAGAATTGTTGGTGCTTTTGTTTGTTGTGATCAAATAATTGTCCTCTATTGAGTCCATTATATTACTTTATTTAATCTTTACTATATGTTTTACCTTACAAATGTTTATTTTGCTGCAACAACATGTAAACTGTTATATACAAATGAAGAAATATATATTATTACTTGTATTCGAATTTGAGTTGAGTTGTTGTTTCCTGGCTTCCCCAAGCCAGTACTGCGCACGACATACTTTCCAAGCAACTGGCTGCTTTCTCACACATACTGTTAGCACGATCTGGGATTCGAACTCACAATCCCTCGATTGTCAGCCCACGTCGCTACCGACTGAGCTACCAGGGCTCGGCAGTAAAGAAAACGTTTACTGGTAAACAATGCATCAAAGTATATAAGTAAGTAAATCGTAGTTACTGCCCTTAGTGTAAATGACAATACTCTATTGAAATATCAACCAACTAGTTTCGGGCTTCGATGTAGAACGTTAGCGAAAAGCGTGTTTGGAAGCGAGCTTAAAATACAGGTATTGATGTCAGCTCATATCGGATGCAAATGACATACCTGATGTAGATCATATACACTCTTCCAAATTTTAAAACACCTAAAGAGAAAATGTAGACAAGACAAGAAAGTCTTACAGACATGTGCAAGAAAATTTGAAAGTTGAAAACACGATGCGAGACGAAGAAGAACTAAATCAGTGTAAAGTTCAGAGAGTAGGGGTATCTCCATAACTCTCTCTGTTCCAGACATATCTTACAATTGACTATTGATGATCTATTTACCCTTTCCCACATACAAAAAATCTGCAGCAGACGACTTCGAAAGCATGGCTACAACAACCTGAATAATCTCCATAAAAGATTGCCTAATTGGTAAATACAGTTGAAAACATTGTGACCAAAGAAAGCATGGCTCATAATGAACAATTTCACCTTTGGCAACAATGTTTACAAAAGTCGTCTGCTGCTATTGCGTCAAAATACGTCTGCAGGTTGGAAAGGATTAACAGGCTCCAGAGTGATGAGAGATACGCAGAGGTTTTTAGATAGAAATGATCTTATTAAATTCTTTCTCCTCACCATGTCACGTAACCACCAAATTATTTCTCTTTCAAGTTACGTTTTCGTCTGACCCCTGGTGACCAAGTCATGGTTGCCCTGCTGTTGTTGTTGTTGTTGTGGATTTTACCACTGCGATACCGACATATGGTCGCATTCCCCCTTTAGCTTGTTAACGTTTGTCCTCTAGTCCTGAAGTTTCTCTAATCCTTTGTTTACTTATAGTTTCTGACCAGTAGAATACCAATATCCTTCGAAGGCATGAGTAAAGGAATATATGTCCAATTTTCATTTCATTTTTGTTGTTGTAAGTTTCTAAATTTCAGAGAAATGAAATAAAGCAGAGAGTATATTTTAAATTTGGTTTTCTTCTAATTTGGCTATTTGTTTAGATGTTGTACTTTTGCTGAATTTTGAAGAAAATAAGTCAGGATTTTGTGATAACCTTGGCGTCGTCGTCGGCGTCGTCGTCGTCAGCGTCGTCGTCGGCGTCGTCACGCAACTTTAACCTTACATCATAACTCAATATCATTTCATTAGTTTCAAATGAAACCTGGTACATCAGTTCATATTAATTATACGCATGTATATACCAAGTTATGTAACTCTGACCAACAATCATGATTCAATATTGCGTCTTTATCGGCGTAGTAAAAATAGACGAGAGTTAGAGTTCATCAGACATCAAATTGTCACAGGATATTATTGGAAGCTGCCAATAGGCGGCTTCTTCTAGTAATGCTTTGAAATTTAGCACAAGGTTCTTAGACCTGCCAGTGTGACCACATATCGGGATTTCTCTTTGTCCTTACTAAGTATATTAATTTAAGGTAAATGACTTTTGAAACATCCCTTTTACACTCTATATACATGTGTGAGTTTTACAAATTAAAAAAAAGACAAAGGGCGTTATTTTAATTTAATGTATGTACATTTTTAGTTAAGCGAAATTCATACGGTATCTAGTCTAAACAGTAAAATAGAGAACCATTCTATTAAATTGGTTACCTGCCTCATAAGCTTTATTATTTCAATAGTTCTCAAACCGGGAACCAAAAAAATGCGCGCTAATGTATTCTGGTTCCTTTCATCCTATAGATTACGCAGTACTCCAGAAGACGCTACTTCTCGACGTTATTACGTCACTGTGTTTTGTATAAACACTTATGCTTATCCGTTATATTCAAGCAAGCATATCATATACTATGGTTATCTGCTCTTTTCCTTATATGCTTCATTCGCTTTTCTATGTGATGTAATTGCTTGAACTGGGAACGAAAAAAGGACGTTCGACATTTTGATGAAACAATATAAGAAAGTGGTGTTTTTGCAGTATACTCGTGTTGTAAATTTCTAACACCTTTACCTTTCATATTGTTATACCCATTCCATGTTTTGGGTCTTAATATCTCCACTGGAAACTCTCTCCAATAACAATTTAAATTAACACTGAATCAGGTTATGACCAAATATGTATTGCTTTAATTTTCACCATTAACGGTTTTAACCCTTTCCGACATACGAGTATATACCCTCAACTTGGCTCTGCAACAGTCGACTTTTGAAATAATTGCGGCAAAAGGTGAAATTGTTCATAATAAGCTTAATTGTCTCCAATAACAGTTTTAACAATTTCCCACATACGAGTATATACCCTTTTAGGCCTGTAGAAAACGTGTTGGTTTTTTTCAAAGGTTCTACCGGAAGTATAACAAAGCGATATTGATATTTTCCGGAAGGTATAGATGTACATGTTTACCAAAAAAAATCGCATAGAAATCCGTCTCTTACAGAAAAAGTTATTGACGCTTCAAACTAGGAAAATTTTCCTTTATTTTATATAGGAAAGTGAAAGTAAAAGAAGAGTAATTCGGATAATACGTATGTTTCGGATATCTTCCAAAAGTATATGATTCATAAGGTTTATTGTTATTGTTTTATTAAAGACGTTTAACGTATTGAATTTATCAATGATTGTGTTTGTAAACATGAAAATGAACCTATGTAATCGGCGTTTAAAGCAATTTAAAATGTGTACATAACATTGTCTAATTAACAGTTTACTTATCGTTAAGCACATATAGTATGATCGTTCTAAATGCGCAATTTTAATACAGTTTTTATTAAATGAATTTATCTGAAATCAATTGCTTCATATATCAACGTAATAAATTATAAATGTCAGCGTGTCAATTTAAAATGATTAGTGGATAATTTTATTTAAAGCAAGTACATCTACATAATATTGACTAATTAACAAATTATTTATCATTCAGTCGACATTTAACCGGTCTTTATACTCTTTTAAAAACATGTGTGTGGTTTAATCTATCAGTTGAATATAGAGCTTGAATCAACTGATTTATTTTACAAGATTAAGTTCAAGTTCTTTATTTGCATAACAGTTTACATTTTGTTGCAACATACACATAATAAACAATTGTATAGCAATACATATAGTATAGTTACATGTTGACATGTGATATATAATATTCGAGAAAAGAAATTAATTTTAATGCGTACAAGTTGACTAAACTTGGATTGTTTATTTTGTGGATTTAAAATAGCACCTTTTTCGGATTTCTATCAGTCTATGGTACTGTTTTAGAATCGCGTTTAGTATTGGTCATGTATATGTATTTACTAAGTTTTCGTAATATACTTAGTTTATCATTTTTCATTAGTTGTTTAAATTGATATAGTGATGGCCAAATATGATACTAATTTGGAAGTAAATTGATTCTCAGTTGACGATACAAAGGACATATAAGTATAAAATGATATTCATTTTCAATAACATTCCAGTTGTACATTTTACATATTTTATTTTCCCTAAGGATGTTATTATATCGTCCTTCCTCAATTAATAAATGGTGGGATGAACATCTTAGTCTTGTCATTGTAATTCTGTAATTATTGTTATTAACACAATCGATATATTTTTCGTGTTCAAAGTAGCTTTTAAAAGATCTGTAATATTGTAATTTCGCAGAATTATCTAAATCTGAAAACCAATTTTGAATGTAACTATCTTTTATTTGCCCAATAACAATTTCAACGTCATAATTGGTAATGTCTGATTTCATGTGCATATATGATAAACCGAGACTATCCAGTAAACTGTTAATATCTTTGTGAAAAGTATTTTATTTACAATATTGCCCTTTGCATCCTTAATGTTAAAAACATAGGATAAACATATACATTTATAAATGTCAGCGTGTTATTTATTAACTGGCCAATGGGTGTCGTTTGTTCTGACGTAAGCAGTGGCGCAGTTTTATAAAATATCTGTGTAAGAAAATTTCCAAGATAAACATTATACTAGCTAGTATGCTCTTGTATTGAAGAGATCAAGGTTGTTCTAAATCTGTGTTAAACATTTAATTTATTAACCAAACAATGGCTTCACTATTTTTGACGATTGTACTTTCAAGGCTAGTTTATGCATTATTTGCGACAAAAGTTTAACTGACTCAAAATTTGGCGTTAAGAGCTTTTTATCAGGCTTATATATGGTGTCATAACCATATGCCTGTCATAGACCTACCTGATCGACGATTAAACGGTTGGACACAAAATGAAAATGGAACATATCAGCCCGTCTATTTCGAAAAAGACCCAGCTCCAAAAGAAGTAAGAGACTTGACTCATATGTTTTGCACGGATAAAATGTGCGGATCAAGTCGGCAATGCCAGTGCCTTTCAGCAGGTTTAGCCTGTCTTGAAAATTGTAAATGTTTTGCTGAATGCAATAACAAACTCATCGAAACAGATGTTAATGAAGATGACCTTAACGATTAAATAGGTTGAAAGCAGTACAAAGTTCGCTAACAAATCATATTTCAAATTTGAAAGCAATACTAACTCTTATTTTAGATATTTGTTCCGCTGAAGCCAAATGGGGCCGACAAATAAGCGGACTGACATATCTATGGGCGCAAAAATACGATACCTATATATGCCCTAAAATACTTTTAGGCCAACAAATCTCACCAAATGCTTGTTCTTATCATTCAGTCATTTTCAATAAAAGGGAAATTACTATGGTTTGTGTTAATTATAATTACAGTCGACGCTCGTTGTGTCGAATTCGAAGGGCCCTTCAAATTTTCTTCGACACAAGCGTACTTTGACTTATAAATAAATAACAAGTACACATATTTAACATACAAATAGCACAACATAATTAAACGATTTGTCAGCATTTACTCATTGATGATAATTTAATTTAAATTATGAATGATTTTCGTTCACGATGATTATTGTTTTTAAATGATCGCAAATTATGCGAATCAAAATTTAATTAAAAGTTAATTGTAATTTACAGGCTTGTGTTTGGCTAATTAAACAAAGCGTGGTTATAAATTTACCTGTCAAGTCAACAAAAATGACCTACTTTGACTATTATCGTACACATACGCAGGTCAATTTCTAGTAGGGACCAAATAAAACTTTGACACAGGAGGAGATGTTGTAAATTCTCGAATTTTGACTTATCCGTTGTAAAATCATATAGACAAAGAAGGAAAAGAATTGGGACCAGAAAAAACACGTTTGGACTGAAATATTAAAGAACTGAAGTATATTTACAGATTAAAAGTTTCGAAAATTTCCCAAATATCGAACGATAATTAGTCACAAAGTTACGGTAAAAAAGCATACATGAAAATTGTGTTTATTGTTATTATAAAAAAATTAAATAAAAAAAAATTGTGTTTATCGAAATGTTGAATTAATGAACGGACAGACGGATAAATGGATGGGTGAAAAAGATGAAAGGCACAACTAACCCCTAAATGTATGTCTTGCTTCAGACAGGTATGTTTAAATGATTTTGTAAAGGTATAACTTGATATATGTGTCAATTAACTCATTTACCGATTTAAACCGTACTCGTATAACTAAATTTGCGCATGCGCCGAGGATATGAACGTAAAAACACAAAAATAACACATTTTTGAATATCATGGCTTCGTCAATATATAAAAAAACATTCATTAATACATTGTTTTTTGTCTTTATCTATTAAACGCAATTGACGACTTCAAAAATATTGAAAATTTTATCTAAAAAAAAAAAAAAATCCGGGCCTCTTGGAAACGCTCAAAATTTTGGTATTTCTTAGACCGCGATTTTTATGCGAGAACTTACCTAATATGTAGCAGGTATTAACCTACTCAAAAACACAAAATTCGGCTTGTTATACTTCCGGTAGGGGTTCCTCCTTAATTAGGGCCCGTACAGAAAATTCCTACAGGCCTATTTCTTAGCCTGCAGCAGAAGACTTTTAAAATCATTGCGGAAAAAGGTTAATTGCTCACAATGAGATTAATTTTCTCCATTTACGGTTTTAACCCTTTCCCAAATACGAGTATATAACCTTTATGAGCCTATGCAACAGACGACTTTTGAAATCATTGTAGCAAAAGATGAAATTGCTCATAATGAGCTTAATTTTCTACATTTACGGTTTTAACCATTTCGCACATACGAGTATATACCATTTCTGTGTCTCTGCAGCAGACGACTTTTGAAATCATTGCGGAAAAAGGTGAAATTGCTCATAATGAGTAATTGCTCCATTTGCCACAACAATTTCAACGATGTTCAATTATCTTACCATCATCTATAGAGATTATCTATGTTTTGTTCTTGATGATTTCAAAGTCTGTCAGGTTAAACATCATTGAAATCATTGTGGCAAAAGGAGAAAGTGCTCATAATGATTGAGCAATCATGATTTGCATTTACCACAATCATTTTGAACACTTTTCAGTGACTTCATTTTATAGATTTTTTATATTTTGTACTTGATAATTTCAAAGTCGTCTGCTGCAGATTTGTTTTATGTGGGAAGTGGTTAAACCCTTATCCACTTTCATGACTTACCGATAGAAAACAAAAACAGATTTTCTGTGTGTCTGCATTATTTGACAAAAAAATATCATAACAGGGCTTGTGTTCTATACAAATAGTTGATTATCTTTGGTACAAATTGAAATTTGTCATATAACCTCTTGTCCATCTATCTTTAGTATTCGTCTTATTGGTCACTTCTCATGATTAGTTTAATTCTAAATCATCGCATTCACTTAAAACACAGACCCTTCCAGGTTAAATATCCTACATAATACTTAACTCTTTAAATATCGATATCTACATTACTAACTACAGATTAAATTTGTCTAATGTTTGTGGATTTAAATGTATTTCTTTTGTGTATTTCTTCATGTGCAACGAAATATTTCGGCTTCTTAATGATGCATTGCGTCAAACATTCGTCTTGTATCGTATTTGAGCTACTATTTCCAGAAATGAATTGGCATATTATACCTTTCGTTCGGTTGCCACTCAATTGTGAGGTTCTGTACCATACAGGATGTCTTGGATATGTATTTTGATTTAAATGAAATAGACAACTATACGTTCTTTAATCAACCAGGTCTGCTCATGAATGATGAAGATATATGTAGTTTGTTTTGTACATACTGTCCTACACCAACACAGAGATACCTGTATCGCATTTTAATACAGTATATCATCGTACATTTAATTGCAAAAAAAATAATCCTTAATTCCTTAACAAGAATCACGGCATGAATCATGTTATTTGCTTATAAATATATAAGCCACACAGACACAGTAACCAAGTTAACATGTACAGTTTACATTAGAAGAGAAAGGCCAAACTAACCAATTTATAAAATTCAATGTTATGAGAACGATGTTTCTCTACCCTGGGTCTTCTCGCATCACGTGATTAGGGTTATGCGGTTTGAGTCAGTCGAAAATGGGTCTTTTTGCATTCAGAATTAGGCACCACATGATGAGGAGGACTGTATTTGAGTAGGGCGACAAGGACTTTTGGTGCATTCCCATTTAAACATCACGTAATTAGGGGTATAGGGTTTGAGCCTAGCGAACAGATGTCTTGGTATTACGTAATAAGGGGTATGGATTTTGAGTCAGCAGAAAAGGAGTATTGGTGCATTCCCATTTAGGTTTTACGTAATTAGACGTATGGAGTTTAAGTCGGCCGAAATGAAGTTGTTGGTGCATTCTCATTTAGGAATCATGTAATAAGGGGTATGGGGTTTGAGTCTAGCGACCAGACGGTCTAGGTGTATTCTTAATTAAGAGGCAGGTAATTAGGGGGTCATAGTGTTTGAATCTAGCAACCAGGGATCTTGTTACATTCCCATTGAGGCATCACATAATTAGGGGTATTGAGTTCGAGTCGACCGAAAACGTTTTGAATCAATACCATTTAGCTATCACGTAACTAGGGGTGTGAAGTTTGAGTGGGCCGAATATGAGTTGTTTGTGCATTCCCATTAAAGTATCACTAAATTAGGGGTATTGGGATGAGTCTAGCAACTAGGGATCTTGTTGCATTCTCATTTAGGTAGCACGTAATTAGGGTCATGGGGTTTGAGTCTAGCAACCAGGGGTCTTGGTACATTCCCATTTAGGTATCATGTAATTAGGGGTATGGGGTTTGAGTCAGCCGAAAAGGAGTTTTGGTCCCTTCCTATTTAGGTATCATTGAATTGGGGTATTTGCTCTGAGTCTAGCGAGCCAGGGGTCTTGGTGAATTCTTGTTTAGGTATCACGTAATAAGGGGTATGGGGTTTGAGTATTAAGACCAGGGATATTGGTGCATTCTTATTTAGGCATACGTAATTAGGGGTACTGAGTTTGAGTCGGTCGAAAAGGAGTATTGCTGCCTTCCTATTTAGGTATCATGGAATCGGGGGTATTTGGGTTGAGTCTAGCGACCTTGGGTCTTGGTGAATTCTTATTCAGGTATCACGTTATTAGGGGAATAATGTTTGAGTATTAAGACCAGGGGTCTTGGTGCATTCTCTTTTATGCATTACGTTATTAAAGATATGAAGTTTGAGTCTAACGTACAGGGTCTTGTTGCATTCTTATTTAGGCATTACGTTATTAAGGATATGACGTTTGAGTCTAACGGACAGGGGTCTTGTTGCATTCTTATTTAGGCATTACGTTAATAAGGATATGGAGTTTGAGTCTAACGGACAGGGGTATTGGTGCATTCTTATTAAGGCATTACGTTATTAAGGATACGTATTTTGAGTCTAACGGACAGGGGTCTTGGTGCATTCTTATTAAGGCATTATGTTTTTAAGGATATGTATTTTGAGTCTAACGGACAGGGGTCTTGTGGTATTTTTATTTAGGCATCACGTTATTAAGGATATGACGTTTGAGTCTAATGGACAGGGGTCTTGTTGCATTCTTATTAAGGCATTACGTTATCAAGGATATGGAGTTTGAGTCTAGCAGGGGTCCTACTGCATTTTTATTTTTGCTTAACGTTATTAAGGATTTGAAGTTTGAGTCTAACGGGGGTCTTGGTGCATTTTTATTAAGGCATTACGTTATTAAGGATATGTATTTTGAGTCTAACGGACAGGGGTCTTGGTGCATTCTTATTAAGGCATTACGTTTTTAAGGATATGTATTTTGAGTCTAACGGACAGGGGTCTTGGTGCATTCTTGTCAAGGCATTACGTTATTAAGGACATGACGTTTGAGTCTAACGGACAGGGGTCTTGTTGCATTCTTATTTAGGCATTACGTTATTAAAGATATGTATTTTGAGTCTAACGAACAGGGGTCTTGGTGCATTCTTATTAAGGCATTACGTTATGAAGGATACACGAATAATTATGATGCAAAGCATCAAAGACGCCGCGCCGAAGCAGATGCAGTTCAGTACATTTAAATAACCTGTGCAAGCAGTCAGGATGTAAATATTTCGAACTAGAAGGCCAAATATCCCTTTATATTAAACAAGAAGGCCAAGATGTGCCTATATTGCTCACCTGTCTACCGTAGCCTATATAAAAAGGTTACCAAGAGCGGAAAGGGTCAATATTGATGTAGGGATTAAACGTTTTATATGCTACGATCTATGTGATATTCAGCATGTAAAGTTTAGTCGTGAAATGACAAGTTTAGTCCTGAAACCATTTAATTTACGGTTTGCTTAACATTCACTGCAACTATAATGTGTCATACAAGCTGAAGTTTCTCAAGTGTTTTCTTTTACCAATAAACTGTTGTAAATCCTCTAACTAGATCCATTAGATAAAAAACAAACACACGTGCTTAAATATTAACATATATTAAGGTTTATTGCCTCTAGTTATAAGTTAAGTGTGACACAAGCTTTGGAAGGAGAGGGGGAAGTCTATTCTCCTTCCAGTTTAGCAGAAGTATGATAGCAAAAACGGACATATATAAACAAAAATTACGAAGTAATTAAAAAACAAAAACCAGAAGATATTTATGATCAAGATTGAGCATTATGAAAGTTCACATGTATAGTCAACATATAGCAATAATTATTAAGTCTGTTTTGTTTGTTTGTAATGTCACTTCAATCATTTTGAACATGCCAGTAGAAAACTGAAAAATAAACAAATAAAAATGGTTAAGTCAGTTCCCCAAGAGCAAAGAGCGAAAACCAGTTGGTACGAATCGTTCACCTCGAAACATGAAAAAATGAATTTTAGAAATCGGATGAAATCGTGAAAACAGCGAAGTATTCATAACGGGAGGAAGCAGAAACAACTTAATTACTCTATGAGAACCAATGACACCTTGTCGTCTATTCAATAAGAATGACCAAAATCGCCAAGCGATGACATGCTGCATTTACAAATAGAACGGGCCACGTTACGGCCATGCCTATTGCATAGTTGAGATAACGTTGTATTTACAGTTTCTAGAATTATACTGTAGTATGTAGTAATTCAAATGAATCATCATTGATTTTTTAAAGATTATCCATTTATCTAAAAATCTCAATATTGTAAATAGGCAAAAACATCGCCGGAAACTTTTTTCTGAGCTTTGATGAATCGGGTCGTAAACCAAACTATAGAAAAAGCGTAGCCTAGGAAGTTAGGAGAAAATAATAAAATACCCATTAGAAGTGTCTAAAGTTTTGTAATAACGGTAGAAGACATGCCTATTTTGTATCATTTTGTGTCTTAAATCATTGTATACAATTTATTGATTCATAAAGTTTTTTTTTTTTCAAACAAACAACAGAGGTTATTTAAACAATAATAACATTGGTTTCTCCCTTTTCGATTACATCACCCCATGGTACAAAATTAAAACCTATCCCATACTGACGTCGCGCTTCCACGCGGCGTCAATGACGTTTGAGTCTAACGGATAGGGGTCTTGTTGCATTCTTATAAAGTCATTACGTTATTAAAGATATGGAGTTTGAGTCTAACGGGCAGGGGTCTTGTTGTATTCTTATTTAGGCATTAAGTCATTAAGGATATGAAGTTTGAGTCTAACGGACAGGGGGTCTTCGTGTATTCTTATTAAGGCATTAAGTCATTAAGGATATGAAGTTTAAGTCTAACGGACAGGGGTCTTCGTGTATTCTTATTTCTGCATTACGTCATTAAGGATATGGAGTTTGAGTCTAACGGGCAGGGGTCTTGTTGCATTCTTATTAAGGCATTAAGTCATTAAGGATATGAAGTTTAAGTCTAACGGACAGGGGTCTTCGTGTATTCTTATTTCTGCATTACGTCATTAAGGATATGGAGTTTGAGTCTAACGGGCAGGGGTCTTGTTGCATTCTTATTAAGGCATTAAGTCATTAAGGATATGTATTTTGAGTCTAGCGAACAGGGTTCTTGTTGCATTCTTATTTAGGCATTACGTCATTAAGGATATGGAGTTTGAGTCTAACGGGCAGGGGTCTTGTTGCATTCTTATTAAGGCATTAAGTCATTAAGGATATGTATTTTGAGTCTAGCGAACAGGGGTCTTGGTGCATTCTTATTTAGGCATTACGTTATTAAGGATATGGAGTTTGAGTCTAGCAGGGGTCCTAGTGCATTCTTATTTAGGCATTACGTTATTATGGATATGGAGTTTAATTAAGTCTAACGGACAAGGGTCTTGTTGCATTCTTATTAAGGCATTACGTCATTAAGGATATGAAGTTTGAGTCTAACGAACAGGGGTCTTGCTGCATTCTCATTAAGGATATGTATTTTGAGTATAGAGGACAGAGTCTTGTTGCATACTTATATAGGCATTACGTTATTAAGGATATGGAGTTTGAGTCTAACGGACAGCGGTCTTGTTGCATTCTTATTTAGGCATTACGTTATTAAGGATATGAAGTTTGAATCTATCGGACAGGGGTCTCGGTGCATTCTTATTAAGGCATTACGTCACTAAAGATATGAAGTTTGAATCTATCGGACAGGGGTCTCGGTGCATTCTTATTAAGGCATTACGTTATTAAGGATATGACGTTTGAGTCTAACGGACAGGGGTCTTGTGGTATTCTTATTTAGGCATTACGTCAATAAGGATATGTATTTTGAGTATAACTGTCAGGGGTCTTGTGGTATTCTTATTTAGGCATTACGTTATTAAGGATATGTATTTTGAGTATAACTGTCAGGGGTCTTTTGGTATTCTTATTTAGGCATTACGTTATTAAGGATATGTATTTTGAGTCTAACTGGCAGGGGTCTTGTGGTATTCTTATTTAGGCATTACGTCATTAAAGATATGAAGTTTAAGTCTAACGGCCAGGGGTCTTGTACATTCTTATTTAGGCATTACGTTATTAAGGATATGGAGTTTGAGTCTAACGGGCAGGGGTCTTGTGGTATTCTTATTTAGGCATTACGTCATTAAGGATATGAAGTTTGAGTCTAACGAACAGGGGTCGTGTTGCATTCTTATTAAGGTATTAAGTCATTAAGGATATGTATTTTGAGTCTAGCGAACAGGGGTCTTGTTGCATTCTTATTAACGCATTACGTCATTAAGGATATGAAGTTTGAGTCTAACGAACAGGGGTCTTGCTGCATTCTCATTAAGGATATGTATTTTGAGTATAGAGGACAGGGTCTTGTTGCATACTTATATAGGCATAACGTCATTAAGGATATGGAGTTTGAGTCTAACGGACAGCGGTCATGTTGCATTCTTATTTAGGCATTACGTTATTAAGGATATGACCTTTG
The DNA here is from genome assembly GCA_031761405.1 of Serripes groenlandicus. NCBI lineage: Eukaryota > Metazoa > Mollusca > Bivalvia > Cardiida > Cardiidae > Serripes > Serripes groenlandicus. The sequence continues at coordinate 133,689,575 of JASEVX010000001.1, read as the reverse complement.
AGTCTAACGGACAGGGGTCTTGTTGCATTCTTAGTTAGGCATTACGTTATTAAGGATATGTATTTTGAGTCTAACTGGCAGGGGTCTTGTGGTATTCTTATTTAGGCATTACGTTATTAAGGATATGTATTTTGAGTCTAACTGGCAGGGGTCTTGTGGTATTCTTATTTAGGCATTACGTCATTAAGGATATGAAGTTTAAGTCTAACGGCCAGGGGTCTTGTTGCATTCTTATTTAGGCATTACGTCATTATGGATATGGAGTTTGAGTATAACGGACAGGGGTCTTTGTGAATTCTTATTAAGGCATTACGTTATTAAGGATATGACATTTGAGTCTAACGGACAGGGGTCTTGTTGCATTCTTAGTTAGGCATTACGTTATTAAGGATATGTATTTTGAGTCTAACGGACAGGGGTCTTGTTGCATTCTTATTAAGGCATTACGTTATTAAGGATATGATGTTTGAGTCTTACGGACAGGGGTCTTCGTGTATTCTTATTTAGGCATTACGTCATTAAGGATATGAAGTTTGAGTCTAACGGACAGGGGTCTTGTTGCATTCTTATTTAGGCATTACGTCATTAAGGATATGGAGTTTGAGTCTAACAGACAGGGGTCTTTGTGAATTCTTATTAAGGCATTACGTTATTAAGGATATGACCTTTGAGTCTAACGGACAGGGGTCTTGTTGCATTCTTAGTTAGGCATTACGTTATTAAGGATATGTATTTTGAGTCTAACTGGCAGGGGTCTTGTGGTATTCTTATTTAGGCATTAAGTCATTAAGGATATGAAGTTTAAGTCTAACGGACAGGGGTCTTCGTGTATTCTTATTTCTGCATTACGTAATTAAGGATATGAAGTTTGAGTCTAACGGACAGGGGTCTTGTTGCATTCTTATTTAGGAATTACGTCATTAAGGATATGCAGTTTGAGTCTAGCAGGGGTCCTACTGCATTCTTATTTAGGCATTACGTTATTAAGAATATGGAGTTTGAGTCTAACGGACAGGGGTCTTGTTGCATTCCTATTTAGGCATTAAGTTATAAAGGATATGTATTTTGAGTCTAACTGGCAGGGGTCTTGTGGTATGCTTATTTCGGCATTACGTCACTAAAGATATGAAGTTTGAGTCTAACGGACAGGGGTCTTCGTGCATTCTTATTAAGGCATTACGTTATAAAGGATATGAAGTTTGAGTCTAACGTACAGGGGTCTTTTGGTATTCTTATTTAGGCATTACGTCATTAATGATATGGAGTTTAAGTCTAACGGACAGGGGGTCTTCGTGCATTCTTATTAATGCATTACGTCACTAAAGATATGAAGTTTGAGTCTAACGGACAGGGGTCTTCGTGCATTCTTATTAAGGTATTACGTTATTAAGGATATCAAGTTTGAGTCTAACGTACAGGGGTCTTGTGGTATTCCTATTTAGGCATTACGTCATTAAGGATATGGAGTTTGAGTCTAACGGACAGGGGGTCTTCGCGCATTCTTATTAATGCATTACGTCATTAAAGATATGAAGTTTGAGTCTAACGGACAGGGGTCTTGTTGCATTCTTATTTAGGCATTACGTTATTAAGGATATGGAGTTTGAGTCTAGCAGGGGTCCTACTGCATTCTTATTTAGGCATTACGTTATTATGGATATGGAGTTTAAGTCTAACGGACAAGGGTCTTGTTGCATTCTTATTAAGGCATTAGGTCATTAAGGATATGAAGTTTGAGTCTAACGAACAGGGGTCTTGCTGCATTCTCATTAAGGATATGTATTTTGAGTATAGAGGACAGGGTCTTGTTGCATACTGATATAGGCATTACGTTATTAAGGATATGGAGTTTGAGTCTAACGGACAGCGGTCTTGTTGCATTCTTATTTAGGCATTACGTTATTAAGGATATGACGTTTGAGTCTAACGGACAGGGGTCTTGTAGTATTCTTATTTAGGCATTACGTTATTAAGGATATGTATTTTGAGTCTAACTGACAGGGGTCTTGTGGTATTCTTATTTAGGCATTACGTCATTAAGGATATGAAGTTTAAGTCTAATGGACAGGGGGTCTTCGTGCATTCTTATTAATGCATTACGTCATTAAGGATATGGAGTTTAAGTCTAACGGACAGGGGTCTTGTGGTATTCTTATTTAGGCATTACGTCATTAAGGATATGAAGTTTAAGTCTAACGGACAGGGGTCTTGTTGCATTCGTATTTAAGCATTACGTCATTAAGGATATGAAGTTTGCGTCTAACGGACAGGGGTCGTTGTACATTCTTATTTAGGCATTACGTCATTAAGGATATGACGTTTGAGTCTAACTGGCAGGGGTCTTGTCGTATTTTTATTTAGGCATTACGTTATCAAGGATATGTATTTTGAGTCTAGCGAACAGGGGTCTTGTTGCATTCTTATTAAGGCATTACGTTATTAAGGATATGACGTTTGAGTCTAACGGACAGGGGTCTTATAGTATTCTTATTTAGGCATTACGTTATTAAGGATATGTATTTTGAGTCTAACTGGCAGGGGTCTTGTATGATTCTTATTTAGGCATTACGTCATTAAGGATATGAAGTTTAAGTCTAACGGACAGGGGTCTTGTGGTATTCTTATTTAGGCATTACGTCATTAAGGATATGAAGTTTAAGTCTAACGGACAGGGGTCTTGTTGCATTCTTATTTAGGCATTACGTCATTAAGGATATGAACTTTGAGTCTAACGGACAGGGGTCGTTGTACATTCTTTTTTAGGCATTACGTCATTAAGGATATGACGTTTGAGTCTAACTGGCAGGGGTCTGTCGTATTTTTATTTAGGCATTACGTTATCAAGGATATGTATTTTGAGTCTAGCGAACAGGGGTCTTGTTGCATTCTTATTAAGGCATTACGTTATTAAGGATATGACGTTTGAGTCTAACGGACAGGGGCCTTCTTGCATTCTTATTAAGGCATTTTTATTAAGGATATAAAGTGTGGGTCTAACGTACAGGGGTCTTGTGGTATTCTCATTTAGGCATTACGTTATTAAGGATATTTATTATATGCCTGTACATTTTCCGGTGGAAATACATGCAGATTGACATGCGCAAATACACCACGACAGATTAAAATTCCGTATCTACATGCGGTGTAAATACAAGATTGTGACGTCAGACAGTGCGCGGAATACTTTCAGCGAGGTATCCCCAATAAACAATGTATTGAATCTGTATATTTAATAGTTTTTTCGCTCTTCATAGATCGTAGGTATATAATAAAAGGAATATTACGTTGCGGGAGCGATAAATGGGTACGTATTGCACGACTCGTAGCGTGGGAAAATCCATATCTTACTCGACCTTCGGTCTCGTAAGATATCGATTTTTCCACGCTACTTGTCGTGCAATACAAACCCTTTTATCGCTCCCGCAACGTAATATTCCGTATGTATTTTGAGTATAACTGTCAGGGATCTTGTGGTATTTTTATTTAGGCATTACGTTATTAAGGATATGTATTTTGAGTCTAACTGGCAGGGGTCTTGTGGTATTCTTATTTAGGCATTACGTCATTAAGGATATGAAGTTTAAGTTTAACGGACAGGCGTCTTGTGGTATTCTTATTTAGGCATTACGTCATTAAGGATATGAAGTTTGAGTCTAGCAGATAGGGGTCTTCGTGTATTCTTATTTATGCATTACGTCATTAAGGATATGAAGTTTAAGTCTAACGGACAGGGGCCTTGTTGCATTCTTATTAAGGCATTACGTTATTAAGAATATGGAGTTTGAGTCTAACGGACAGGGGTCTTGTTGCATTCCTATTTAGGCATTACGTTATTAAGGATATGTATTTTGAGTCTAACTGGCAGGGGTCTTGTGGTATTCTTATTTAGGCATTACGTCACTAAAGATATGAAGTTTGAGTCTAACGGACAGGGGTCTTCGTGCATTCTTATTAAGGCATTACGTTATTAAGGATATGAAGTTTGAGTCTAACGTACAGGGGTCTTGTGGTATTCTTATTTAGGCATTACGTCATTAAGGATATCAAGTTTGAGTCTAACGTACAGGGGTCTTGTGGTATTCTTATTTAGGCATTACGTCATTAAGGATATGGAGTTTGAGTCCAACGGACAGGGGGTCTTCGTGCATTCTTATTAATGCATTACGTCACTAAAGATATGAAGTTTGAGTCTAACGTTGCATTCTCATTTAGGCATTACGTCACTAAATATATGAAGTTTGAGTCTAACGGACAGGGGTCTTCGTGCATTCTTATTAAGGCATTACGTTATTAAGGATATAAAGTGTGGGTCTAACGTACAGGGGTCTTGTGGTATTCTCATTTAGGCATTACGTCATTAAGGATATGGAGTTTGAATCTAACGGACAGGGGGTCTTCGTGCATTCTTATTAATGCATTACGTCACTAAAGATATGAAGTTTGATTCTAACGGACAGGGGTCTTGTTGCATTCTTATTTAGGCATTACGTCACTAAAGATATGAAGTTTGAGTCTAACGGACAGGGGTCTTCGTGCATTCTTATCAAGGCATTACGTTATTAAGGATATAAAGTTAGAGTCTAACGTACAGGGGTCTTGTGGTATTCTCATTTAGGCATTACGTCATTAAGGATATGGAGTTTGAGTCTAACGGACCTTCGTGCATTCTTATTAATGCATTACGTCACTAAAGATATGAAGTTTGAGTCTCCTGTTGCATTCTTATTTAGGCATTACGTCACTAAAGATATGAAGTTTGAGTCTAACGGACAGGGGTCTTGTTGCATTCTTATTAAGGCATTACGTCATTAAGGATATGAAGTTTGAGTCTAACGGACAGGGGTCTTGTTGCATTCTTATCTAGGCATTACGTCACTAAAGATATGAATTTTGAGTCTAACGGACAGGGGTCTTCGTGCATTCTTATAAGGCATTACGTTATTAAGGATATGAAGTTTGAGTCTAACGGACAGGGATCTTGGTGCATTAATATTTATGCATTACGTCATTAAGAATATGAAGTTTGAGTTTAATAGACAGGAGTCTTGTTGCATTCTTATTTAGGCATTCGGAATTAAGGATATGAAGTTTGAGTCTAGTGATCAGGGGTATTGTTGCATTCTTATTTAGGTATCAAGTCATTAGGTGTATGGGTTCTGACTCTAATGGACAGGGTCTTGTTGCACACCCCTTCTTTCCGGTGATAGACGAGTCATTTGGATTAGCTCATTCGTCCAGCAACAATCTAAAACTGTCTATGTGGAAAGGTAGACAGTTGACTGAGAAGAAAGGTCTGTGAAGTTATCGTGCAAGAAACGGGTCTGTGAAGTTATCGAGCGAGAAACGGGTCTTTGAAGTTATCGTGCAAGAAACGGGTCTGTGAAGTTATCGTGCAAGAAACGGGTCTGTGAAGTTATCGAGCGAGAAACGGGTCTGTGAAGTTATCGAGCGAGAAACGGGTCTGTAAAGTTATCGTGCAAGAAACGGGTCTGTGTAGTTATCGTGCAAGAAACGGGTCTGTGAAGTTATCGTGCTAGAAACGGGTCTGTGAAGTTATCGTGCAAGAAACGGGTCTGTGAAGTTATCGAGCGACAAACGGGTCTGTGAAGTTATCGTACGAGAAACGTCTTTGAAGTTATCGTGCAAGAAACGCGTCTGTGAAGTTATCGTGCGAGAAACGGGTCTGTGAAGTTATCGTGCAAGAAACAGGTCTGTGAGGTTATCGTGCTAGAAAAATCTGTAAAGTTATCGTGCGAGAAAGATCTGTGAAGTTATCGTGCGAGAAACGTCAGTGAAGTTATCGTGCATATTAGGGAAATTTTCCGCCGTTTTATAACTGAAACTGTCGATAATGTTGGCTTTCGGATAATACTATTCTGTCGAGCATGCTTGTCGCAGTGAATCAATTATGAGGTTTGATAGAAAGGTAATTTTCTTTAATAACCCCGCTTTCCTACATACAGCTTATATGAACTAGATGACATCGTAAACATCCTGTCAAAATATAGATAATTTATAAATGAAACTATTTAATAGATCTGAAAATCCAAGAGTAATTTCTCCTTTTGCCTTAATGTTTTCAAAAGTTGTTTGCTGCAGATGCGTCTAAATGCATATGCAAATGGGAACGGTTTAAACTACAATATATGTGTTGGATAAGATTATAAAGATACCACTGAAGCATGTTTGAACAGATTTTATTTTTTACTGAATATTCATCGAAAATAACATAATTCAACAACAATTTTTTCAACAAAATACTCATGTTACTCAATGCGTATTCTCAACGTAAATATCTATCATTCTGAGATTGCTCAACAAAAATAGTACCGAAACTGGTAGACCCCAGTTAATTTGTTAAGTAATTTTCGTGCATAATGATCATCGTCACGTTGCCACTTACCTCTCCCCTGAAGTAGACGACTCCTGTGGTATTTAGTAGCATGCGACTTCTGAAAACATTGTGGAAAAAAGAGATATTGCCAAAAACGATCAATTTCTTATATTCCCAGTTATGTTTTTTTTTTAAAGAAATTGTACGATAACCATACGTTAAATTATCTTGACATTAAATGGCAATGTTTTCGGACTTCCAAACAGGCAATCTATTAAAGTCGTTTCCGGAAACTGTAAGGTTTTATTTATTTTCAAACATCAAACTATTTTGCAAAATATTAACATATGATCTTCATGAATTGATCACTTTAAAGCAAAATTGACGGAATCAATTTTGAAACAAGATGTACAAGGTCTAGTGGCACGACTTCTCTGACCCAGTCTCACTCTTGTCCACCATTGTCACGAATCCCTTCTTCACGTGGTAGGCTCGACATCACCACCGCCAGCCGTACGAACACCATCGAAGCGTTGTCATTCGTCATGATTCGATTTTAGTATTCCTTCATAACTCAGCATATTGACGTGTTGCTGCTCAGGATCCGTACTTGAGTACTATCAAGACCAGGACCATAATTCCACTGAAGCTGACCGGAACTGGAACCGATGAACCGGAAGTTGGTGAGTTAGTAATGTCATCTTCGGATACGTCATAGAATCGTTCGTAGTCTGCGAATTTCTTGTCAACATCAACTTGATAATCAGGAGATGATTCCTTGCCTTGTACGTATGAAATGGACTCTGAAGTCAGAAGGAAATAAATAAATAAACTCGGATTCTTTGTCATATTGTCTCATTGTAACTTAAAAAATGTAACCCCGAAGTATTCAAATAGCAAATAATCTAGTTAATTTTAGATAAATAAATAATTAATTATGAGTTATTAGGGTATCAAAGAAAATGCCTTAGGTAAACTGTTATTAAACGAAAGTTCCTATAAGATGCATGTCGAGTAAACGATGCTAACATTTTATTTCTACTAAATAATCTCATCGCATTGTACGATAATATGTTGTTGCTAATGTATTTTATATATATAATGTCTGGTATAAATTTCTTACCACAATTTTTTATCTCTGTTGTCTTGCATCTCATTTTCCCATCAAAACAGTGACACAAAAAGCAGCCTTTCGCAATCCATGTTCCGTGCTGAATCGATCCGCATGAACGGTCATGTGTTTTACGCTCACAATAACGACCGTGAAAGCTTCTGCAAAAAGACAAATTAAAAACATATATAGATACACGAAAAGGTAATAAATAATTTCAGTAAAGTAAATAAATAATTAAATATATTCCTTTACAACAGTTCAAAGCCTTTTATCAACTTCATCACTGCATACATTCAGTTGTAATGTAGATGTACGGTGAAGCACTGTTCTTCAAGAGGGTGTATACTACATATAAACTGAATAGAATAAATTTCTCTTTAACCCACAGTATTGTTCTCATGTTTTTTCCTCAGTTCAAATATAATTGCAGAGCGTCCATTTTTAACAAGAGATGGCTATTCAAGTCGGATACTTACTCTGGACAATGACAGAACGTGTTCATAATGCAGAGTCCTCCATTAAAACAGCAGTCTGTGGAAGCTTTCTGTTCCTTGAAACTGTGTAATAATCCGTCTTCATCGACTGAAAAATACAAACAATTAAATTGATTGTTATATTTATTTTTTTCAATTCAATGTAAGAGTTAAATGTTGTTTTTTGAATGTCAAATATCAATCAAAGCTAGAGAAAAGGGTGTGACATTTTTGGCCACGTAATGCGATAATCACTCTTCTTGTTCTTTCGAACTATAAAGTTCCGGATGAGCTTGCGCATCCGCGCACCCTGATCAGAATCTTTCAAGTTTGCCGTATGATAGAACAACCGCCATTGACGCTGACAAAACAAGCATGTAACGTATTTGTAATTGTCATTAATTTTAAAAGGTTAACGTTGTTAGCAGCATGGTAAGATGTCAAGGGATCGAAACATTCTTCTCACGTAACATCTCAAGTAATGCCATTTATTTTAACTTGATTTGTGAATATATAAGACAATCCGCACAATCATTTCTTATATTTTAAATCCAATTACGAACCTTACATGACGATCATCGAAGTTTTTCCCGTGCTAATCAAAAGTGACAGCTAAGTGTGATTGATGGGCTATTCTGGTGTGATATCGGGCACTCAACCCCGACTGAGTTGAACTATCACTTGAAGTTGTGTGTTTAACAGTTTTACACGTTTTGTGTTTAAACTCAAGTGTCATTGATGTTTTAGATTGTCACTATAAAATCATCGAAATCACAATTTCTATTGTCTAATCATACAAGGAATTAGTTTTCACTAAGACTATGCTGTAAATGAATCTTTCAGGCTTATAATTATAAGGGGAAAGAAGACAAACAGATTTCCCGAAATGTCAGTAACATTTTCTCGGATACAATTGACTCTTGTCAACCACTGACAACATGGCGAACATTCTGTGGTTTTACCATGACTAATGTGCTTGAATTATTTAACGTGTATGTTTTTCATTTTCTTAACCGATAATTTAAAATTGAAAGACTAAATATCGCCCTATGAAGTAAACTGTAACATATTTGTGTTGCCGTGATAAACTACTCATAGACAGAGATGGCAAACAAGAAATTATGGTAAAATTTGAAATGGCTGGGATGTGTATATCCTATGACATCATAACATCCGACAAATGTTGTTCTGTATAATCATCCACTACTTTTGCTGGATATATTTACATTGCAAATATGTCCAACAGTTTCTTATATATATATGTCAAGGCATTAGTAGAACGATTGGCTCATTCATACGATGGACCTACGGGGCTCCTTTATTCATAAACAGAATTGAACATATTGTTTAAGTGAAGGCATTTCTCATTTTGTGTAATCGCTCCTTTTCCCAGAAAATCACAAATATCGTCTGCTGCGAGTGTCTGAAGTCGTCTGCATCTTGGATAATATATGACCTAAACAACCTACCAATATCGTTGCTTTCCTCATTTGTGTGTGTCCTTCTATGTCCTTGGCTCTCCGTAGACCGTAGGCCTATCGTACGTTCTAGCCAATCTGAAATTTAAAATAAATTAAATTAATATTAGAAAAATCATAAAAGCAAAAACTGTTCTGTCCAGCTACCTACATTTAATTTATAATTAAATGACTCGTAGTTGATGTTTTTATGAGGTCATTAAGTATATGTATTGTATTGTATTATTATTAGCCTGGTGGAATGCGCTGTCAATACGTTGAAAACTTGTAGATTTCATCTTAATTTGATCTTTTACGTATAAACAAGAAGACGTGATCTGATTATAATTGATGACATTATCACAAATAACCAAGCTAACTATTGTCTAAATGTTAATAATCACAGTTTATTAAATGGCTGCTAGGAAGACAAAAAGATCAACTAGTTCCAATGTTAACCCTTATCCTGCTATACGTGACCGTAATTAATACTTTAATTGTGTTTATGCACGACTGCATACAGTTGCGTTCTCTGAATACTAAGATAAGCATGCTCGTTCATGAACACTAAGCTTTGTCTACACTGTTCTCTAATGAGTTATAATTGTGTAGCAAAGATTAGTTCGAAGATATGCACAACTTTTTAAATAGCCATGCACAATGACAAGTTGCAGGAAGACAGCATAGTTAGATCCAGACAAACCCTTTCCCACTTACAGAAGCATTTTGAAGCATCTGTAGCACACCTGAAACCTCTTTTGAAAACATTGTGTAAAATGAGCAATGTCTCCTATTGCAACAATGGTCTCACGTCTTTTCAATAAGTAAACAATTATTTATAGGGGTGGTCCTTTTTTTTGTTCAGTGATTTCAATAGTTTGGAGGTTCCGAAATACAAGGTTATTTCCCGTCAAATCTGACACTCGAATTGCATTAAGTTATGATTATGTCGCCGTTTTCCCTACCCTAAAATATACCCCTGCTATCTTAGGAGCTATGGTGTGTTATCAGAAAATGATGTTTAATCAATTGGTATTGTTTTTCAAGGAGGGTCAAAAAATACATTTATTCAATTCAATTAAACCCTATGAAACTAAAATTGGCCCCCATCTTAATTAGTTAATTAATTTACCAATATTTATTCTTCTACTTTAAAAAGTACATATATCACATGTAACCCTTTTGTGTTGATAAAAATCTTGATTAATTATCACGGTCAGACTGATTAATCACGCATTTAGAGAATAAATGTTCTGCTCTGAACTCAAACGTCGAATAACAAGTGGCTTGTGATATATTTAAATATCTACACATGGCTTCTTAGTGATTAAGATATAATTTTTGTGGAAGAGCACCGAATAGGTTTTAAGCTGATGTGATATATCACCTACTGTTTTGAAAAACGATTAGTCTGAAGTTTCACACCCGTTTAATCAGTGTAGGACATGATAGGAAGTTGTTTCCAACAATCTGGCTCACCAGCATCGACACAGTATGATTTGAGGCAGAGTCACAAATATATTATATTATTATATATATCGCTCAAAGGTTTTAACATCACGAAAAAAGTTAAAATAAACCCAATATGACACTAAATTGATAATTGAAGAAGATCCCAATGGTGAAATATGAACGTACAATATTGGAGAAATCGACATGCTTCCGTGTATATGATGCTGAAGATGGGTATGACAGGTCCTCGATTGTTATAATAACGTCACGTGGTTTATTACTGTATTATAGGATGTGTGTGTGTGGGGGGGGGGGGGGGGGGGGGGGGGTGTTGGAGAGAAGACACTGTGGGATAAATTCAAGTATTACCTGCAGATGAATATTCTATCATAATAGAAGCTACCAGTGCGCAAACAGCAATTCTGAAATGAATAAGAAAAGAAAAAAGTAAATATTACGGTTTATGAAAACTGCAAATAATAAATCACAGAAAAGGATACTGAATAATATATGAAATTGGTTAACCATGCAATATTTAATTATAAAACCAACACATTGTCTTTGATGCAGGTGGATATTGACGCCCCTGTAACACATAGCCGTTGAAAACATTTTAGAAAATATAATTTGTCTAACTCCATTTGTAAGTATTTTCTATGGAGCCAGCTACTTAAATATGAAAGTCGCAAAAGTGTATTTCTTGATGTTTCCCATTACAACGTATTATGCGATTGTCTAAGATGAAATAAGTTATACAGTTCGCATACCCTTTCAACATATCAATAACTCTCCTTTATTTTTCCAATCGTGGTGATAAAATCCCGCAAAAACGTATAAAGTCTTGTATTTTTCTAATATTGCGTATTAACACCAATATCTTGATTTAAATCCAAGTATGAACAATTATTACAAGTGTGTTAACACAACCGATTAATAGATCGATCAAAACTGATTTGATTTTACAAGATTTTTGCTGGTTTATAAAGGTAATAGGCACGTGCTGGTGTTGACAAACATTATTCTTTTCCAGGCTTCTGATTGGTCGAGAATTTCTTTCAGGTGTTCAAATTGCCATAATCATGCAAATTAGCCGTCCACGATTTCAGTAACACTTTCCTGATTGCGGAAATCAATTTAAAAATTAATTTAAAGTGTTTTAATTGTTTCCCTATGATTGTACTAAAAGTTTAATTTCTTAATTAGTTCTACATTAATAACTGGAATTACAACGATTTCCAAAACATATAGAAAAAGGAAGTACTTCTTCGCAATAATATTTTATTTTGTCTTCAGCAAAGGTGTCAAAAGTGGTCTGTATCAGGGAAACAAAGGAGAAGATCCGAATGCAGACACCCCCCCCCCCCCCACCCCTCCGGGTCTTTGTATGGTAACAGTTTAACCAATTTTCAAGAGATCAGAATGCAAACACTCTTCCCCCGAGTCTTTGTTTGCTAACAATTAAACCATTTACAAGAGATCAAATTACAGACACGGTTCCACCGAGTTTTTTTTTTCTAACAATTTAACCATTTTCAAGAGATCAAATTGCAAACACTGTTCAACCGAGTCTTTGTTTGCTAACAATTAAACCATTTACAAGAGATCAAATTACAGACACTGTTCCACCGAGTCTTTGTTTGCTAACAATTTAACCATTTACAAAAAATCAGATTACAAACACTGTTCCACCGAATCTTTGTTTGCTAACAATTAAACCATTTACTAGATGTTTCATGAGACAAAGCGGCGAAAAGCATACATAGATTCCGTTGAATAGTGCGTGTAATCTTTTAAAAAAAATCTTCCTTTTCCAGATACGGTACACTTTTGACGCATTTGCTGAAAACAATGACTGGTTTATTATTGTATTCGTTTCTCACTAAGTTTGGATTCTTCTCACATAGTGAAGGCGATGTCACACCCTATAGAGCTCCCTTCGAATATAGCTCCCCCGGGTAGCTCTATTCGGTAAAAAGCAAGCGAGCTGTATACGAAAAAAGCATATGCAAAGTCAAATACAGCTCGCATACACTTTTGATCAAGCTCACTTCGAATATACCTCCCCGGGGTAGCTCTATTCGTTGAATAGCATGCGAGCTGTATACGAAAGAAAGCATATGCAAAGTCGAATACAGCTCGCATACACTTTGATCAAACTGATGATATAACAGAAGTCATACGAAAACCAGGTACTGGGCTGTGACTCATTTGGTCAAATGAGTTCATGTCCCCCGTTGGGGAAAAGGCTTATAGTTTTGGTGCCGTTCATTCGTCAGTACGTACGAGCAAGCGTACGAAGAACATTTTCAGCTGACCATTTAAAGTCGTATGCCATGCTGAATGGTCAGCCAGCAAGGTATTCGATTTTGAATGGTCAAATGAATGACTTTGAATGGCAAGCTGAATGGTCACCAAGAATGGTATTCGATTTTGAATTTTGAACTTGATAAGCTTAATGGCCAGTCAGCATGATATTAGACTTGTCGCCCAGACTGGTATTCCATTTTGAAAGGTAAGCTGAACAGTCAGCCAGCATGGTAATACAACTTTGAATGATCAGCCGAATAGCAACCTGAATGGTCCGTCAGCATAGTACTCGATTTTGAATAGTCAGCCAGCATGGTATTCGATCTTGATGGTCAGCCAGCATGGTATTCGATCTTGATGGTCAGCTAAATGGCTAATGGCATGCTCACTTGACAGACCTATTTGTTGTACATGCATATACATCTAGAAGTTCTGCAGAATGATTTTAAGACGGTCATAAAAGCATATTGTGAAATCACTTAAGTTGCCGTAGAGGTGGAAACTCTTATATTGAAAAAAAGAAGAACACAGGGTTTGAGCCCAAAGTGTGACCTTGAACTTTGGAGTTTGTATCTGGGTGCTGTGCATGACACATCCTCATTTTACGGATGACATTTGTTTGAAGTTATGTACTATACATAACAGCCAGCCAGCCAGTCAAATCTCATTACTACATGGCTACTGCATCTCCTCGTCGCGTGTTTATATATATAATGAATTTAAATGAATTTTATCTATCATCAGATAACTGGGGAGATCTATCCGAAAATAAAGTAACAAGTTCCCCGAATACAGCTCATTTAGTGCGAGAGCTATATTGAATTGTCGAAATAATCAATCTCGGATATAGCCATTAATCAATATTGGATATAGCCATTAATGAATATCGGATATAGCCATTAATCAATATTGGATATAGCCATTAATCAATATCGGATATAGCCATTAATCAATATCGGATATAGCCATTAATGAATATCGGATATAGCCATTAATGAATATTGGATATAGCCTATAATCAATATTGGATATAGCCATTAATGAATATCGGATATAGCCATTAATGAATATTGGATATAGCCTATAATCAATATTGGATATAGCCATTAATTAATATTGGATATAGCCATTAATCAATCTCGGATATAGCCATTAATCAATATTGGATATAGCCATTAATCAATATCGGATATAGCCATTAATCAATATTGGATATAGCCATTAATCAATATTGGATATAGCCATTAATGAATCTCGGATATAGCCATTAATCAATATTGGATATAGCCATTAATCAATCTCGGATATAGCCATTAATCAATATTGGATATAGCCATTAATCAATCTCGGATATAGCCATTAATCAATATTGGATATAGCCATTAATGAATATCGGATATAGCCATTAATCAATATTGGATATAGCCATTAATCAATATTGGATATAGCAATTAATCAATCTCGGATATAGCCATTAATAAATATTGGATATAGCCATTAATAAATCTCGGATTTAGCCATTAATCAATATTGGATATAGCCATTAATCAATATTGGATATAGCCATTAATGAATATCGGATATAGCCATTAATCAATATTGGATATAGCCTATAATCAATATTGGATATAGCCATTAATTAATATTGGATATAGCCATGTATCAATCTCGGATATAGCCATTAATCAATATTGGATATAGCCATTAATCAATATCGGATATAGCCATTAATCAATATTGGATATAGCCATTAATCAATATTGGATATAGCCATTAATCAATCTCGGATATAGCCATTAATCAATATTGGATATAGCCATTCATCAATCTCGGATATAGCCATTAATCAATATTGGATATAGCCATTAATGAATATCGGATATAGCCATTAATCAATATTGGATATAGCCATTAATCAATATTGGATATAGCCATTAATCAATATTGGATATAGCCATTAATCAATCTCGGATTTAGCCATTAATCAATATTGGATATAGCCATTAATCAATATTGGATATAGCCATTAATTAATATCGGATATAGCCATTAATCAATATTGGATATAGCCTATAATCAATATCGGATATAGCCTATAATCAATATTGGTTAGCCATTAATCAATATTGCATATAGCCTATAATCAATATTGGATATAGCCTATAATCAATATTGGATATAGCCATTAATCAATATTGGATATAGCCTATAATCAATATTGGATATAGCCTATAATCAATATTGGATATAGCCTATAATCAATATTGGATATAGCCATTAATCATTCTCGGATATAGCCATTAATGAATATCGGATATAGCCATTAATCAATATTGGATATAGCCTATAATCAATATTGGATATAGCCATTAATCAATATTGGATATAGCCTATAATCTATATTGGATATAGCCTATAATCAATATTGGATATAGCCTATAATCAATATTGGATATAGCCTATAATCAATATTGGATATAGCCATTAATCAATATTGGATATAGCCTATAATCGATATTGGATATAGCCATTAATCAATATTGGATATAGCCATTAATTAATATTGGATATAGCCATTAATCAATCTCGATATAGCCATTAATCAATATTTGATATATCCATTAATCAATCTTGGATTTAGCCATTAATCAATATTGGATATAGCCATTAATCAATATTGGATATAGCCATTAATCAATATTGGATATAGCCTATAATCAATATTGGATATAGCCATTAATCAATATTGGATATAGCCTATAATCAATATTGGATATAGCCATTAATCAATATTGGATATAGCCTATAATCAATATTGGATATAGCCATTGATTAGTATTGGATATAGCTTATAATCAATATTGGATATAGCCATTAATCAATATTGGATATAGCCATTAATTAATCTCGATATAGCCATTAATCAATATTGGATATAGCCATTAATCAATATCGGATATAGCCATTAATCAATATTGGATATAGCCATTAATTAATATTGGATATAGCCATTAATCAATATTGGATATAGCCTATAATAAATATTGGATATAGCCATTAATCAATCTCGATATAGTCATTAATCAATATTGGATATAGCCATTAATCAATCTGGGATTTAGCCATTAATCAATATTGGATATAGCCATTAATCAATATTGGATATAGATTCTAATAAATATTGGATATAGCCATTAATCAATCTCGATATAGCCATTAATCAATATTGGATATAGCCATTAATCAATCTCGGATATAACCATTAATCAATATCGGATGCTTTAATTGTATTTTCTCCAATACTTTTGAACTGTATAGTCGGAAAGATATAAAGCGATGGAAAACTATTTGTCTGACGTCAGTGCAAGTAACCATAAAGTTAGATTTTCCCATGATACTGACGATTGGGATACCTCTGCATCAAACGATTTTTGGAAACATTTTGAAAAGTGGAGATATTGCTAAAAGCGAACATATCCTTCTTGTTTTGTCTGTTTGTTAACCTTTTCCTTGTTTAAAAATAGCTATTGACTTGGTCACAACGAATCCACGACACACTTGTGCCACGTTACGACAGAAAATTTGGACAAATAGTTAGCCATCGGGGGTCGTCGCAAGGCAGTCCTACAACATTTTGAGCATAGCGGCATCAACATGCCGTCGTGAGGTAAAATTGGACATGAACTTGTTCGACGATTTTTGTTGTGGTATCTATGTCTTGTGGCTGTCATGAGTCAGTCGTCCGATAAATATCTTGACGTGGGTACTAGAAGCATTTATTTTAGTTAAACAATCTAACGACAGTTCCAAGATTGTCTCACAAATATCATATTTCGTAAGAAGCTTTCACATCATTTCGAATATGTCGTGCGTTAGCCATGCAACATATTTCCGTTTTTGATGGGTATATAGCTTAGGCGAATGAACGTTTGGAATAAGAGGTTGACTACTCCTGGCCCTGCTGAGGGGGCGTCTGACGGAATCCAGCAAGAGCATAATATAGTGCTGTTGGCGTTAATCCGGGCCCGAGAGCAGCCACGGAACCGGCGAAAACCCCGACGTTGGTGGACCGTGGATCGAGAGGCGCCTGATGTTTTGGGCAGTAAAGTACTATGATGCAAGAATTGGACCGGGCCGCGTAATATAGTCAGATGACGGACGTGCGAGAGTCCCTCGAGTGACCCGTGACATTCGTGCGACAGTCGAACGACTGACGCACGCGTATCCAACGAGTGAACGTCAACCTGATCACATGAAAAAAAGCCCCCCACCCCCCTCCGAAAATTCCTGACAGCTCCCGATGGTCGCACGACTGACTTGCGACAAACCCACCACATGTTCTGTTTTATGTCGCGTCGCCATCGTCAAACCATGTGTCGTAGCCCTTGTGACCACTCGAAATAGATTCCGGACATGCTGCAAGATCTGGTCACGAGAAATATTGTATAAGTAAAGACTTTATTTTGTGAGGGTGACCCATTTAATGACTGGACTCTAATCTTCCATGGGGCCCTCAATAAAAGCATAATAACATGTTAAAAATATACACATAAAACATAATAAAATATGTACATGATAAAATGACATGAAATATCAACACGTGAAAAGAAGGCAATCAACCCGGTTTTTTTTCTTCAGTTAAATGCCCATTTTAAATACAAATTTTTGAGTGAAAGAGGTTAGCTTCTGACACATTTTTATCTCTTTTGGAAGACTATTCCACACTATAGGACCGGAA
Source organism: Serripes groenlandicus (assembly GCA_031761405.1). Classification (NCBI taxonomy): domain Eukaryota; kingdom Metazoa; phylum Mollusca; class Bivalvia; order Cardiida; family Cardiidae; genus Serripes; species Serripes groenlandicus. The sequence continues at coordinate 133,671,700 of JASEVX010000001.1, read as the reverse complement.
TATGACAAACTATTTTTATATATTTCAAGTTTACTTTGGGGAATCCAAAAGTTCATATTAGTTACCGATCTTAATGTTATAGTACTAGTTGTATTAACTTGTTCGTTCATCTTAAACATATCACGCAGATAATTTGGACTATCATCGTGCGCTATTTTAAACATTGCTATTGCTTTATTAAATGTAACTCTATCTTCAAATTTAATTATATTTAGATTTTTTAATGCGCTTTCAAAATCGGTATAGTTTATTCCTAATATTAGTTTACATGCCCTCTTCTGCAAACGATGAATTTTATTTTTATTATAAACAGTTGTATTTCCCCAAATAATATTACAATAGTCTAAATGCGGCTGAATATAGGCTTTATAATAAATAAGTTTATATTTATCCGTTAAATATTCGCTTATTCGGGATAATAGCCAGAGATATGATGATACTTTTTTCGTTACTGTTCTAACATGACTTCCCCATTTTAAATTATTTTCTAAATTTACTCCAAGCAGTTTTTCTTCGGTACTGACTGCAAGATCAACATTTTTGTAGGTCAGTGCAAGCGAATTTTCAGTTGAAGCTCTCTTTTGCTGGGTTGTGATGAGCATCACTTTTGTTTTCTCTGTATTTAATTGCATGCCATTTAATAAACACCATTTTTCGAGTGTTTTTAATGATTTATTCAAGTTAGATTCAAGCGCATATTTACATTTATTTATATCATAGAGTGTTGTATCATCGGCAAACAAATCTACGGAAGAACCCGACATGATAAGTGGCAAATCGTTAATGAATAATAAAAATAATAATGGCCCAAGTATAGAACCCTGTGGCACACCACATGTAACTATCTTATCAGTAGACATTACGTTATTAATAGAGACGATTTGTTTTCGGTTTGTTAAATACGAACGAAACCAATTTATTGCACTTTCATTACATTTATATATAGTCAATTTTTTAAGTAAAATTGAAATATCACAAAGGTCAAATGCTTTACGAAAATCTTTTAGAACAGTTCCAACATAACAACCTTCATTTAACGCTTTAAGCCATTTATCAATAGTATATGGTTCTACCACGACAAAATGTCGTACGATCCTTTGTGCCCGGGGCTATCAAACGACTCTGAAAACATCAAATAGACAAATATGGAAATATGGAAGTAAATAAATATAAATTTGGCTTAAACAACTTTTAAGATTGGCAATGACTTAACACCAACCGTATATGTCATAGATCGGAAATGCCATTAATAAACGTCTAGCTTTGATAGCGACTCATTAAAGCGCGTAAGTTCGGACCTCGACTCCGGTCATTGATTCTTTACGGTGATTTATCCGTCATTGTTACTGGCCGTATTCGTATTACACAACTGGGCTAAAATAGTCTATGTAGCCCGGTGTCTTTGAAGAATGGTGATTGAAGAACGTGTGCGAGAAAGCCGGGAAACACATGATTAGGTGATCTGTCCGCCGTTTGATAACTGAAAAACTTTTCATAATGCCAACTTTCGAGTAAGGTGACCCAAATTGAATTCCAGCCTTGTCGATCGGTCAAGTCGCTATTAATCAAATGTGGTGTTTGATCATGTTCTATGCATGTTAAAAGGTAATAATATTGTCTACCCCTTTCAAAATACAGCAACAATTCATCAGACGACTTTGAAAACATCTTGGCAAGGTAAGATTAATTATTGACTAGAGTTTAAAACTTCGTTGAAAATGAGAAATTGCTCATTATGAGCATTTTTCCTTTTTCCACAATAATATCACAAGTTGTTTGCTTCAGATGTGTCAAAATGCATTTGCAAATGGGAAAGGGTATGACATAGAATTACATACACAAAGACACCGCTGAAGTATGTTTAAAATGATGCTACAGATGCATCAAAATTAATTTGCAAATGGGAAAGAGCTTGAAATAAAGACGCCGCTGAAGTATGTTTAAACTGATTTTATTTTTTAACCGAATATTCTAAATGAAAATAACAAAATTACAATCTTTCAACAATTTACTCCTTGTTACAGAGTACGTATGCTCATTATAAATAATTATCATTCTGAGATTGCAGGTTTCATCATTGCATCTCATATTGATCAACGTCACGTCGTTATTTACCATTTCCTGATGTAGATGAATTATGTGGTCTTGTTCAGCAGACGACTTCTGTAACATTGTGGTGAAATGTAACATTAATATAGACAGAGCATTTCTTGTATTCCCGCAATATTTGACGATCTCTATATCCCCTCGAGTAATTCATGTTAATATCTGACAAGCCTATGTTGATGGTCGTTTTTGCACCACACTGAAACATTGTAGGGAAATGATACTTAATATAGAAAGAGCAATTTCTTGTATTCCCGCAATTTTGACGATCTCTATATCCCCTCGAGTAATTCATGTTAATGTCTGAACAGCATACGTTGATTGTCGCTTGTGCACCATACTGAAACATTAATATAGAAAGAGCAATTTCTTGTTTTCCAACAATGTTTATTGATCTCTATATTCACTCTAGTATTCCATGTTTATGTCTGACAAGCCTAGGTTGAGTGCAGTTTGTGCACCACATTGAAACTACACAGCTCAATCCACTGTGTCTCAATCAAGAGACCGACCCAATATCACTCATCCCCACCTTTGTCACGAACCGTTTTTAGCTTCACATCGCAGGTTCGTCCTCACCACCAACTGATTACCTCCCTTTCCGAATCCTACGAAGACCACAGAAGCGTTGTCATTCGTCATGATTGAATGTATTTGTCCTGCATAACTCAGCATATTGACGCGTTGCTGCTCAGGATCCGTTCGTTAGACCTATCAAGACAAGGATTACAATTCCACTAATGCTGACCGGAACCGGAACGGATGTACCGGATGTGGGTGAGTTCGTGATGTCATCATCGGATACGTCATAGAATCGCTCGTAGTCTGCGAATGTTTTGTCAACGTCAACTTGAAAAGCAGGAGAGGATTCCTTGCCGTGTACATATGAAATGGACTCTGAAATCAGAAGGAAATAACAATTAATTCGGATTCTTGTTTTTGTTGTCTATATGCCTTTGCATCTTAAACAGATTACTGTATTCCAATGAAAAATTATTTTTTATTACGATTAAATGAGTTATTAATAATGTGTTTAAAACGTCTTAGGCAAGGTGTTATTAAACGAAAGTTCCTTCAAGTTGCAAGTCGAGTAAACCAGGGGTCCCACTGGCTTGATATTTTCTTGCCACTTGTTCTTGCTTACTTCGTGAACTTTGTGCCAATGCAGTTCTTTCTTGCAGTAAAACTATACATACATTCTATTTCTCCTGAATAACCCCATCTTATTGTTTAAAAGTGAATAGGTTACTTACCACAATCCTGGATCTCTGTTGTCTTGCATCTCATTTTCCCATCAAAACAGTGACACAAAAAGCAGCCTTTCGCAATCCATGTTCCGTGCTGAATTGATCCGCATGAACGGTCACGTGTCTTATGCTCACAATAACGACCGTGAAAGCCTCTACAAAAAGATAAATAAATAAATTAACACGTCAATAAATAAATGTAAAATTCTTAAGTGAAGTAAATAAATAATTAAACGTGTTCCTTTAGAATAGTTTACAGCATGTTATCAACTACATTAATACACTTATACAGTTGCAGTTTAGATGTGCATTGATTTAATGTTCTTTATGAGGGTGTATATAAAGGAAATATTATTAACTTCTCGATTTCCCACATTCTTTCTCTCGATTATTTTTATTCCAGCTCAAATAATATTTCAGAAAGTCTTTTATATAATGTATGCTATTCGTGTCGGATACTTACTCTGGACAATGACAGAACGTGTTCATAATGCAGAGTCCTCCATTAAAACAGCAGTCTGTGGAGGCTTTCTGTTCCTTGAAACTGTGTAATAATCCGTCTCCCTCAACTGAAATAATACAAATAAATGACATTGATTTTAATATCTTTTTTTTTTCAATTCAATGTAAGAGTTACGTATTAGACTTTCATGCCGAAGATCATTGCGCTAATAAAAAAAAAGGTTTGACCTTCATTTAGGCTTCCTCACAGCTTGATCATTGAGCTAATTAAAAAGGTTTAACCTTCATTTAGGCTTCCTCACAGACTGATCATTGAACTAATGAAAAAGGTTTAACCTTCATTTAGGCTGCCTCACAGCCTGATCAATGAGCTAATGAAAAAGGTTTGACCTTCATTTAGGCTTCCTCACAGCCTGATTATTGAACTAATGAAAAAGGTTTGACCTTCATTTAGGCTCCTAACAGCCTGATCATTAAGCTAATGGAAAAGTTTATATAAAACATGGCCGTTATGACAAATCTTGGAAGAGGTCAACTAGACAAAGTTATATTTCAAATATCAACTTTTAGACAAAAGTGTAATGCTTCTCCGATACAACTCTAATTATGAACATCTTGCAACAATATAGATGGTTTTCTGTGCAAAGAGAATTAACGTTTCACCAATTGTATGCAACAGGACATTCACACCTTTAACAATTCGTACATGTTAGTGCCATCGCATATTTAGCCCTTCTCGCTTTATCACAGACATTGCTTTCCCACGGTTAGAAATTAACAATTTAGAATGCCATCTTCCATGCATGAAACTTAAGGAGTAAGTACTGTAGTGAAGTAGCGAATTAGATTGTTGGACCGTTCAGTGCCTTTTCCCAGAAAAAAATCGCCTTTTGCCGACCACTGACAACCTGACGTAAACTCGACGGTTTTGCACTAAACCAAAGTGTTTGTAATACTTGTATGTATACATAAAACAAATTAGAAGACTGTAAGTATCGCCCAATGAAGGTAAATGTTACATACTTCGGTTGCCGTCGTCTGTTAAGTGAATCATAAACAACGATGACAAACATACTAAGATAAAGTCAATTGAACGATGGGAAAACTTTACCCCATAGCGTTGCAAAACAATGCACTCTTTGGGATTGTAAATGTATTAAAATGTCTAAGGATTGAAATGAAGCCGTATATGGATGTTTACTACCGACGGCTCTTTTACCTCAGCAAATTTCATTACGTAAAATACCGTGCAGATCGAGATCGGATCAAAATGTGGACGCCTTAATGATACGGAACTTGATAAAGGTGGAAAGACTGGGATATCCTGTATATCCTTTAATCCTTAAATACACGACAAATGTTGTTCTCTATAATCGGATAATCACCCACTCTTAATCCGCTTTTACTCGATATACATGTATTTACTTAAGTCAGTTTCTACAATATTTTCCATATTTTCTTTTATATATCACGGCTTTATTGAAACGGTGTGCTCTTTTATATTTAACAATAACTTAAAAACTTGTGTAAAGGAACAAAAAATTGCTCCTTTATCCAGAATATTGACAAATATCGTATGCTGCAGAGGTGTTTGGCGAAAAGAAATGACTCAAATAACCTACCAATATCATTGCTTTCCCCATTTGTGTGAGTCCTTCTGTTTCTTTGATTCTCCGTAGAACGTATCGAACGTTGTAACCAATCTGAAATTAATGTAGATATAAACTATTATTTTAAAGAGATTAATCATATTTGTGCGCATTCATTTTCAAAATCATCTGCTACAGATCTGCTGTATGCGGGAAAGGGATAAGACAAGCATTGCATGCCTTCGTCATCGCGTTATTTCAAACATGAGGACAATACAGATAGTGGAGAAAAACTTCTGATAACTCATTAAAACGGTTTGACAAAGAATTATAGATTATCAGTGATAAGTCACAATTGGTGTTTGTCCATATTTTGGAGTCTCCGAGATACAAGGACATTTGTAGTCAGATCAGACACGCGAATTGCATTTAGTGTAGATACCGTCGCCGGTTTTCCGTTCCCTACCCTTATATTGACCTCTGTTATCTAGGGAGCTGTGGTGTGTTATCAGAAAATGCTGTTTAATCTAAAAGTTTATTAGGTTTTGTGGTTTAGGGTGAAGCTTTTTATAAAGACGAAATTTTTGAAAAATCGTAGGTGTTTATCCGTTCATTTATTGATAAGATACCAGATTTAGTTTATTTAATTGTAAACATTATTCATCAAGGGGGTTACAAAATATCCCTAATAAAAACCATATGCAACCATAATTCTGAACGGAAAGTACATATTCTATGTATACACGTTTCCTAAATGATTGTGCCATTATAATATCACTAAAATCGGTTTGAAATGCACTGTAAGATACGTGTACTTGAAATAGGTTGAATGAATGGTGCGAGTCTAATAACGTTTTCTCTGATTGTCAATTTGGCTTTCGAGATGGACACTCTACAACTGATGCAGTTTTTATTTTACATTCCATAATTCAAAAGGTTCTAGCACATAAAAAGAAACTCTGGTGTATATTTATCGATTATAAAAGGGCGTTTGACACAGTTGAGAGGGACGCTCTTTGGCATAAACTTATTCAATCTGGTATCAGTTGTAAAATGACAAAAATGATTAAATCCATGTATGCAGAGGTCCAGGCATGTGTCAAATTAACAAATAGTTCTAATTTATCTGATTGTTTCAATGTTACAATTGGTTTGAAGCAAGGTGAGCCTCTTTCCCCTCTATTATTTTTGCTTTTCATAAATGATATAATTGAAAACATTGATTTAAATGCACTAACCGATTCTGATATACAACTGTTGTCAAAGTACCTTATTTTATTTGCAGATGATATTGTTTTATTTACAACTGATCCCGTAAGTCTTCAAGCACAGATTGACTGCATATACGATTATTCTTGTAAATGGAGTCTTGAAATTAACATAGATAAGACTAAAATATGTGTTTTTGAAAAGAGAAGATCACCCTAAGATCAATTGTTTCATATTAATGGAAAATTAATCGAAATTGTGGACAGTTTTACATATCTAGGCATTGTCTTCAATTACACAGGCACGTTTAATTTAGCAATAAAAGCATTACAAGGACAAGCTTTAAGAGCTTATGGCAATTTGTTAAAGATATTTGATAAAAATCCATTAGATATTAAAACGAAGATTTCTCTGTTCGATGCCATGGTTGTTCCTATTTTATTATATGGTGCAGACGTCTGGGGTGTCTACACTTTCAAAGATATTGATAATTTGCATTTACGTTTTCTGAGATATCTACTAGGTGTTAAAAAGCAAACGCCAAATAACGCAGTTTACGGTGAATTTGGAAGACTGCCTCTATCTGTTATCTGTAAACAGCGTTCTTTGAAGTTTTGGTGCAAGATAATGTCGAACATAAACTCTCCCTTATATGACTCATATTGGGATCAATGTAATACAATTAATACTAATTGTTGGGCAAAGAAGATTAATTCAATAATTGATCATCTGGGCCTTACACATATTAGATTAAATTTTGATAGAAACTGTAATTATTTTACAATCTTTAAAAGAAGAATATATGATCAATTTATTCAAAGTTGGCATATGTCAATTAATAACTCGCCAAAGTTAGAATTATATTCTAAGTTCAAAAAAGAATTCTCTTATGAAAGTTATCTGGATATTATTTCGAATAACAAATGGCTTAAAGTATTTGCTCGTTTTAGATTAAGCTCACATAAGTTAGAAATTGAATCTGGTCGTTTTAATGGTATTCCAAGAGAACAGAGGCATTGTAAAGTTTGCTCTTCCAACTTGATCGAAAATGAATATCATTTTCTGTTGTGTTGTCCACAATATTCAGTTATCAGACAAAAACATCTTGGTAATATGCAATGGCCCAACATAAGTAAATTTATTAAATTACTGTCTAGTTCTAAGCAGAAAGTATTAATTAATCTATGTAGATATATTTCTGAATGTTATGCTATTCGCGATGACGTAAGAAAGTTAGTTCCCTAACATATTTTATTGTGTACCTTTTTCATTTGATATACTAAATACTATTTATTTGATATATTGTTTAGTTGTATATGTATTTTTTTTTTTTTTTGTCTAAGCCATATTCTTCCGATTTGTAAATGGCCAAAGACAAATTTTGTCGATATTTGCCAATAAAGGATTGAATTGAATTGAATTGAATTGTTATAAGTGGGTCCCAAACCGGAGATTAATCCCTGACCGGGGGCATTAGCGTCTTTTTCACAATAAATTCGATACATTTCCATTGTTAAGCGATTATTTACTGAATGGTTTATTATTCAATCATATCCGATTATCGAATTAACTAGACATTCAACGTTTTTCTTAAATGTGTTATGTTTATTTTACCTTATTAAAGGATAATACCTTTATACCAGTATATCTTCACACCTTTTTAACCAAATCGTGTATATTGAACGATACAATTTAAACATTCTTTAGGTGAGTTATAAATACAAAAAAAAAAACATTGTAAATCTAAGGTAGGTGCGTATACATATAATATGCATACTAACTTTGAATATTTCTCTAAATGATTTATAAACAACAATTGCTTTTCGAGGAGATGATGAAAACTGGAATTTACATTCATATAATGAACAAACGCATCCATAAAATCATATATTAATGTTAGGCTTATCTATGTATATGAGCTATGTCTGTGATTTGGAGTCTTAATGCCCTTACGAACATCGAAGACTAAGGAGAGCCTGTGTATATGTATACAAGTATATGAGTTGTGTCTAGCGATTTGGGGTCTTAATGTCTCTGCGTAAAGCAAAGACTAAGGAGAGTATGTGTATATATATACACGTATATGAGTTGTTTCTAACGAGTTTGGGTCTTAATGCCTCTGCGTAAAGCAAAGTCAAAGCAGAGCCCGTGTATCGCTCAGTCGCACCAAAGTCTTAGCAGTCCGCGTATATGGTAGGGTAGATAAACCAAAATACATATTCTAACAAAACGCTGTAGGCGTATCCGAATACTTGCACGACAATATAAGTTTAAATGATGTCAAAGAGGCGTGGTGTATTCGACCCCACTTCTTAAAGTACAAATATCACATGTAACCCATTTTTGTTGATAACAATCTTGATTAATTCAACTATCTTATCACGGTCAGACTGATTAATCACACAATTAAAGAATAAATGTTCTGCTCTGAACTCAAACGTCGAATAAAAAGTGGCTTGTGATATATCTTAACATCTGTGTAATTTACACATGGCTTCTATTAGCTATCAAAAGATACTTCGTGTTGAATAGCACCGAAAAGGTGTTAAGCTGATGTGACATATCAACTACTGTTTTGAAAAATTACCAGCTTGAAGTTTTACACCTGTTTAATCAGTATAGGACATGATAAGAAGTTTTTTCCACAAATCTGGCTCACAAGCATCGACACAGTGTGATTTGACGCAAAGTCACAATTCTTATAAATTATTTCATTATATACATCACTCCAAGGTTTTAACATCACGGAAAAAGTTAAAATAAACCAAATATGACACTAAATTGTTAATTGAAGAAAATATGAACGTACAATATTGGAGAAATCGACATGATTCAGTGTATATGAAGCCGATGATGGGGATGACAGGTCCTCGACAGGTTGATTGGCATTTTTACAACAACGTGGTTTATTACTGTATTATAGCATTAGTTAGGGCTGTCATATTAAGTTTATATACTGATATAAAATGTTGACAACTAATTAATGGACTAGTGTCATCCTTATATGACTTTATCTATCATTTTAATAGATTAATTGAATTGATTGTGAGATAGATATATATATATAGAGAAAGAGATAGATATATATAGAAGAGAGAGAGAAGAGAGAGAGAGAGAGAGAGGAGAGAGAGAGAGTGATGAGAGAGAGAGAGAGAGAGAGAGAGAGAGAGAGGAGAGAGAGAGAGAGAGAGAGAGAGAGAGAGAGAGAGAGAGAGAGAGAGAAGACGAGATAGAGAGAGAGAGAGAAGAGAGAGAGGAGAGAGAGGAGAGAGAGAGAGAGAGAGAGAGAGAGAGAGAGAGATTATTACCTGCAGATGAATATTCTATCATAATAGAAACAATCAGATGCACAAACAGCAGTTCTGAAAGAGATAGAAAAAAGTAAATATTACGGTTTATGAAATATGCAAATGAAAAATTCCCAGGATACTGAATAATATATGACATTGGTTAGCCATGCAACATTTAATGCTAAAACCAACACTATCTGTTTGATGCAGGTGGCTATTGTCGCCCCATGTAACAGATGTCCGTTAATTTTTTTTTTAGAAAGAATAATATACTTTCTATGAAGCAAGCTACTAAAATATGAAGGTCGCAGAAATGTTTTTCTTGATTTGTCCCATTCCAATATATTGTGCGCTTGTCATCTCTATTTTTCTTCATTGATATAGAATTTACTGATAGATTGCCAAAAAATAGATGAAATAAGTTAAACAGTTCACATACCCTTTCACCATATCCATAGCTCTCCTTTATTATTCTGATCGTGTTGATAAATCCCACAATAACGTATACACTCTTGTATTTTCTGATATTGCGTGTAAACACGAATATCTCACTTTATATCCAAGTATGAACAATTATTGCAAGTGTGTTAACACAGACCGATTAATAGATCGATCAAAGCTGATTTGATTTTTGCAAGACTTTTGCTGGTTTATGAAGGTAATAGGCACGTGCTCGTGTTGATAACATTTATTCTATTCCAATCTTCTGATTGGTCGAGATGTCTTTCAGGTGGTCAAATTGCGATAATTATGCAAATTGGCCGTCCACGATTTCAGTCACACTTTCCTGATTGCGGAAATCAATTTAAAATTACTTTAAAAAGTGTTTTAATTGTTTCCGTATGATTTTACTAATAGTTTAATTTCTTAATTAGTTCAAAATTAATAACTGAAATTCAACAATTTCCGAAACATGCAGAAAAAGGAAATACTTTTTCGCAATGATATTTTATTTTGTCTTCAGCAAAGGCTTCAAAAGTGGTTTGTATCAGAGAAATGAAAATGAAGATCAGAGTACATATGTTCTCTTCCCCCGAGTTTTTGTATGCTTACAATTTAACCACTTCCTAGATGTTTCATGAGACAAAGCGGCGAAAAGCATGCACATATTCAGTTGAATAGTGCGTGTAATCCCATCTGTTTTTGAATATCTTCATTTTCAAGATACTGTTCACTTTTAACGCATTTGCTGAAGACAATGACAGGTTTATTATTGTATTCGTTTCTCACAGGTTCCCTTGGTCGGAATAATATTCCTGAAAACGACAGAATCTGTAATATAGTATGGCTACCTTGGTCAATACTTTATTTTTCGCTTCGATGAAGTATTTTAACAGCGGGTACCTATTGCTCGTCTCCGCGCAGTTTGATCAGATTCTTCTCCGATCACAATCTAGATCGAACAATGTTTCTCTATCTTGCAATGCACAACCAGATCTTAGGTCGCACCTCATGTCAAATTAGCAATAAAAGTACAAAATAAATAGACCTTCATTGATCTTCATTGACTTTGATTAGATATGTGTAGGCCGCATCTTGTTCAAAGGGGCCTTATTGCACCACGTGATTAGGGCTATGCGAATTGAGTCAGGCGTAAAGGGGTCTTTTTGCATTCACAATAAGGTATCACGAAATTGCATGCGAATTAGGCACACGTGATAAGGGTTATGCGGATTGAGTCAGGCCAAAAGGGATCATTTTGTATTCACACTAAGGCATCACGTGATTAAGAGGTCTTGATTTGCGACGGCTGAAAAGGAGTTTTTGTGCATTACCATTTAGGCATCACGTAATAAGCGGAATATGATTTGAGTCTAGAAAACAGGGGTCTTGGTACGTTTCCATTAAGGTATCACGTAATTAGGGGTATAGGGTTAGAGCGTAGCCAATATGGGTCTTGGTGCATTCTTATTCTGGTATCACGTAATTAGGGGTATAGGGTTAGGGGTCTTGCTGCATTCTCATTCTGGTATCACGTAATAAGGGGTATGGGGATTGAGTCTAGCGAACAGGGGTCTTTTCTATGTCCCTGATTATGGTCATGAAATGATGTCGAGTTGTAAATAAACGTCAAATTAAGATGAAATCTTCAATAACACAACTAAATGACAGCACGCGTGTACATGTACATTAAAGATCTTATCTGCTGACCCTTTTCTCTTAATCACGTAAGCGATCAAACATGTTCGGTGCAAACGCATCCCCGACATTTTGTGGCTAGTTGATACTTATACCCCCGTCAGACCGGACGGCGACCATCCGCGACCGTACGGCGACCAGAAAAGGTACAAGGTCGCCGGCAAACTTGAACACATTGCGAGAAAGAAAGAAGCCGCGATCTTACTGCGACCTGCGCGATCAAACCGCGTTCTCACGGCGCGCCGGCCTCGACCTATCCGCGCTAATGGCGATTCCATTTAGATATATGAGCTTGGCAACAGCCATCCCCGGCCCCCTAACCACGCTCATGGGGTTCTTAATTTATTATACCCCCGTCAGACCTGGCGTCCTTACTGCGCTGCTTCGGCGGAGGAAAAATGGGCACAATGCCGCCATAGGCGTGGTACAAGCGTGGTGGAAACGTCAGACATCGTGCTGTGGTCGTGCATGGTCGGCAATGATCGCCGGGTCGCGGCAAAGGTTCGGCGATCTGACCTGGAACGCGGTGAGAACACAGTAGGTAACAAAGGTCGTAAGACAAGCGTTGGTAATATCTCAATGAGCGTAGTACACGCGCAGTACACGCGTGGCAAAGACGCTTCAAACATGGTAACATTTGCAACAGCGTCTTCGTGGTGTCCTCACCTAGACCCTCGCGTGTCTGCTACGACCCCACGTAGAGTTCGGAGTCCCCATGGCGATGTTAAGATGATTTCTCCCACTGTATCGCAATGCAACACGTCCCCATGGGGCTCCAAGTGTGTCCATGACGTTCTTATGGGGGTATTACCAAGAGTTTTCATTTTGTATAAATTGGCATAAAATTACAATCTCGTTGAGATTTCTGATACACAATTATAACGAAATCAAGATGATGACATAATGTGGAAATAATATTTACAACAGAGCGGAATGCAATGAAACTTGTGCATAATTAACGGAAAATGGCATCTCTTCAAAAAGTGCAAAAATTTAGGTATCACGTAATTAGGGGTATTGGGTTAGGGGTCTTGTGCATTCTTATTTAGTTATCACGTAATTAGAGGTATGGGGTTAAGGGTCTTGGTTCATTCCTATTTTGGTATCACTTTATTAGGTGTATGGGGTTTGCGTCTAATGAACAGGGTTCTTGATCCATTCTTATTCAGGCATCACGTAATTATGAGTATGGGGATTGAGTCTAGTGAACAAGGGTCTTATCGACGTCCCTGAATATGGTCATGATTATTGGTGCATTCTTATTTAGGTATCACGTAATTAGGTGTATTGGGTAAAGGGTCTTGGTTCGTTCTTATTTTGGTATCACGTTATTAGGGGTATGGGCTTTGCGTCTAGCGAACAGTGGTCTTGGTCCATTCTTATTTTGGAATCACGTTATTAGGGGTATGGGGATTGAGTCTAGCGAACAGGGGTCTTATCTACGTCCCTGAGTATGGTCATGAAATGATGTCGAGTTGTCGATAAACGTCAAATTAAGATGAAATATTCAATGATACACCTAAATTACAGCACGCGTATACATGTACATTAAAGATCATCTCTGCTGACCCTTTTCTCTTAATCACGTAAGCAATCGAACATGTCGCCGGCAAACGTGAACACAATGCGAGAAATAGTCCCAAAAAATTAAAAAAAACTTGAAAAAAGCCGCACTCTTATCGCGACCTGTGCGATCATACCGCGATCTCATGGTGCGCCAGCCTCGACCTATCCTTGCTTATGGCGTTTTTAGTTAGATGTATGTGCTTGGCAACGGCAATAACCGGCGATCTCGCGGCGATCAAAACACGCTCATTGGGTTCTAAATTGTTATATCCCTGTTAGACCGGGCTGGCGTCCTTTCTGCGCTTCTTCGGTAACGAAAAAATAGCCACAATGTCGCCATAAGCGTGGTACAAGCGTGGTGGAAACGCCAGAAATCGTCCTGTGGTCGCCATGGTCGCCAATGATCGCTTGTTTTGAGCATGTTAAAAACCCGCCACGCTTCGGCGATCTGACATAAAACGCGGTGAGAACGCGATGGGTCCCGATGGTCGTGAGACAAGCGGTGTAAAATCTCCATGAACGTTGTACATGCGCAGTACACGCGTGGAAAAGACGCTACAAACATGGTAAAATTTGCAATGGCGATTTCATGGTGTCCTCACCTAGATATTCGCGTGTCTAACACGACCCCACGTAGCGTTCGGAGTCCCTATGGCGTTTTCAGGTCGATGTAACGATGATTTCCCCCCAATTGTATCGCAATGCAACACGTTCCCATGCGACTCCCAGTGTGTCCATGACGTTCTTATTACCAAGAGTTTTCATTTTGTATAAATTGGCCTAAAATTATAATCTCGTTGAGATTTCTGATTCACCATTATTAATCAAGATGATGACATAATGTGGAAATAATATTTACAACAGAGCGGAATGAACGGGGTTCCCTACAATGAAACTTGTGCATAATTAACGAAAAATGGCATCTCTAAAAAGTTCAATAATCATGTAATTCGTAATTATTGAAATAAATTAAGGATTAAACAATAAAAAAGTAATGTCATAATAATTACAACATGAATTGGATACTGGCACGTGTTCTATCTGTCTGTGTCTGTCTTGGTTGAACCTTTTCCAACATTATTTTTACTCGATTCTGTACGTTATGGATAAATTCAAACGACACATGCTTTATATTCTTAGTCTCAATACACTTTAATTTAAAGAAAAACACCAATTGAATCGTAACACAGAAGTAACCTTAGCATCATGAATTCGAATCATAAAACAAAATTACTTTATATATTATATACTAGATATTTTTCCATTAACTGTCGAGATTCCAGAAGTCGTTGCAGTTAACGACTTAAAAAAAAATGTTTGGGAGAAAAGATAATCAGTTCAAAACGAGAATTTAACCCTCTTCCCTAAATGCTTTCCACAGTCCGTCAAATATATGATTCCGATTTTTGTTTGCAGATTTTAAAACCTATATCAATAGGTGTTTAAAAAAGTTTCAGAGATGACTCAGAGAGTATTTTGGTGGTCATTTTATCGAATCGTTCTTTGTGATGATAAAGATAAAAGAAAATGATACAGGTTATATATTGTGTTTTGTTTTCAATACATAACATAACATAACATACATTTTAAAACATCCAATAGTGATAAAAGCTAATTAATGACTATATCATATATTGAAGTGTTTTTATTGAGAGATAAACATCTTATTTAAATAAAATCGGCTAGGTCATAAATTGTAACATGTCCTGATTTTTATCAGAAATCTCCATCTGTAAACAAAAATCAACTTGAAATCAAAACACAATATATAACTGTAATCATTTATTTGATCAATTTCATTACATCCAGAGATTCGTACACAATCATTCTATGACTCATCCATTTTAATTGTTTATATATATATATATTTATTTAAATATAATGTATAAAGTAGTATTGTTTCATCATTCTATTTCATGATGTTTAGGTAACTTTTAAGAGTTAAAATTAAAAGCATAATTGACCCGTCCCGCGAGAAAACCAACATAATGGTCTCTGCGTAATATATCGGCCCAGATCAGACGTGGCATACCGCGCAGGCTAACCCGGACAGACACTTATCGCCTCCTGTGGATTTTCTGTTTCAGGAATCATTACTCTATATCTCCATCCCCTAAGACGGAATGTGTCGGCCTGGATTAGCCTGCGGTATGCTGATCCGGGTCGATCATTTTCGCAGATTCCACAATGTTGGTTTTCTCGCGGGACGGCTCATATCAATTTAACCCTTTCCCACAGCAAAATTAAAGCACTGGACTGTAAAATGTCTATGTAAAATGTCTATGTAAAATGTCTATGTAAAATGTCAAATGTCTATGTAAAATGTCTATGTAAAATGTCTATGTAAAATGTCAAATGTCTATGTAAAATGTCTATGTAAAATGTAAAATGTCTATGTAAAATGTCTATGTAAAATGTCTATGTAAAATGTCTATGTAAAAATATCAAAAATCTCTAGATCTCTAGATATGAACGTATCATTGAATAGAGTTTAAAAATCGCTCATTGTGAGCAGTTTATTCTTTTGTCCGAAGGTTTTGACCTGTCATCTCCGCGGGACGGCTCATATCAATTTAACCCTTTCCCACAGCAAAATTGAAGCACTGGACTGTAAAATGTCTATGTAAAATGTCTATGTAAAATGTCTATGTAAAATGTCTACGTAAAATGTAAAATGTCTATGTAAAATGTCTATGTAAAATGTCTATGTAAAATGTCTATGTAAAATGTCAAATGTCTATGTAAAATGTCTATGTAAAATGTCTATGTAAAATGTCAAATGTCTATGTAAAATGTCTATGTAAAATGTCTATGTAAAAATATCAAAAATCTCTAGATCTCTAGATATGAACGTATCATTGAATAGAGTTTAAAAATCGCTCATTGTGAGCAGTTTATTCTTTTGTCCGAAGGTTTTGACCTGTCATCTCCTGCGGAGGCTTTAAAATGCCTATGCATGTGGGAAAGGGTTAACTTCATTCATACCGTACAACATCGAGTATAAAATAATGCTGAAAAAGTTTCAAACAAGACAGACACACGCATATAGAACGCGTGTCTTTATCCAATTAATGATTTAATAATTATGTCATTACCTCTGCATTGTTTTATCATTAATTTATTTCGAAGATTAGTAATTAATTAACTAATGTCCTTTTTAATTGGATACCGTCTTCCGTCAATTATGCGCACGTTTCATTTAACAAAACCGTTTCTTCCGCCCTTTTGATAATGTTATTTCCGCTGTTTGAAGAGAGAGAGAGAGATTTATATGTGAAAATACTTATTTTATTTTGCTAATTTAATGTAAATATTTCCATGTTATTTTTTCATCCCGATTTAAGAAACAATGGTGAATTATAATATAAAGTCTCAACAAGATTTTAGTTTTATGTAAATTTCTACAAACTGAAATGTCTTGTGTAGTACCTATTCGCGAACTTCCAGAACTGCATTTGCGCCGGACACCTGATTGAGAGAAAAGGGTCGACAGATAGGATCTTTGATGTACAAATACACGCGTGCTGTCATCAAGTTGTAAAACTGTAGATTTTATCTTAATTTGACGTTTATCACGAATTACGACATCCCTTGATAAGCATAATTAATAGACGGTCCCGAATATCAAAAGTTTAATCAAAGTACAATAACTTCTGACTGATAATGGATTTCACCCTCTTGTTGGTAACCTATCTTTGTTAACCTTTTCACACTCAAAATAATTCAGGCGAAAAGAGTTTTAATTATATATGCATACCGTGATCACATATTTTCTCTATCATCGTCTATCTTAACGTAAAGTATATTAATCGAAGTCGTTTTACAATTTCACATGATGCCCTAAAGGGGACCCCATACTTTAGACTAACTCAAATATCATGCTCCTACTCATGAGATATCCAAACGGGAATGTTCGCCTAACTGAAATAGCATACCCCTTTTCATGAGATATCCAAACGGGAATGGTCGCCTGACTGAAATAGCATACCCCTTTTCATGAGATATCCAAACGGGAATGTTCGCCTGACTGAAATATCATACCCCTTATCATGAGATATCCAAACGGGATTGTTCGCCTGACTGAAATATCATACCCCTTTATCATGAGATATCCAAACGGGAATGTTCGCCTGACTGAAATATCATACCCCTTTATCATGAGCTATCCAAACGGGAATGTTCGCCTGACTGAAATATCATACCCCTTTTCATGAGATATCCAAACGAGAATGTGCGGCTGACTCAAATCCCATTCACCTTTTAAGAGGCCTGGTGCGACATTAGAAGATAATATCTGACCCAAGTCAGAGATCTTCTTACTTGTGGGGGTACTTTTAAACAGAGACATTTACATAAATGTTTGTATATGTCTATGTTTTAAACTGCCTGTACAATGCGGGTTATAGAAACAAATGGCAATCCCAATACTAGTGTGTATTTGTTGTGGTTATATCCATTCTCCAGAGACTTCCATGATGAGTATACGTCGTTCGATCAGAAAAGTGCATGATCAAACTGCCCGAGACGAGGACTGTTCCAGATCTATGCTGTTCGTTGAGTCTCGTCGAGCGGTTTTTGTGTGGTGTGGTCAATGTGAGAGAGAATGTATAGCCTTGACTATGTGAGAATAATCCTGATCTGTGAAACTTGTGAGAATCAAATACAAAAGTAAAACAGTGACGACATGTTTCCTTTTCGCCGCTTCGTCGTTCATGCGTTCAAGAAGCATCTATAGGAAATGGTTATATCATTACCATACGAAGGATCAGTGAAAGATTGCTTGAAGCTGATCATATTCTTTATTTGCTTATCCCTTTCCCTGATACAGACAACTTCGCTGAAGACAAATTAAAAAAACATTGCGGTAAAATAGGAACACTACAATAATGATATAGTGTCTCTGGGTAAAAGAATAAATAAACTATTATATACGAAAACTATTTCCTTTTTCGGAAATTCGTCGAATGTAATATTTATTAAGTATGAACTAATTAATATAATTTTTAATTAGTACAATCATGAGGAAACAATTAAAGCACTTTAAACTAATTGATAAATCGTTTTCCGCAAATCACAATCTGCATAATTTTCACCATGTGACATGTTAACGAAATGTTCGACCAATCAGAAGCCTGTAATAGAATAACGTTGGTCAACACTAGCACGTGCCTATTACCTTTATAAACCAGCAAAACTCTTGTAAAAATCAAATCAGATTTGATCGATCTGTTAATCGGTTGTGTTAACACATTTGCAATAATTGTTCATACTTGGATTTAAATCGAGATATTAGTGTTAACACGCAATATTAAAAAAACACAAGAATTAATACGTGTTATTTTTTAGAATTTAGTCAACACGGTTAAACAATAAAGGAGAGTTATGGATATGTTGAAAGGGTATGTGAATTTTATATTGTTGCATTATATCAACGAATAAATATAGATACATTCATTGTGAATGGCAAAAGATTAAATTTTCGAATGTATATATGGAAGTTGGTTGTTTAGGAAACATATAGAATATAATAACACTAGGAATTTTAAATGTATAATTTTAATTCAGTTTGGTAAGTATTGTGGAAAGAGGATACATTACGGATTTCTGAGCATTTTTTTCTATTTATTTAAGTGTTTGTATAGAACATCTGCTAAAGAAGCGTCAACAACCTTCTGCTGAAAGAAAGGCTTTAAGTTGTGAGGTTATTAATTGTAAAGTAAGGCAATGTCACGTATTAATCTACAAGTTTTTATAACAATTTTCATATTCATATATATATTAACTTTTTCTTATATATTTCAGAACTGTCGTTTGCGCACTGATTGTTGCTGTTATGATAGAATATTCATCTGCAGGTAAAGATTAAATTTTCTCTCTCTTCACCTACGCCTCAATCAATGCAATTAATTAAATGATAGATAAAGTCATAAAACGATGACACTTAGTCATTAATTAATTGTCATCATTTGGTATCAATAAATATAAATTCAATTACAAAAAGTGATATATAAACGTAAAATGACAGCCCTCACTAATTCTATAATACGGTAATAAACCACGTTTTATAAAACTGTCAATCAACCCGTCGAGAACCTGTCATCCCCATCTACAGCTTAATATACAAGGACCTATTTCGATTTCTGCAATATTGCACGTTCATCGAACTATACAGCATCATGGTGGTTGTCTTCAATTAGCAATTTAGTGTCGTATTGGGTCTATTGTAACTTTTTCCGTGATGTCAAAATATTTGAGTGACATATGTAATAATATGATATATATAAGAATTGTGACTTTGCGACAAATCACACGGTGTCGATGCAGGTGAGCCAGAGTGTTGGAAACAACTTCTTATCATGTCCTACACTGATTAAACTGGTGTAAAACTTCAAATTGATCATTTCTCAATAAAGTAGGTTATATATCACATCAGCTTTAAAACTTTGCGGTTTTCTTCCACATGAAGTATATTTTGAAAGCTAAGAAGCCATGTGTAAATTACACAGATATTGAGATATAAAATAAGCCACTTGTTATTCGGCGATTGAGTTTATTCTCTAAATGCGTGATTAATCAGTCTGACCGTGATAAGATAGTAGAATTAATCAAGATTTGTATCAACAAAAAAGGGTTACATGTGATATATGTACTTTAAGAGTAGATGAATTAATAACTTCAAGTGAAGTACGGACTTATACTCCACGCCGCTTTGACATCATTTAAACTTATATTGTCGTGCAAATATTGAGATACGCCTACAGAGTTTTGTTAGAATATGCATTCTGGTTTATCTTTCACATACGCGGACTGCAAAGACTTTGGTGCGACTAAGCGATACATAAACTCTCCTTAGTATTCGCTGTTCGTAAACCCCAAATCGCAAGACACAGTTCATATATATAGATGAGCCTAACATTAATATATGAGTTTACGGATGCGTTTGTTCATTATATGAATGTAAATTCCAGTTTTCATCATCTCCTTGAAAAACAATTGTTTATAAATCTTTGAGAGGAATATTCAAAGTTAGTTTGCATATTATATATACACGCACCTCCCCAAACATACCTTAGATTTACCCTGTTTTTCTGTATTTATAACTCACCTAAAGAATGTTTAAATTGTTTCGTTCAACATACACGATTTGATTAAAACAAGGTGTGAAGATATATTGGTATTAAGATATTTATCCTTTGATAACTATAAATAAACATAACACATTTAAGAAAAGCGTAAAGTTTCTAGTTAATTCGCTAATCGGAAATGATTGAATAATAAACCATTCAGTAAATAATCGCTTAACAATGGAAATGTATCGAATTTGTTGTGAAAAAGGAGCTAATGCGTCCGTTCAGGGATTAATCTCCGGTTTGGGACCCACTTATAACAAGTTGCGTATCTTACAGTGCATTTCAAACCTATTTTAGTGATATTATAATGGCACAATAAGTTAGGAAACGTGTATACATAGAATATGTAGGCTACTTTTCGTTCAGAATTATGTTTGCACATGATTTTATTCTTGGGACATTTTGTAGCCCCCTGATGAAATGATGTTAATTGTATAGTAAGGCAATGTCACGTATCTGATCTGATCTGATCCTTATATTTAATTAATTTCTTTGAATCTGGTATCTTATCATTAAATGATCGGATTTGCACCTACCAAAGACCGAAGAATACATGTATTATTAGGTCTTTGCACCTACGTATTTCAAAAATTTCAGCTTTGTAAAAAGCTTCACCGGAAACCACAAAACTTCATAAACTTAAAGATTAAACAGCATTTTCTGATAACACACCATATAATAGATAACAGGGGACACTATAAGGGTAGGGAACGTGAAACCGGCGACGGAGTATAAACTAAATGCAATTTGCGTGTCTGATCGTACTAAAAATGTCCTTGTATCTCGTAGACTCCAAAATATGGTCAAACATCAATTGTGACTAATCACTGATAATCTTGAATCTTTCGTCAAACCGTTTAAATGAGTTATTAGAAGTTATTCTCCATCTGTATTGTTCTCATGTTTGAAATAACGCGATTAAGAAGGCATCTAATTCTTGCCTTAGAGCAAATCTGTATCAAATTAAGACGAAATCAACAAGTTTACTGCTTTTTGAGTGTGCATTTTTTTCAGACTAATTAAAATGACATTTTAATAACATAAACCACAAGTATATGAATAAGTTGTTTGTAGCCGGACAAAATAGCTTTCTCTTTCCAGCTCTACCAAAATTATATATTGTTTTTTCTTCTTATTCTAATATGGCTCTACATTAATTTCAAATTAATTTCAGATTGGTTACAACGTTCTATACGGTCTACGGAGAAGCAAAGAAACAGAAGGAAGGTGGAAAGCAATGATATTGGTAGGTTCTTTGAGTCATTTTTTCCCCCAGATACCGACGTCTTCACACACACCTGCAGCAGACGATATTTTCATTATCCAGGTTAAAGGAGCCTTTAAAACAACATTTAAATTCTGTTTTTAAGGTATCGTTAAATGTGAAAGAGCAAAATATGGAAAATAGTGTAGAAACTGACTTAAGTAAATACATGTATATCGAGTAAAGGTGGATTAGGAGTGGGTGATTATCCGATTATAGAGAACAACATTTGTCGTGTATTTAAGGATTAAAGGATATACATGATATCCCAGTCATTTCACCTTTATCAAAGTTCCGTAATATGAAGGCGCCCACATTTTGGTCCGATCTCGATCTGCACGGTATGTTACTCAATGGAATTTTTCTCAGACAAAAGAGCGGTCGGTAGTTAAAATCCACACACCCGCTTCAATTCAATCTTTAGACATTTTAATACATTTACAATCCCAAAGAGTGCAATGTATTGCAATTATATTAGGGGGTAAAGTTTTCCCATCGTTCAATTGACTTTATCTAAGTATGTTTGTCATCGTTGTTTATGATTCACTTAACAGTCGAGGTTTAAACACGGCAACAGAAGTATGTAACATTTACCTTCATAAAGCGATACTTACAGCCTTCTAAATTTAAATAATTAATACAAAATTTAAAATAAAAATATATACAGATTTATTTATTTATACAAGTATTACAAACGCTTTTGTATAAGACAAAACCGTCGAATGATCGTCATGTTGTCAGTGGTCGGCAAAGGGCGATTTTATCTGAGAAAACGCACAGAGCGGTCCAATAATCTAATTCGCTACTTAACTGCTACTTAAGTTTCAAGCATGGAATATGGCATTCTTAATTGTTAATTTCTAACCAGTTTTCTTTTACACGACAAACACGTAAGATCCTGATCAGGCTGTGAGGAGTTCAAAATGAAGGTCAAACCTTTTTCATTAGCACAATGATCAGGCTATCAGAAGGCATAAATGAAGGTCAAACCTTTTTCATTAGCACAATTATCAGGCTGTGAGGAAGCCTAAATGAAGGTCAAACCTTAAGTCATTATCTTAATTACCAGGCTGTGAGGAAGTCTAAATGAAGGTTAAACCTTTTTCATTAGCACAATTATCAGGCTGTGGGGAAGCTTTCCAAGATTTGTCATAATGGCCATGTTTTACATAAACTCAAACTTTTTTCATTAGCTTAATGATCAGGCTGTGAGGAGGCCTAAATGAAGGTCAAACCTTTTTCATTAGCTTAATGATCAGGCTGTGAGGAAGCCTAAATGAAGGTCAAACATTTTTCATTAGCTTAATGATCAGGCTGTGAGGAAGCCTAAATGAAGGTCAAACCTTTTTCATTAGCTTAATGATCAGGCTCTGAGGAAGCCTAAATGAAGGTCAAACCTTTTTCATTAGCTTTATGATCAGGCTGTGAGGAAGCCTAAATGAAGGTCAAACCTTTTTCATTAGCTCAATGATCAGGCTGTGAGGAAGCTTAAATGAAGATCAAACCATTTTCATTAGCTTAATGATCAGGCTGTGAGGAAGCCTAAATGGAGGTCAAACCTTTTTCATTAGCTTAATGATCAGGCTGTGAGGAGGCCTAAATGAAGGTAAAACCTTTTTCATTAGCTTAATGATCAGGCTGTGATGAAGCCTAAATGAAGATCAAATCATTTTCATTAGCTTAATGATCAGGCTGTGAGGAAGCCTAAATGAAGGTCAAACCTTTTTCATTAGCTTAATGATCAGGCTGTGAGGAGGCCTAAATGAAGGTCAAACATTTTTCATTAGCTTAATGATCAGGCGGTGAGGAAGCCTAAATGAAGATCAAACCATTTTTATTAGCTTAATGATCAGGCTGTGAGGAGGCCTAAATTTTTCATTAGCTCATTGACCTTCGGCATAAAAGTCCAATACGGAACTCTTACACTGAATTGGAAAACATAGACATACGAATCAATTTCATTTACTCTGTATTTTTCAGTTGAGGGAGGCGGATTTTTACACAGTTTCAAGGAACAGAAAGCTTCCACAGACTGCTGTTTTAATGGAGGACTCTGCATCATGAACACGTTCTGTCATTGTCCAGAGTAAGTATCCGACTTGAATAGCCATCTTTTGATGAAATAGTCATTCTGCAATATCATTTGTGCTGGAAAAAATAATCCGAGAGAAAAAATGTTGTAAATAGAGAAGTTAACAATAATTCCTTCATAGATACCCTCTTGAAGAACACTAGATCAATGCACATTTAAACTGCAACTGAATACGTGTAGTAATGAAGTTTTAAATTGTTGGAAAAGGAATACATTTAATTATTAACTTACTTTACTAAAGAGTTCTTCATTGATTTATTTATGTTTTAATTTTTTTTTTTTTTTTTTTGCAGAGGATTTCACGGTCGTTATTGTGAGCGTAAGACACGTGACCGTTCATGCGGATCTATTCAGCATGGAACATGGATTGCGAAAGGCTGCTTTTTGTGTCACTGCTTTGATGGGAAAATGAGATGCAAGACAACAGAGATCCAAGATTGTGGTAAGAGTTTTATACCATACAAAATATTCAAAAGATACCAGATATACAATAACATATTCACTTCTAAACAATACGATGAAGTTATTCTGGAGAATTAGAATGTAAGTATCGTTTTACTGCGAGAAAGAACTGCATTGGCACAATGTCAAAGCTCACGAAGTAAGCAAGAACAAGTGGCTCAAGAAAATATCAAGCCAAGAGACCCCTGGTTTACTCGACTTGAAACTTGAAAGAACTTGCGTTTAATAACACCTTGCCTATATAAGACATTTTGTTGAAACTTTTCAAACGCATTATTAATAATTCATTTTATCGCAATAACAAATAATTTGTCATCGGAAAACAACAATCCTCTTAAAGCCCTCTTTTTAACAGACAACAAAAACAAGAATCCGAATTAATTTGTATTTCCTTTTGATTTCAGAGTCCATTTCATATGTACAAGGCAAGGAATCCTCTCCCGCTTTTCAAATTGACGTTGACAAGAAATTCGCAGACTACGAACGATTCTACGACGTATCCGATGATGACATCACGAGCTCACCCACATCCGGTACATCCGTTCCGGTTCCGATCAGCATGAGTGGAATTGTGGTCTTGGTCTTGATAGGTCTAACGTATGGATCCTGAGCAGCAACGGATCAATATGCTGAGTAATGAAGGAATGCATCCAATCATGACGAATGACAACGCTTCTGTGGTCTTCATATGCTTAGGAAAGGGAGGTAATGAGTTGATGGTGAGGACGAACCTGCGACGTGAAGCTAAGGAACGGTTCGTGACAAAGGTGGGGAAGAGTGCTAGTGTGTCGTTCTCTTGGTTGGTACTTGCAGGGGTGAGCTGTTCACAGTTTCATTGTGGTGCACACACGACAATCAACATAGGCTTTTCAGACATTAACATGAATTACTCGAGGGGATATGGAGATCAACATACATTGTGGAAATACAAGAAATTAAGTTTCATTTCCCCGCCGCAATGTTTTAGAAGTTACTGAACAAGACGACATAATTCGTCTACATCAGGAAATGGTAAATGACGACGTGACGTTGATCAAAATTAGATGAAATGATGAAACCTGCAATCTCAGAATGATAATTATATTTGTTGAGAACTCACACTGTGTAACCAGGAGTTTGTTGAAATATTGTTGTTGAATTTTTGTTGTTGAATTATTGTTGTTGAAAAATTGTTGTTGAATTTTGTTATTTTCATTGAGAAACTTCGGTTAAAAAATTAAATCAGTTTAAACATAATTCAGCGGTGTCTTTATTTCCCTCCCTCTCCCATTTCCAAATGCATTTTGACGCATCTGTAGCAGACAAAATGCTCATAATTAGCAATTTCTCCTTTGCCACAATGTTTTAAACTATATTGAATAAAATTCCCATATTTTGCCAAGATGTTTTCAAAGTTTTCAAAGAATAATTGCTGTATGTTGAAAAAGGTTAAATAGGTTTTACTGTTCGAACATCTGATACATAGCGACTTGCCCGGTCAACAAGGCTGGATTTGCATTTGGGTCTGGCCGGTCACCTTACTCGAAAGTCGGCATTACGAAAGGTTTTTCAGTTATAAAACGGCGGACCGATCACCTAACTATGTGTTTCCTGGCTTTCCCGCACACGAACTTCACATAACGTTCTCCACAGACATCTAGCTACCTTTATAAATAGACTATTTAAGAAGGTCACTCATGGAATGATATTTTATTTTCTCTTCAGCAAAGGCGTCAAAAGTGGTCTGTATCAGAGAAATGAAAGTAAAGATCAGAGTACATATGTTCTCTTCCCCGAGTGTTTGTATGCTTACAATTTCACCACTTCCTAGATGTTTCACGAGACAAAGCGGCGAAAAGCATACACATATTCACTTGAATAGTGCGTGTAATCTCATCTGTTTTTGAATATCTTCCTTTCCCAAATACTGTTCACTTTTAACGCATTTGCTGAAGACAATGACAGGTTTATTATTGTATTCGTTTCTCACAAGTTCCCCTTGGTCGGAATAGTATTCCTGAAAACGACAGAATCTGTAATTATAGTATGGATACCTTGGTGAATACTTTGTTTTTCGCTTCGATGAAGTATTTTAACAGCGGGTACCTATTGCTCGTCTCCGCGCAGTTTGATCAGATTATTCTCCGATCACTGTCTAGAACAAACAATGTTTCTCTATCTTGCAATGATCAATCAGATCTTAGGTCGCAACTCATGCCAAATAAACTATAAAAGTACAAAATAAATAGACCTTCATTGATCTTCATTGACTTTGATTAGATATGTGTAGGCCGCATCTTGTTCGAAGGGGCCTTCTTGCATCACGTGATTAAGGATATGTGGATTGAGTCAGGCGTAAAGGGATCTTTTTGCATTCACAATAAGGCATCGAGAAATTGCATTCGAATTAGGCATCACGTTCTAAGGGTTATTTAGACATTTTGAGTCTAGAAAACAGGGGTCTTGCTACATTTCCATTAAGGTATGGCGTAATTAGGGGTATGGGGTTAGAGTCTAGCCAATATGGGTCTTGGTGCATTCTTATTCTGGTATCACGTACTTAGGGGTATGGGGTTTGAGTCTAGCGATCAGGGGTCTTGGTGTATTTTTTATTTTTGTATCAATGAATTAGGGGTATGGGGATTGAGTCTAGCGAACAGGGGTCTTTTCTATGTCCCTGAGTATGGTCCATAAACGTCAAATTAAGATGAAATCTTCAATGATACAACTAAATGACAGCACGCGTGTATACGTACATTAAAGATCTTACCTGATGACCCCTTTTCTCTTAATCACGTAAGCGATCGAACATCCCGACATTTCGTGGCTAGTTGGTACTTATACCCCCGTCAGACCGGACGGCGACCATCCGCGACCGTAAAAGGTACAAGGTCGCCGGCAAACGTGAACACAATGCGAGAAAGAAAAAAGACGCTCTCTTATCGCGACCGGCGTGATCAAACCACGTTCTCATGGCGCGCCGGCCTCGACCTCTCCGCTCTAATGGCGTTTCTTTTTAGATATATGGGCTTGGCAACGGCTATCCCTGGCGCTCTAACCACGCTCATGTGGTTCTTAATTTATTATACCCCCGTCAGACCTGGCGTCCTTACTGCGCTGCTTCGGCGGAGGAAAAATGGGCACAAGCGTGGTACAAGCGTGGTGGAAACGTCAGACATCGTGCTGTGGTCGTGCATGGTCGCCAACGATCGCCGGGTCGCGGCGATTGTTTTGAGCATGTTCAAAACAAACGCCAATGTTTGGCTATCTGACCTGGAACGCGGTGAGAACACAGTAGGTTACGAGGGTCGTAAGACAAGCGTTGTAAACTCTCAATAGGCTTAGTAAACGGCAAAGACGCTGCAAACATGGTAACATTTGCAACGGGCGACTTCATGGTGTCCTCACCTAGACCCTCGCGTGTCTGCTACGACCCCACGAAGCGTTCGGAGTCGCTATGGCGTTGTAAGGGCGGTGTAACGATGGTTTCCCCCACTGTATCGCAATGCAACTCGTCCCCATGGGGCTCCCAGTGCGCCCATGACGTTCTTATGGGGTTATTAACAAGAGTTTTCATTTTGTAGAAATTGGCATAAAATTACAATCTCGTTGAGATTTCTGATTCACAATTATAACGATATCAAAATGATGACATAATGTGGAAATAATATTTACAACAGGGCGGAATGAATGGATTTCCCTACAAAGAAACTTGTGCATAATGAACGAGAAATGGCATCGCTTCAAAAAGTGAAACAATCATGTAATTCATAATTATTCAAATAAATTAATGATTAAACAATAAAGAGGTAATGTTATAATAATTACAACATCAATTGGATACTGGCACGTGTTGTATCTGTCTTTGTCTGTCTTGGTTGAACATTTACCAACATTATTTTTGCTCGATTCCGTACGTTATGAATAAATTCAAATGAAATATGCTTTGTATTCTTACTCTCAAAACACTTTAATTTAAAGAAAAACACCAACTGAATGTGTTTCACAGAAGTAACCTTAGCATTATGAAATCGAATCATAAAGCAAAATTACTTTATATATTATAAACTAGATATTTTTGTTCTAGTTTCCATTAACTATCGAGATTCCAGAAGTCGTTCCAGTTAACGACTTTTAAAAATCAAAGCACTGAAAGTGCTCAGAGCAAATGGCTAACTGAAGATAACATTTGGACATGGATTTACCGATCCCGAAAGTCTAACTTGAACACTTTACACTAGCACTTTGTTAGTTAGCACTTTATATCATTATATTAAATGATAAAGGAGTAAAGGAAAATACTGTACACACAGTATGATGGTCTATCGATATACTAAAAGTTGGCATACACATGCGCATCTGCTATCTGGATAGTTTCTGCTTAGCACACCTCCTGGATTACAATGGATTTTAGCCGTGGTTTTTTTAATGCAATTAACACATATACATTTCATATCAAAATCACAATAACCTAACAATGATAATTATATTGAGAGTCCAACTTTACTTTCAAAGCAGAAATAAAATCCTGTGTTATCTACATTTTCTTCAGCGTGCAATGACTGAAATATTGTTAAAAGCGACGTAAAACATCATACACACGATATACTCATGTCTTAGTTTTTCACAACGCATAGGTGAATAGTTTTAAATGCATTGCTTTTGAATTCATTTTAAATCCCAACATTTTGAAAGAGTTTATTGCAGCGGTGTTAAATGACAATTGCACCACTGATATCGGCAATTTATAAGACAAAAAATATTATATCTTTCTTATAAAAAAAATAAAAAATATCTGCCCAAAGTGGGAATCAAACTCTAGTCTGCCGCTTCACGGCAGAACATGCTAACAGCTACGTTACGCGGCCACTTCTGTACGCAGGATTTTATTTATAACATAATTATAAACCGATACACGAGTTAGCGAATTATTTAGTATTGAAGCGTTTTATCTTGATAAAAAACAAATGTCATTTAAATAATTTGTTTTATAACTGGGACTTGACTATCTTATTCCGTCTGCTGGGGTTGTTGAGGTTAATTTTGGTTGAGAATTTTATGTATTTACGCAGGAATCTAAAATGAAATACTCTAGTACTTAGATTCTTGATTATAACGTTACCGCTGAAAATACATTTTATTCGAAAGGATCTTTGGACATTCCGACGCTCACTTGCACATATGTTATATTTTGTCAACTATATATTTTATTATCATTTAAATAATTTGAATGTTTGAGTATATATGTTATCATTGGGAGTCAATTATCTGAATTTGTTTTTGAGTTGGAATCGAAAAGTTGCCTTTACTCCATTCGATTTACAATATTTAGGAACTACCAATGAACTTTACGCGCGATCAAATATGTTGAAAGCGTAGAAATACATTTTAATTACATAACATTTCTTTCGAGTTATTTCTTTTGGGTTAGCGGTATCGAATCAAATCAATTTTCGGCTTCATATGTCAACAAGTTACCGCATTTTGATTTTTAGACAGGAACTATTGGCGGTTCGAGATGACCAACATGGGTTTTAGCTGGCAACAGTCATTTCATTTTTAACAAAATATTCCACAAATCATCCACTTTCATTGACATTATGTACGATCTGCAACCACCAATACATCTATATGAAGTCGAGATGGTGTTCAGAAACGGAGAGCTGATGTAGAAAGACAGATGTAAAGTAATGCAATTAGCTACTATAGCAATTGGCTATAACGATCCTCTTGCTAAACACTGTTTTGGAGAAAAGATAATCAGTTAAAAACGAGAATTTTACCCTCTTCCCTAATTAATGACTATATCATATATTGAAGTGTTTTTATTGAGAGATAAACATCTTATTTAAATAAAATCGGGAGGGTCATAAATTGTAACATGTCCTGATTTTTATCAGAAATCTCCATCTGTAAACAAAAATCAACTTGAAATCAAAAAACACAATATATAACTGTAATCATTTATTTGATCAATTTCATTACATCCAGAGATTCGATTTAATGTCGCTAAAATACACTTCAAATTATGTATCTAATATATTTCTTCGTACACAATCAATCTCTGACTCATCCATTCTAATTGTTTATATATATATATATATATATATATATATATATATATATATATATATATATATATATATAATGTATAAAGTAGTATTGTTGCATCATTCGATTTCATGATGTTTAGGTAACTTTTAAGAGTTAAAAGCATAATTGAGCCGTCCCGCGAGAAAACCAACATAATGGTCTCTGCGTAATATATCGACCCAGATCTGCCTTAGCATACCGCGCAGGCTGACCCGGACAAACACTTATCGCCTCCTGTGGTTTTTCTGTTTCAGAAATCAATACTCTATACCTCCATCCCCTTAAGACGGAATGTGTCGGCACGGATTAGCCTGCGGTATGCTAAGACTGATTAACCTTAGCATTATGAAATCGAATCATAAAACAAAATTACTTTATATATTATAAACTAGATATTTTTTTTCTAGTTTCCATTAACTGTCGAGATTCCAGAAGTCGTTGCAGTGAACGACTTTATAAAAAAACTGTTTGGGGAAAAAGATAATCAGTTAAAAACGAGAATTTTACCCTCTTCCCTCAATGCTTTCCACAGTCCTTCAAATATATGAGTTTGATTTTTGTTTATAGATTTTAAAACCTATATCAATAGGTGTTTACAAAGTTTCAGAGATGACTCAGAGGGTAATATCGAATCTTTCTTTGTGATGATAATGATAAAAGAAAATGATACAGGTTATATATTGTGTTTTGTTTTCAATATATAACATAACATAACATACATTTTAAAACATACAATAATGATAAAAACTAATTAATGACTATATCATATATTGAAGTGTTTTTATTGAGAGACAAACATCTTATTTAAATGAATTCGCCTAGAGATTCCAGAGATTCGATTTAATGTCGCTAAAATACCCTCCAAATTATGTATATTATATATTTCTTCGTACACAATCAATCTCTAACTCATCCATTTTAATTAGTCGCCGGGCAGAAGCCCGCGACTTCTAATTTTCATAGGTTTTCGGAAATCACATGGGAGGGGGGGGGGGGGGTGGGGGGGGGGGGGGGGGGTTATTATTAGATTTTTTCTTTTTTAAATGTCTTGAACATATTACAATTGCGTTTGTTTAAAAACACTAAGTTATGACACATCTAAAATGAAATAAATATTCCGATGTTTTAAGTATGTGCAGTTTCTTTATTTTGACTGGCATTTACGTTTTTGTGTTTTATTTACGAAGACAAAACAGTCCCTATTAGCTAGACTGGGATACTTTATTTTAATAAACTATGTAATCAAAAGGCGATAACTACAAACCTTTACGTCACACAGTCAAATTTGTTTAGATACGCGCACCTGCTTGCAGAGACTATCGATATGAAAATCACGTTGAATTCTCCTTTTAATAGATCAGTATCAACATAAACTGGTAACAGAAACAAAAATAAGAAATATTTTGTGAAAATATGTCTAAAATATAAGCCTGTTTATCGGTCGTGAACGTCGAAACGCCTTTTCCAGTTCGTGACCTAGTTTCATATTGCCAAAATGTAAACAAAGCGAAGTAACCGGAAGTAAAATGTAAACTTAGAAAAGTGACTTGTTTATGCAGACAAAAAATGTCGCACGACAAATTGATATCTTAAACGTCACGAAACGAGTGCATGGGTCGAATGTAGGAGAAAGAAAGATACTATAGAAATGCTTTTTTCTCTCGAATGCAGTGGAATAAAACATGCACTAAAGCTTTGCCTGACTTTGTATTCACTTTCTTCGATGTCTGACATCTTGAAACGAGGGTCAACATTTCGAAAGAATGCTCAAACACCTTATTACAGATAGTCTATCATAGATAGCTAATATTACACACTTAAATGATTAAATATATGTGATATTAAATGTTTATTTGGCTTGAAACAAATTAAGAGAAGAACAAACTCTGATAAACAATAGATTTAGAAATAAAGAAGATCTGCTCTTTCGCACCCAATTAATTTCATACTTGCCACCTATTAAATAGTAATGGGACTCGCAATTGGCATTTCTCTTGCGCCAAACATATATTGTATGCATCAACGATTTAGATAAACAATTTAGCTGATATGTTGTTTCAAGTGTGGTCTACGTTTTAAACATATGATGATAATTTTTAACATTTGTGAAATATTTATTATATTATTATTAAAAAGGAGGAAGTTCATGTCTTCAGCAATTTAACCGTTTTCTCAATGTTTTAAGCGTTTAAAGGTTTTCATTGTGGCTTCAGACATGGAAAGGGTTTAATAGCTTTTTATTGCATGTAGATTTAAATCCCAAAATATATTAATTTGTTGGGGTTTTATTGACAAATACAAAACATCCAAAATCCTGACCACAAGAAATCCTGAAATGTGTAGATCTATGTGGAATTTCAAAAATCCTGGAATTAGTCCTTATGAAAACATTATGTGTATGTTTAGACTAATGAAAGTCAAGAATACATGTGTGTTAAACAATAAATCAATGCAGTCTTTTCCGGCGACATTGATGCTTTGCATCAACTTTCTCTTGTTGTTTATATATATATATTTAAATATAATGTATAAAGTAGTATTGTTGCATCATTCGATTTCATGATGTTTAGGTAACTTTTAAGAGTTAAAAGCATAATTGAGCCGTCCCGCGAGAAAACCAACATAATGGTCTCTGCGTAATAAATCCACCCAGATCTGCCTAAGCATACCGCGCAGGCTGACCCGTACAGACACTTATCGCCTCCTGTGGTTTTTCTGTTTCAGGAATCAATACTCTATACCTCCATCCCCTTAAGACGGAAATTGTCGGCACAGGCTGATCCGGGTCGATACTTTACGCAGATTCCACAATGTTGGTTTTCTCGCGGGACGGCTCATATCAATTTAACCCTTTCCCACAGCAAAATTGCAGCACAGGACTATAAAATGTCTATGTAAAATGTCTATGTAAAATGTCTATGTAAAATGTCTATAAAATGTCTATAAAATGTCTATGTAAAATGTCTATGTAAAATGTCTATAATGTAAAATGTCTATAAAATGTCTATGTAAAATGTCTATGTAAAATGTCTATGTAAAATGTCTAATATGTTAATAGGCAAAGCCTAGGTCGTGTGAAAGCAAGAACAATTAATTAAGCACTGTCTGTCCCCCAACAAGAAACAAATTAATAGGCAAATTGTAGAAATTTAAGTTACAAAAACAGAATTTGAAAAACATATTGAAAAAACGAAACTTAGCATGCATTTAAGTTTAATTTGTACATATATATCTGTTTTATTTTTTATTAGGTCAGGATGGTAATAGACTGTAGGATTTCCAAGGATGTTGATGGAAAACAACACTAGAAGGCATTGAAGAATGTTCTGATTTATTTTTACAAATGCCAGTTATTTGTAAACTAGTAATACATATAATTGAAAACTGACTCTTACCATGGTTGATTGAATGACTTGCGCTTAACATTACTCCACACAACAATCTTACAAGGCAGATGGCTAACTTTGCATGATCTGGCTGAATGTATAATCTTGAGACAATTTAAGATGACTGAGAAAAATGTAATTTTTGACAAATATTTTCAAAAGTCCCATTTATAAAGATGTATGTTGGAAAGGTTAAAGTTTAGCCGGCCTTGTCTGATGTAAATTACTTGATTTCTGTGACTAATCCGAATACATTGTCGGAATGGTGTAATTGATCCAAAATGAACATATCCAAAATGAACAATATGTTCCTATTCAACAACATTTTCACTTTGAACACCTATCTCCTTTTCTGGTTTTTAATTTGTAAAACATGAAAACAGCATCAGATTATTTGTTAATAAGTACCAGACTTAGTGTCAACAACAGTTACTGAATATATATACATGTATCTGAAATATGTTGTTTGAAAAAAAAATGGATAATATAAGATCTGATCAATATATTCAATATACATTTTATTGCATAAAACAATAAACATTATGTTTATAGCAAATAAAGAAATTATAAAAAGTACAAACAGAGAAATGGATTTTCCAGAAGAATTTGCAATAATTTAACATTGTTAGTGATCATGTTAAAATTGCTCTATTATAAAAATATGATGTATAAATTTCGTTAAAACTTTGATATTAGAACGGTTATCAAAGCTGGATCAATCCTTGAACATGTACAGATTCTCAGAGTTATCAATGTTGATAACCATTCCTTTTTTTAATTGTTATTGCTCAATTATAAAAGCTTTTGAAAAGGGTACAGGGAGTAAACTATTTTCACTAGAAGCCTGGATAAAAATGTAATAAGTGTTTAAGTAAGACAACTCCCCACAACATAATTGTTTCATGTATACATTGTTAAGTTTAGTTGCCTCTTTCAAAACATGTACCTGCTGAGATTTGATCTTAGAACTCTTGTTAGACCAGGTGTTTTACCATTAAACTACAGTATAGGTTTTTATTTTGAGCAGCAGTTCATGAAAATATGTGTACTTTTATTACCAGTAAAGTATAAGAATTTTTTGTTACAATGAATGTATACCAATTTAAATTTTACCATTTCTATTGTATAGATTATACAATTTCACACAGAAAAATGGATTTCACAATAAATTACATAGAAAACAGATACATTTCTGTGGTATTTCAGTTATATCAGAGGACAGAACACAAATGTGAGGTCACTGGGTGACTAACATAACTGACATTAATTATGAACTGCCTTATAGCCTTTTTCTGTTGAAAAACAGATTACGTTTTCTTTATTGTTCAACCAAAATGTTTATACAAATTTATTTGAATAAAAAGTATTTTGAGTGTTTGTTGAATTTAAAAAGAGATTGATCCTCTTTATCTACAGATTTCAATGCTCAGTTTGTTTTTACCTTATTTGAGTTTGATATAGTTAGTGTACATTGCCCTGTTTTCATAGACGGACCTAAATCAATACAACTAGACAGTCGAAGATATGATAGTTTTAATAGCTATTTTCTTGAGTGGAGTCAACATTTGACAAGACGGCTTCGGCTTCAAATGACAGATACAGTCATAAACGATACACACCATGTGACGTCACGCGATGTGACGAAAGCATCGTGGATCGTTCCCAACAGATATAACAAATA
Source organism: Serripes groenlandicus (assembly GCA_031761405.1). Lineage (NCBI taxonomy): Eukaryota > Metazoa > Mollusca > Bivalvia > Cardiida > Cardiidae > Serripes > Serripes groenlandicus. Next base: position 133,636,005 of record JASEVX010000001.1, on the reverse strand, counting down.
ATTTAGAAATGAAGTTATATTTTTAAGCAAATTATTGATATAATAAATAGCTTACCTTGAAATGAAGCTATGCCGATACAGAAACAGAATTGTTCGTCCTTTTCAGTTAAAATAATATCCGAGGCCAGTGTAACGAACGATAACTTCCGTTGAAATTATTTACAATCATTTTCAAGTGTTTATTGCTTCTCTATATTGCAAAGATATAAAATCCATGAAATAATGATGACAGGTACAAAAGAATAGTCGACTTAGCCTTCATAAAGTCCTTCCAGTGAATGAAATCCATTTGTGACGAGTCAAACTATCTTTTCCTACCATTCCTGTCGTTTTCCTTTTGTTATTTATTTATTACTTGCCTTACAATGACGTTACTTTTCGTTGCAATGACGTCACATTTGGCAATCTCTATTACATAGGCGCTCTCACTCTCTATTACATAGGCGCTCTACATTCACCAGTAAGACCGGAAGCAAAATGGCCGAAAAAAAGTGCTATGGGGTTGAGATTTGATATGTGAAAAACAGTAAGATTGTACTGAATTCTCGTTGTTTTGATCTCGTATGATGTGTTCGTACGTGTAACCTATAGGCGTGCTTCGCTCGAGCCTTCGGCTCAAGCTTTCACACGTATAAAATGTCTATAAAATGTCTATGTAAAATGTATATGTAAAAATATAAAAAATATCTAGATATGAACCTATATCATTGAATAGAATTGAAACGTTGTGACAAAAGAAGAAATCGCTCATTATGAGCAGTTACTTCTTTTGTCCGAAGGTTTTCACATGTCATCTCCTGCAGAGGCGTCAAAATGCGTATGTATGTGGGAAAGGGTTAACTTGATTCATAATGTACAAAATCGAGTATAAAATAATGCTGGAAAAGGATCAAACAAGACAGACACACGCATATAGAACGCGTGTCATTATCGACGATTAGTAATTAATTAACTAATGTCCTTTTTAATTGGATACCGTCTTCCGTCAATTATGCGCACGTTTCATTTAACGATACCGTTTCTTCCGCCCTTTTGATAATGTTATTTACGCTGTTTGAAGAGAGAGAGAGATTTATATGTGAAAATACTTATTCATTTAGCTAATTTAATATAAATATTTCCATATTATTTTTTAATTCCGATTTAAGAAAAAAAAGTGAATTATAAAGTCTCAATGAGATTGAAGTTTTATGTAAATTTCTACAAACTGAAATGTCTTGATTAGAACCTATTTGCGACCTTCCATGGCTGCATTTGCGCCGGACACCTGATTGAGAGAAAAGGGTCGGCAGATACGATATTTAATGTACAAATACACGCGTGCTGTCATCAAGTTGTAAAACTGTAGATTTTATCTAAATTTGACGTTTATCACGAATTACGACATCCCTTGATAGGCATAATTAATAGAATATCAAAAGTGTAATCAAAGTATAAATCTGCCTGATAATGGATTTAACCCTCTTGTTGGTTACCTATCTTTGTTAACCTTTTCCCGCATAAAATAATTCAGGCGAAAAGAGTTTTATTTATATATGCATACCCCGATCACATCTTTTCCCTATCATCGTCTTTCTTAACGTAAAGTATATTAATGGAAGTCATTTTACAATTTCACATGATGCCCTAATGGGGACCCCATACGACCCGTTTTCGACTGACTCAAATATCATGCTCATACTCATGAGCTATCCAAACGAGAATGTTCGCCTGACTGAAATATCATACCCCTTTTCATGATATATCCAAACGGGAATGTTCGCCTGACTGAAATATCATACCCCTTTTCATGATATATCCAAACGGGAATGTTCGCCTGACTGAAATATCATACCCCTTATCATGAGATATCCAAACGGGAATGTTCGCCTGACTGAAATATCATACCCCTTATCATGAGATATCCAAACGGGATTGTTCGCCTGACTGAAATATCATACCCCTTTTCATGATATATCCAAACGGGAATGTTCGCCTGACTGAAATATCATACCCCTTATCATGAGATATCCAAACGGGATTGTTCGCCTGACTGAAATATCATACCCCTTATCATGAGATATCCAAACGGGATTGTTCGCCTGACTGAAATATCATACCCCTTATCATGAGATATCCAAACGGGATTGTTCGCCTGACTGAAATATCATACCCCTTATCATGAGATATCCAAACGGGATTGTTCGCCTGACTGAAATATCATACCCCTTATCATGAGATATCCAAACGGGAATGTTCGCCTGACTGAAATATCATACCCCTTATCATGAGATATCCAAACGGGATTGTTCGCCTGACTGAAATATCATTCCCCTTATCATGAGATATCCAAACGGGAATGTTCGCCTGACTGAAATATCATACCCCTTATCATGAGATATCCAAACGAGAATGTGCGGCTGACTCAAATCCCATTCACCTTTTCAGAGGCCTGGTGCGACATTAGAAGATAATATCTGACCCAAGTCAGAGATCTTCTTACTTGTGGGGGTACTTTTAAACAGAGACATTTACATAAACGTTTTCATATGTCTATGTTTTAAACTGCCTGTACAATGCGGGTTATAGAAACAAATGGCAGTGTACTATTGTGTATTCTTTGTGGTTATATCTATTATCAAGAGACTTCCATGATGAGTGTACGTTCGATCAGAAAAGTGCATGATCAAACTGCCCGAGACGAGGACTGTTCCAGATATATGCTGTTCGTTGAGTCTCGTCGAGCGGTTTGTGTGTGGTGTGGTCAATGTGAGAGAGAATGTATAGCTTTGACTATGTGAGAATATTCCTGATCTGTGAAACTTGTGAGAATCAAATACAAAAGTAAAACAGTGACGACATGTTTCCTTTTCGCCGCTTCATCATTCATGTGTTCAAGAAGCATCTATAGGAAATAGTTATATCATTACCATACGAAGGATCAGTGAAAGATTGCTTGAATCTGATCATATTCTTCATTTGCTTATCCCTTTCCCTGATACAGACAACTTCGCTGAAGACAAATTAAAAAAACATTGCGGTAAAATAGGAACACTACAATATTGATATAGTGTTCCTGGTATAAATATAAGAATAAATAAACTAATATATACGAAAACTATTTCCTTTTTCGGAAATTCGTCGAATGTAATATTTATCAAGTAGGAACTAAATAATATATTTTTAATTGGTACAATCATGAGGAAACAATTAAAGCACTTTAATCTAATTAATAAATCGTTTACCGCAAATCACAAATGTGGAAGATTAATCTGCATAATTTTCACCATATGACATGTTAACGAAATGTTCGACCAATCAGAAGCCTGCAATAGAATAAAGTTGGTCAACACCAGCACGTGCCTATTACGTTTATAAACCAGCAAAACTCTTGTAAAAATCAAATCAGCTTTGATCGATCTTTTAATCGGTTGTATTAACACACTTGCAATAATTGTTCATACTTGGATTTAAATCGAGATATTAGTGTTAACAATACAATACAATACAATACAAAATATTTTATTTGCAATCATGTACAAGCAGTACAAATAACAAAATACAGAGAATATAATGTGATGTTGTAGTTTCAATAAGTCAGATAGTGTTGAGAAGGTTTGTTATTAAATGATCTAAAAATCCATATGGATAGCACAATGTGTATGGTACAGGCTAGCTATGATAACTATTAAACTATGTTGAATTCTATTAATTGTGTATAGAGATTGTTAGTACAATTCAATATATTGTTAGATTGTTAGTATATAAGAACAGAATGTATTGTTAATTATTTGTGATAGCTTCATTTCTTCTTTTATTAGCATAATAGATGAATTTAGCAATATTAAAGATTTCTTTTTTATTTGAAGAAGACATAAGAGTTGAAAATTTGTATATTGTTGGCCACTTGCAGAAATACGGTTTTAAGAATTGTGAACGCAAAATATAGAGAAAGGGGCATACGAGAAGGAAATGGTATTCACTTTCAACTACATTTTGATTACATAACTTACATGTTCTTTCCGATCTTTGGATATTACGATGCCTTCCTTTTTCTATTTCTAGATTATGAGATGATGTTCGAAATTTGCATAATGCTATTCTTAATTTTCTATCATGTATATTGTTTAAGTAATCCTCTTGATTGAATGAATGTTTGAATAATCTGTAATAGGACAGACGCTCAGAATTGTTAATGTTTGAATACCAAGATTGGTAGTATTGATCAAATATGCGTTGTTTTAATGAATAGAATGTTATTAATTCACTGTTTTGTTGTATCCACAAGTTATTATGTCCTAATGATTGCAAAAGAATTTTAACATGATGGGCCCAATTAAGTCCTGTATAAGTAATATTGTTATTAGCATCATTTTTAAGCATATTGTATACAATTTTAGTGATATTATTTTCTGGTAATTTTAGTATTTTAAACCAATAGCGGATCATGTTACATTGTCTTATAATTCTTAAAGGTACTCTTCCAAGTTCTCCATATATACTTGATAAATTGGTTGATTTTCTAACACATAGAATGCGTCTACAAAATTTGTTGTGTATACCTTCTACATCTGTGCCTAAATGGTATGACCATATTTCAGAGGCATAGTGAATGACAGGTAATATTAATGCGTCAAATAACTCACATTTTTTATTTATACTGAACTCAAATTTGTTGAAAACAGAAATTAAACCATGTAATGATCTGGAAGCATTTTCAGCTAACCTTTTTTGAGACCTTAGCCAATTACCGTTTTTGTAAAAATAAATTCCTAAGTATTTGAAACAATTTACAATTTCAACTTTTTCATTATACAAGAAAAAGTCATGTGTTGTCGGGATTCTACTTTTTTCAAAGATCATGACTTTGGTTTTATTTATGTTAATTTTCATTTTCCATTTATTGCAATAATATTCAATGTCATTTAGCATCGATTGTAAGCTTGATGCTGATGTTGCAAATAGAGCCTGGTCATCCGCAAACAGCAGCAGAAAGAGCCGTAATTAGTCGCCGGGCAGAAGCCCGCGACTTCTATTTTTAATAGCTTTTCGGAAATCACATGGGAGGGCGGCTTATTATTAGAAAGAAACAAATCTAGATGATTTGAACATATTACAATTGTGGTTGTTTACGAACACTAATAAATGACACATCTAAAATGAAATAAATATTCCGATGTTTGCAGTTTTATTTATTTCACTCGCATTTAAGTTTTTTGTCTTATTTACGAAGACAAAAGTGGTCCCTTCAAGACGTGAACCAACACCCCCTAATGCAGACTCTTATGTGTCATCATTGAGGTCAATTTCGGATTCTCCTTTTAATAGCAATTTTAACTTACTAAATGTTGTTTTCATGTTCAAAGAGATGTCTTGATTTGTGTAGAATTCATTTAATAATGTTAATCCATGAATATCTAAAGTAGGAACTGTTTCTAAGCTAAATATAGACCCTATTCTGTTGTGTAGTTTCGTGACCTTTAACATCGATTTTCGCGCATGCGCATTTCGATATGAAAAAGCGAGTGATATTATTTTATTTTAGACAAGTACAAGACGAATGTTTGACGCAAAGCGTCAAAGAGAAGCCGCAATATTTCGTTGTACATGTAGAAATAAGAAAAAAAGAACATTTTTAAATCCACAAACAATAGAACAATTTAAACTGTAGACGGTAATGCTGATATATTTGTCCTTTTGAAGACTTTTGTTTTCTTCAAATTACCTCCCTTTAAAGCAATACCAGGATATTTACCTTGTGATTCGAATAAGATTGACAAACATTGAAATTATATGAATGAATACTATTATTTAAATAAGTAACAACAGCAAAATTAAATTTAAGCCAGATAAATGTGTACACATTTCGTTAATTTTTTATAGATACCCTAATGTATAGGTATGTATATAAAATTTATAAGCAAATGTTTTCATTACTACGTTCCTAATGTTTGAATAGACTAAGGAAAGTCAAGAATACATAAATAAATAAATGCAGTCTTTTCCGGCGACATTGATGCCTTGCATCAACTTTCTCTTGTTGTTCTATTGTAAACACTCCGTCAAGATTATAATTTATGTTATTAAGAATGTCATTTACAAACGTTATGAAAAGTAAACTTGAATTTGAATCGCCTTGTTTGACACCTGTCAATGAATCAATGCTAGCAGATATTTCATCGTTAACACGCAATATTAAAGAAACACAAGAGTTAATAAGGTTTTTTTGTGGAATTTAGTCAACAAGGTTAAATAATAAAGGAGAGTTATGGATATGTTGAAAGGGTATGTGAATTTTATATTGTTGCATTATATTAACGAATAAATATAGATGAGAAACACGTATACATTCATTGTAAATGGCAAAAGATTAAATTTTCGAATGTATATGGAAGTTGGTTGTTTAGGAAACATATAGAATATAATAACACCAGGAATTATAGATGTATAATTTTAATTCAGTTTGGTAAGTATTGTGGAAAGAGGATATATTGCGAATTACTGAGAATTTTTTATATTTAATAAAGTGTTTGTATAGACATCTGCTAAAGAAGAGTCAACAACCTTCTGCTGCAAAGAAAGGGTTTAAGTTGTGAGGTTATTAATTATAAAATAAGGCAATGTCACGTATTAATCTGCAAGTTTTTATAACAATTTTCATATTCATATATATATTAACATTTTCTTTTATATTTCAGAACTGCTGTTTGCGCACTGATTGTTGGTGTTATGATAGAATATTCATCTGCAGGTAAAGATTAAATTTTCTCTCTCTTCACCTACGCCTCAATCAATGCAATTAATTAAATGATAAATAAAGTCATAAAACGATGACACTTAGTCATTAATTAATTGTCATCATTTGGTATCAGTAATATATAAATTCAATTAAAAAAAGTAATATATAAACGTCAATGACAGTCCTCACTAATTCTATAATACGGTAATAAACCACGTTATTATAAAACTGTCAATCAACCCGTCGAGAACCTGTCATACCCATCTTCAGCTTAATATACAAGGACCTTTTTCGATTTCTGCAATATTGCACGTTCATCGAACTATACAGCATCATGGTGGTTGTCTTCAATTAGCAATTTAGTGTCATATTGGATGTATTTTAACTTTTTCCGTGATGTCAAAACATTTCAGTGACATAGATAATAATATGATTTTTATGAGAATTGTGACTTTGCGACAAATCACACTGTGTCGATGCAGGTGAGCCAGAGTGTTGGAAACAACTTCTTATCATGTCATACACTGATTAAACTGGTGTAAAATTAACTTCAAACTGATCATTTTCCAACAAAGTAGGTTATATATCACATTAGCCTAAATACTTTTCGGTCTTCTTCCACATGAAGCTATTTGATAGCTAAGAAGCCATGTGTAAATTACACAGATATTGAGATATAAAATAAGCCACTTGTGATTCGACGTTTGAGTTCAGAGCAGAACATTTATTCTCTAAATGCGTGATTAATCAGTCTGACCGTGATAAGATAGTTGAATTAATCAAGATTGTTATCAACAAAAAAGGGTTACATGTGATATATGTACTTTAAGAGTAGATGAATTAATAACTTCAAGTGAAGTACGGACTTATACACCACGCCGCTTTGACATCATTTAAACTTATATTGTCGTGCAAATATTGAGATACGCCTACAGTGTTTTGTTAGAATATGCAGTTTGGTTTATCTTTCACATACGCGGAGTGCAAAGACTTTGGTGCGACTTAGCGATACACAAACTCTACTTTGTATTCGCTGTATGCAGAGGCATTAAGACCCCAAATCGCAGACACAGTTCATATATACTAGATAAGCTTAACATTCATATATGAGTTTACGGATGCGTTTGTTCATTATATGTTTGTAAATTCCCGTTTTCATCATCTCCTTGAAAAGCAATTGCTGTTTATAAATCATTTAGAGGAATATTCAAAGTAAGTATGCATATAAAACTTATATGTATAGGCACCTCCCCAAACATACCTTAGATTTACCCTGTTTTTCTGTATTTATAACTCATCTAAAGAATGTTTAAATTGTATCGTTCAATATACACGATTTGATTAAAACAAGGTGTGAAGATATACTGGAAAAGTTTAAATAAACATAACACATTTAAGAAAAGTGTAAAGTTTCTAGTTAATTCGATAATCGGAAATGATTGAATAATAAACCATTCAGTAAATAATCGCTTTACAATGGAAATGTATCGAATTTATTGTGAAAAAGGAGCTAATGCCCCCGGTCAGGGATTAATCTCCGGTTTGGGACCTAATTATAACAAGTACACGTATCTTACAGTGCAGTTCAAACCGATTTTAGTGATATTATAATGGCACAATAAGTTAAGAAACGTGCATACATAGAATATTTAGGCTACTTTTCGTTCAGAATTATGTTTGCAAATGATTTATTTCTTGGGACATTTTGTAACCTCTTGATGAAATGATGTTAATTGTATAGACTAGTTAGATCTGATCTGATCCTTATATTTAATTAATTTTTTTGAATCTGGTATCTTATCATTAAATGAACGGATTTACACCTACCAAAGACCTAATAATACATGTATTATTAAGTCTTTGCACCTACGTATTTCAAAAATTTCAGCTTTGTAAAAAGCTTCACCCGAAACCACAAAACTTCATAAACTTGAAGATTAAACAGCATTTTCTGATAACACACCATAGCTCCCTAGATAACAGGGGTCAATATAAGGGTCGGGAACGGGGAACCGGCGACGGAGTATACACTAAATGAAATTTGCGTGTCTGATCTGACTAAAAATGTCCTTGTATCTCGAAGACTCCAAAACATGGACAAACATCAATTGTGACTAATCACTGATAATCTTGAATCTTTTGTCAAATCGTTTAAATAAGTTATCAGAAGTTGTTCTCCATCTGTATTGTCCTCATGTTTAAAATAACGCGATGATGAAGGCATCTAATTCTTGCCTTATCCCCTATCCCTTTCCAACACACAGAAAATCTGTATCAAATTAAGACGAAATCAACAAGTTTACAGCTTATTGAGCGTGCATTTTTTCAGGCTAATTAATGACATTTTAATAACACAAACCACAAGTACATGTATATGAATGAATTGTTTGTAGCCAGACACAATAGCTTTCTCTTTCAGGCTCTACCAGAAATATATATTGTTTTTTCTTTTTATTCTAATATGGATCTACATTAATTTCAAATTAATTTCAGATTGGTTACAACGTTCTATACAGTATACGGAGAATCAAAGAAACAGAAGGAACGTGGAAAGCAATGATTTTGGTAGGTTCTTTAAGTCATTGAGTCATTTCTTTTCACCAGATACCGACGTTTTCACACACCTGCAGCAGACGATATTTTCATTATCCACCACTAAGTTCTGTTTTTAAAGTATCGTTAATGTGAAAGAGCAAACTATGGAAAATAGTGTAGAAACTGACTTAAGTAAATACATGTATATTGAGTAAAAGTGGATTAGGAGTGGGTGATTATCCGATTATAGAGAACAACATTTGTCGTGTATTTAAGGATTAAAGCATATACAGGATATCCCAGTCATTTCACCTTTATCAAAGTTCCGTAATATGAAGGCGCCCACATTTTGATCCGATCTCGATCTGCACGGTATGTTACGTAATGCAATTTTGCTCAGGCAAAAGAGCGGTCGGTAGTACAAATGCACACACGGCTTCATTTCCATCTTTAGACTTGTTTATACATGTACAATCCCAAAGCGTGCAATGTGTTGCAACGCTATGGGGTAAAGTGTTCCCATCGTTCAATTGACTTTATCTTAGTATGTTTGTCATCGTTGTTTATGATTCACTTAACACTCGAGGTTTAAACACGGCAACAGAAGTATGTAACATTTACCTTCATAAAGCGATACTTACAGCCTTCTAAATTTAAACATTTAATACAAAATTTAAAATAAAAAATATAAACATGTTTATTTATTTATATATGTATTACAAACACTTTTGTATAATACAAAACCGTCGAATGATCGTCATGTTGTCAGTGGTCGGCAAAAGATGATTTTATCGGATAAAAAGCACAGAGCGGTCGAATAATATATTTCCCTACTTCACTGCTCCTTAAGTTTCAAGCATGAAAGATGGCATTCTAAATTGTTAATTTCTAACCGGGGGAAAGCAATGCCTAAATGCGATAGCACTAAAAGGTACGAATTATTACAGTTGCGAATGTCCTGTTGTTTAACATTTATGAAACAATACTTTTCTTTGCACAGCAAACCATCACTATTATTGCAAGATGTTGATAAATACAATCAATCTCTTATTTTAGATGAATATATTTACAGTATACGTTTAGTAATACATAATTCCGTGTATAATAAGACTATAGAAATACAACAAGGTACATGTCACTTGAGTTTAGACCCAAAACGAGTAAAACTGTTAAGCACACACATTTAAGTGACAGTTTAACTTAGTCGGGGGCAAGTGCCCGATATTACACCGGAATAACCCACCAATCACACATCGCTGTCACTTTTAATTAGCACGCGAAAAACTTCGATGTAAGGTTCGTAATTGAATTTTCAAATATAAGAAATGTCAACAATGATTGTGTGGATTGCCTTATATTTACAAATCAAATTTTTTCGTACGAACTCTTGACATCTGACCAATTTACGACTATTAAAACAATTGTTTTAAATCAATGATATTTACGACTAAGTTATATGCTTGTTAGGCTTTGTGACGGTTTTCTATTACACGACGAACACGTAAGATCGTGATCAGGCTGTGAGGAGGTCAAAATGAAGGCCAAACCTTTTTCATTAGCACAATGATCAGGCTGTCAGAAGGCATAAATGAAGGTCAAACCTTTTTCATTAGCACAATTATCAGGCTGTGAGGAAGCCTAAATGAAGGTCAAACCTTGATCATTAGCTTAATGATCAGGCTGTAAGGAAGCCTAAATGAAGGTTAAACCTGTTTCATTAGCTTAATGATCAGGCTGTGAGGAAGCCTAAATGAAGGTCAAACCTTGATCATTAGCTTAATGATCAGGCTGTAAGGAAGCCTAAATGAAGGTCAAACCTGTTTCATTAGCTTAATGATCAGGCTGTGAGGAGGCCTAAATGACGGTCAAACTTTTTTCATTAGCTCATTGACCTACGACATAAAAGTCCAATACGGATCTCTTACACTGAATTGAAAAAATAGACATACAAATCAATTTCATTTAGGAGGCCTGCATGAAGGTCAAACCTTTTTCATTAGCACAATGATCAAGCTGTGTGGAAGCCTAAAAGAAGGTCAAATCTTTTACATTAGCTTAATGATCAGGCTGTCAGGAGGCCTAAATGAAGGTCAAACTTTTTTCATTAGTACAATAATCAGTCTGTAAGGAAGCCTAAATGAAGGTCAAACCTTTTTAATTAGCTCAATGATCAGGCTGTCAGGAAGCCTAAATGAAGGTCAAACATTTTTCATTAGTTCAATGATCAGGCTGTGAGGAAGCCTAAATGAAGGTCAAACCTGTTTCATTAGCTTAATGATCAGGCTGTGAGGAAGCCTAAATGAAGGTCAAACCTGTTTCATTAGCTTAATGAGCAGGCTGCGAGGAAGCCTAAATGAAAGTCAAACATGTTTCATTAGCTTATTGACCTTCGGCATAAAAGTCCAATACGGAACTCTTACACTGAATTGAAAAAAAATAGACATACAAATCAATTTCATTTACTCTGTATTTTGCAGTTGAGGTAGACTTATTTTTACACAGTTTCAAGGAACAGAAAGCCTTCACAGACTGCTGTTTTAATGGAGGACTCTGCATTATGAACACGTTCTGCCATTGTCCAGAGTAAGTATCCGACTTGAATAGCCATCTATTGATGAAATAGTCATTCTGCAATATCATTGTGCTGGAAAAAATAATCCGAGAGAAAAAATGTTAACATTAACAAGTTAACAATAATTCCTTCATAAACACCATCTTGGAGAATAGTAGATAAATACACATTTAAACTGCAACTGAAAATGTGTAGTAATGAAGTTAATAAACCGTTTTAAATTGTTGTAAAGGAATACATTTAATTATTAACTTACTTTACTAAAGATTTTTTTCATTGATTTATTTATGTTTTAATTTATTGATTTATTCTTTTTGTAGAGGCTTTCACGGTCGTTATTGTGAGCGTAAAACACACGACCGTTCATGCGGATCGATTCAGCACGGAACATGGATTGCGAAAGGCTGCTTTTTGTGTCACTGTTTTGATGGGAAAATGAGATGCAAGACAACAGAGATAAAAAATTGTGGTAAGAGTTTTAAACCATACAAAATATTCAAAAGATACCAGATATACAATAACATATTCACTTCTAAACAATACGATGAGGTTATTCAGGAGAATTAGAATGTAAGTATCATTTTACTGCAAGAAAGAACTGCATTGCCACAATGTCAAAACTCACGAAGTAAGCAAGAACAAGTGTCTCAGGAAAATATCAAGCCAGTGGAACCCCTGGTTTACTCGACTTGAAACTTGAAATAACTTTCGTTAATAACGCCTATAAGACATTTTGTTGAAACGTTTCAAACGCATTATTAAAAATTCATTTTATCGCAATAAAAAAAAATGTCATCGGAAAACAACAATGTTAAAGTCCTCTTTTTAACAGGCAACAAAAACAAGAATCCGAATTATTTTTTATTTCCTTTTGATTTCAGAGTCCATTTCATATGTTCAAGGCAAAGAATCCTCTCCTGCTTTTCAAGTTGACGTTGACAAAAAATTCGCAGACTACGAACGATTCTATGACGTATCCAATGATGACATCACGAACTCACCCACATCCGGTACATCCGTGCCGGTTCCGGTCAGCATGAGTGGAATCGTGGTCCTGATCTTAATAGGTCTAGCGTATGGATCCTGAGCAGCAACGGATCAATATGCTGATTAATGAAGGAAAAATACATCCAATTATGACGAATGACAACGCTTCTTTGGTCTTCGTAGGGCTTCGGCAAGGGAGGTAATGAGTTGGTGTTGAGGACGAACCTGCGACGTGAAGATAAGAAACGGTTCGTGACAAAGGTGGGGAAGAGTGATACTGGGTCGGTCTCTTGGATGGGACATGCAGGATTGAGCTGTTCACAGTTTCATTGTGGTGCACAAACGACAATCAACGTAGGCTTTTCAGACATTAACATGGAATACTCTAGAGGGATATAGAGATCAACAAACATTGTGGAAATGCAAGAAATTTCTATTTCTATATGAAGTCTCATTTCCCCGCCGCATTTTTTAGAAGTTGCTGAACAAGACGACATAATTCGTCTACATCAGAAAATGGTAAATGACGACGTGACGTTGATCAATATGAAATGATGAAATCTGCAATCTCAGAATGATAATTATTTTTGTTGAGAACTCACACTGTGTAACCAGGAGTTTGTTGATTTATTGTTGTTGAATTTTGTTATTTTCATTGAGACATTCGGTTAAAAAATTAAATCAGTTTAAACAAAATTCAGCGGTTTCTTTATTTCTCTCCCTTTCCTATTTCCAAATGCATTTTGACGCATCTGTAGCAGACAAAATGCTCATAATTAGCAATTTTCTCCTTTGCCACAATATTTTAAACTATATTGAATAACATTCCCATATTTTGCCACGATGTTTTCAAAGTTTTCGAAGAATAATTGCTGTATGTTGAAAAAGGTTAAATAGGTTTTACTGTTCGGACATGCATAGAACATGTTCAAACCTCAAATCTGATTCATAGCGACTTGCCCGGTCGACAAGGCTGGATTTGCATTTGGGTCTGGCCGGTCATCTTACACGAACGTCGGCATTATGAAAAGTTTTTCAATTATAAAACGGCGGACAGATCACCTAACTATGTGTTTCCTGGCTTTCTCGCACACATAACGTTCTCCACAGACATCTAGCTACCTTTATAAATAGACTATCTAAGAAGGTCACTAATGGAATGATATTTTATTTTCTCTTCAGCAAAGGCGTCAAAAGTGGTCTGTATCAGAGAAATGAAATTGAAGATCAGAGTACATATGTTCTCTTCCCCCGAGTTTTTGTATGCTTACAATTTAACCATTTCTTAGATGTTTCATGAGACAAAGCGGCGAAAAGCATACACATATTCACTTGAATGGTGCGTGTAATCTGATCTGTATTTGAATAGATACTGTTCACTTTAAACGCATTTGCTGAAGATGATGACAGGTTTAATATTGTATTCGTTTCTCACAAGTTCCCCTTGGTCGAAATAATATTCCTGAAAACGACAGAATCTGTAATATAGTGTGGATACCTTGGTGAATACTTTGTTTTTCGCTTCGATGAAGTTTTTTAACAGCGGGTACCTATTGCTCGTCTCCGCGCAGTTTGATCAGATTCTTCTCCGATCACAATCTAGATCGAACAATGTTTCTCTATCGTGCAATGCACAATCCGATCTTAGGTCGCAACTCATGCCAAATAAGCAATAAATGTACAAAATAAATAGACCTTCATTGACTTTGATAAGATATGTGTAGGCCGCATCTTGTTCAAAGGGGCCTTCTTGCATCACGTGATATGGGATATGTGGATTGAGTGAGGCGTAAAGGGGTCTTTTGCATTCACAATAAGGTATCACGAAATTGCATGCGAATTAGTCTCGCTGCATTCTTATTCTGGCTTCACCTAATTAGGGGTATGGGGTTAGGGGTCTAAGTGCATTCGTATTAATGTATCACGTAATTCGGGGTATGGGGTAAGGGGTCTAGTGCATTATTATTTAGGTATCACGTTATTAGAGATATGGGGTTAGGGGTTTTGGTGTATTCTTATTTAGGTATCACGTTATTAGGGGTATGGGGTTTAGGGTCTTGATCCATTCTTATGTAGGTATCACGAAATTAGGGGTATGGGGTTAAGAGTCTTGATCCATTCTTATTTAGGTATCACGTAATTAGGGGTATTGGGTTAAAGGTCTTGGATCATTCTTATTTTGGTATCACGAAATTAGCGGTATAGGGTTAGGGGTCTTGGTGCATTCTTATTTAGGTATCACGTAATGAGGGGTATTGGGTTAGGGGTCTTGGTGCATTCTTATTTAGGTATCAAGTAATTAGGGGTATTGGGTTAGGGGTCTTGGTGCATTCTTATTTAGTTATCACGTAATTAGGGGTATTGGGTTAGGGGTCTTGGTGCATTCTTATTTAGGGATGACGTAATTAGGGGTAGGGTTCTTGGTCCATTCTTATTTTGGTATCACGTTATTAGGGGTATGGGATTAAAGGTCTTGGTCCATTCTTATTTTGGTATCACGTTATTATGGGGATAGGCTTAGCGTCTAGCGAACAGGGGTCATGGTCCATTCTTATTTTGGTATCACGTTATTAGGGGGATGGGGTTTGCGACTAGCGAACATGGGTCATGGTTCATTCTTATTTTGGTATCACTCTATAAGGGAGATGGGGTTTGCGTCTAGCGAACAGGAGTCATGGTCCATTCTTATTTTGGTATCACTTTATTAGGGGTCTTGGTTTATCTAATTAGGGGTATGGGGTTTGCGTCTAGCGAACGGGGATTTTGTGCATTCTTATTTAGGTATCACGTAATTAGGGGTATTGGGTTAGGGGTCTTTGTGCATTCTTATTTAGGTATCACGTAATTAGGGGTATGGGGTTAGGGGTCTTGGTGCATTCTTATTTAGGTATCACGTAATTAGGGGTATGGTGTTTAGGGTCTTGGTGCATTCATATTTAGGTATCACTTTATTAGGGGTATGGGGTTTTCGTCTAGCGAACAGGGTTATTGGTCCATTCTTATTCAGGCATGACGTTATTATGGGTATGGGAATTGAGTCTAGCGAACAGGGGTGTTATCTACGTCCCTGAGTATGGCTAATGATACACCTAAAGGACAGCACGCGGGTGTACGTACATTAACGGTCTTATCTCCGACCCTTTCTCTTAATCACGTAAGCGATCGAACATGTTCGGTGAACACGTATTCCCGAAATTTAGTGGCTAGTTGGTACTTATACCCACGTCAGACCGGACGGCGACCATCCGCGACCGTACGGTGACCAGAAAATGTACAAGGTCGCCGGCAAACGTGAACACAATGCGAGAAATAGTCCCAAAAAATTACAAAAGCTTGAGAAAAAAAAAACGCTCTTACCACGACCTGTGCGATCATACCGCGTTCTCACGACGCGCCAGCCTCGACCTCTCCGCGCTTATGCCGTTTTTATTTAGATATATATGCCTGGTAACGGCATTACCCACTGTTTTCCGAGACGGTCTTACCACGCTCATGGGGTTCTAAATTGAGGACGCCAGCCCGGTCTGACGGGGTATAATATCCCCAGTCAGACCGGGATGGCGTCTTTACTGCGCTGCTTCGGTAACGGAAAAATTGGCACAATGTCGCCATAAACGTGGTGGAAACGCCAGTAATCGTGCTGTGTTCGCCATGGTCGCCAATGATCGCCGAGTCATGGCGTTTGTCTTGAGCATGTTTAAAAAAAACACGGTTCGGCGATCTGACCAGGAACGCGGTGAGAACGCGATGGGTCGCGATGGTCGAGAGACAAGCGTTGATACATCCCCATGAACGCTGTACACATGGTAACATTTGCAACGGTGACATCATTGTGTCCTCACCTAGAATTGTGCGTGTCTGCAGCGATCCCACGAAGCGTTCGGAGTCCCTATGGCGTTGTCAGGGCGATGTAACGATGATTTTCCCCACTGTATCGCGATTGCGCCACGTCCCCATGTGGCTCCCAGTGTCTCCATGACGTTCTTATGGGGGTATTACCAAGAGTTTTCATTTTGTATAAATTCGCATAAAATTACAATCTCGTTGAGATTTCTGATACACAATTATAACGAAATCATGATGATGACATAATGTGGAAATAATATTTACAACAGAACGGAATGAACGGGGTTCCCTTCATTAAAAACTTGTGGAAAATGGCATGCCTTCAAAAAGTGCAATAATCATGTAATTCATAATTTTTTAAATAAATTAATGATTAAACAATAAAGACGTAATGACATATATATTACAACATTAATCGGATACTGGCACGTGTTCTATCTGTCAGTGTCTGTCTTGGTTGAACCTTTTCAAACATTATTTCTACTCGATTCCGTACGTTATGAATAAATTCAAATGACATGTGCTTTGTATTCTTACTCTCAATACACTTTAATTTAAAGAAAAACAACTTTTTAATCGTAACACAGAAGTAACCTTAGCATTATGAAATCGAATCATAAAACAAAATTACTTTATATATTATATGTACTAGATATTTTTTATCGATTTTCATTAACTGTTGTGATTCTAGAAGTCGTTGCAGTTAACGACTTTAAAAATAAAAGCACTGCAGTGCTGACGGCCTGGGGGCTGCTGGAAGGTTGGATATTTCGACGCAAGGGCCCTACTCCCCCCCCCCGGTTAATCAGCCACTGTATATTTCATGTGACTTCTTTCGTGGGGTGGGAGAGTCGGGCACGGTCCCTTTTGGCCTCCGCTAAATCCGCCACTACATTTGCCACGCCTTTTCTTTGTTTACTATTAATTTTTCGACGCACGGGCCCTACGCCCCCCCCCCCCCCCCCCCCGGTTAATCCGCCACGTGACTTCTTTATATTTATACGTTCCTCTACGCAAATGTTAATTATGTTAACAAGCGTCCATAATTGACCTCTCGGCGCATTAATTTATAAAGCATTTCTTAAACTTATATTGAAGTACTCCATGATGAACTGTTTTTCTCGCGCAGTTTCTCATGCGTTATTTGTGCTAACAGCAAGTAGCAGGCTGCCAACTCCGAAAATGGTATTACTACTCCGAAAATGGTATTACTACTATGACCAGGGGCTAAAGCCCCAGGCCAAAAAACTTCACCCTCTTCCCTAAATGCTTATCACAGTCCGTCAAATATATGATTCCGATTATTGTTTGCAGATTTTAAAATCTATATTAATAGGTGTTTACAAAGTTTCAGAGATGACTTAGAGAGTATTTTGGCGATCATTTTATCGAATCTTTTTTTGTGATGATAAAGATAAAAGAAAAATGATACAGGTTATATATTGTGTTTTGTTTTCAATACATAACATTACATAACATACATTTTAAAACATCCAATAATGATAAAAACTAATTAATGACTATATCAAATATTGAAGTGATTTTATTGAGAGACAAACATCTTATTTAAAAATAAACGACTTTGTCATACATCGTAACATGTCCTGATTAATATCAGAAATATTCATCTGTAAACAAAAATCAACTTGAAATCAAAACACAATATATGACTGTAATCATTTATTTGATCAATTTCATTACATCCAGAGATTCGATTTAATGTCGCTAAAATACCCTCCAAATCATGTATCTAATATATTTCTTCGTACACAATCAATCTCTGACACATCCATTTTAATTGTTTATATATATGGTAAGTAAAGTAGTATTGTTTCATCATTCAATTTCATGATGTTTAGGTAACTTTTAAGAGTTAACATTAATGGTCTCTGCGTAATATATCGACCCAGATCAGCCTTAGCATACCGCTTAGGCTAACCCGGACGGACACTTATCGCCTCCTGTGGTTTTTCTGTTTTTCATTTATCCATACCTCCATCCCCCTAAGACGGAATGTGTCGGTCCGGATTAGCCTGCAGAATGCTACGGCTGATCCGGGTCGATACTTTAAGCAGAGTCCACAATGTTGGTTTTCTCGCGGGACGGCTCATATAAATTTAACTCTTTCCCACAGCAAAATTGCAGCACAGGACTGTAAAATGTCTATGTATGAGAGAAAGGGTTAATTTCATTCAGAACGTACACAATCGAGTATCAAATAATGCTGGAAACAGACACACGCATATAGAACGCGTGTCATATTCCAATTAATGATGCAATAATTACGTCATTACCTCTGCATTGTTTCATCTCTAATTTATTTCAACGATTCGTAATTAATTAACTAATGTCCTTTTTAATTGGATACCGTCTTCCGTCAATTATGCGCACGTTTCATTTAACGAAACCGTTTCTTCCGCCCTTTTGATAATGTTATTTCCGCTGTTTGAAGAGAGAGAGATTTATATGTGAAAATACTTATTTTATTTAGCTTATTTAATATAAACATTTCCATATTATTTTTTCATCCCGATTTAAGTAAAAAATGGTGAATTATAAAGTCTCGACGATCTTGTAGTTTTATTTTAATTTCTACAAACTAAATTGTCTTGCGCCGGACAACCAGATTGCGATAAAAGGGTCGGCAGATACGATCTTTAATGTACAAATATACGCGTGCTGTCATCAAGTTGTAAAACTGTAGATTTTATCTTAATTTGACGTTTATCACGAATTACAACATCACTTGATAGGCATAATTAATCAATTCAATTCAATTCAATTTTATTCAGGCAAGTCGGCACATAAGTACCATTGGCCATTTACAAGTATATACACGTGAAGAATATGGCTCAATGACGTAAAATACATTACAATTACATAATTTATATACATGAATACAAAAGAAGAAAAATTAGTTATAATATTTCAGATAAGTACTATTATGTTTAGATAACCAAGAATCATTTTCAATGAATACAATTGGCAAATAATTCTTAGTTATTACTAAACACCATATTTTGATTAATACAATATTCTCTATACTCAGACGCTTTTGAAATATAATTTGCAATATTCATTTGAACTTTTTTACTTTTTGAAGATAATAAGTTAATAAATCGAGAAATAGAAGGCCATGAAGTTGATATATGTATATATTGTGTACGTATGTTTCTATAATTCAAACATACAAGAAGAAAATGATATTCGGATTCTAAAACCTTTTGCGAACAAAAAATGCACGTTCTATTGCTCCGTTCGATTCCTAAATATCTACCCGTTTCGATGGCTAATTTGTGTCCAGAAATTCGAAAGAGTGTTAATTGTTTTCTTAGTTTGTCATTTTGAATATTTAGTAGATATGATTCAAGTTCAAAAGTAATCTTAAATTTGCGGTAATAATCAAGTTTTGGAGATGAATCAATAACTGCATGCCAATTTTGGATATAGTTGTCTCGAATTCTCTGTTTAACTAGTTTTATTGTTCCTGCAGATATGTTCTGTTCTAACCATAAGTTGCTCATACCTAATCTGTCTAAATACCGTTTCACTTTGGTCGACCACAAAGTATTATTGCTATTTGAAATAGAGCATTGCTTAAGGAAAACATCATGTAGTATTGAATTCTGATTATTTTTCATTTTTGACCAGAACTTAAGTGTACGTTCGATGCCTATAATCGATAACGGAAATCTCCCTAGTTCGCCTAGTACTGCTGCATTTGTTGTTTGTTGTTTAATTAATATAATTAATAGACGGTCCCGAATATCAAAGTTTAATCAAAGTACAATAACTTCTGGCTGATAATGAATTTCACCCTCTTGTTGGTTACCTATCTTTGTTAACCTTTCCCACATAAAATAATTCAGGCGAAAAGAATTTGATTTATATATGAATACCCCGATCACATCTTTTCTCTATCATCGTCTATCTTAACGTAAAGTATATTAATGGAAGTCGTTTTACAATTTCACATGATGCCCTAAAGGGGACCCCATACGACCCGTTTTCGACTGACTCAAATATCATGCTCCTACTCATGAGCTATCCAAACGGGAATGTTCGCCTGACTTAAATGTATAGCCTTGACTATGTGAGAATAATCTCGATCTGTGGGACTTGTGAGAATCAAATACAAAAGTAAAACAGTGACGACATGTTTCCTTTTCGCCGCGTCATCGTTCATGCGTTCAAGAAGCATCTATAGGAAATTGTTATATCATTACCATACGAAGGATCAGTGAAAGGTTGCTTGAATTTGATCATATTCATCATTTGCTTATCCCTTTCCCTGATACAGACAACTTCGATGAAGACAAATTAAAAAAACAACATTGCGGTTAAATAGGAACACTACAATAATGATATAGTGTCCCTGGGTAAAAGAATAAACTACTATAATATACGAAAACTATATCCTTTTTCGGAAATTCGTTGAATGTAATATTTATCAAGTAGGAACTAATTAATATATTTTTAATTAGTACAATCATGAGGAAACAATTAAAGCACTTTAAACTAATTAATAAATCGTTTACCGCAAATCACAATTGTGGAAGATTAATCTGCATAATTTTCGCCATGTGACATGTTAACGAAATGTTCGACCAATCAGAAGCCTGGAATAGAATAACGTTGGTCAACACCAGCACGTGCCTATTACGTTTATAAACCAGCAAAAATCTTGTAAAAATCAAATCAGCTTTGCTCGATCTTTTAATCGGTTGTGTTAACACGCTTGCAATAATTGTTCATACTTGGATTTAAATCGAGATATTAGTGTTAACACGCAATATTAAAAAAACCACAAGAGTTAATAAGTTTTTTGTGTGGAATTTAGTCAATAAGGTTAAACAATAAAGGAGAGATATGGATATGTTGAAAGGGTATGTGAATTTTATATTGTTGTATTATATAAACGAATAAATATAGAGGAGAACACGTATATATTCATTGTGAATGGCAAAAGATTAAATTTTCGAATGTATATGGAAGTTGGTTGTTTAGGAAACATATAGAATATAATACGAAAAAAAACCATAAATGGTTTTTTTCGCTTATAGGTAACAGGTGCGAGATATTTTTTTTTTCAATAACCCATGAAGCTTTCTGAAATGAAACTGAAAAAAAAATCCATGGGGGCCGCCATTTTGGATATGTATAAAAAGCAGACGTAAAACACAGATTGAAAATTATTGTCGGCTTTTTATTTTTTATTTTTTTAAATCGGTATTTTGGGTATGTATAAAATGAGCAGAAAAACACGGATTGAAAATATTGTCGTCTTTTTAATCATTTTTTTTTAAATCGATATTTAAGATCATTTAAGTGCTGTGTTATGTTGGAATTAACATTTGTACGAAAATTTAACAATAAATGGAAATCTGTAAGAAATATGTTTTCCCGTTCGTCAAAAAAACGACAGCATTAGCCTTCTACGCCCGAAACTAAATTTTGACTGTATCGTAGCCAAAGAAGTACTTGACGTCATTTCCGTTACACTTCATCTTGGCGTAACGTCAATGGAGCGACGTCGTTTCCCGCAAAAAAGTGGTATCAACATGAAAGACCCCAAATTCCTATACATGAGCTATTGACTCACTCATTCAAAGTATAATTATTTATCAAACATTGTGGCAAAAGGATAACTTTCTCATAAGAAGCAATTGTTCTTGTGGCGACAATCTTTTCCTAAATCGTCTGTTGCATAGGCCTCAGAAAACGTCTCTAATAGGGAAAGGGTTTAGCAGAAATGTGACCCCTTACATAATTTGTTCCAGTCATATTGACTGGTTGAAAAAGGCAGTCGCCAGGTGGCATCAGAAAAGGGCTGATCTATTTGCTTCTTTGCCATAATGCAGGTGATCGATTAAGGATCATCTTGGCCGTCATGTTTTAACCTCGTTCATTATAAATGTATTCCTTGATTTTCTGAAAGTCTTTACTTTATTATTTTCTGTTCAAATAATAGAAAACAGCAATACGAATTCCAAATATGTTTTAATAATGCAAGAAACATGATATTAACATTATTATTTTCTAGTCAATTACTTATAAATCCTTTTTTATGGCCAAAGTATGCTCTTTAATTTTTGTTTATAATTATCTTGCGTTTTTTCGTAAATAGGTAGCACCTATAGATATATTGATATGATATATCTTATCATGTCCGACACTGATTAAACTGGTGTTAAACTTCAAATTGATCATTTTTCACAAAGTAGCTTATATATCACATTAGCTTTAATACTTTACTGTCTTTTTCCACATGAAGTATATTTTGATAGCTAAGAAGCCATGTGTAAATTACACAGATATTGAGATATAAAATAAGCCACTTGTTATTCGACGTTTGAGTTCAGAGCAGAACATTTATTCTCTAAATGCGTGATTAATCAGTCTGACCGTGATAAGATAGTAGAATTAATCTAGACTTGTATCAACAAAAAAGGGTTACATGTGATATATGTTCTTTAAGAGTAGATGGTTTATTTCCCATATACGCGGACTGCAAAGACTTTGGTGCGACTTAGCGATATACAGGCTCTACTTTGTATTCGCTGTATGCAGAGGCATTAAGACTCCAAATCGCTAGACGCAGTTCATTAGTCGCCGGGCGGAAAGCCGCGACTTCTATTTTTAATAGGTTTTCGGAAATCACATGGGAGGGGGGATTATTATTAGAAAGAAACACATTTAGATGTC
The DNA here is from genome assembly GCA_031761405.1 of Serripes groenlandicus. Lineage (NCBI taxonomy): Eukaryota > Metazoa > Mollusca > Bivalvia > Cardiida > Cardiidae > Serripes > Serripes groenlandicus. Next base: position 133,612,642 of record JASEVX010000001.1, on the reverse strand, counting down.
TTGAACATATTACAATTGTGTTTGTTTAAAAACACTAAGTAATGACACATCTAAAATGAAATAAATATTCCGATGTTTTAGGTATTTTCAGTTTCTTTATTTTGACTCGCATTTATGTTTTTTTTGTTTTATTTACGAAGACAAAACAGTCCCTATTTGCTAGAATGAAATACTGTATTTTACACTATATACTACATGTAATCAAAAGGCTATAACTACAAACCTTTACGTCGCACAGTCTAATGTTGTTTACATACGCGCACCTGCTGATGAAAATGACGTCGAATATTCTCCTTCTAATGGCAATTTTAACTTACTGAATGTTATTTTCATGTTCAAAAAGATGTCTTGATTTGTGAAGAAGGCATTTTATAATGTTTATCCATGTATATCTAAAATATGAACTGTTTCTAAGCTAAAACTGTTGATCGCGTGACTCGCGAATACCAACTGCGTAGATCAATCTCCTTTGCAGAGATCCGCTCTTTACACTCACTTACAAATAGTAAATCATATGCGATTTAAAATGTTTATTTGGTTCGAAACAAATGAAGAAAAGAACAAACCGAGATAAAACTGGTTTTAATAGAAAAATTACTTTGAACGAACACTCTCTGCCTATAAAGAGAGTTTCAAGAACGACACCTCTGCGAATAAGAAAGAATCGGGTCTTTCGTGCAAAATTATTTCGTCCTTGACAATTTTAAATGTGTCATTTAATTCCCTAAAGGCATATTGCTTCCGATCTGCATATTGTTATGCATCATTGACACAAGGGCGCTCATCATAATATAATTTTAAAACATTAGTAGTTTGTTATTTTCATTATGAAAAAGGAAGGAAAGAATTAAAATAAATTAACATGTTGTAGGGCTCAGTTTATGTTCGAAATTAAGTTTAAATTATACAACAATTTCAATGAGATTTAACTGTTTAGTTGATATTATATTTCGAAGGTGGTCTAATTTATAAATATTGAACTACATTTCAACATTTGTTAAAGTATGATATAATTAGGATGCCAAGCTAATATCATCTTGAGAAAAAGAGAAAACTCATGTCTTCAGCGATTTAACCCTTATCTCATTGTTTTAAAGTAGATTGCTGCAAAGGTGTCCACTTTTGACTTTAATAGAGGAAAGGTAAAATGACGTGCTATTGCATGCAAATCCTAAATTGTCTGTTTTGTGGTTTTATTGAAAAATAATAAAATTCAAATATTCTGACAAACATCTCTTATAATTATTCCTTAATGAAAGCACTGTATACATACCAAGACTAATGATTGGCAAGATTACTCATTTCCATTACTGTTTATGATCAATAATTAGTTGGTTGTGTGTATGGTCAACCTACTTTGGAATGGAGATTGATCATAAACAATGAAAGGCTTCAATTATCATTCACTTCGTTGACAAAACAATGCAAGTTATGATACATTTTCACTTGACCCCACCCCTGATGTTCCAATATGCCCTTCAGTTGATAACTGTTTATTCAACTACTATAATGTTAGTGTTATGCATAACTGCAGTATGGATTTCCGGCGACATTGATGCGTTGCATCAACTTTCTCTTGTATATATATAGATAAGCTTAACATTAATATATGAGTTTACGGATGCGTTTGTTCATTATGTATGTAAATTCCCGTTTTCATCATCTCCTTGAACAACAATTGCTGTTTATAAATCATTTAGAGGAATATTCAAAGTTAGTATGCATATAACACTTATATGTATAGGCACCTCCCCAAACATACCTTAGATTTACCCTGTTTTTCTGTATTTATAACTCATCTAAAGAATGTTTAAATTGTATCGTTCAATATACACGATTTGATTAAAACAAGGTGTGAAGATATACTGGTGTAAAGGTATTTATCCTTTGATAAGTTTAAATAAACATAACACATTTAAGAAAAGCGTAAAGTTTCTAGTTAATTCGCTAATCGGAAATGATTGAATAATAAACCATTCAGTAAATAATCGCTTAACAATGGAAATGTATCGAATTTATTGTGAAAAGGGAGCTAATGCGTCCGTTCAGGGATTAATCTCCGGTTTGGGACCCACTTATAACAAGTTACGTATCTTACAGTGCATTTCAAACCGATTTTAGTGGTATTGAAATGGCACAATAAGTTAGGAAACGTGTATACATAGAATATGTAGGCTACTTTTCGTTAAGAATTATGTTTGCACATGATTTATTTATTTGGACATTGTGTAGCCCCTTGATGGAATCAGGGACATAGTCTTATCTACGTCCCTGATGGAATGATGTTAATTGTATAGTTAGATCTGATCTGATCCTTACATTTAATTAATTTCTTTGAATCTGGTATCTTATCATTAAATGAACGGATTTACACCTACCAAAGACCTAATCATACATGTATTATAATGTCTTTGCACCTACGTATTTCAAAATTTCAGCTTTGTAAAAAGCTTCACCCGAAACCACAACACTTCATAAACTTAAAGATTAAACAGCATTTTCTTATAACACACCATAGCTCCCTAGATAACAGGGGACAATATAACGGAACGGGGAACCGGCGACGGAGTATACACTAAATGCAATTCGCGTGTCTGATCTGACTAAAAATGTCCTTGTATCTCGTAGACTCCAAAATATGGACAAACATCAATTGTGACTAATCACTGATAATCTTGAATCTTTCCTCAAACCGTTTAAATGAGTTATCAGAAGTTGTTCTCCACTATCTGTATTGTCCTCATGTTTGAAATACAGGGATGACGAAGGCATCTAATTCTTGCCTTATCCTTTATCCCTTTCCAACATACAGCAAATCTGTATCAAATTAAGACGAAATCAACACGTTTACAGCTTATTGAGCGTGTATTTTTTTCAGGCTAATTAATGACATTTTAATAACACAAACCACAAGTATATGAATAAGTTGTTTGTAGCCGGACAAAATAGCTTTCTCTTTCCAGCTCTACCAAAATTATATATTGTTTTTTCTTCTTATTCTAATATGGCTCTACATTAATTTCAAATTAATTTTCAGATTAGTTACAACGTTCTATACGGTCTACGGAGAAGCAAAGAAACAGAAGGAAGGTGGAAAGCAATGATATTGGTAGGTTATTTGAGTCATTTCCCCCCCCAGATACCGACGTCTTCACACACACCTCTGCAGCAGACGATATTTTCTATATTTTTGCCAAGATATTTTCAAAGTCGTCTGCTGCAGATTGGTTGTGTGTAGGAAAATGTCCCTCCATACGTCACAGAGGAAATAATAGGGTATCCATGTTATGCCACATTCATTTTTCCCAAAAAAGGAATAATCAAGCGTCAACTTTTATCTGCATTTATGTAATATGGAAGAAATTGTCCTGGAAAAAGTAAGACTAGATATTTAAAAAAAAAAGGTTTTGAAATTCTGAAACGAATTGAACACTTTGAAAAAGTTTGTGTAATATGAACTTAGATTGTTTTTATTTATGTCCTACGAGGATGGGTTTAGGCGGAGATTAAACATTCATGTGTATTAACACAGACTAGACCAAAACACTCTTTTCTTTTTATAATTATCGCGTCATTAAACAAACAAATGAATTTGGGTATTTGGAGGTTGGGTTTTTATTCGAGGTTTATCGTAAATACGACACAGCCAAAAGCTGTAATTTGATTGGTTGATTCAGCTCGCACATTCCCGAGTGCTCGTACCGATTTTAACCATTTCCCTCATACAGACGCTTTTTGACGCTTCTACAGCAGACGACTTTTGAAAACATTGTGGCAAAAGGAGAAGTTGCTAATTATGGTCAATTTCACTCGACCTCGAAATGGACCCATAAATTACTTCGAGTTATCGACGTGTTCGAGTGATCCCTGTATTTATGCTTACTTCATTTATGTATTGTCAGTTTCTTAATCAATTTATACTTTTAAGTGTTAATTATGAAAAGCAATGCAGTGATACAATCATATCAAGTAAACAGCGTAGCATCAGTTATGTACGCTGTTTTCAAAAGACAGATCAGTTCCAGGGAATGGTTCGAGTTAAAGGATATAATCGAATTGTCCCAAGTTCGAGTTATCAGCGATCACAAAAGATCATGATCAGACTGCACGGGGGAAACCATTGACATGGATCTCCGCTCGAAGGGATCAGTTTTCGCATCGGAGCCGTGTCATGCGACATGGGTCCTGTGGATTCTCGTTAACGGAAATCTATTTCAGAATATACATCTGGTGCTACATTACAACTACAAGGACAGTGAAGGCTCTGCAGAGACTGTGCAGGCTCACTGGAGTCTTCACCGTGCACAGATGCAGCAAGACCCATAATCCACAGTCACGGCCCGTCTATACGTGACACAATCCAGGTCTATTAATAGAATTAGAAAGAGAGTCACGGTTAGGTGAATTGTACCTAGATTATGAATACTTAAATTGTCCAATCAATGGGAATAACTTTATCCCGATATCTTTTCAAACTATTGTTCTCTCCCTTTGACCGTTAGTCGGTCTTTTGATTTTGTTAAAACAGATGTCTTTGTGCATTTATGTGATATGAAGCCCTGAAATATTTTAAAGATATAGCCAGTAAATCACCAATTGGTGATAACACAAACGGGAATAGTTTTTAGTTTAATTTTCTCCCCTTGCTACAATATCGTCTTTTCTACATGGTAACTGTACATAAATGGGAATTGAACTACAATATGTATAAGAATCATATCAGTAAACTAATACTGAATAATAATAACATATGTACTGCAAACTTAAACGTATTTTTTCATATTTTATTTCTGGACGAATCAACATACAAGTAGCAGTAATTTACGTCACTGCTAGTCGGAGTATTCTTGAAACTTTTCTGTTAAAATGGTTTGAAAATTAATTGGAAATTCATTTTCTGAGAATGTTTAAGTTTTTCCTTTCGATTGTCATGACAACCAGATCTGCAGAGATCAAAAACATTTCAAGAGATGAGATGACATTTATCTGTTCCCACCCACAGGAGACGACTTTTGTATATATTGTGGTGAAATGAGAAATTGCTCCTTTTGTCACAATGTTTGCAATTCTATTCAATAATTTTACTTTCAATTAAAGAGATTTCCACGTTTTTGCCTATATATTTTCAAATTCATTCTGCATATTAGAAGCATGTGGTAAAGGGTTAAGACGATACATTCTCTTAAGTTTTATGTATAAGACGTGAAGACATTTGAAGCCGAAGGTTATTGCGCACAAACATGACGGACAAATCGCCATGACATAGGCCTGACTGGTTTTCATACCATCTTGACAGTTAACACTTTCCCACATACAACAAATCTGCAGCAAACGACTTTGAAAACATCTAGGCAAAAATATGGAAAATCTCTATAAATGAATGATATATAATCAAATAGAGTTAAAAACATTGCGGCAAAAGGAGAAAATTCTCATTATGGGTAATTTCTCCTTTTGCCACAATGTTTTCAAAAGTCGTCTACTGCAGCCGCGTCTGTATGTGGGTAAAGGTTAATATGTAGAATTCATTTATTCTTCCATGTTTCAAAAGTCTTTTGTCTCAGAAAAAGAGATAATGATTTGATGTGGACCTGTCAAAAACACTGCTAGAAAGGATGTATTTGCTGATTTTGAGCAACTTCTCCCTTTCCCACAGTTGTCTCATAAGTCAAATTGTACTTAAAACAAGAGGGCAATGATGCCCTGGATCGCTCACCTGAGAATGTGCTATTAAGACTTAATAAGAGAAGCCATGTTTTTAACAGTTCATATCGTCAAAATAATTTCAACAATCGTAGTAGAGGGTCATCCATGGAACATTTGCGCCAAATTATTTTCAAATCGGGCCTATACTTTTGGACAAGAAGATTCTTAAAGTGTCTACTACATAACACATAAGGAAAACAAGCGTTGCATGGGGGCCATGCTTTTAAACGGATCGGAATAATTTGAACAAACTTGGTAGAGGGTCTCTAAAGGAACATTTGTGACAAATTATTTTCAAGTCAGGCCTATAGTTTTGGACAAAAAGTTGTTACTATATACCACATATGCAAACCAGCCCGTGCCCTGGCGGCCATGTTTTTCATCGGATAAATTGAACAAACCTGGTAGAGGTTCACCCAAGGAACATTTGTGCCAATTTATTTTCAAATCAGGCCAGTACTTTAGAACTAGAAGGTTTTTAAAGTTTTTACTTTATACCATATAAGGAAAACGAATCCCGCCCCCTGGCGGCTATGGTTTTCAACAGATCGGGATTATTTGAACAAACTTTATAGAGGATTACCCAAGGATCATTTGTGCTAAACTATTTTCAAATCGGGCCAGTACTTTCGGACAAGAAGATTTTTTTTTTTTCTATATACCATTAATAGAAAACGAATCCTACCCCCTGGCGCCCAGGTTTGTTGACGGATCGGAATAATTTAAACAAACTTGATAGGGTGTCACCCAAGGTATATCTGTGCCAAATTATTTTTAAATCGGGACAGTACTTTTGGACAAGACGATTTTTAAACTTTTGGCATTTTTTCCTTCTTTTTGATGATGCAGCGACCAAAGTTGTGAATTGAATTTAATTCTTTGAACAAATCTTAAAGAGGACCAGCAAAATAACATTCCTGTGAAGTTTGACTGCAATGGACCCAGTGATGTAAGAGGAGATGTTGTTTAAAGAAATTGTTGACGATGTACGATGAACGACGGACACTGGGTGATCACAATAACTCACCCAGAGCACTTTGTGCTCGGGTAAGCTAAAAAGTCAAACACAAGATATCAGACTCAACTTCACGATTTTATTACAGAAGATCTGAAGACAAAAAAAACCATCATGCTGTTTAGTCAGTCTGGAGAGATAACAAATATGTGCATAAAGGATACAAGTCTCGCATATCAGTTGCATATAATAGATAAACCTATACAATGAAGACGGATACAATATGATCAATAATTGTGTTGCGTCTAGGAAAACCAATCATAGAGCATCTCGGACAAGAGTAGAAGAACCTTTATGATGTGCCCATTCTGGCCTTGATCTACACTGTTGGCTAATAACTCACAATAGCTATTAGGCTTCTGACCGACAGTATACATTTAGATCAGAAATCATGGATTGGCAGACATCTTAGTGTACACTTGTCACATTCAAAGAATAGTGAAAGGTTGATTTTCCATGCCACAGAGCTAATTTGTAGCATGATAATTGGATGTAGTAATACTATATGATATTACATGCTATCTAGTGGATTATTGCGAAATACAAGTGAAATGCATCCTGACAAACTGGCTGTTTCAATAAAGTTTTATGAAGTGATATTTTTTTCATTGTTTACTCTTGTCTTTATCCCTTTCCCACATACATACGACTTTTGAAAATATTGTGGCAAAAGGAGAAATTGCTCATAACGAGCAATTTCTCCATTTAATACACTATTTTCAACTTTATTCGATAATTGTTCTTTCATTTATAGAGAGTTACCATATGCTTGACTAAATGTGTTCAAAGTCGTCTGCTGCAGATTTATTGTATGTGGGAAAGGGTTAACAAGTATCAGCATGTCATTAGTAAGTAAAAGCATGAAATAAGCCGAAGAAGTTTTTGCTTCAATGAAAGAACGATATATATATCCGTCATGAATATCATAAAAGTCATTTAAATCATGGCTAAAATATCCATTTTGGTGGTCATTCAGTAAGACTATATCTTGATCGTTCACAGAGACATTGTAGATGAGGTGACGGCCTTTCTGCAGAGAATCACCAGAGATTTAACAGAGACATTGTAGATGAGGTGACGGCCCTTCTGTAGAGACTCACCAAAGATTTAACAGAGACATTGTAGATGATGTGACGGCCTTTCTGCAGAGACTCACCAGAGATTTAACAGAGACATTGTAGATGAGGTGACGGCCTTTCTGTAGAGAATCACCAGTGATTTAACAGAGACATTGTAGATGAGGTGACGGCCTTTCTGCAGAGACTCACCAAAGATTTAACAGAGACATTGTAGATGAGGTGACGGCCTTTCTGCAGAGACTCACCAGAGATTTAACAGAGACATTGTAGATGAGGTGACGGCCTTTCTGTAGAGACTCACCAGATATTTAACAGAGACATTGTAGATGAGGTGACGGCCTTTCTGCAGAGACTCACCAGATATTTAACAGAGACATTGTTGATGAGGTGACGGCCTTTCTGTAGAAAATCACCAGACATTTAACAGAGACATTGTAGATAAGGTGACGGCCTTTCTGTAGAGACTCACCAGAGATTTAACAGAGACATTGTAGATGAGGTGACGGCCTTTCTGCAGAGACTCACCAGTGATTTAACAGAGACATTGTAGATGAGATGACGGCCATTCTGCAGAGACTCACCAGTGATTTAACAGAGACATTGTAGATGAGGTGACGGCCTTTCTGTAGAGAATCACCAGTGATTTAACAGAGACATTGTAGATGAGGTGACGGCCCTTCTGCAGAGAATCACCAGAGATTTAACAGAGACATTGTAGATGAGGTGACGGCCTTTCTGCTGAGAATCACCAGAGATTTAACAGAGACATTGTAGATGAGGTGACGGTCTTTCTGCAGAGAATCACCAGAGATTTAACAGAGACATTGTAGATGAGGTGAAGGCCTTTCTGTAGAGAATCACTAGAGATTTAACAGAGACATTGTAACTGAGGTGACGGCCCTTCTGCGGAGGCTCACCAGAGATTTAACAGAGACATTGTAGATGAGGTGACGGCCTTTCTGTAAAGAATCACCAGTGATTTAACAGAGACATTGTAGATGAGGTGACGGCCTTTCTGTAGAGAATCACCAGTGATTTAACAGAGACATTGTAGATGAGGTGACGGCCTTTCTGCAGAGAATCACCAGAGATTTAACAGAGACATTGTAGATGAGGTGACGGCCTTTCTGCTGAGAATCACCAGAGATTTAACAGAGACATTGTAGATGAGGTGACGGTCTTTCTGCAGAGAATCACCAGAGATTTAACAGAGACATTGTAGATGAGGTGAAGGCCTTTCTGTAGAGAATCACTAGAGATTTAACAGAGACATTGTAACTGAGGTGACGGCCCTTCTGCGGAGGCTCACCAGAGATTTAACAGAGACATTGTAGATGAGGTGACGGCCTTTCTGTAGAGAATCACCAGTGATTTAACAGAGACATTGTAGATGAGGTGACGGCCTTTCTGCAGAGACTCACCAAAGATTTAACAGAGACATTGTAGATGAGGTGACGGCCTTTCTGCAGAGACTCACCAGAGATTTAACAGAGACATTGTAGATGAGGTGACGGCCTTTCTGCAGAGAATCACCAGAGATTTAACAGAGACATTGTAGATGAGGTGACGGCCTTTCTGCTGAGAATCACCAGAGATTTAACAGAGACATTGTAGATGAGGTGACGGTCTTTCTGCAGAGAATCACCAGAGATTTAACAGAGACATTGTAGATGAGGTGAAGGCCTTTCTGTAGAAAATCACTAGAGATTTAACAGAGACATTGTAACTGAGGTGACGGCCCTTCTGCGGAGGCTCACCAGAGATTTAACAGAGACATTGTAGATGAGGTGACGGCCTTTCTGTAGAGAATCACCAGTGATTTAACAGAGACATTGTAGATGAGGTGACGGCCTTTCTGCAGAGACTCACCAAAGATTTAACAGAGACATTGTAGATGAGGTGACGGCCTTTCTGCAGAGACTCACCAGAGATTTAACAGAGACATTGTAGATGAGGTGACGGCCTTTCTGCAGAGACTCACCGGTGATTTAACAGAGACATTGTAGATGAGGTGACGGCCTTTCTGCAGAGAATCACCAGAGATTTAACAGAAACATTGTAGATGAGGTGACGGCCCTTCTGCAGAGACCCACCAGAGATTTAACAGAGACATTGTAGATGAGGTGACGGCCTTTCTGCAGAGACTCACCAGAGATTTAACAGAGACATTGTAGATGAGGTGACGGCCTTTCTGCAGAGACTCACCAGAGATTTAACAGAGACATTGTAGATGAGGTGACGGCCCTTCTGCAGAGACTCACCAGTGATTTAACAGAGACATTGTAGATGATGTGACGGCCTTTCTGCAGAGACTCACCAGATATTTAACAGAGACATTGTAGATGAGTTGACGGCCTTTCTGCAGAGACTCACCAGTGATTTAGCAGAGACATTGTAGATGAGGTGACGGCCTTTCTGTAGAGACTCACCAGCTATTTAACAAAGACATTGTAGATGAGGTGAAGGCCTTTCTGTAGAGAATCACCAGAGATTTAACAGAGACATTGTAACTGAGGTGACGGCCCTTCTGCGGAGGCTCACCAGAGATTTAACAGAGACATTGTAGATGAGGTGACGGCCTTTCTGTAGAGAATCACCAGTGATTTAGCAGAGACATTGTAGATGAGGTGACGGCCTTTCTGCAGAAACTCACCAAAGATTTAACAGAGACATTGTAGATGAGGTGACGGCCTTTCTGCAGAGACTCACCAGAGATTTAACAGAGACATTGTAGATGAGGTGACGGCCTTTCTGCAGAGACTCACCGGTGATTTAACGTAGACATTGTAGATGAGGTGACGGCCTTTCTGCAGAGAATCACCAGAGATTTAACAGAAACATGGTAGATGAGGTGACGGCCCTTCTGCAGAGACCCAACAGAGATTTAACAGAGACATTGTAGATGAGGTGACGGCCTTTCTGCAGAGACTCACCAGAGATTTAACAGAGACATTGTAGATGAGGTGACGGCCTTTCTGCAGAGACTCACCAGAGATTTAACAGAGACATTGTAGATGAGGTGACGGCCCTTCTGCAGAGACTCACCAGTGATTTAACAGAGACATTGTAGATGATGTGACGGCCTTTCTGCAGAGACTCACCAGAGATTTAACAGAGACATTGTAGATGTGGTGACGGCCCTTCTGCAGACTCACCAGTGATTTAACAGAGACATTGTAGATGAGGTGACGGCCCTTCTGCAGAGACTTACCAGAGATTTAACAGAGACATTGTAGATGAGGTGACGGCCTTTCTGTAGAGACTCACCAGTGATTTAACAGAGACATTGTAGATGAGGTGACGGCCTTTCTGTAGAGGATCACCGGATATTTAACAGAGACATTGTAGATGAGGTGACGGCCTTTCTGCAGAGACTCACCAGATATTTAACAGAGACATTGTAGATGAGTTGACGGCCTTTCTGCAGAGACTCACCAGTGATTTAACAGAGACATTGTAGATGAGGTGACGGCCTTTCTGTAGAGACTCACCAGCTATTTAACAGAGACATTGTAGATGAGGTGACGGCCTTTCTGCAGAGAATCACCAGTGATTTAATAGAGACATTGTAGATGAGGTGACGGCCTTTCTGTAGAGACTCACAAGAGATTTAACAGAGACATTGTAGATGAGATGATTGCCCTTCTGCTGAGACTCACCAGAGATTTAACAGAGACATTGTAGATGAGGTCACGGCCTTTCTGTAGAGACTCACCAGTGATTTAACAGAGACATTGTAGATGAGGTGACGGCCCTTCTGTAGAGACTCACCAGAGATTTAACAGAGACATTGTAGATGAGTTGACGGCCCTTCTGCTGAGACTCACCAGAGATTTAACAGAGACATTGTAGATGTGGTGACGGCCCTTCTGCAGACTCACCAGTGATTTAACGTAGACATTGTAGATGAGGTGACGGCCCTTCTGCAGAGACTTACCAGAGATTTAACAGAGACATTGTAGATGAGGTGACGGCCTTTCTGTAGAGACTCACCAGTGATTTAACAGAGACATTGTAGATGAGGTGACGGCCTTTCTGCAGAGACTCACCAGATATTTAACAGAGACATTGTAGATGAGGTGACGGCCTTTCTGCAGAGACTCACCAGTGATTTAACAGAGACATTGTAGATGAGGTGACGGCCTTTCTGTAGAGACTCACCAGCTATTTAACAGAGACATTGTAGATGAGGTGACGGCCTTTCTGCAGAGAATCACCAGTGATTTAACAGAGACATTGTAGATGAGGTGACGGCCTTTCTGTAGAGACTCACAAGAGATTTAACAGAGACATTGTAGATGAGATGATTGCCCTTCTGCTGAGACTCACCAGAGATTTAACAGAGACATTGTAGATGAGGTGACGGCCTTTCTGTAGAGACTCACCAGTGATTTAACAGAGACATTGTAGATGAGGTGACGGCCCTTCTGCAGAGACTCACCAGTGATTTAACAGAGACATTGTAGATGAGGTGACGGCCCTTCTGCAGAGACGTACCAGAGATTTAACAGAGACATTGTAGATGAGGTGACGGCCTTTCTGTAGAGACTCACCAGTGATTTAACAGAGACATTGTAGATGAGGTGACGGCCTTTCTGTAGAGAATCACCAGATATTTAACAGAGACATTGTAGATGAGGTGACGGCCTTTCTGCAGAGACTCACCAGATATTTAACAGAGACATTGTAGATGAGTTGACGGCCTTTCTGCAGAGACTCACCAGTGATTTAACAGAGACATTGTAGATGAGGTGACGGCCTTTCTGTAGAGACTCACCAGCTATTTAACAGAGACATTGTAGATGAGGTGACGGCCTTTCTGCAGAGATTCACCAGTGATTTAACAGAGACATTGTAGATGAGGTGACGGCCTTTCTGTAGAGACTCACCAGAGATTTAACAGAGACATTGTAGATGAGATGATTGCCCTTCTGCTGAGACTCACCAGATATTTAACAGAGACATTGTAGATGAGGTGACGGCCCTTCTGCTGAGACTCACCAGTGATTTAACAGAGACATTGTAGATGAGGTGACGGCCTTTCTGCAGAGACTCACCAGATATTTAACAGAGACATTGTTGATGAGGTGACGGCCTTTCTGTAGAGAATCACCAGAGATTTAACAGAGATATTGTAGATAAGGTGACGGCCTTTCTGTAGAGACTCACCAGAGATTTAACAGAGACATTGTAGAATTCTGTATTAATATTATTATTCCAAATGTTCATATTTCTTCCAAAGCAGAGGATCTATAAATTTTACATATTCAAACAGTTAACTGTGTTTCTTATAAGATATTTCTAAATCTCCATAAATGAGAGTTTCATTAATGAATATAGTTGAAAACATTGTGGCAAAAGGAGAAGTTTTGAGCAATTCCTCCTTTTGTCACAATGTTTTCAACTATCGTCTTCTACAGAGGCGTCAGAAAACGTTTGTATGAGGGAAAGGGTTAATGAACAAGTATTCCCTATAATCAATCCTCAGAACTCAGTCCACACTGTCGTCGGAACATCTGTCCTCGTGCATGGATCCACTTGTTTGAAACCCATTTGGAGCCCACCAATACAGGACACCCAGCATGCAAAGTGTCATAATGACCTTCTCCATTTTTATACAAGTTGTACCAAAATACAGCAGTGCCCTGCAAAACAAATTTATCGACTTGTTGTTATTCATTTAACTGGTCTTTCCAACTTCGACGTACATGAATGTCTTTTCGATGGACTTAGAATATTTGCGACCACGGTTTTACTAAGACATATATTGGTATATAAGTATATATTTGTGTGATAAGATAAAGGTATGAGTCGCGTCGGGTGATTTGGGGTCTTGTTACACCAGCGTACAGTGAAGACACGGGTGAGGCTGAGCATGCACACTCTCATACTATATGTTATATAGACCTAAATTCATACTTTACACCAGCGTACAGTGAAGACACGGCCGAGGCTGAGCATGCACACTCTCATACTATATGTTATATAGACCTAAATTCATACTTTACACCAGCGTACAGTGAAGACACGGCCGAGGCTGAGCATGCACACTCTCATACTATATGTTATATAGACCTAAATTCATACTTAACACCAGCGTACAGTGAAGACATGGGTGAGACTGAGCATGCACACTCTCATCCTATATGTTAAATTGACCTAAATTCATACTTTACACCAGCGTACAGTGAAGACACGGGTGAGGCTGAGCATGCACACTCTCATACTATATGTTAAATTGACCTAAATTCATACTTTACACCAGCGTACAGTGAAGACACGGGTGAGGCTGAGCATGCACACTCTCATCCTATATGTTATGTTATATAGACTTAAATGCATACTTTACACCAGCGTACAGTAAAGACACGGGTGAGGCTGAGCATGCACACTCTCATCCTATATGTTATATAGACCTAAATTCATAATTTGACAAACGAAAACGCTCCCACTAGTTGTACGCCAATGTTACTTTGCATGAAACCAAAGGAAATATGCATCAAGACCCATTATCGCCAGATTCTGCTCCTATATAAGGATAAAGAGAACATAAATCGGGACCGACACATATCGACTAGACTGGCAACAGTCCTTATGGTTATTTTTCAATGTTACAACAACATATTCATGCCTCTGATTATTGTCCTTAGGACCCGACTATGTTTCGGACACCAGTTGATTTGTTTGTTTGTTTGTTTGGAGTTTAACGCCGCTTTCAACAGCTTTGGTCATATCACGGCGGTCAGTGCACCTACCCATGTTTTCCTGGCTTTCCCACACCAGTACTTGCACAACATTCTTTCGAAGCCAGGACACCAGTTGAAATGCAGCCATTAGAATAATAAACATAGAGCCGTGTGCCAGGCTACATATCGATGTAAGGATAGTCTTCATTAGTTGTGTAATAACGAACTTAAATACCCGCGTATACTCGTTTGAATGAGAGAGATGGTAATATGACGACTCATACAAATATTAAAGTATCCTGTTTATATTGAAAGGCCCTGAAAGTACATTGTCTATGAGAACACAGTAGATTAGCACACCTTTTGAGGAAAAACTGTGGCCCCTCCTGCTTGTACGTATGACATCTGTAACATACAATATAACATGAGTTGAGTAACACGAAGACCGGCATACGGAGGCTTATCAATTAATGTTAACCCTTTCCCACATGTATACGCTTTCTGACGCCTCTACAGCAGACGAATTTTGAAAACATTGTGGCAAAAGAAGAAATTGCTCATAATGAGCAATTTCTCCCTTTTCCACAATGTTTTCAACAATTTTCAGTAATTACACTTTCCTTTAAATATGTTTTCCATATTTTGGCCCAGATGTTTTCAAAATCGTCTGCTGCAGATGTGTTGTATGTTGATAAGGGTGAATGGCAATTACGAACAAATTGCATTTGATGTAGCAAGTCTTTTGTCTAGACCGCTCTTCAGAGGCTTTTACGATACTTGTACGCCTTAGTGGCGATCATATAAGACCCTGATAAGATTGCACGGAGACAAAGGCCAATCTGGATTTTCTCTGGTCGCCATGTGCCGTAGGCCCGGGTTTCGAGTGACCAGACCCATACAAAAATTGAAAAGATGAAATATTAGTGTTCTAGATATAAGCCACGGCTGGCGATTAGAGGTCTTATTGACTCATCGATTTGACATCATTTACTGTAATATTGACGTCAGATTGGTATGGCTATACCTGGCGATTAGGTCTTATTGATTCGTCGGTTTGACATCATTTACTGTTACATTGATGTCAGATTGGTATGGATAAACCTGGCGATTTGGGGTCTCATTGACTCGTCGGTTTGACATCATTTACTGAAACATTGACGTCAGATTGGTATGGCTATACCTGGCGATTAGAGGTCTTATTGACTCGTCGGTTTGACATCATTTACTGTTACATTGATGTCAGATTGGTATGGATAAACCTGGCGATTTGGGGTCTCATTGACTCGTCGGTTTGACATCATTTACTGTAATATTGATGTCAGATTGGTATGGCTACACCTGGCGATTAGAGGTCTTATTAACTCGTCGGTTTGACATCATTTACTGTTACATTTATGTCAGATTGGTATGGCTACACCTGGCGATTATAGGTCTTATTGACTCGTCGGTTTGACATCATTTACTGTTACATTGATGTCAGATTGGTATGGATAAACCTGGTGATTTGGGGTCTCATTGACTCGTCGGTTTGACATCATTTACTGTTACATTGATGTCAGATTGGTATGGATAAACCTGGGGATTTGGGATCTCATTGACTCGTCGGTTTGACATCATTTACTGTAACATTGGCGTCAGATTAGTATGGCTACATCTGGCGATTAGAGGTCTTATTGACTCGTCGGTTTGACATCATTTACTGTAACATTGATGTCAGATTGGTATGGATAAACCTGGGGATTTGGGGTCTCATTGACTCGTCGGTTTGACATCATTTACTGTAACATTGACGTCAGATTGGTATGGCTACACCTGGCGATTAGAGGTCTTATTGACTCGTCGGTTTGATATCATTTATTGTAACATTGGCGTCCGATTGGTATGGCTACACCTGGCGATTAGAGGTCTCATTGACTCGTCGGTTTGACATCATTTACTGTAACATTGGCGTCCGATTTGTATGGCTACACCTGGCGATTAGAGGTCTTATTGTCTCGTCGGTTTGACATCATTTACTGTAACATTGATGTCAGATTGGTATGGCTACACCTGGCGATTAGAGGTCTTATTGACTCATCGGTTTGACATAATTTACTGTAACATTGGCGTCAGATTAGTATGGCTACACCTGGCGATTAGAGGTCTTATTGACTCGTCGGTTTGACACCATTTACTGTAACAGTGGCGTCAGATTAGTATGGCTACACCTGGCGATTAGAGGTCTTATTGTCTCGTTGGTTTGACATCATTTACTGTAACATTGATGTCAGATTGGTATGGTTACGCCTGGCGATTAGAGGTATTATTGACTCGTCGGTTTGACATCATTTACTGTAACATTGATGTCAGATTGGTATGGCTAAACCTGGCGATTAGAGGTCTTATTGACTCGTCGGTTTGACATCATTTACTGTAACATTGGCGTCAGATTTGTATGGATACACCTGGCGATTAGAGGTCTTATTGTCTCGTCGGTTTAACATCATTTACTGTAACATTGATGTCAGATTAGTATGGCTACACCTGGCGATTAGAGGTCTGATTGACTCATCGGTTTGACATCATTTACTGTAACATTGATGTCAGATTGGTATGGATAAACCTGGGGATTTGGGGTCTCATTGACTCGTCGGTTTGACATCATTTACTGTAACATTGACGTCAGATTGGTATGGCTACACCTGGCGATTAGAGGTCTTATTGTCTCGTTGGTTTGACATCATTTACTGTAACATTGACGTCAGATTGGTATGGCTACACCTGGCGATTAGAGGTCTTATTGACTCGTCGGTTTGATATCATTTATTGTAACATTGGCGTCCGATTGGTATGGCTACACCTGGCGATTAGAGGTCTCATTGACTCGTCGGTTTGACATCATTTACTGTAACATTGGCGTCCGATTTGTATGGCTACACCTGGCGATTAGAGGTCTTATTGTCTCGTCGGTTTGACATCATTTACTGTAACATTGATGTCAGATTGGTATGGCTACACCTGGCGATTAGAGGTCTTATTGACTCATCGGTTTGACATCATTTACTGTAACATTGGCGTCAGATTAGTATGGCTACACCTGGCGATTAGAGGTCTTATTGACTCGTCGGTTTGACACCATTTACTGTAACAGTGGCGTCAGATTAGTATGGCTACACCTGGCGATTAGAGGTCTTATTGTCTCGTTGGTTCGACATCATTTACTGTAACATTGATGTCAGATTGGTATGGCTATACTTGGCGATTAGAGGTCTTATTGACTCGTCGGTTTGACATCATTTACTGTAACATTGATGTCAGATTGGTATGGATAAACCTGGGGATTTGGGGTCTCATTGACTCGTCGGTTTGACATCATTTACTGTAACATTGACGTCAGATTGGTATGGCTACACCTGGCGATTAGAGGTCTTATTGACTCGTCGGTTTGATATCATTTACTGTAACATTGGCGTCCGATTGGTATGGCTACACCTGGCGATTAGAGGTCTCATTGACTCGTCGGTTTGACATCATTTACTGTAACATTGGCGTCCGATTTGTATGGCTACACCTGGCGATTAGAGGTCTTATTGTCTCGTCGGTTTGACATCATTTACTGTAACATTGATGTCAGATTGGTATGGCTACACCTGGCGATTAGAGGTCTTATTGACTCATCGGTTTGACATCATTTACTGTAACATTGGCGTCAGATTAGTATGGCTACACCTGGCGATTAGAGGTCTTATTGACTCGTCGGTTTGACACCATTTACTGTAACAGTGGCGTCAGATTAGTATGGCTACACCTGGCGATTAGAGGTCTTATTGTCTCGTTGGTTTGACATCATTTACTGTAACATTGATGTCAGATTGGTATGGTTACGCCTGGCGATTAGAGGTATTATTGACTCGTCGGTTTGACATCATTTACTGTAACATTGATGTCAGATTGGTATGGCTAAACCTGGCGATTAGAGGTCTTATTGACTCGTCGGTTTGACATCATTTACTGTAACATTGGCGTCAGATTTGTATGGATACACCTGGCGATTAGAGGTCTTATTGTCTCGTCGGTTTAACATCATTTACTGTAACATTGATGTCAGATTAGTATGGCTACACCTGGCGATTAGAGGTCTGATTGACTCATCGGTTTGACATCATTTACTGTAACATTGGCGTCAGATTAGTATGGCTACACCTGGCGATTAGAGGTCTTATTGACTCGTCGGTTTGACATCATTTACTGTTACATTGATGTCAGATTGGTATGGATAAACCTGGGGATTTGGGGTCTCATTGACTCGTCGGTTTGACATCATTTACTGTAACATTGACGTCAGATTGGTATGGCTACACCTAGCGATTAGAGGTCTTATTGACTCGTCGGTTTGACATCATTTACTGTAACATTGGCGTCCGATTGGTATGGCTACACCTGGCGATTAGAGGTCTCATTGACTCGTCGGTTTGACATCATTTACTGTTACATTGGCGTCCGATTTGTATGGCTACACCTGGCGATTAGAGGTCTTATTGTCTCGTCGGTTTGACATCATTTACTGTAACATTGATGTCAGATTGGTAAGGCTACACCTGGCGATTAGAGGTCTTATTGACTCATCGGTTTGACATCATTTACTGTAACATTGGCGTCAGATTAGTATGGCTACACCTGGCGATTAGAGGTCTTATTGACTCGTCGGTTTGACATCATTTACCGTAACAGTGGCGTCAGATTAGTATGGCTACACCTGGCGATTAGAGGTCTTATTGTCTCGTTGGTTTGACATCATTTACTGTAACATTGATGTCAGATTGGTATGGTTACACCTGGCGATTAGAGGTATTATTGACTCGTCGGTTTGACATCATTTACTGTAACATTGATGTCAGATTGGTATGGCTAAACCTGGCGATTAGAGGTCTTATTGACTCGTCGATTTGACATCATTTACTGTAACATTGATGTCAGATTGGTATGGCTACACCTGGCGATTAGAGGTCTTATTGACTCGTCGATTTGACATCATTTACTGTAACATTGGCGTCAGATTATTATGGCTACACCTGGCGATTAGAGATCTTATTGACTCGTCGGTTTGACATCATTTACTGTAACATTGATGTCAGATTGGTATGGCTATGTCTGGCGATTAGAGGTATCATTGACTCATCGATTTGACATCATTTACTGTTACATTGGCGTCCGATTTGTATGGCTACACCTGGCGATTAGAGGTCTTATTGTCTCGTCGGTTTGACATCATTTACTGTAACATTGATGTCAGATTGGTAAGGCTACACCTGGCGATTAGAGGTCTTATTGACTCATCGGTTTGACATCATTTACTGTAACATTGGCGTCAGATTAGTATGGCTACACCTGGCGATTAGAGGTCTTATTGACTCGTCGGTTTGACATCATTTACCGTAACAGTGGCGTCAGATTAGTATGGCTACACCTGGCGATTAGAGGTCTTATTGTCTCGTTGGTTTGACATCATTTACTGTAACATTGATGTCAGATTGGTATGGTTACACCTGGCGATTAGAGGTATTATTGACTCGTCGGTTTGACATCATTTACTGTAACATTGATGTCAGATTGGTATGGCTAAACCTGGCGATTAGAGGTCTTATTGACTCGTCGATTTGACATCATTTACTGTAACATTGATGTCAGATTGGTATGGCTACACCTGGCGATTAGAGGTCTTATTGACTCGTCGATTTGACATCATTTACTGTAACATTGGCGTCAGATTATTATGGCTACACCTGGCGATTAGAGATCTTATTGACTCGTCGGTTTGACATCATTTACTGTAACATTGATGTCAGATTGGTATGGCTATGTCTGGCGATTAGAGGTCTCATTGACTCATCGATTTGACATCATTTACTGTAACATTGGCGTCAGATTAGTATGGTTACACCTGTCGATTTGGGGTCTCATTGACTCGTCAAAGTGACATCATTTACTGTTACATTGGCGTTAGATTGGTAGGGCTTCACTTCTATTTCTTGCGCAAAGTTTCGTCTATGACTATATTACACAGGCTCACGTTATACGTTACTGTACACAGATGCAAAACCGCCAGACGCAGCTCATATCTATTATATTGTATACTGTATCTTTTCTATTTCGGTATTTTGTTATTTTTATATAAAAGCTGCTATGCCTCCTACATTGACTCTAACTTAACCCCTTTAGATATGCAGGTTCATTTTCGCTTATCAGCGGCAAACAGTGTTGCAAATGGAGAAAGTGCTCATGGTGATTAATTTCTTATAGAGATTGTCCTACATTTTGCCTAGAAGTTTTCAAACTCGGCAGCTGTTGATTTGTTGATATGGGAAAGGGTTATCACGGAAAACACGTTCTAAAACAGTGCGAAGTTAAGATAAAATGAAATAGACAGAGGAGTATAATTTAACTTACATAGAACATGAAAGTGGCCATTCGGTTACCCACGTGTTCCAGAAATGGATTTCTGTCACCCTTCTGATGCAGGCGATCAAGATAATGTAAAACAAAGTTGTATGTTAGCAAATGAAGAGAGCACAGCGAGCGGATGCTTGTTCATCCTATAAAACAAATTCCGAAAAGGATCATTGTAAAATAAATATATAAGTGCTGATGTATTGGCTCTATATATGAGAGAGGCAACCTGTCATATGTTTTCTAAAGTTGACCGAGATTCAAAGTCATACGGGATTTACTTTATGACAAACAATGGATATACACGTATCACTTAATCAGGATCTCTCTTAATTTCAAAACGGACCATTATTCATGCCAAAACATAGGGATCCGCCGTGGTCGACTGAAATACTGTTGAATGTGGCGTAAAACCCAATAAAACATTATAATGCAAAAATAGGGCTGTGGTCCTTGTGTTAGATAATGACCTTGTCATAGGAAAAAGGTGATCCGAGTTTCAACACCATACTAATTACTTCCAATGGTTAAATAGAACAGTGGAAGAGTCAAAGTCGTTAAGGTGAAAACAATTTGCCATCGATTAAAAACTAGGATTGGCTAAAACAAATATATTAGTTATATTTATGTCGAGCATCCCAAATCAATTTCCGTGTGTTGTTATTTCAGTGATAATAACGTGTAAACTAAGGATGAGATCGAGATCTATTATTCCTACTGCTGCCCTGAACCGCCTCGGTAGTCTAGCGATAAAGGGTCCGCCCCGGGTGCGAGAGGTCACGGGGTTCGATCCCAGGCCGGGTCATACCAAATACCTTAAACATGGTAGTAATGGCATTCACTTCTTGGCGTTCAGGATTGTGGGGTTAGCATTACGAGACTGACTCGCTGTTGTCAGAATAAATGGACCAGTAGTACTGGTAACTTACCCATGAGACGTCGTGATATGACTGAAAAAGTGTTAACGTAAAAACACCATACAAAGTAGCCCTGGAGGAGCTTAATAGTATTATATGAGCGGTGCTTTAGGAAAATCAACATTGATGCATGCATGACAAGTGTAGATAAAGATCTGACTGTGCAACCATGCTATCTGATCCGAATTGACAATGTTTACCATACGTTTATTGAAACCTTCTGTGACTAATTGGCGAGTCAGATAAAAATGTGCGGATGCGCAGGTAGTTCTTGATCAACACTGGTCGCAAATACTCTATGTTTTTTGTGTAGGAAATGGATATGAGACAATACCCTGCTAAAGTCATAATGGGGTTCATGCTGCCCTCCAATGCCATAATTATTAACTTGAAGCTCCTCAGCTGTTTCCATATTAAGCCCAGTTATTGCTCCGATTCTGCAGCTTATTTTTCCTACAACCTCATAGTCCTCATCCGATAGCCAACAACTGTCAATATAATATTTACTTATTGTGAAAATAATTTAACCGAAGACTCTGAATATATCATTCGGTCCACTGCACTTGGTCAAGCCAAAGACTTACTTTCGTCAATGTTCGTGAGTTTAGCTATTGACCTAAACTGTCGTGACATTATTTTTCTATTGATACGTCGTCTTTCATTTTATTGAATTAATATGTTTGATGCATATTTTGCCATCAACAATGTATTATTTCTGCATTATTCTCATGTAAATAATTGGATTGATTCTAAGTAATAAATAATTGGTAAATTTGGATAAATTTGTAAATTTGAATTATAACGAAAGACTCGGCAATACAACATTCGCTACGGAACAGCTTCTACCTAATTTCGAATGCAGTGGACCGATTGATCTTCCCAAGTACGCCATCAATTAATTGACACAATTACAAGCATATTGTCCTCATTGTATCTGACATGTCAAGGTGGGGTTTGATACGGAGGCAATCCTGCCTACCGATCGTAATTTATTCATGTATGTTTTGGTATTCACTCAATATACACACATCTGTACGTGCGACTTTTTATTAACTGACTGTTTAAATAAAAACCTGTCTTATCCAAAACCATGCTAAGATGTCAGATGATCAGGATAATACACCAATAAAGCTTAACCCTTTCCCATATACAACAAACCTGCAACAGACGACTTTAAAAGCATCTAGGCAAAAACATGGAAAATAAAAGAAGGTATAATTACTGAAAAGAGTTAAAAGAAATTGTGGCAAAAGGAGAAATTAATCATTATGAGCAGTTTGTCTTTTTGCCACAATGCTTTCAAATGTCGTCTGCTGCATAAGAGTCAGAAAGCGTCTGTATGCGGTAACAGGTTAACTGACTGTTTACGTACAAACCTGTTTTACCCCCAAACAATGCTTAAAGATGTCACATGATCAGGACAATACATCAATAAAGCCTTACCCTTTCTAACATACAACAAACCT
The DNA here is from genome assembly GCA_031761405.1 of Serripes groenlandicus. Classification (NCBI taxonomy): domain Eukaryota; kingdom Metazoa; phylum Mollusca; class Bivalvia; order Cardiida; family Cardiidae; genus Serripes; species Serripes groenlandicus. The sequence continues at coordinate 133,589,347 of JASEVX010000001.1, read as the reverse complement.
GCAGCACACAACTTTGAAAACATCTAGGTAAAAATGTGAAAAAAATGATAAAAATGAGAGAAACGTTATTAAATAGAGTTGAAAATATTGTGGCAAAAGGAAAAATGCTCATGAAGAGCAATTTCTTCTTTTGTCACAATGTTTTCAAAAGTCGTCTGCCGCAGAGGAGTCATAATGCATCTGCAATTGGAAAAGGCGCTAAACTACGGTGCATAAATACAAATCTGAATTAATCTTATCATAATTCTAAACTATGACGTATCGTAAGGTCCTCTAGAGATCATTTACATCTGACCTTTCAATTATCAATAGAAAACTGTGCACATATCACTAGTGTTTATCCAACCTTTTGTTTCATACGGGAACACACTTTCAACTTTACAATGTAATTGTTGTAGAGACTAATTGCTCTATAGGCCCATTTGATAGTGTACACTATATCATGTACAAGAGACGAGAGTTAGATACAAGGGAGTCCGGGTGCGATACCCTAGCACTTTCAGAAAAGACCCATTGATTCTTTAACGTGCTCAGTGTATAGCACACATACACGCGAGGCCATTTGTCCTGGAAATGACCAGTAAGTGACCTCTAGTTGAGTGGCAGACACTTAAGAGCATCTCAGCAATTTCCAGAACCCACTAGACCACCGGGCCACAAGCAAGGAAAATATCTAAATTACTGCACACATATATATATATATAGTAAATCTAATCTAAAGCAAATGTTTAAAACTATATGAAAAAATAATTAAAGCAAGTTAAACAAGAGGGCCATGAGGCCCTGGAATCGCTCACCTGAAAATGGGCTATTTAAGACTTAACTCTTTCAGCGCCAATGGCAATATCATCAAGACAAACTTTCTCACAAAAAGAACAAAATGCGATCTAGTAGTGTTAACTAGATTGTTCTACAATTTGGCCTAGTGACCTAGTTGTTGACCTGACCTGAGTCACTAAGACAAACATTCAGACAAAGTTTCAACATGCTCAAGCCAAAAATGTGGCTTCCAGAGTGTTCACAAGACTTTCCTTAAATTTGGCCAAGTGACCTTGTTTTTGACAGGACATGACCTATATTCGAACTTGGCCTAGAAATCATCAGGACAAACTTTCTGATAAAGTTTCAACATGCTCAAGTTTAAAATGCTGCTTCAAGAGTGTTAACAAGATTTTCCTTAAATTTGTCCTAGTGACCTAGTTTTTGACCTGACATGACTCATACTCAAACTTGGCCTAGATATCATCAGGAAAAACTTTCTGATAAAGTTTCAACATGCTCAAGTTCAAAATGCGGTTTCAATAGTGTTAACAAGCTTTTCCTTAAATTTGGCCCAGTGACCTAGCTTTAAACCCGATATAACCTATATTTAAACTTGGCCCAGATAGCATAAAGACAAATATTCTGACAAAGTTTCAACTTGTTCAAATTAAGAATGCGACTTCCACAGTGTTAACAAGATTTCCTTTAAATTTGGCCTAGTGACCTAGTTTTTGACAGGACATGACCCATATTCGAACTTGTCCTAGATATCATCAGGAAAAACTTTCTGATAAAGTTTCAACATGCTCAAGTTCAAAATGCGGTTTCAAGAGTGTTAACAAGATTTTCCTTACATTTGGCCCAGTGACCTAGCTTTTGACCCGATATAACCTATATTTGAACTTAGCCTAGATATCATCAAGACAAACATTAAAAATGCGACTTCCACAGTGTTAACAAGATTTCCTTTAAATTTGGCCTAGTGACCTAGTTTTTGACCTGACATGAACCATATTTGAACTTGGCCTAGATATCACTTAGACAAATATTCCAACAAAGGTTCAACATGCTCAAGCCACAAATGTTGCTTCCAGAGTGTTAACAAGAATTTTCTTAAATTTGGCCTAGTGACCTAGTTTTTAACTGGACTTAACCTATAATCGAACTTGTCCTAGATATCATCAAGACAAACATTCTGACAAAGTTTCATAATGCTCAAGTTTAAAAAGGGGCTTCAAGAGTGTTAACAAGATTTTCCTTCAATTTAGCCTAGTGACCTAGTTTTTGACCCGACATGACCTATATTAGAACTTGGCCTAGATATCACGAAGACAAATTTCCGAACATAGTTTTAACATGCTCAAGCCAAAAATGTGGCTTCCAGAGTGTTAACAATATTTTCTTAAATGTGGCCTAGTGACCTAGTTTTTGACCGGACATGACCCATATTCAAACTTGGTCTAGATATCATCAAGACAAACTTTCTGACAAAGTTTTCAACATGCTCAAGTTTAAAATGTGGCTTCAAGTGTGTTCACAAGATTTTCCTTCAATTTGGCCTAGTGACCTAGTTTTTGACCCGGCATAACCTATATTCAAACTTGGTCTAGATATTACTAAGACAAACATTCTGACAAAGTTTTAACATGCTCAAGCCAAAAATGCTTCCAGAGTGTTAACAAGATTTTCATTAAATTTGACCTAGTGACCTAGTTTTTGACCCGACATGACCCAGTTTCGAACTTGGCCTAGATTTGATCGAGATATATGTTCTGATAAACTTTCATGATTATTGGATGCAAAATGTTGTCTCTAGAGTGTTAACAAGCAAATGTTGACGACGGACGACTGACGACGGACGGACGAACGACTGACGACGGACGGACGAACGACGGACGACGGACAAAAGGCGATCATAGAACTCACCTTGAGCACTTTGTGCTCTGGTGAGCTAAACACAAAAGTTATAATTATTCTATATAGAAAAAAAGTGTTAGACTAAGAAATAGTTCAGAAAAATACAAAAAACATTTGCAGGAGAAGACGCGTATTAATAACCCTTATCCCGCTGAACTCCTGCTACCACAATCATCACCCCTAATTTTTGAAAAGTTCTTAGTCTTTATAAAATATTAATAAATGAGTAGCGAACAATGTAAACCAAGATTGGACTGCACGACTGCGCAAGCTGATATTGATCTACATTATTTGCAATTGTAGTTTAAAGTCGTGTATACTTTAATACGTAAATGTTGTTAAATCGCGTACAGCGGGATACAAGTTTAAAAGAGTTAATGACGTTAACATGGGTAGTATGATTGTTTTCCATTTCTATAAAATCTCACATTTTGGTCAACAGCAATCAACTGAATCAATATATTTAATGTGTGTTATGTGCGTTGCTCATTGTTTTACTAATACCACGTAGAAATGAAGTGTGTGAAGTTGGCAGAGCATTAGACGTTAGACATTAGACATTAAAAAAAAAATCGATTATCGAATGTCTAATTAGACATTAGATATTCAGAAAAATCGCAAATTTTAAATATCGAATGTCTAATTAGACATTAGACATTCGATTAGACATTCGCAAATTACAAGATCTATAACCCAAATTCGTCGGAGGTCATTGTACATTCAAAAAACGAATGTATAATTGGTCAGTTAGACATTAGACATTCGATAAGACATTCGCAAATTAAGGGATTTAGATACCAAATTCGTCGGAGGTCATTGTACATGCAAAAAACGAATGTCTAATTGGTCAGTTAGACAAAAAAATAATTGAATGTCTAATGTCTAACGTCTAATGCTCTGCCAACTTCACACACTTGTAGAAATGATTTGTGTTCAAATGCTTTTTATACTATTTTTAGAGATATATATGAGCCGCAAATCAACTATTTATAGAAACAAATTAGAATATCAATGAAAATGATGGGGTATATTGTGAAGAGTGATCACGTACACACGGATAAATTATCCCTTTCCCACACATAGACGCTTTCAAACGCATCTGCTGCAAACGACTTTTGAAAACATTGTGACAATGAGCAATTTCTCCATTTGTCACAATGTTTACAACTTTATTCAATAATTATTCTGTAATTTATCAAGAGTTTCCATATTTTTGACTAGATGTTTTCAAAGCCGTCTGCTGCAGATTTTATTGTACGTGAGAAGGGGTTATTCGGTCCATATAGGTGGACTCGATACATTCGTGAATGTTCGCATAACCAAGTGTAGCTATGTTCACCAACCCACGAACATTCACGAAGGTACTGTGTTGACCTATTTTCGAGTTTAATAGACAAAGTCATAAAATTGCATTTGTAAAATTTTGAAAACACTTTTTTCTTCGTGGTTTTAGTAATGTTATTACAAAAACATTGATCAAAACGTTAGTTTTTATAGGACTTAAAGGGGCTATACACATTACGTTTTGCTGACCCTGCCAGAAGATGTTTTCCCGCCGCCGTGTCCGAATTAGATACTTTAGCTCTTGTCAACTGTTAGACAGACAGAAACATGAACATATAGGAGTCGTGTCAAGCGATTTGAGGTCTTCTTGCCTGTGCAAAAAGTGAAGACTTAGGTGAGTATGTGCATATACACAGTCTCACCAGAGCCTTCACTGTCCGTGTACACTGTTCTAAATGCTACTATTGACATGAAGTGGAGCCCTATAAGTTCGAAGCCAATGTAACTTTTACTGATGGCAAACCGGAATGTCAACAATACTCCAAACCGACAGACGCGCCTCAAAGATTGAATTCTATCTACCAAGCCCATATATCTAAAAAGAAACGCCATTAGAGCGGAGAGGTCGAGACCGGCGCGCCATGAGAACGTGGTTTGATCACGCCGGTCGCGATAAGAGAGCGGCTTTTTTCTTTCTCGCATTGTGTTCACGTTTGCCGGCGACCTTGTACCTTTTACGGTCGCGGATGGTCGCCGTCCGGTCTGACGGGGGTATAAGTACCAACTAGCCACGAAATGTCGGGATGTGTTTACACTGAACATGTTCGATCGCTTACGTGATTAAGAGAAAAAGGGTCATCAGGTAAGATCTTTAATGTACGTATACACGCGTGCTGTCATTTAGTTGTATCATTGAAGATTTCATCTTAATTTGACGTTTATGGACAACTTGACATCATTTCATGACCATACTTAGGGACATAGAAAAGACCCCTGTTCGCTAGACTCAATCCCCATACCCCTAATTCATTGATACAAAAATAAAAATACACCAAGACCCCTGATCGCTAGACTCAAACCCCATACCCCTAATTACGTGATACCAGAATAAGAATGCACCAAGACCCATATTGGCTAGACACTAACCCCATACCCCTAATTACGCCATACCTTAATGGAAATGTAGCAAGACCCCTGTTTTCTAGACTCAAAATGTCTAAATAACCCTTAGCACGTGATGCCTAATTCGAATGCAATTTCTCGATGCCTTATTGTGAATGCAAAAAGACCCCTTTACGCCTGACTCAATCCACATATCCTTAATCACGTGATGCAAGAAGGCCCCTTCGAACAAGATGCGGCCTACACATATCTAATCAAATCAATGAAGATCAATGAAGGTCTATTTATTTTGTACTTTTATAGTTTATTTGGCATGAGTTGCGACCTAAGATCTGATTGATCATTGCAAGATAGAGAAACATTGTTCGTTCTAGACAGTGATCGGAGAATAATCTGATCAAACTGCGCGGAGACGAGCAATAGGTACCCGCTGTTAAAATACTTCATCGAAGCGAAAAACAAAGTATTCACCAAGGTATCCATACTATAATTACAGATTCTGTCGTTTTCAGGAATACTATTCCGACCAAGGGGAACTTGTGAGAAACGAATACATAATAAACCTGTCATTGTCTTCAGCAAGTGCGTTAAAAGTGAACAGTATTTGGGAAAGGAAGATATTCAAAAACAGATGAGATTACACGCACTATTCAAGTGAATATGTGTATGCTTTTCGCCGCTTTGTCTCGTGAAACATCTAGGAAGTGGTGAAATTGTAAGCATACAAACACTCGGGGGAAGAGAACATATGTACTCTGATATTCACTTTCATTTCTCTGATACAGACCACTTTTGACGCCTTTGCTGAAGAGAAAATAAAATATCATTCCATGAGTGACCTTCTTAAATAGTCTATTTATAAAGGTAGCTAGATGTCTGTGGAGAACGTTATGTGAAGTTCGTGTGCGGGAAAGCCAGGAAACACATAGTTAGGTGATCTGTCCGCCGTTTTATAACTGAAAAACTTTTCGTAATGCCGACTTTCGAGTAAGGTGACCGGCCAGACCCAAATGCAAATCCAGCCTTGTTGACCGGGCAAGTCGCTATGAATCAGATTTTCGAACAGTAAAACCTATTTAACCTTTTTCAACATACAGCAATTATTCTTTGAAAACTTTGAAAACATCTTGGCAAAATATGGGAATTTTATTCAATATAGTTTAAAACATTGTGGCAAAGGAGAAATTGCTAATTATGAGCATTTTGTCTGCTACAGATGCGTCAAAATGCATTTGGAAATGGGAGAGGGAGGGAAATAAAGACACCGCTGAATTATGTTTAAACTGATTTTATTTTTTAATGAAAATAACAAAATTCAACAACAATATTTCAACAACAATAATTCAACAACAAAAATTCAACAACAATATTTCAACAAACTCCTGGTTACACAGTGTGAGTTCTCAACAAAAATAATTATCCTTCTGAGATTGCAGGTTTCATCATTTCATCTAATTTTGATCAACGTCACGTCGTCATTTACCATTTCCTGATGTAGACGAATTATGTCGTCTTGTTCAGTAACTTCTAAAACATTGCGGCGGGGAAATGAAACTTAATTTCTTGTATTTCCACAATGTATGTTGATCTCCATATCCCCTCGAGTAATTCATGTTAATGTCTGAAAAGCCTATGTTGATTGTCGTGTGTGCACCACAATGAAACTGTGAACAGCTCACCCCTGCAAGTACCAACCAAGAGAACGACACACTAGCACTCTTCCCCACCTTTGTCACGAACCGTTCCTTAGCTTCACGTCGCAGGTTCGTCCTCACCATCAACTCATTACCTCCCTTTCCGAAGCCATATGAAGACCACAGAAGCGTTGTCATTCGTCATGATTGGATGTATTTGTCCTTCATTACTCAGCATATTGATCCGTTGCTGCTCAGGATCCATACGTTAGACCTATCAAGACCAAGACCACGATTCCACTCATGCTGACCGGAACCGGAACGGATGTACCGGATGTGGGTGAGCTCGTGATGTCATCATCGGATACGTCGTAGAATCGTTCGTAGTCTGCGAATTTCTTGTCAACGTCAATTTGAAAAGCGGGAGAGGATTCCTTGCCTTGTACATATGAAATGGACTCTGAAATCAAAAGGAAATACAAATTAATTCGGATTCTTGTTTTTGTTGTCTGTTAAAAAGAGGGCTTTAAGAGGATTGCTGTTTTCCGATGACAAATTATTTGTTATTGCGATAAAATAAATTATTAATAATGCGTTTGAAAAGTTTCAACAAAATGTCATATAGGCAAGGTGTTATTAAACGTAAGTTCTTTCAAGTTTCAAGTCGAGTAAACCAGGGGTCTCTTGACTTGATATTTTCTTGAGCCACTTGTTCTTGCTTACTTCGTGAGCTTTGACATTGTGCCAATGCAGTTCTTTCTCGCAGTAAAACGATACTTACATTCTAATTCTCCAGAATAACTTCATCGTATTGTTTAGAAGTGAATATGTTATTGTATATCTGGTATCTTTGAATATTTTGTATGGTATAAAACTCTTACCACAATCTTGGATCTCTGTTGTCTTGCATCTCATTTTCCCATCAAAACAGTGACACAAAAAGCAGCCTTTCGCAATCCATGTTCCATGCTGAATAGATCCGCATGAACGGTCACGTGTCTTACGCTCACAATAACGACCGTGAAATCCTCTGCAAAAAAAAAAAAAAATATTAAAACATAAATAAATCAATGAAGAACTCTTTAGTAAAGTAAGATAATAATTAAATGTATTCCTTTTCCAACAATTTAAAACTTCATTACTACACGTATTCAGTTGCAGTTTAAATGTGCATTGATCTAGTGTTCTTCAAGAGGGTATCTATGAAGGAATTATTGTTAACCTCTCTATTTACAACATTTTTTCTCTCGGATTATTTTTTCCAGCACAAATGATATTGCAGAATGACTATTTCATCAAGAGATGGCTATTCAAGTCGGATACTTACTCTGGACAATGACAGAACGTGTTCATGATGCAGAGTCCTCCATTAAAACAGCAGTCTGTGGAAGCTTTCTGTTCCTTGAAACTGTGTAAAAATCCGCCTCCCTCAACTGAAAAATACAGAGTAAATAAAATTGATTCGTATGTCTATGTTTTTCAATTCAGTGTAAGAGTTCCGTATTGGACTTTCATGCCGAAGGTCAATGAGCTAATGAAAAATTTAGGCCTCCTCACAGCCTGATCATTAAGCTAATAAAAATGGTTTGATCTTCATTTAGGCTTCATCACCGCCTGATCATTAAGCTAATGAAAATGTTTGACCTTCATTTAGGCCTCCTCACAGCCTGATCATTAAGCTAATGAAAAAGGTTTGACCTTCATTTAGGCTTCCTCACAGACTGATCATTAAGCTAATGAAAATGGTTTGATCTTCATTTAGGCTTCCTCACAGCCTGATCATTAAGCTAATGAAAAATGTTTGACCTTCATTTAGGCCTCCTCACAGCCTGATCATTAAGCTAATGAAAAAGGTTTGACCTTCATTTAGGCTTCCTCACAGCCTGATCATTAAGCTAATGAAAATGGTTTGATCTTCATTTAGGCTTCCTCACAGCCTGATCATTGAGCTAATGAAAAATGTTTGACCTTCATTTAGGCTTCCTCACAGCCTGATCATTAAGCTAATGAAAAAGGTTTGACCTTCATTTAGGCTTCCTCACAGCCTGGTCATTAAGCTAATGAAAAAGGTTTGACCTTCATTTAGGCCTCCTCACAGCCTGATCATTAAGCTAATGAAAACAGTTTGAGTTTATGTAAAACATGGCCATTATGACAAATCTTGGAAAGCTTCCCCACAGCCTGATAATTGTGCTAATGAAAAAGGTTCAACCTTCATTTAGGCTTCCTCACAGCCTGGTAATTAAGATAATGACTTAAGGTTTGACCTTCATTTAGGCTTCCTCACAGCCTGATAATTGTGCTAATGAAAAAGGTTTGACCTTCAGTTATGCCTTTTGATAGCCTGATCGTTGTGCTAATGAAAAAGGTTTGACCTTAATTTTGACCTCCTCACAGCCTGATCAGGATCTTACGTGTTTGTCGTGTAATAGAAAACTGGTTAGAAATTAACAATTAAGAATGCCATATTCCATATTCCATGCTTGAAACTTAAGGAGCAGTGAAGTAGCGAATTAGATTATTGGACCGCTCTGTGCCTTTTCTCAGATAAAATCGCCCTTTGCCGACCACTGACAACATGACGATCATTCGACGGTTTTGTCTTATACAAAAGCGTTTGTAATACTTGTATAAATAAATAAATCTGTATATATTTTTATTTTAAATTTTGTATTAATTATTTAAATTTAGAAGGCTGTAAGTATCGCTTTATGAAGGTAAATGTTACATACTTCTGTTGTCGTGTTTAAACCTCGACTGTTAAGTGAATCATAAACAACGATGACAAACATACTTAGATAAAGTCAATTGAACGATGGGAAAACTTTACCCCATATAATAGCAATACATTGCACTCTGTGGGATTGTAAATGTATTAAAATGTCTAAAGATTGAATTGAAGCGGGTGTGTGGATTTTAACTACTGACCGCTCTTTTGTCTGAGAAAAATTTCATTGAGTAACATACCGTGCAGATCGAGATCGGACCAAAATGTGGGCGCCTTCATATTACGGAACTTTGATAAAGGTGAAAAGACTGGGATATCCTGTATATCCTTTAATCCTTAAATACACGACAAATGTTGTTCTCTATAATCGGATAATCACCCACTCCTAATCCACCTTTACTCGATATACATGTATTTACTTAAGTCAGTTTCTACACTATTTTCCATATTTTGCTCTTTCACATTTCACGATACCTTATAAACAGAATTTAAATTTTGTTTTAAAGGCTCCTTTAACCTGGATAATGAAAATATCGTCTGCTGCAGGTGTGTGAAGACGTCGGTATCTGGGGGGGGAAATGACTCAAAGAACCTACCAATATCATTGCTTTCCACCTTCCTTCTGTTTCTTTGATTCTCCGTAGACCGTATAGAACGTTGTAACCAATCTGAAAATTAATTTGAAATTAATGTAGAGCCATATTAGAATAAGAAGAAAAAACAATATATAATTTTGGTACAGCTGGAAAGAGAAAGCTATTTTGTGCGGCTACAAACAACTTATTCATATACTTGTGGTTTATGTTATTAAAATGTCATTTTAATTAGCCTGAAAAAAATGCACACTCAAAAAGCTGTAAACTTGTTGATTTCGTCTTAATTTGATACAGATTTGCTCTAAGGCAAGAATTAGATGCCTTCTTAATCGCGTTATTTCAAACATGAGAACAATACAGATGGAGAATAACTTCTAATAACTCATTTAAACGGTTTGACGAAAGATTCAAGATTATCAGTGATTAGTCAGAATTGATGTTTGACCATATTTTGGAGTCTACGAGATACAAGGACATTTTTAGTAAGATCAGACACGCAAATTGCATTTAGTTTATACTCCGTCGCCGGTTTCACGTTCCCTACCCTTATAGTGTCCCCTGTTATCTATTATATGGTGTGTTATCAGAAAATGCTGTTTAATCTTTAAGTTTAGGAAGTTTTGTGGTTTCGGGTGAAGCTTTTTACAAAGCTGACATTTTTGAAATACGTAGGTGCAAAGACCTAATAATACATGTATTATTAGGTCTTTGGTAGGTGTAAATCCGTTCATTTAATGATAAAATACCAGATTCAAAGAAATTAATTAAATATAAAGATCAGATCAGATCAGATACGTGACATTGCCTTCCTATACAATTAACATCATTTCATCAGGGGGCTACAAAATGTCCCAAGAATAAAATCATGTGCAAACATAATTCTGAACGAAAAGTAGCCTACATATTCTATGTATGCACGTTTCCTAACTTATTGTGCCATTATAATATCACAAAAATCGGTTTGAAATGCGCTGTAAGATACGTGTACTTGTTATAAGTGGGTCCCAAACCGGGGATTAATCCCTGAACGGACGCATTACCCCCCTTTTCACAATAAATTCGATACATTTCCATTGTTAAGCGATTATTTACTGAATGGTTTATTATTCAATCATTTCCGATTAGCGAACTTAGTTAACTAGAAACTTTACGCTTTTCTTAAATGTGTTATGTTTATTTAAACTTTTCCAGTATATCTTCACACCTTGTTTTTATCAAATCGTGTATATTGAACGATACAATTTAAACATTCTTTAGGTGAGTTATAAATACAGAAAAACAGGGTAAATCTAAGGTATGTTTGGGGAGGTGCGTTTACATATAATATGCATACTAACTTTGAATATTCCTCTAAATGATTTATAAACAATTGTTTTTCAAGGAGATGATGAAAACTGGAATTTACATTCATATAATGAACAAACGCATCCGTAAACTCATATATTAATGTTAGGCTCATCTATATATATGAACTGTGTCTTGCGATTTGGGGTATTAATGCCTTTACGAACAGCGGAGAGTTTATGTATCGCTTAGTCGCACCAAAGTCTTTGCAGTCCGCGTATTCTAACAAAACACTGTAGGCGTATCTCAATATTTGCACGACAATATAAGTTGTAATGATGTCAAAGCGGCGTGGAGTATAAGTCTGTACTTCACTTGAAGTTATTAATTCATCTACTCTTAAAGTACATATCACATGTAACCCTTTTTTGTTGATACAAATCTTGATTAATTCTACTATCTTATCACGGTCAGACTGATTAATCACGCATTTAGAGAATAAACTCAATCGCCGAATAACAAGTGGCTTATTTTATATCTCAATATCTGTGTAATTTACACATGGCTTCTTAGCTTTCAAAATATACTTCATGTGGAAGAAAACCGCAAAGTGTTAAAGCTGATGTGATATATAACCTACTTTGTTGAGAAATGATCAATTTGAAGTTTTACACCAGTTTAATCAGTGTAGGACATGATAAGAAGTTGTTTCCAACACTCTGGCTCACCTGCATCGACACCGTGTGATTTGTCGCAAAGTCACAATTCTTATATATATCATATTATTACATATGTTACTCAAATATTTTGACATCACGGAAAAAGTTACAATATACCCAATACGACACTAAATTGCTAATTGAAGACAACCACCATGATGCTGTATAGTTCGATGAACGTGCAATATTGCAGAAATCGAAATAGGTCCGTGTATATTAAGCTGTAGATGGGGATGACAGGTTCTCGACGGGTTGATTGACAGTTTTATAATAACGTGGTTTATTACCGTATTATATAATTAGTGAGGGCTGTCATTTTACGTTTATATATCACTTTTTTTAATTGAATTTATATTTGCTGATACCAAATGATGACAATTAATTAATGACTAAGTGTCATCGTTTTATGACTTTATCTATCATTTAATTAATTGCATTGATTGAGACGTAGGTGAAGAGAGAGAAAATTTAATCTTTACCTGCAGATGAATATTCTATCATAACAGCAACAATCAGTGCGCAAACGACAGTTCTGAAATATATAAGAAAAAGTTAATATATATATGAATATGAAAATTGTTATAAAAACTTGTAGATTAATACGTGACATTGCCTTACTTTACAATTAATAACCTCACAACTTAAAGCCTTTCTTTCAGCAGAAGGTTGTTGACGCTTCTTTAGCAGATGTTCTATACAAACACTTAAATAAATAGAAAAAAATGCTCAGAAATCCGTAATGTATCCTCTTTCCACAATACTTACCAAACTGAATTAAAATTATACATTTAAAATTCCTAGTGTTATTATATTCTATATGTTTCCTAAACAACCAACTTCCATATATACATTCGAAAATTTAATCTTTTGCCATTCACAATGAATGTATACGTGTTTTTCCTCTATATTTATTCGTTGATATAATGCAACAATATAAAATTCACATACCCTTTCAACATATCCATAACTCTCCTTTATTGTTTAACCGTGTTGACTAAATTCCAAAAAATAACACGTATTAATTCTTGTGGTTTTTTAATATTGCGTGTTAACACTAATATCTCGATTTAAATCCAAGTATGAACAATTATTGCAAATGTGTTAACACAACCGATTAACAGATCGATCAAAGCTGATTTGATTTTTACAAGAGTTTTGCTGGTTTATAAAGGTAATAGGCACGTGCTAGTGTTGACCAACGTTATTCTATTACAGGCTTCTGATTGGTCGAACATTTCGTTAACATGTCACATGGTGAAAATTATGCAGATTAATCTTCCACAATTGTGATTTGCGGAAAACGATTTATTAATTAGTTTAAAGTGCTTTAATTGTTTCCTCATGATTGTACTAATTAAAAATTATATTAATTAGTTCATACTTAATAAATATTACATTCGACGAATTTCCGAAAAAGGAAATAGTTTTCGTATATAATAGTTTATTTATTCTTTTACCCAGAGACACTATATCATTATTGTAGTGTTCCTATTATACCGCAATGTTTTTTTAATTTGTCTTCAGCGAAGTTGTCTGTATCAGGGAAAGGGATAAGCAAATGAAGAATATGATCAGATTCAAGCAATCTTTCACTGTTTCACTGATCCTTCGTATGGTAATGATATAACCATTTCCTATATATGCTTCTTGAACGCATGAACGATGAAGCGGCGAAAAGGAAACATGTCGTCACTGTTTTACTTTTGTATTTGATTCTCACAAGTCTCACAGATCAGGATTATTCTCACATAGTCAAGGCTATACATTCTCTCTCACATTGACCACACCACACACAAACCGCTCGACGAGACTCAACGAACAGCATAGATCTGGAACAGTCCTCGTCTCGCGCAGTTCGATCATGCACTTTTCTGATCGAACGACGTACACTCATCATGGAAGTCTCTGGAGAATGGATATAACCACAAAGAATACACAATAGTATTGTGACTGCCATTTGTTTCTATAACCCGCATTGTACAGGCAGTTTAAAACATAGACATATGAAAACGTTTATGTAAATGTCTCTGTTTAAAAGTACCCCCACAGTAAGAAGGTCACTGACTTGGGTCAGATATTATCTTCTAGTGTCGCACCAGGCCTCTGAAAAGGTGAATGGGATTTGAGTCAGCCGCACATTCTCGTTTGGATATCTCATGAAAAGGGGTATGATATTTCAGTCAGGCGAACAATCCCGTTTGGATATCTCATGATAAGGGGTATGATATTTCAGTCAGGCGAACATTCCCGTTTGGATATCTCATGAAAAGGGTATGCTATTTCAGTCAGGCGACCATTCCCGTTTGGATATCTCATGAAAAGGGGTATGCTATTTCAGTCAGGCGAACATTCCCGTTTGGATATCTCATGAGTAGGAGCATGATATTTGAGTTAGTCTAAAACGGGTCGTATGGTGTCCCCATTAGGGCATCATGTGAAATTGTAATACGACTTCGATTAATATACTTTACGTTAAGATAGACGATGATAGAGAAAATATGTGATCACGGTATGCATATATAATTAAAACTCTTTTCGCCTGAATTATTTTGAGTGTGAAAAGGTTAACAAAGATAGGTTACCAACAAGAGGGTGAAATCCATAATCAGTCAGAAGTTATTGTACTTTGATTAAACTTTTGATATTCGGGACCGTCTATTAATTATGCTTATCAAGGGATGTCGTAATTCGTGATAAACGTCAAATTAAGATAAAATCTACAGTTTTACAACTTGATGACAGCACGCGTGTATTTGTACATCAAAGATCGTATCTGTCGACCCTTTTCTCTCAATCAGGCGCAAATGCAGCTCTGGAAGTTCGCGAATAGGTACTACACAAGACATTTCAGTTTGTAGAAATTTACATAAAACTAAAATCTTGTTGAGACTTTATAATTCACCATTGTTTCTTAAATCGGGATGAAAAAATAACATGGAAATATTTACATTAAATTAGCTAAATAAAATAAGTATTTTCACATATAAATTTCTCTCTCTCTCTCTTCAAACAGCGGAAATAACATTATCAAAATGGCGGAAGAAACGGTTTTGTTAAATGAAACGTGCGCATAATTGACGGAAGACGGTATCCAATTAAAAAGGACATTAGTTAATTAATTACTAATCTTCGAAATAAATTAATGATAAAACAATGCAGAGGTAATGACATAATTATTAAATCGTTAATTGGATAAAGACACGCGTTCTATATGCGTGTGTCTGTCTTGTTTGAACCTTTTCCAGCATTATTTTATACTCGATGTTGTACGGTATGAATGAAGTTAACCCTTTCCCACATGCATACGCATTTTGACGCCTCCGCAGGAGATGACAGGTCAAAACCTTCGGACAAAAGAATAAACTGCTCACAATGAGCGATTTTTAAACTCTATTCAATGATACGTTCATATCTAGAGATCTAGAGATTTTTGATATTTTTACATAGACATTTTACATAGACATTTTACATAGACATTTTACATAGACCATTTTACATAGACCATTTTACATAGACATTTTAGATAGACATTTGACATTTTACATATACATTTTACATAGACATTTGACATTTTACATAGACATTTTACATAGACATTTTACATAGACATTTATATAGACATTTTACATAGACATTTATATAGACATTTTACATAGACATTTTACATAGACATTTTACATAGACATTTTACAGTCCAGTGCTTCAATTTTGCTGTGGGAAAGGGTTAAATTGATATGAGCCGTCCCGCGAGAAAACCAACATTGTGGAATCTGCGAAAATGATCGACCCGGATCAGCATACCGCAGGCTAATCCAGGCCGACACATTCCGTCTTAGGGGGATGGAGGTATAGAGTAATGATTCCTGAAACAGAAAATCCACAGGAGGCGATATAGGCCTGTAGAAAACGGGTTGGTTTTTTTCAAAGGTTCTACCGGAAGTATAACAAAGCGATATTGATATTTTCCGGAATGTATAGATGTACATGTTTACCAAAAAAAATCGCATAGAAATCCGTCTCTTACAGAAAAAGTTATAAACGCTTCAATCTAGGAAAGTTTTCCTTTATTTTATATAGGAAAGTGAAAGTAAAAGAAGAGTAATTCGGATAATACGTATGTTTCGGATATCTTCCAAAAGTATATGATTTATAAGGTTTATTGTTATTGTTTTATTAAAGACGTTTAACGTATTGAATTTATCAATGATTGTGTTTGTAAACATGCGAATGAATCTATGTAATCGGCGTTTAAAGCAATTTAAAATGTGTACATAACATTGTCTAATTAACAGTTTACTTATCGTTAAGCACATATAGTATGATCGTTCTGAATGCTCAATTTTAATACAGTTTTTATTAAATGAATTTATCTGAAATCAATTGCTTCATATATCATTGGTTCGACTTGTTTATGTGGCAGAAAGTCTCGGGCAATCTCACATCATGGTAACCGCAGATATGTCAATTTATTCTAAACCACAAGAGATATTATGGAATCAACAAATTGACCTCAAACAGAAGGTAACAATGAGAATAGGTGGAATGCACTATCTGATGGCCTTCATTGCAAGCATTGGGAAACTTTATAAAGATGGAGGTCTAATGTCTTTGCTTACTAATTCAGACGTGTACGCTCCTGCAACTGCTTGTCAAATGATTGAAGGAAAGCAGCTATGAAGAGCTGTCCGTGGATTGAAACTTGCAATGGAAGCTCTCTATATGATGTTCATGAAAACATTCTGTAGCTGGATGGAGGCACAAAATCGACCAATCGTAAATGAGGAATGTAAAGGGTACATTGACAAATTAAATGCAGCATTTGCTGAAAGTAATTCCGAACAAGTTTTGAGTTCGTACAAAGACTTAGAAGTAGCTTTTTAAGGCATTCAACCACTGCTTTGTCAATTTGAACAGATTGGAAGAGCTGAATCACAAACATTTGCATACTGGATGAATTTTCTAGATGCAGTTCAATTGCTGTTCCAGTTAATTCGGGCTGAAAGCTCAGGTAACTTTGAGCTCCATCTAAGTGCTGTTGCAGATACACTTACTTGGTTCCGAGCTGCAGGCAGATTGCAATATGCCAAATTCACACCAGTTTATCTTGGCGAAATAAAAAAACTAAAGGTTACCCAAAACCGTTCATATAAACATCTTGAAAGTGGAGGATTTGTCGTTTCTGTTTCGACGGACCAAGCTCTCGAACGGACAATCAACAGAGAAGGTAAAAGCGTAGGAGGCGTTATAGGTTTCACTTTGAGGAAGGGGGCATTAACAAGATGGTGAACAATACGGCATGTGACCGGCGAATATTGTAATAGATTGCGTAATCTATGTGAGGTTGAAAATACCGATAACAATTGCTTAAGTGGATTCAGCAGTACATCAAGAGATCAAAAAGATGTTGGAAAAATTGTTTCTGTACTTGAAGAACAATTTCAGAATCCATTTGAATTATCGCCTGAATGTAGTGACCTAGTAAATATAGCAACAGGGTTGAAAGCCACGAAAGAAATAGAAAAGGATTTGGTTAACTGTGTAGAAAAAGGACGAAGAGATAATGAAAAGTTCATCCAAGAAAGACTTGATGAAAAAGAAAAATCTATCAGTTTTTAGAAACCACAAGCGAGGCCTAAAATTCGAACTTTTGCAGACATGAAAAAGGCCGTGAAGACCAAAGACCTTAAATTGAAAATCGATTCCGAGGTACTATTTAGACGATTGTTGTCTGTATCAAGAACTCGAGAGGTAAGCCTTAAACGTGTACTTGAACATGAACTTGCTGCAGTTCCACCATCCTTGTTCAATGACGACGGGTCAATCACAAAAACAGTCAAATCGGACTTAGCGAAAAAACTTGAAGGTTACATCAAAGACAATTACAGCTCCCTTCCTGAAAACACAGTTAATACTGCATATCTTATTGATGCTATGGCATTAATTCAAGCTCTAAACGACTCAATGTTCAAGACATTTAATGACCTCGGGGAAATTGTTGTAAACAAGTTAGTCAAGCTTCTCAATAGTAAAATAGGAATAGAGTCGGTTGTGGTGGTTTTTGATAAATACCTTCCGAATTCAGTCAAAGATTTTGAACGAGATAGACGGACTGCTGGAGAGTCCGCACCTTCATACATTGTTTCAGGTACTCGTATTGTTCCAAACTACAGACGATTTTTAAGCAATACATCCAACAAGTCAGCCCTTATTATGTTCGTTTCGTCTTACATTGAAAACAATATTCAAGACAAATTAGGGTCTTCAAAAGCTGTATATATTGTCGATGGTGCCGTTAATATGGACATCGTCAAAGTAGTTAGATGCCCGGATATACAAGAATTGCCAATGTTATCATCTAACCAAGAAGAAGCTGATACTCGTTTGATTTTACATGCGATAGATCTAGCCAAAACACATCAACGCATTATCATACGATGCGATGACACAGATGTATTGGTGTTGTTGTTGTACTATCGGGCATCGGTGTATCTGACGGGAGAGATATACATGCATGCTGGTCATGTTGTTAAGACCACAAATAGAGAAAGATACATACCTGTTCATTTGATGGTTGAAGTCATCGGAAAATCAATTTGTAGGTGCCTTCCGGCGTTCCATGCATTAACTGGTTGCGATACAACAAGTTCTCTATTTCGTATTGGCAAAAAGTCAGCATTTTTATAATTCTGGAATGCCATATTGAAGATCTCAGAGAATTGTCAATATTTGCCGTGTCTTCCACAATTAACGTAGAAAGTGCCTATAAATTAGCCATGTATTTGTATGGTAATAAGAAACTTCTTAAAGAGTGTAAAACGTTGGATGAAATGAGATACTTGATTGCGACAACATCGGACAAATCAGCATTCCTTTTTCCACCAACTGACGATGCATTTTATCAACATGCGTTAAGAGCTTTTTATCAGGCATAGATATGGTGTCATAGCCATTTGCCTGTCATAGACCTACCTGATCCACGATTAAACGGTTGGACACAAAATGAAAATGGAACATATCAGCCCGTCTATTTCGAAAAAGACCCAGCTCCAAATGAAGTAAGAGACTTGACTGATCTGTTTTGCACGGATAAAACGTGCGGATAAAGTCGTCAATGCCAGTGCCTTTCAGCAGGTTTACCCTGTCTTGAAAATTGTAAATGTTTTGCTAAATGCAATAACAAACTTATCGAAACAGATGTTAATGAAGATGACCTTAACGATTAAATAGGTTAAAAGCAGTACAACGTTCTCTAACAAATCATATTTCAAATCTGAAAGCAATACTAACTCCTATTTTAGATATTTGTTCCGCTGAAGCCAAATGGGGCCGACAAATAAGCGGACTGACATATCTATGGGCGCAAAAATACGATACCTATATATGCCCTAAAGTACTTTTAGGCCAACAAATCTCACCAAATGCTTGTTCTTATTATTCAGTCATTTTCAATAAAAGGTAAATAACTAATTATAATGTGTGTCTTGCTTCAGACAGGTATGTTGAAATGATTTTGTAAAGGTATAACTTAATATATGTGTCAATTAACAGTCTCATTTTCCGATTTAAATCGTACTCGTATACACTAAATTTGCGCATGCGCAGAAGATATGAACGTTTAAACTAAAAAATAACAAATTTGTTATTTTTGAACATCATGGCTTCGTCAATATATGAAAAAAACATTAATTAATACATTTTTTTCTATTTATTTAAACTAACGCAATTAACGACTTCAAAAATATTGAACATTTTACCTAAAAAAAATAGAAATGCGGGCCTCTTGGAAACGCTCAAAATTTCGGTATTTCTAAGACCGCGATTTTTATGCGAGAACTTGCCTAATATGTAGCAGGTGTTAACCTACTCAAAAACACCAAATTCGGCTTGTTATACTTCCGGTAGGGGTTCTTCCTTAATTAGGGCCCGTACAGAAAATTCCTACAGGCCTAATAAGTGTCTGTCCGGGTTAGCCTGCGCGGTATGCCACGTCTGATCTGGGCCGATATATTACGCAGAGACATTATGTTGGATTTCTCGCAGGCGGGTCAATTATGCTTTTAATTTTAACTCTTAAAAGTTACCTAAACATCATGAAATAGAATGATGAAACAATACTACTTTATACATTATATTTAAATAAATATATATATATAAACAATTAAAATGGATGAGTCAGAGAATGATTGTGTACGAATCTCTGGATGTAATGAAATTGATCAAATAAATGATTACAGTTATATATTGTGTTTTGATTTCAAGTTGATTTTTGTTTACAGATGGAGATTTCTGATAAAAATCAGGACATGTTACAATTGATGACCTAGCCGATTTTATTTAAATAAGATGTTTATCTCTCAATAAAAACACTTCAATATACGATATAGTCATTAATTAGCTTTTATCACTATTGGATGTTTTAAAATGTATGTTATGTTATGTTATGTATTGAAAACAAAACACAATATATAACCTGTATCATTTTCTTTTATCTTTATCATCACAAAGAACGATTCGATAAAATGACCACCAAAATACTCTCTGAGTCATCTCTGAAACTTTTTTAAACGCCTATTGATATAAGTTTTAAAATCTGCAAACAAAAATCGGAATCATATATTTGACGGACTGTGGAAAGCATTTAGGGAAGAGGGTTAAATTCTCGTTTTGAACTGATTATCTTTTCTCCCAAACATTTTTTTTTTTAAGTCGTTAACTGCAACGACTTCTGGAATCTCGACAGTTAATGGAAAAATATCTAGTATATAATATATAAAGTAATTTTGTTTTATGATTCGAATTCATGATGCTAAGCTTACTTCTGTGTTACGATTCAATTGGTGTTTTTCTTTAAATTAAAGTGTATTGAGACTAAGAATATAAAGCATGTGTCGTTTGAATTTATCCATAACGTACAGAATCGAGTAAAAATGTTGGAAAAGGTTCAACCAAGACAGACACAGACAGATAGAACACGTGCCAGTATCCAATTCATGTTGTAATTATTATGACATTACTTTTTTATTGTTTAATCATTAATTTATTTCAATAGTTACGAATTACATGATTATTGAACTTTTTAGAGATGCCATTTTTCGTTAATTATGCACAAGTTTCATTGTAGGGAACCCCGTTCATTCCGTTCTGTTGTAAATATTATTTCCACATTATGTCATCATCTTGATTTCGTAATAATGGTGAATCAGAAATCTCAACGAGAATTTAATTTTAGGCCAATTTATACAAAATGAAAACTCTTGGTAATAAGAACGTCATGGACACACTGGGAGTCGCATGGGAACGTGTTGCATTGCGATACAATTGGGGGGAAATCATCGTTACATCGACCTGAAAACGCCATAGGGACTCCGAACGCTACATGGGGTCGTGTTAAACACGCGAATATCTAGGTGAGGAAACCATGAAATCGCCATTGCAAATTGTACCATGTTTGTAGCGTCTTTGCCACGCGTGTACTGCGCATGTACAACGTTCATGGAGATTTTACACCGCTTGTCTCACGACCATCGGGACCCATCGCGTTCTCACCGCGTTTTATGTCAGATCGCCGAAGCGTGGCGGTTTTTTAACATGCTCAAAACAAGCGATCATTGGCGACCATGGCGACCACAGGACGATTTCTGGCGTTTCCACCACGCTTGTACCACGCTTATGGCGCCATTGTGCCTATTTTTTCGTTACCGAAGAAGCGCAGAAAGAACGCCAGCCCGGTCTAACAGGGATATAACAATTTAGAACCCAATGAGCGTGTTTTGATCGCCGCGAGATCGCCGGTTATTGCCGTTGCCAAGCACATACATCTAACTAGAAACGCCATAAGCAAGGATAGGTCGAGGCTGGCGCACCATGAGATCGCGGTATGATCGCACAGGTCGCGATAAGAGTGCGGCTTTTTTCAAGTTTTTTTAATTTTTTGGGACTATTTCTCGCATTGTGTTCACGTTTGCCGGCGACATGTTCGATTGCTTACGTGATTAAGAGAAAAGGGTCAGCAGATAAGATCTTTAATGTACATGTATACGCGTGCTGTAATTTAGGTGTATCATTGAATATGTCATCTTAATTTGACGTTTATCGACAACTCGACATCATTTCATGACCATACTCAGGGACGTAGATAAGACCCCTGTTCGCTAGACTCAATCCCCATACCCATAATTACGTGATGCCTGAATAAGAATGGATCAAGAACCCCGTTCGCTAGACGCAAACCCCATACCCCTAATAACGTGATTCCAAAATAAGAACGAACCAAGACCCTTTACCCAATACACCTAATTACGTGATACCTAAATAAGAATGCACCAATAATCATGACCATATTCAGGGACGAAGATAAGACCCTTGTTCACTAGACTCAATCCCCATACTCATAATTACGTGATGCCTGAATAAGAATGGATCAAGAACCCTGTTCATTAGACGCAAACCCCATACCCCTAATAAAGTGATACCAAAATAGGAATGAACCAAGACCCTTAACCCCATACCTCTAATTACGTGATAACTAAATAAGAATGCACAAGACCCCTAACCCAATACCCCTAATTACGTGATACCTAAATTTTTGCACTTTTTGAAGAGATGCCATTTTCCGTTAATTATGCACAAGTTTCATTGCATTCCGTTCTGTTGTAAATATTATTTCCACATTATGTCATCATCTTGATTTCGTTATAATTGTGTATCAAAAATCTCAACGAGATTGTAATTTTATGCCAATTTATACAAAATGAAAACTCTTGGTAATACCCCCATAAGAACGTCATGGACACACTGGGAGCCCCATGGGGACGTGTTGCATTGCGATACAGTGGGAGAAATCATCGTAACATCGCCATGGGGACTCCGAACTTTACGTGGGGTCGTAGCAGACACGCGAGGGTCTAGGTGAGGACACCACGAAGACGCTGTTGCAAATGTTACCATGTTTGCAGCGTCTTTGCCACGCGTGTACTGCGCGTGTACTACGCTCATTGAGATGTTACAACGCTTGTCTTACGACCTTTGTTACCTACTGTGTTCTCACCGCGTTCCAGGTCAGATCGCCGAACCTTTGCCGCGACCCGGCGATCATTGCCGACCATGCACGACCACAGCACGATGTCTGACGTTTCCACCACTCTTGTACCACGCCTATGGCGGCAGTGTGCCCATTTTCTCCGCCGAAGCAGCGCAGTAAGGACGCCAGGTCTGACGGGGGTAAAATAAATTAAGAACCCCATGAGCGTGGTTAGGGGGCCGGGGATGGCTGTTGCCAAGCTCATATATCTAAAAGGAATCGCCATTATCGCGGATAGGTCGAGGCGCGGCACGCCGTGAGAACGCGGTTTGATCGCGCAGGTCGCAGTAAGATCGCGGCTTCTTTCTTTCTCGCAATGTGTTCAAGTCTGCCGGCGACCTTGTACCTTTTCTGGTCGCCGTACGGTCGCGGATGGTCGCCGTCCGGTCTGACGGGGGTATAAGTATCAACTAGCCACAAAATGTCGGGGATGCGTTTGCACCGAACATGTTTGATCGCTTACGTGATTAAGAGAAAAGGGTCAGCAGATAAGATCTTTAATGTACATGTACACGCGTGCAGTCATTTAGTTGTGTTATTGAAGATTTCATCTTAATTTGACGTTTATTTACAACTCGACATCATTTCATGACCAAAATCAGGGACATAGAAAAAAAACCTGTTCGCTAGACTCAATCCCCATACCCCTAATTACGTGATACCAGAATGAGAATGCAGCAAGACCCCTAACCCTATACCCCTAATTACGTGATACCAGAATAAGAATGCACCAAGACCCATATTGGCTAGGCTCTAACCATATACCCCTAATTACGTGATACCTTAATGGAAACGTACCAAGACCCCTGTTTTCTAGACTCAAATCATATTCCGCTTATTACGTGATGCCTAAATGGTAAATCACAAAAACTCCTTTTCAGCCGTCGCAAATCCAGACCTCTTAATCACGTGATGCCTTAGTGTGAATACAAAATGATCCCTTTTCGCCTGACTCAATCCGCATAACCCTTATCGCGTGATGCCTAATTCGCATGCAATTTCGTGATACCTTATTGTGAATGCAAAAAGACCCCTTTACGCCTGACGCAATTCGCATAGCCCTAATCACGTGGTGCAATAAGGCCCCTTTGAACAAGATGCGGCCTACACATATCTAATCAAAGCCAATGAAAGTCTATTTATTTTGTACTTTTATTGCTAATTTGACATGAGGTGCGACCTAAGATCTGGTTGTGCATTGCAAGATAGAGAAACATTGTTCGATCTAGATTGTGATCGGAGAAGAATCTGCAAATGCAGCAAATGCGTTAAAAGTGAACAGTATCTTGAAAAGGAAGATATTCAAAAACAGATGAGATTACACGCACTATTCAACTGAATATGTGCATGCTTTTCGCCGCTTTGTCTCATGAAACATCTAGGAAGTGGTTAAATTGTAACCATACAATAACTCGGGGGAAGAGAACATATGTACTCTGATCTTCATTTTCATTTCTCTGATACAAACCACTTTTTAAGCCTTTGCTGAAGACAAAATAAAATATCATTGCGAAAAAGTATTTCCTTTTTCTGCATGTTTCGGAAATTATTGAATTTCAGTTATTAATTTTGAACTAATTAAGAAATTAAACTATTAGTAAAATCATACGGAAACAATTAAAACACTTTAAAGTAATTTTAAATTGATTTCCGCAATCAGGAAAGTGTGACTGAAATCGTGGACGGCCAATTTGCATAATTATCGCAATTTGACCACCTGAAAGAAATTCTCGACCAATCAGAAGATTGGAATAGAATAAATGTTATCAACACGAGCACGTGCCTATTACCTTCATAAACCAGCAAAAGTCTTGCAAAAATCAAATCAGCTTTGATCGATCATTTAATCGGTTGTGTTAACACACTTGCAATAATTGTTCATACTTGGATATAAAGTGAGATATTGGTGTTTACACGCAATATCAGAAAATACAAGAGTGTATACGTTATTGTGGGATTTTATCAACACGATCAGAATAATAAAGGAGAGCTATGGTGAAAGGGTATGTGAACTGTATAACTTATTTCATCTATTTTTTTGCAATCTATCAGTAAATTCTATATCAATGAAGACAAATAGAGATGACAAGCGCATAATATATTGGAATGGGACAAATCAAGAAAAACATTTCTGCGACCTTCATATTTTAGTAGCTTGCTTCATAGAAAGTATATTATTTTTTCTAAAATGTTTTTTAACAGACATCTGTTACATGGGCGACAATAGCCACATAGCCACCTGCATCAAACAGATAGTGTTGGTTTTAGCATTAAATGTTGCATGGCTAACCAATGTCATATATTATTCAGTATCCTGGAATTTTTCATTTGCAGTTTTCATAAACCGTAATATTTACTTTTTTCTTATCTTTTCAGAACTGCTGTTTGTGCACTGATTGTTTCTATTATGATAGAATATTCATCTGCAGGTAATAATTGAATTTATCATGCAATGAGCAGATTACGTGACGTATAACACTGGTATGATAAACCTTTTGTTTACATGTCTACTGGTATGATAAACTTTTTTATCATGCTGTTGCATTGTTTTTGGTTGATAAACTGCCTGCCTGATAAACTTAGCTTTATCAGTCACCTCACGTTTATCAGGCACCTCATCATTAAATTAAATTAAAGATGGCGGATAAAACCAAAAATCCTTAAAATGCGATATAAAAATCAAAGAAATGAGAAATTATTCTCCTTGCTAGTGAGTAAATATTATACTGATAAATTTTGAAGCGTACAGTTTTCTAAATATTTAATTATTACTTACTTATGGCCGAAACTATTCGGGACTATTTCTTATTGGAACGTCCTTCGGTTTATTTTCATATTATTGCGCAACTTAAAATGGAGAGGCTCTGGACAGGTTTTTTGTCTCATTTTAATCAAATTAGACAGAAAAGCACATAAAAAATGTAAACATGATAAAAAGAATACCATGCTAGTGTCTGATATTATAAAATTTATCAGGCTCGGCTGAAAAAAATGAAATCTCGGCGCAGCCTCGCTTTCATTTTTTTCTAAGCCTTGCCTGATAAATTTTATAATATCAGACACTAGCATGGTATTCTCTATATCTTTATCAGTCTACTTATTTTTAGAAATGACGTAATCGCTGGAACTACTTTTTCTGAAATATAAATGAGCCGTTCCACCAGAAAACTATCGAACCGGATCAGCCTCAGCATGCCGCGCAGGCTAACCCGGACAGACACGTTTCGCCTCCTGTGGATTTTCTGTTTAAGGAATCATTGATCAATACCTCTATCCCCCTGAGACGGAAAGTGTCGGACCGGATTAGCCTGCGCAGGCTGATCTGGGTCGATACATTACACAGAATCCATAATGTTAGTTTGTATCGTGGAACGGCTCAATTATGTTGATAGTATAGCAATCAAAGCAATGAACAAACATAAAATAACAATCAGAAATAAAGTTATTATTGTTTTAATTACAACAAATTTTACAATGCAAATTACAAATCGAAAAGAATATCGTTATATAAATCACACGGGATCTGCATGTTCAGTCTTACTTGATGAACTGTCTTTCTTCGTTGAAAATGTAGCATACATAGACCTGTTTATTCTCACATGATCAGTTAATAGGTAACCTTGTTTAAATACAATCTGAAGCGCGTAATGTCCTATTTCTGTTTCCACAAGTCATTGTAATGCACTTAAATGACTCCACGATAAACGACAAATGTTTAATTTCTATCGTCAGTATGTGTTCTACCACGATAAAGGGTTTTCGAACAGCCTCATCTACCCTTGGATTCCTCTTTCATACAGCAGTTCCGACAGAAAATCATTATGCATTCGAGATATCTAGAAAATGTTTCTTCTTGTTAAACTTCATCATTTACGTACAGCAAGTGTTTAAATGATCATTCTTAAAACTAAAAGTTTTGTAACGTGTCTTCGACATGTCTACCCACAACAGTGACGGGTATCCTTTTCCAAAAATGAATGTCTCTAATCTAAACGACGACTAAGCCTAAGCATCACACTTGTCTCACTTGTCTTGAATATAGTCATCTGTATTTAAACTTCGAGTATTACTTGAACTTCCATAGCCTGAACTAAATTTATCCATTGACTTTTAGATCCAACACAACTATTCATTTTCAAAACACGGCGGTTGACATACGTGTTGACCTATCTTGTGTACTGAAGCGACGGCCAATCCGCAATACTTACAATTCTACTAAGAATATGTTCGAGTTAATATTGCCATTTTAAGGTATTATGTCACACGCGATATACAAATTAAGTAGTAATAATCGAGAAATATGGAGTTGAAGTCGGAACTATTTAGCTTCCGTATGTCATGTGTACACAATGTAATTCGGCGCGGATTATTGCACGCGCGTGACGTCATTCTATTTTAGGTGAGGTCATTCAAGGAATGGACTTTTGTAATAATGTTATTTATTAAAACTAGTTTAAATGAATGTAGATTTACCTGAAAACATAATTTTACATGCAAGATAAATAGAATATTACGTCCCTGACTTTCGATATGAACTTTATCAGACTCGGCTGTGAGAAAGGATAATTGTCTCGCCAAAGGCTCGCCAATTATCAATTCTCCCAACCTCGTCAGATAAAGTTCATATCTTACGTCAGGGACATAATATTCTCTCTCTCTCTCTCTCTCTCTCTCTCTCTCTCTCTCTCTCTCTCTCTCTCTCTCTCCCTCTCTCCCTCTATCTCTCCCTCTTTTTCTCTATCTCTCTCTCTATATATGTATATCTCACAATCAATTCAATTTATCTATTAAAATGATAGATAAAGTCATATAAGGATGACACTAGTCCATTAATTAGTTGTCAACATTTGATATCAGTATATAAACTTAATATGACAGCCCTTACTAATGTTATAATACAGTAATAAACCACGTTGTTGTAAAAATGCCAATCAACCTGTCGAGGAGCTGTCATCCCCATCATCAGCTTCATATACACTGAATCATGTCGATTTCTCCAATATTGTACGTTCATATTTTCTTCAATTAACAATTTAGTGTCATATTTGGTTTATTTTAACTTTTTCCGTGATGTTAAAACCTTGGAGTGATGTATATAATGAAATAATTTATAAGAATTGTGACTTTGCGTCAAATCACGCTGTGTCGATGCTTGTGAGCCAGATTCGTGGAAAAAACTTCTTATCATGTCCTATACTGATTAAACAGGTGTAAAACTTCAAGCTGGTAATTTTTCAAAACAGTAGTTGATATGTCACATCAGCTTAACACCTTTTCGGTGCTATTCAACACGAAGTATCTTTTGATAGCTACGCCATGTGTAAATTACACAGATGTTAAGATATATCACAAGCCACTTTTTATTCGACGTTTGAGTTCAGAGCAGAACATTTATTCTCTAATTGCGTGATTAATCAGTCTGACCGTGATAAGATAGTTGAATTAATCAAGATTGTTATCAACAAAAATGGGTTACATGTGATATTTGTACTTTAAGAAGTGGGGTCGAATACACCACGCCTCTTTGACATCATTTAAACTTATATTGTCGTGCAAGTATTGGGATACGCCTACAGCGTTTTGTTAGAATATGTGTTTTGGTTTATCTACCCTACCATATACGCGGACTGCTAAGACCTTGGTGCGACTGAGCGATACACGGGCTCTGCTTTGACTTTGCTTTACGCAGAGGCATTAAGACCCAAACTCGTTAGAAACAACTCATATACGTGTATATATATACACATACTCTCCTTAGTCTTTGCTTTACGCAGAGACATTAAGACCCCAAATCGCTAGACACAACTCATATACTTGTATACATATACACAGGCTCTCCTTAGTCTTCGATGTTCGTAAGGGCATTAAGACTCCAAATCACAGACATAGCTCATATACATAGATAAGCCTAACATTAATATATGATTTTATGGATGCGTTTGTTCATTATATGAATGTAAATTCCAGTTTTCATCATCTCCTCGAAAAGCAATTGTTGTTTATAAATCATTTAGAGGAATATTCAAAGTTAGTATGCATATTATATGTATACGCACCTCCCCTACATACCTTAGATTTACAATGGTGTTTTTTTTGTATTTATAACTCACCTAAAGAATGTTTAAATTGTATCGTTCAATATACACGATTTGGTTAAAAAGGTGTGAAGATATACTGGTATAAAGGTATTTATCCTTTAATAAGGTAAAATAAACATAACACATTTAAGAAAAACGTTAAATGTCTAGTTAATTCGATAATCAGATATGATTGAATAATAAACCATTCAGTAAATAATCGCTTAACAATGGAAATGTATCGAATTTATTGTGAAAAAGACGCTAATGCCCCCGGTCAGGGATTAATCTCCGGTTTGGGACCCACTTATAACAAGTACACGTATCTTGCAGTGCATTTCAAACCGGTTTTAGTGATATTATAATGGCACAATCATTTAGGAAACGTGTATACATAAAATAAGATAAGATAAGATAAGAAATTGTTTATTAAAGTGACATGTGTGAAACATATTATGATTAACAGTATTATATAAAAAAACAAAAATGATCACACCCGGCCCTTTGGGCCTATAAGTCACCTATATGTGTATACGTATATACATATTTACATATAATTATATAAAGTCATAACACATCATATTATTTATAATCCGCAGTCGCTAAGTTTAATATCAGATGTTTTCAGAGAAACTTGCTGAATGTAGACACTTTGAAAACGTCGTTATCAAGGGAGTCAGCATTTTCCTTAAGCAGTGACTATAAGAAAACTACCCTTTCACAGTGAAGAACTCTACGGTATGTTCATAAGTTATGCGGTGTTTTCAGACGTAGTTGATCCCTTGGTTATAATAAGTTGAGAGCTATGTGCTGTTTTCGATACACATAAAAACGTTGTCGTTAAACGCGAGAGCCAATTTCATTTCAACGAAACGAAATAGGTATTCGCGGTTAATCACTGAGGCATGACGTGTTTTCGCAAGACAGGTTTCTATTTCAGAGTCTAATACAGGGAAGATAAACACCAATCAGATTAGTTATGATACATGGCTGATCTTCTCTTTCGATAACACTTTACAATAAATTTAGCGCATTTACGAGGATGATTGTTCATAAGGTATCTCATTTTATGATGATCCCTTAACTGGTTAAATGTAGCATCATTGAATTGGTCTTCAAATATTTCTAAACGAATATGTTTATAAAATTCACAGTTTATTAGAAAATGAGTTTCATCTTCAACTGAATCTGTTTCGCACATACTACAAAGTCGTTCCTCGAGGTGCTCTCCAATATACCGCCCTGTCTCGATTCTAAGGGGGAGAATCCCACACCTAAATTGGGCTAGCATTGAACGCTCACATTTTGTCAGATTAAACATAACATAACTCTCAGTTTTGAATTCGGTCTTAAACCTGATGTATGTTCTTAGTTTCGGGACATTTTGCACACTATCTACCCATACGCTACTATAATAAAGGTGTATTTTATCTTTTACTGTTTTCATGTTTATCGTGGTTTTATTGTCGTAGAAGGTTATTAAGTCAAGTTTGTTTAGCACATCTTTTAATTCACTGCACCAGTTATTACGACACAGTCTATAGTCCCTATTAAATATAACCTTTGTGAGTCTGTTCTCATCGAATTTTACCAATCTGTTCCAGTATCGAATCAGGCTTATCCATCGTCTGTAAATACTAGGGATCCATCCTATATCCCCGTGTATAGCCAACAGCGGTGCAAACCTATGTACCCCCAGAAAGTATCGAATGGCCCTATGTTGTATGTTGTCTATTGCCTGATACCTACGATATCCCCAAACCCCAGAACAAAAGTCTAAAATTGGAACTACTCCTGATTCATACAGTTTTTCAAATGTCTTAAGCCCGGTGTCTTTTAAATGATGTATCCGAGAAATTATCATACCTAGTGCACGACCGGCGCCTTTGGAAAGTATAATCGAGTTTGTATTAAAATCACCTTTATAATGGAATGTAACACCTAAATACTTATATGTCTCGACGTTGAGTAAGATATTTTCACCAATTGTAAATGTATGTTCGGTTTGTGCTGTTCTTCCTTTCCTGAAATGCATGCATTTGGACTTATCAGTGTTAATCAATACACGCCAACGTTTACACCAGTTATGAAGTACGTCTAACATTTTCTGCAGGTTATCCTCAGTTTTTGCAAACATAACTATATCGTCCGCGTACAGTAACATAGAAACACTCCTTTCATCAATATCAAATCCAAGGTCAAGGTCATTGATCTCCTGCACTAGGTCATTTATAAATATAGAAAAAAGTGTTGGTGAAACATTATCCCCTTGTTTTACGCCTGTTTTGCAATCGAACCAATCCGTGAGTTTATCGTTGACCTTTACACATGAAACTGTATGCTTATATATGCTCTTTATGGTGTTATACATTTTTCCATCAATGCCATTTAATAACAATTTATATAACATCATATCTCTGTCTATAAAGTCAAAACATTTACGAAGATCAATAAAAGCTGTAAACACTGTTGGGTTGTTCCGTAGGGTTTATTCCTGAAACACCCACTTTCTAATTTTCATATTCCTGAAACCCCCACTTTTTAATTTTCAAATTCCTGAAACACCCACTTTTAATTTATGTAACCCATGGTTACGGACTATAGTCTGTTTTACCTATTGGTATAATATTTGCTGCATAAGGAGATATAAACAGATACAACATCTGTGTGCAGCCAACACTATTTACGCCGACGGAACATTTTACACGTGCCCAAGTTTATTTCACCAGTTGTTTACGTTACATGGATTTATTGACGGTGAAATGTATCCGCTAGTATTCGCGTTTCTCCCAGGAAAATCAACTGACGTCTACGTGAAAATTTTCAGCCAACTAAAACAGAAATGTGAGGAGTACGGTTTTGAACTTCAACCTGAAACTGTATTTCTAGACCACGAGGTGGCTTCCCGTAACGGCGCACAGAGAGTTTTTCCAGACACCAATGTGAAAGCTTGCTTTTTTCATTACACACAGTGCGTTTGGCGAAAAGTTCAAGCTTTAGGACTCTCTACAGCCTACAAGGAAAATGACACAATCCATCGACTGGTTAGACGAGCATCGGTGTTGCCATTAGTTCCAATAGCTGAGGTAGAGGACATTTGGTTTCAAGCGTTAGAGGCCATAGGGGAGGAGGATCTTCCTGCGAGCGTTACTGCCTTCACAGACTACGTAACAGAACAGTGGGTTGAGGGTGATAAGCCAATTTGGAATCATTATACAACTGTGGGTCCCAGGACAACAAACCATTGTGAAGGGTGGCACAGTAAATTGAAGAAGGCCGTACGACATGCCCATCCAAACATCTTCGGTATCATTTCCATACTACAGCGGATTGAAGCTGCTTGCTACATTAGGGTTCTTCAATACCAGGCAGGGGGCGTTCGTCCAGTCAAAAAAAGAAAGTATCGTCAGCTCGAGCAAAGACTAGCAGCCCTGAAAACACGTTTGGAAAACGGAGACATGACGGCGATGGAATACTCTGACGCAGCATCGCAACTTCTTGAACATCATTAGTGATTGATTGACTGATGAGTAATGCAGATGAATCTGTGTTTAATGACTATAACATGCGTTCATACGTGTGTATATATTTGTGACAATAGAAAATATATATAAATGTAAAATATTAAAAAAAACTTTCTAATTTTCATATTCCTGAAACCCTGAAAAAAAAGAAGAAAACTATAATTAATTTATTAATGTTCAATTATAATATTGCCTGTTTTAATGTAAAAAAAGAAGATTTTTATAAGTTAACATTATAATATTAAATAAAATCCATTAAATTATCCAAAAAAAGATGATATAAATGTATAAAAAAACTTGTCTTGTTTTATTAAATCATCCTAAGAAACAGACTATAGCTATAATTTGACCTAAGGCCGTAGGAAGGTGTTAATTGGAAAAAGCAAAATTCCTGAAACACCCACTTTTTTTTTATCAAAATTTGAAAAGTGGGGGTTTCAGGAAGACACCGTTCCGTAGTATGCTATTCAGAACGAACACGTGGTCTTCACAGGATCGATTTTTTCGAAATCCGTTTTGTTCATCGGTTAATACATCATTATCTTCCAAGTAGTTTGTAAGACGTTGGTTAGAATATGTACTTTCCGTTCAGAATTATGGTTGCATATGGTTTTTATTAGGGACATTTTGTAACCCCCTTGATGAATAATGTTTACAATTAAATAATTTCATCTAAATCTGGTATCTTATCAATAAATGAACGGATAAACACCTACGATTTTCAAAAATTTCAACTTTATAAAAAGCTTCACCCTAAACCACAAAACCTAATAAACTTTTAGATTAAACAGCATTTTCTGATAACACACCACAGCTCCCTAGATAACAGAGGTCAATATAAGGGTAGGGAACGGAAAACCGGCGACGGTATCTACACTAAATGCAATTCGCGTGTCTGATCTGACTACAAATGTCCTTGTATCTCGGAGACTCCAAAATATGGACAAACACCAATTGTGACTTATCACTGATAATCTATAATTCTTTGTCAAACCGTTTTAATGAGTTATCAGAAGTTTTTCTCCACTATCTGTATTGTCCTCATGTTTGAAATAACGCGATGACGAAGGCATGCAATGCTTGTCTTATCCCTTTCCCGCATACAGCAGATCTGTAGCAGATGATTTTGAAAATGAATGCGCACAAATATGATTAATCTCTTTAAAATAATAGTTTATATCTACATTAATTTCAGATTGGTTACAACGTTCGATACGTTCTACGGAGAATCAAAGAAACAGAAGGACTCACACAAATGGGGAAAGCAATGATATTGGTAGGTTATTTGAGTCATTTCTTTTCGCCAAACACCTCTGCAGCATACGATATTTGTCAATATTCTGGATAAAGGAGCAATTTTTTGTTCCTTTACACAAGTTTTTAAGTTATTGTTAAATATGAAAGAGCACACCGTTTCAATAAAGCCGTGATATATAAAAGAAAATATGGAAAATATTGTAGAAACTGACTTAAGTAAATACATGTATATCGAGTAAAAGCGGATTAGGAGTGGGTGATTATCCGATTATAGAGAACAACATTTGTCGTGTATTTAAGGATTAAATGATATACAGGATATCCCAGTCTTTCCACCTTTATCAAGTTCCGTATCATGAAGGCGTCCACATTTTGATCCGATCTCGATCTGCACGGTATGTTACTCAATGAAATTTGCTGAGGTAAAAGAGCCGTCGGTAGTAAACATCCATATACGGCTTCCTTAGACATTTTAATACATTTACAATCCCAAAGAGTGCAATGTGTTGCAACGCTATGGGGTAAAGTTTTCCCATCGTTCAATTGACTTTATCTTAGTATGTTTGTCATCGTTGTTTATGATTCACTTAACAGACGACGGCAACCGAAGTATGTAACATTTACCTTCATTGGGCGATACTTACAGTCTTCTAATTTGTTTTATGTATACATACAAGTATTACAAACACTTTGGTTTAGTGCAAAACCGTCGAGTTTACGTCAGGTTGTCAGTGGTCGGCAAAAGGCGAATTTTTTTCTGGGAAAAGGCACTGAACGGTCCAACAATCTAATTCGCTACTTCACTACAGTACTTACTCCTTAAGTTTCATGCATGGAAGATGGCATTCTAAATTGTTAATTTCTAACCGTGGGAAAGCAATGTCTGTGATAAAGCGAGAAGGGCTAAATATGCGATGGCACTAAAATGTACGAATTGTTAAAGGTGTGAATGTCCTGTTGCATACAATTGGTGAAACGTTAATTCTCTTTGCACAGAAAACCATCTATATTGTTGCAAGATGTTCATAATTAGAGTTGTATCGGAGAAGCATTACACTTTTTGTCTAAAAGTTGATATTTGAAATATAACTTTGTCTAGTTGACCTCTTCCAAGATTTGTCATAACGGCCATGTTTTATATAAACTTTTCCATTAGCTTAATGATCAGACTGTTAGGAAGCCTAAATGAAGGTCAAACCTTTTTCATTAGTTCAATAATCAGGCTGTGAGGAAGCCTAAATGAAGGTCAAACCTTTTGCATTAGCTCATTGATCAGGCTGTGAGGCAGCCTAAATGAAGGTTAAACCTTTTTCATTAGTTCAATGATCAGTCTGTGAGGAAGCCTAAATGAAGGTTAAACCTTTTTAATTAGCTCAATGATCAAGCTGTGAGGAAGCCTAAATGAAGGTCAAACCTTTTTTTTTTATTAGCGCAATGATCTTCGGCATGAAAGTCTAATACGTAACTCTTACATTGAATTGAAAAAAGAAAGATATTAAAATCAATGTCATTTATTTGTATTATTTCAGTTGAGGGAGACGGATTATTACACAGTTTCAAGGAACAGAAAGCCTCCACAGACTGCTGTTTTAATGGAGGACTCTGCATTATGAACACGTTCTGTCATTGTCCAGAGTAAATATCCGACACGAATAGCCTACATTGATATAACAGACTTTCTGAAATATTATTTGAGCTGGAATAAAAATAATCGAGAGAAAGAATGTGGGAAATCGAGAAGTTAATAATATTTCCTTTATATACACCCTCATAAAGAACATTAAATCAATGCACATCTAAACTGCAACTGTATAAGTGTATTAATGTAGTTGATAACATGCTGTAAACTATTCTAAAGGAACACGTTTAATTATTTATTTACTTCACTTAAGAATTTTACATTTATGTATTGACGTGTTAATTTATTTATTTATCATTTTGTAGAGGCTTTCACGGTCGTTATTGTGAGCATAAGACACGTGACCGTTCATGCGGATCAATTCAGCACGGAACATGGATTGCGAAAGGCTGCTTTTTGTGTCACTGTTTTGATGGGAAAATGAGATGCAAGACAACAGAGATCCTGGATTGTGGTAAGTAACCTATTCACTTTTAAACAATAAGATGAGGTTATTCAGGAGAAATAGAATGTATGTATAGTTTTACTGCAAGAAAGAACTGCATTGGCACAAAGTTCACGAAGTAAGCAAGAACAAGTGGCAAGAAAATATCAAGCCAGTGGGACCCCTGGTTTACTCGACTTGCAACTTGAAGGAACTTTCGTTTAATAACACCTTGCCTAAGACGTTTTAAACACATTATTAATAACTCATTTAATCGTAATAAAAAATAATTTGTCATTGGAGTACAGTAATCTGTTTAAGATGCAAAGGCATATAGACAACAAAAACAATAATCCGAATTAATTGTTATTTCCTTCTGATTTCAGAGTCCATTTCATATGTACACGGCAAGGAATCCTCTCCTGCTTTTCAAGTTGACGTTGACAAGAAATTCGCAGACTACGAGCGATTCTATGACGTATCCGATGATGACATCACGAACTCACCCACATCCGGTACATCCGTTCCGGTTCCGGTCAGCATTAGTGGAATTGTAATCCTTGTCTTGATAGGTCTAACGAACGGATCCTGAGCAGCAACGCGTCAATATGCTGAGTTATGCAGGACAAATACATTCAATCATGACGAATGACAACGCTTCTGTGGTCTTCTTAGGATTCGGAAAGGGAGGTAATCAGTTGGTGGTGAGGACGAACCTGCGATGTGAAGCTAAAAACGGTTCGTGACAAAGGTGGGGATGAGTGATATTGGGTCGGTCTCTTGATTGAGACACGGTGGATTGAGCTGTGTAGTTTCAATGTGGTGCACAAACTGCACTCAACCTAGGCTTGTCAGACATAAACATGGAATACTAGAGTGAATATAGAGATCAATAAACATTGTTGGAAAACAAGAAATTGCTCTTTCTATATTAAGTATCATTACCCCACCATGTTTCAGTATGTTGCACAAGCGACAATCAACGTATGCTGTTCAGACATTAACATGAATTACTCGAGGGGATATAGATATCGTCAGAATTGCGGGAATACAAGAAATTGCTCTTTCTATATTAAGTATCATTTCCCTACAATGTTTCAGTGTGGTGCAAAAACGACCATCAACATAGGCTTGTCAGATATTAACATGAGATCGTCAAATATTGCGGGAATACAAGAAATGCTCTGTCTATATTAATGTTACATTTCACCACACTGTTACAGAAGTCGTCTGCTGAACAAGACGACATAATTCATCTACTTCAGGAAATGGTAAATAACGACGTGACGTTGATCAATATGAGATGAAATGATGAAACCTGCAATCTCAGAATGATAATTATTTATAATGAGCATACGTACTCTGTAACAAGGAGTAAATTGTTGAAAGATTGTAATTTTGTTATTTTCATTTAGAATATTCGGTTAAAAAATAAAATCAGTTTAAACATACTTCAGCGGCGTCTTTATTTCAAGCTCTTTCCCATTTGCAAATTAATTTTGATGCATCTGTAGCATCATTTTAAACATACTTCAGCGGTGTCTTTGTGTATGTAATTCTATGTCATACCCTTTCCCATTTGCAAATGCATTTTGACACATCTGAAGCAAACAACTTTTGATATTATTGTGGAAAAAGGAAAAATGCTCATAATGAGCAATTTCTCATTTTCAACGAAGTTTTAAACTCTAGTCAATAATTAATCTTACCTTGCCAGGATGTTTTCAAAGTCGTCTGATGAATTGTTGCTGTATTTTGAAAGGGGTAGACAATATTATTACCTTTTAACATGCATAGAACATGATCAAACACCACATTTGATTAATAGCGACTTGACCGATCAACAAGGCTGGAATTCCATTTGGATCACCTTACTCGAAAGTTGGCATTATGAAAAGTTTTTCAGTTATCAAACGGCGGACAGATAACCTAATCATGTGTTTCCCGGCTTTCTCGCACACGTTCTTCAATCACCATTCTTCAAAGACACCGGGCTACATAGACTATTTTAGCCCAGTTGTGTAATACGAATACGGCCAGTAACAATGACTGATAAATCACCGTAAAGAATCAATGACCGGAGTCGAGGTCCGAACTTACGCGCTTTAATGAGTCGCTATCAAAGCTGGACGTTTATTAATGGCATTTCCGATCTATGACATATACGGTTGGTGTTAAGTCATTGCCAATCTTAAAAGTTGTTTAAGCCAAATTTATATTTATTTACTTCCATATTTCCATATTTGTCTATTTGATGTTTTCAGAGTCGTTTGATAGCCCCGGGCACAACGGATCGTACGACATTTTGTCGTGGTAGAACCATACAATATTTCTCGTGACCAGATCTTGCAGCATGTCCGGAATCTATTTCGAGTGGTCACAAGGGAACAGAACATGTGGTGGGTTTGTCGCAAGTCAGTCGTGCGACCATCGGGAGCTGTCAGGAATTTTCGGAGGGGGGTGGGGGGCTTTTTTTCATGTGATCAGGTTGACGTTCACTCGTTGGATACGCGTGCGTCAGTCGTTCGACTGTCGCACGAATGTCACGGGTCACTCGAGGGACTCTCGCACGTCCGTTATCTGACTATATTACGAGGCCCGGTCCAATTCTTGCATCATAGTACTTTACTGCCCAAAACATCAGGCGCCTCTCGATCCACGGTCCACCAACGTCGGGGTTTTCGCCGGTTCCGTGGCTGCTCTCGGGCCCGGATTAACGCCAACAGCACTATATTATGCTCTTGCTGGTTTCCGTCTGACGCACCCTCAGCAGGGCCAGGAATAGTCAACCTCTTATTCCAAACGTTCATTCGCCCAAGCTATATACCCATCAAAAACGGAAATATGTTGCATGGCTAACGCACGACATATTCGCAATGATGTGAAAGCTTCTTACGAAATATGATATTTGTGAGACAATCTTGGAACTGTCGTTAGATTGTTTAACTAAAATAAATGCTTCTAGTACCCACGTCAAGATATTTATCGGACGACTGACTCATGACAGTCACAAGACAAAGATACCACAACAAAAATCGTCGAACAAAAAAGTTCATGTCCAATTTTACCTCACGACGGCATGTCGATGCCGCTATGCTCAAAATGTTGTAGGACTACCTTGCGACGACCCCCGATGGCCAACTATTTGTCCAAATTTTCTGTCGTATCGTGGCACAAGTGTGTCGTGGATTCGTTGTGACCAAGTCAATAGCTATTTTTAAACAAGGGAAAGGTTAACAGACAGACAAAACAAGAAGGATATGTTCGCTTTTAGCAATATCTCCACTTTTCAAAATGTTTCCAAAAATCGTTTGATGCAGAGGTATCCCAATCGTCAGTATCATGGGAAAATCTAACTTTATTGTTACTTGCACTGACGTCAGACAAATAGTTTTCCATCGTTTTATATCTTTCCGACTATACAGTTCAAAAGTATTGGAGAAAATACAATTAAAGCATCCGATATTGATTAATGGTTATATCCGATATTGATTAATGGCTATATCCAATATTGATTAATGGCTATATCGAGATTGATTAATGGCTATATCCAATATTTATTAATGGCTATATCCAATATTGATTAATTGCTATATCCAATATTGATTAATGGCTAAATCCGAGATTGATTAATGGCTATATCCAATATTGATTAATGGCTATATCGAGATTGATTAATGGCTATATCCAATATTTATTAATTGCTATATCCGATATTGATTAATGGCTATATCCAATATTGATTAATGGCTAAATCCGAGATTGATTAATGGCTATATCCAATATTGATTAATGGCTATATCGAGATTGATTAATGGCTATATCCAATATTTATTAATGGCTATATCCAATATTGATTAATGGCTATATCCAATATTGATTAATGGCTATATCCAATATTAATTAATGGCTATATCCAATATTGATTAATGGCTATATCCGATATTGATTAATGGCTATATCCAATACTAATTAATGGCTATATCCAATATTGATTATAGGCTATATCCAATATTGATTAATGGCTATATCGAGATTGATTAATGGCTATATCCGATATTGATTATAGGCTATATCCAATATTGATTAATGGCTATATCCGAGATTGATTAATGGCTATATCCAATATTGATTATAGGCTATATCCAATATTGATTAATGGCTATATCCGAGATTGATTAATGGCTATATCCGAGAATGATTAATGGCTATATCCGATATTCATTAATGGCTATATCCAATATTGATTAATGGCTATATCCAATATTGATTAATGGCTATATCCAATATTGATTAATGGCTATATCCGAGATTGATTAATGGCTATATCCAATATTCATTAATGGCTATATCCGATATTCATTAATGGATATATCCGAAATTGATTAATGGCTATATCAATTATTGAAGTGTATGTTTTGAGAGACAACCATTTTATGAAAATAAAATCGGAAAGGTCATTTATTTAAACATGTCCTGATTTTATCAGAAATCTCCATCTGTAAACAGAAATAAACTTGAAAACAAAACACAATATATAACCATTATCATTTATCTTGATCAATAGCATCACAAAGAAAGGTTCAATGAAATGACCGCCCAAATACTTTCTGAAACTTTATAAACACCTATTGATATTCTTTGTAACTAGGACGTATTTATCTACGTTCATGGTTGTAACATCTACAAAAAAACCGGAATCATAGATAGATATTTTTTATTCAGGAAAAAGGGTTATTTGCCCAACATACCACATACATATTACACTTTTGTTTTAATAAAGTCAAATGGTAGACTAACAAAAATAAATGTTTAGAAATATCCAGAAAAAAATAATATTTCCCCCGTTTGAATGAAAAACGGCTTCATTGAAGAAGGTGGTGCAATTTCGCAATTTCAACATTGATTTTCATTTTAATGATGCAACTGAAACAGAATTAATCTACATAATTATTTTCATTTCTTATTTCAAAACCTTTGTAAACAAATATGGCCAAATGTTTAACTATATTTTCATTTTCAGATTTAAGTAATTCAATATATTCATACTTGGATATTTCCAAAAATATGTTTAGTGCTTGTCTGGAAACTGCAGATCATTTAACATCATGTCATACACATGTTTAATATATGTATCCATCTGTATACCTAGTCATTTTAAACTAATAGTTTACTACTCTAATTACTCTCTTAAGTTTGAGTGGATATCTACCAAGTTCTCCATAAACAAAAGTATTTTGAGTTTGTGACCTTAACCCAAGTACTTGTTTGCAAAGTGTAAATGAATCCTTCCTAATCTAACTACCTCATTCATACCCCAATACCTCACACCCATAAGATAATATTGGTTCTATAAGATAAGTATATTTGAAGGACTGTGGAAAGCATTGTGGGAAGATGGGGATTATTCTGGTTTTGAACTGATTTTCCTTTTCCCCCATACAGCAGCGAATTCTGGAATCTCTACAGTTTGAGGGAAATCGATATAATATGGAAATAACATTTAAATGCCCAATTCCACTCTTATTTGGAAATTACCATTTGGCATTTACCATCTAAAATTCCCTTTTTCACTCAATCTATTCGTGTGGTTTTTATGCGGCTGAATACCTCCGTTTATTGTCATGCCCAGGTTTCAGGAAGTGTAAATTTGTAAATTTTTTGAGCTGCCCTCTGTTTTTTTCAAAATGGAAAATTGTCTTGATTGTCCAGGGATCAGTTAAATACGTTTCACAACAAGTTAAACAGTATGCACATTATACAAAGTAAACGTACACAATGTAAAGTTTCAATCCATGAAGTTGTATACAAAATTTAGAAATTTAAGTTAGACATAAGGATCTAAATGTTTCTTTGAAATATATGGAAAACGAGTAGCATGAAAGCGGGTAGCTCAAAAACCTTTTGAGAAAATCCCTGCAATGAAAAATACGGAAATACGGCTGTCGTGCATCGTCAACATTTTCCCTAGTTAACACTTTACAGGCTACATTTTGCATCGGATCTTCATGAAAGTTTATCAGAACATTCATCTCCATCAAATCTTGGACAAGTTTGAAACTGGGCCATTTGAGGTCAAAAACTAGGTCACTAGGTCAAATTGAAGAAAATCGTGTTAACACACTGGAGGCCACATTTTCAACTTGAGCATGTTGAACTTTATCAGAATATGTGTATTAATGATATCCAGGTCAAGTTTGAATATGGGTTACATTGGGTCAGAAACTTGGTCACTAGGCCAAATTGAAGGAAATTCTTGTTGACTATTTAGAAGCATATTTTTGGGCTACAGCAGCTTGAAATTTGGTGGTCAGAATTATATCTAAATGATATCTAGATCAAGTTTGAATATAGGTCATGCCGGGTTAAAAACTAGGTCACTAGGCCAAATTGAAGGAAAATTTTGTTAACACTCTGGATACTGCATTTTTAGCTT
>JASEVX010000001.1:133237213-133546664 GCA_031761405.1 Serripes groenlandicus | reverse complement strand
GGGGGGGGAGAGACAGACAGACAGACAGACAGACAGACAGACAGACAGACAGACAGACAGACAGACAGACAGAGACACAGAGAGAACTCAGAACTCAGAACTCAGAATTTTTATTAGTACATAAAGGCCTCTGGCCCAAAATACATAACATTTGGATTATAAGTCCAATATTCATACAATTTTGTTATGTCCTTGCATATTTAAATTATTAACAGTTTTAACAGAAGTAAATGTGCTGATAAGATTAATTTATTATCAATATCTCAATTTTGTTATTTCCCTTTGGAAGCATTTGTGA
Organism: Serripes groenlandicus; assembly: GCA_031761405.1. Lineage (NCBI taxonomy): Eukaryota > Metazoa > Mollusca > Bivalvia > Cardiida > Cardiidae > Serripes > Serripes groenlandicus. Next base: position 133,546,366 of record JASEVX010000001.1, on the reverse strand, counting down.
ATAATTGTATGGTCTTTTTCGGTCAGCTATAACTTTTCATACATATTCCTCGATCAAAATTGTCCCCAATGCTATTTGAACTCTTCAGTTATGAAAACATTGTTAGAAAGAGATTCTTCTTTCTAGAATTTCACAGTTATACATGTCATATAACTGTTTGAATTTGTTTTCATACATATAGTTGATATAAGATTCCATGTAACAAACACATTATTTAAAACAAGCAGAAATTCATTTTAATGGATTTGAGGAAACCATCTGAGCATGTACACAGACCCAAACACACGCATATGTATAAACATACATACCAAATATATATGTATGTATATATATGTGCTTTCTTCTCTTGCAGACCTATGTTTGATTATATTTTAACAATAACTGATAGATGTAAGTACTTAATAGTTTTATTCTCCTAAAGTCGGTTACCTTAAGAAGGTTGTACAGTTCAAAGGTACTATCACTTTTATCATACCACGAGGAAAGATATTGTGCTCGTATCTCTGCGTATTTTGGACAGGTGAAAAATATGTGATATTCATCCTCCACAGTACTATAGTTTTGGGTTTCCTGACAATGTAGACAGATTCTGTTGCTTCTAGCTAGGTTTTGATGTCGCCCCGTTTCAATTCTAAATGTATGACTAGAACAACGAAATTTAGCTAATGCTTTTCTAAGCGGGTATTTAATATCCGTGTTTAAATATGTTTCAGGGGTTAGAAGAGTTTTAAATTGCTTATAAAAGAGACACAGAGAGAGAGATGAGAGAGAGAAAGAGAAGAATAGTGTATATGTTTCTTCATCCTGATATTTTGATTTCGGAATAATGGTTAATTAGAAAATCTTAACGAGATTGTAATTTTATACCAACATCTACACACGGAAAACTCTTGGTGCGAAATTTCAGGGCTCTTTTGCACCGTTCATGTTTGATCGTTTACGTGATTAAGAGAAAAATGTTGTTTGTAATGTACGTCTATACACGCGTGCAGTCATAAAGTTGTTACATTGAAGATATTATTTTAATTTGACGTATATCGACAATTCAATATAGCTCTCGCACTAAATGAGCTGTATTCGGGGAACTTGTTACTTTTTTTTCGGATAGATCTCCCGAGTTATCTGATGCTAGATAAAATTCATTTAAATTCATTATATATACAAACACGCGACGAGGAGATGCAGTAGCCATGTAGTAATGAGATTTGACTGGCTGGCTGGTATGTATAGTACATAACTTCAAACAAATGTCATCCGTAAAATGAGGATGTGTCATGCACAGCACCCAGATACAATCTCCAAAGTTCAAGGTCACACTTTGGGCTCAAACCATGTGTTCTTCTTTTTTTCAATATAAGAATTTCCACCTCTACGGCAACTTAAGTGATTTCACAATATGCTTTTATGACCGTCTTGAAATCATTCTGTCGCAGAACTTCTAGATGTATATGCATGTACAACAAATAGGTCTGTCAAGTGAGCATGCCATTAGCCATTTAGCTGACCATCAAGATCGAATACCATGCTGGCTGACCATTCAAAATCGAGTACTATGCTGACGGACCATTCAGGTTGCTATTCGGCTGATCATTCATAGTTGTATTACCATGCTGGCTGACTGTTCAGCTTACCTTTCAAAATCGAATACCAGTCTGGGCGACAAGTCTAATACCATGCTGGCTGGCCATTAAGCTTATCAAAATCAAAATTCAAAATCGAATACCATTCTTGGTGACCATTCAGCTTGCCATTCAAAGTCATTCATTTGACCATTCAAAATCGAATACCTTGCTGGCTGACCATTCAGCATGGCATACGACTTTAAATGGTCAGCTGAAAATGTTCTTCGTACGATTGCTCGTACGTACTGACGAATGAACGGCACCAAAACTATAAGCCTTTTCCCCAACGGGGGCCATGAACTCATTTGGCCAATTGAGTCACAGCCCAGTACCTGGTTTTCGTATGACTTCTGTTATATCATCAGTTTGATCAAAGTGTATGCGAGCTGTATTCGACTTTGCATATGCTTTCTTTCGTATACAGCTCGCATGCTATTCAACGAATAGAGCTACCCCGGGGAGATATATTCGAAGTAAGCTTGATCAAAAGTGTATGCGAGCTGTATTTGACTTTGCATATGCTTTTATCGTATACAGCTCGCTTGCTTTTTACAGAATAGAGCTACCCGGGGGAGCTATATTCGAAGTGAGCTCTATAGGGTGTGACATCGCCTTCACTATGTGAGAAGAATCCAAACTTAGTGAGAAACGAATACAATAATAAACCAGTCATTATTTTCAGCAAATGCGTCAAAAGTGTACCGTATCTGGAAAAGGAAGATTTTTTTTTAAAAGATTACACGCACTATTCAACGGAATCTGTGTATGCTTTTCGCCGCTTTGTCTCATGAAACATCTAGTAAATGGTTTAATTGTTAGCAAACAAAGATTTGGTGGAACAGTGTTTGTAATCTGATTTTTTGTAAATGGTTAAATTGTTAGCAAACAAAGACTCGGTGGAACAGTGTCTGTAATTTGATCTCTTGTAAATGGTTTAATTGTTAGCAAACAAAGACTCGGTTGAACAGTGTTTGCAATTTGATTTCTTGAAAATGGTTAAATTGTTAGAAAACAAAGACTCGGTGGAACCGTGTCTGCAATTTGATTTCTTGAAAATGGTTAAATTGTTAGAAAACAAAGACTCGGTGGAACCGTGTCTGTAATTTGATCTCTTGTAAATGGTTTAATTGTTAGCAAACAAAGACTCGGGGGAAGAGTGTTTGTATTCTGATCTCTTGAAAATTGGTTAAACTGTTACCATACAAAGACCCGAAGGGGTGGGGGGGGGGGGGGGGGGGGGGGGGGGGGGTGTCTGCATTCGGATCTTCACCTTCGTTTCCCTGATACAGACCACTTTTGACACCTTTGCTGAAAACAAAATAAAATAACATTGCGAAGAAGTACTTCCTTTTTCTATATGTTTCGGAAATCGTTGTAATTCCAGTTATTAATGTAGAACTAATTAAGAAATTAAACTTTTAGTACAATCATAGGGAAACAATTAAAACACTTTAAATTAATTTTTAAATTGATTTCCGCAATCAGGAAAGTGTTACTGAAATCGTGGACGGCTAATTTGCATGATTATGGCAATTTGAACACCTGAAAGAAATTCTCGACCAATCAGAAGCCTGGAAAAGAATAATGTTTGTCAACACCAGCACGTGCCTATCACCTTTATAAACCAGCAAAAATCTTGTAAAATCAAATCAGTTTTGATCGATCTATTAATCGGTTGTGTTAACACACTTGTAATAATTGTTCATACTTGGATTTAAATCAAGATATTGGTGTTAATACGCAATATTAGAAAAATACAAGACTTCATACGTTTGTGTGGGATTTTATCACCACGATCGGAAAAATAAAGGAGAGTTATTGATATGTTGAAAGGGTATGTGAACTGTATAATTTATTTCATCTTTTCTTGCAATTTATCAGTAAACTCAAAATAGAGGAGATAATCGCATAATACGTAATGGGAAACATCAAGAAATACACTTTTGCGACTTTCATATTTAAGTAGCTGGCTCCATAGAAAATACTTACAAATGGAGTTAGACAAATTATATTTTCTAAAATGTTTTCAACGGCTATGTGTTACAGGGGCGTCAATATCCACCTGCATCAAAGACAATGTGTTGGTTTTAGAATTAAATATTGCATGGTTAACCAATTTCATATATTATTCAGTATCCTTTTCTGTGATTTATTATTTGCAGTTTTCATAAACCGTAATATTTACTTTCTTCTTATTCATTTCAGAATTGCTGTTTGCGCACTGGTAGCTTCTATTATGATAGAATATTCATCTGCAGGTAATACTTGAATTTATCCCAAAGTGTCTTCTCTCCAACACCCCCCACACACACACTAATCCTATAATACAGTAATAAACCACGTTATTATAACAATCGAGGACCTGTCATACCCATCTTCAGCATCATATACACGGAAGCATGTCGATTTCTCCAATATTGTATGTTCATATTTCACCATTGGGATCTTCTTCAATTATCAATTTAGTGTCATATTGGGTTTATTTTAACTTTTTTCGTGATGTTAAAACCTTTGAGCGATATATATAATAATATAATATATTTGTGACTCTGCCTCAAATCATACTGTGTCGATGCTGGTGAGCCAGATTGTTGGAAACAACTTCCTATCATGTCCTACACTGATTAAACGGGTGTAAAACTTCAGACTAATCGTTTTTCAAAACAGTAGGTGATATATCACATCAGCTTAAAACCTATTCGGTGCTCTTCCACACAAATTATATCTTAATCACTAAGAAGCCACGTGTAAATTGCGTAGATATTTAGATATATCACAAGCCACTTGTTATTCGACGTTTGAGTTCAGAGCAGAACATTTATTCTCAAGATTTTTATCAACAAAAAAGGGTTACATGTGATATATGTACTTTTTAAAGTAGAAGAATAAAAATTGGTAAATTAATTAACTAATTAAGATGGGGGCCAATTTTAGTTTCATAGGGTTTAATTGAATTGAATAAATGTATTTTTTGACCCTCCTTGAAAAACAATACCAATTGATTAAACATCATTTTCTGATAACACACCATAGCTCCTAAGATAGCAGGGGTATATTTTAGGGTAGGGAAAACGGCGACATAATCTTAACTTAATGCAATTCGAGTGTCAGATTTGACGGGAAATATCCTTGTATTTCGGAACCTCCAAACTATTGAAATCACTGAACAAAAAAAAGGAACACCCCTATAAATAATTGTTTACTTATTGAAAAGACATTGCTCATTTTACACAATGTTTTCAAAAGAGGTTTCAGGTGTGCTACAGATGCTTCAAAATGCTTCTGTAAGTGGGAAAGGGTTTGTCTGGATCTAACTATGCTGTCTTCCTGCAACTTGTCATTGTGCATGGCTATTTAAAAAGTTGTGCATATCTTCGAACTAATCTTTGCTACACAATTATAACTCATTAGAGAACAGTGTAGACAAAGCTTAGTGTTCATGAACGAGCATGCTTATCTTAGTATTCAGAGAACGCAACTGTATGCAGTCGTGCATAAACAAAATTAAAGTATTAATTACGGTCACGTATATCAGGATAAGGGTTAACATTGGAACTAGTTGATCTTTTTGTCTTCCTAGCAGCCATTTAATAAACTGCGATTATTAACATTTAGACAATAATTAGCTTGGTTATTTGTGATAATGTCATCAATTATAATCAGATCACGTCTTCTTGTTTATACGTAAAAGATCAAATTAAGATGAAATCTACAAGTTTTCAACGTATTGACAGCGCGCGTGCATTCCACCAGGCTAACAATAATACAATACAATACATATACTTAATGACCTCATAAAAACATCAACTACGAGTCATTTAATTATAAATTAAATGTAGGTAGCTGGACAGAACAGTTTTTGCTTTTATTCTTTTTCTAATATTAATTTAATTTATTTTAAATTTCAGATTGGCTAGAACGTACGATAGGCCTACGGTCTACGGAGAGCCAAGGACATAGAAGGACACACACAAATGAGGAAAGCAACGATATTGGTAGGTTGTTTAGGTCATATCTTTTCCAATATGCAGACGACTTCAGACACTCGCAGCAGACGATATTTGTGATTTTTCTGGGAAAAGGAGCGATTACACAAAATGAGAAATGCCTTTACTTAGACAATATGTTCAATTCTGTTTATGAATAAAGGAGCCCCGTAGGTCCATCGTATGAATGAGCCAATCGTTCTACTAATGCCTTGACATATATATATATAAGAAACTGTTGGACATATTTGCAATGTAAATATATCCAGCAAAAGTAGTGGATGATTATACAGAACAACATTTGTCGGATGTTATGATGTCATAGGATATACACATCCCAGCCATTTCAAATTTTACCATAATTTCTTGTTTGCCATCTCTGTCTATGAGTAGTTTATCACGGCAACACAAATATGTTACAGTTTCCTTCATAGGGCGATATTTAGTCTTTCAATTTTAAATTATCGGTTAAGAAAATGAAAAACATACACGTTAAATAATTCAAGCACATTAGTCATGGTAAAACCACAGAATGTTCGCCATGTTGTCAGTGGTTGACAAGAGTCAATTGTATCCGAGAAAATGTTACTGACATTTCTGGAAATCTGTTTGTCTTCTTTCCCCTTATAATTATCAGCCTGGAAGATTCATTTACAGCATAGTCTTAGTGAAAACTAATTCCTTGTATGATTAGACAATAGAAATTGTGATTTCGATGATTTTATAGTGACAATCTAAAACATCAATGACACTTGAGTTTAAACACAAAACGTGTAAAACTGTTAAACACACAACTTCAAGTGATAGTTCAACTCAGTCGGGGTTGAGTGCCCGATATCACACCAGAATAGCCCACCAATCACACTTAGCTGTCACTTTTGATTAGCACGGGAAAAACTTCGATGATCGTCATGTAAGGTTCGTAATTGGATTTAAAATATAAGAAATGATTGTGCGGATTGTCTTATATATTCACAAATCAAGTTAAAATAAATGGCATTACTTGAGATGTTACGTGAGAAGAATGTTTCGATCCCTTGACATCTTACCATGCTGCTAACAGCGTTAACCCTTTAAAATTAATGACAATTACAAATACGTTACATGCTTGTTTCGTCAGCGTCAATGGCGGTTGTTCTATCATACGGCAAACTTGAAAGATTCTGATCAGGGTGCGCGGATGCGCAAGCTGATCCGGAACTTCATAGTTCGAAAGAACAAGAAGAGTGATTATCGCATTACGTGGCCAAAAATGTCACAATCTTTTCTCTAGCTTTGATTGATATTTGACATTCAAAAAACACCATTTAACTCTTACATTGAATTGAAAAAAATAAATATAACAATCAATTTAATTGTTTGTATTTTTCAGTCGATGGAGACGGATTATTACACAGTTTCAAGGAACAGAAAGCTTCCACAGACTGCTGTTTTAATGGAGGACTCTGCATTATGAACACGTTCTGTCATTGTCCAGAGTAAGTATCCGACTTGAATAGCCATCTCTTGTTAAAAATGGACGCTCTGCAATTATATTTGAACTGAGGAAAAAACATGAGAACAATACTGTGGGTTAAAGAGAAATTGATTCTATTCAGTTTATATGTAGTATACACCCTTTTGAAGAACAGTGCTTCACCGTACATCTACATTACAACTGAATGTATGCAGTGATGAAGTTGATAAAAGGCTTTGAACTGTTGTAAAGGAATATATTTAATTATTTATTTACTTTACTGAAATTATTTATTACCTTTTCGTGTATCTATATATGTTTTTAATTTGTCTTTTTGTAGAGGCTTTCACGGTCGTTATTGTGAGCGTAAAACACATGACCGTTCATGCGGATCGATTCAGCACGGAACATGGATTGCGAAAGGCTGCTTTTTGTGTCACTGTTTTGATGGGAAAATGAGATGCAAGACAACAGAGATAAAACATTGTGGTAAGAAATTTATACCAGACATTATATATATAAAATACATTAGCAACAACATATTATCGTACAATGCGATGAGATTATTTAGTAGAAATAAAATGTTAGCATCGTTTACTCGACATGCATCTTATAGGAACTTTCGTTTAATAACAGTTTACCTAAGGCATTTTCTTTGATACCCTAATAACTCATAATTAATTATTTATTTATCTAAAATTAACTAGATTATTTGCTATTTGAATACTTCGGGGTTACATTTTTTAAGTTACAATGAGACAATATGACAAAGAATCCGAGTTTATTTATTTATTTCCTTCTGACTTCAGAGTCCATTTCATACGTACAAGGCAAGGAATCATCTCCTGATTATCAAGTTGATGTTGACAAGAAATTCGCAGACTACGAACGATTCTATGACGTATCCGAAGATGACATTACTAACTCACCAACTTCCGGTTCATCGGTTCCAGTTCCGGTCAGCTTCAGTGGAATTATGGTCCTGGTCTTGATAGTACTCAAGTACGGATCCTGAGCAGCAACACGTCAATATGCTGAGTTATGAAGGAATACTAAAATCGAATCATGACGAATGACAACGCTTCGATGGTGTTCGTACGGCTGGCGGTGGTGATGTCGAGCCTACCACGTGAAGAAGGGATTCGTGACAATGGTGGACAAGAGTGAGAATGGGTCAGAGAAGTCGTGCCACTAGACCTTGTACATCTTGTTTCAAAATTGATTCCGTCAATTTTGCTTTAAAGTGATCAATTCATGAAGATCATATGTTAATATTTTGCAAAATAGTTTGATGTTTGAAAATAAATAAAACCTTACAGTTTCCGGAAACGACTTTAATAGATTGCCTGTTTGGAAGTCCGAAAACATTGCCATAAATGTCAAGATAATTTAACGTATGGTTATCATACAATTTCTTTAAAAAAAAAACATTACTGGGAATATAAGAAATTGATCGTTTTTGGCAATATCTCTTTTTTCCACAATGTTTTCAGAAGTCGCATGCTACTAAAAACCACAGGAGTCGTCTACTTCAGGGGAGAGGTAAGTGGCAACGTGACGATGATCATTATGCACGAAAATTACGTAACAAATTAACTGGGGTCTACCAGTTTCGGTACTATTTTTGTTGAGCAATCTCAGAATGATAGATATTTATACGTTGAGAATACGCATTGAGTAACATGAGTATTTTGTTGAAAAAATTGTTGTTGAATTATGTTATTTTCGATGAATATTCAGTAAAAAATAAAATCTGTTCAAACATGCTTCAGTGGTATCTTTATAATCTTATCCAACACATATATTGTAGTTTAAACCGTTCCCATTTGCATATGCATTTAGACGCATCTGCAGCAAACAACTTTTGAAAACATTAAGGCAAAAGGAGAAATTACTCTTGGATTTTCAGATCTATTAAATAGTTTCATTTATAAATTATCGATATTTTGACAGGATGTTTACGATGTCATCTAGTTCATATAAGCTGTATGTAGGAAAGCGGGGTTATTAAAGAAAATTACCTTTCTATCAAACCTCATAATTGATTCACTGCGACTAGCATGCTCGACAGAATAGTATTATCCGAAAGCCAACATTATCGACAGTTTCAGTTATAAAACGGCGGAAAATTTCCCTAATATGCACAATAACTTCACAGACGTTTCTCGCACGATAACTTCACATACCTTTCTCGCACGATAACTTTACAGATTTTTCTAGCACGATAACCTCACAGACCTGTTTCTTGCACGATAACTTCACAGACCCGTTTCTCGCTCGATAACATCACAGACGCGTTTCTTGCACGATAACTTCAAAGACGTTTCTCGTACGATAACTTCACAGACCTTTCTTACACGATACCTTTACAGATTTTTCTACCACGATAACTTCACAGACCCGTTTCTCGCACGATAAGTTCACAGACTCGTTTCTTGCACGATAACTTCACAGACCCGTTTCTCGCACGATAACTTCACAGACCCGTTTGTCGCTCGATAACTTCACAGACCCGTTTCTTGCACGATAACTTCACAGACCCGTTTATTGCACGATAACTTCACAGACCCGTTTCTTGCACGATAACTTCACAGACCCGTTTCTTGCACGATAACTTCACAGACCCGTTTCTTGCACGATAACTTCACAGACCCGTTTCTTGCACGATAACTTCACAGACCCGTTTCTTGCACGATAACTTTACAGACCCGTTTCTCGCTCGATAACTTCACAGACCCGTTTCTCGCTCGATAACTTCACAGACCCGTTTCTTGCACGATAACTTCACAGACCCGTTTCTTGCACGATAACTTCAAAGACGCGTTTCTCGCTCGATAACATCACAGACCCGTTTATTGCACGATAACTTCAAAGACCCGTTTCTCGCTCGATAACTTCACAGACCCGTTTCTTGCACGATAACTTCACAGACCTTTCTTCTCAGTCAACTGACTACCTTTCCACATAGACAGTTTTAGATTGTTGCTGGACGAATGAGCTAATCAAAATGACTCGTCTATCACCGGAAAGAAGGGGTGTGCAACAAGACCCTGTCCATTAGAGTCAGAACCCATACACCTAATGACTTGATACCTAAATAAGAATGCAACAATACCCCTGATCACTAGACTCAAACTTCATATCCTTAATTCCGAATGCCTAAATAAGAATGCAACAAGACTCCTGTCTATTAAACTCAAACTTCATATTCTTAATGACGTTATGCATAAATATTAATGCACCAAGATCCCTGTCCGTTAGACTCAAACTTCATATCCTTAATAACGTAATGCCTTATAAGAATGCACGAAGACCCCTGTTTGCTAGACTCAAACTTCATATCCTTAATAACGTAATGCCTAAATAAGAATGCACGAAGACCCCTGTTTGCTAGACTCAAACTTCATATCCTTAATAACGTAATGCCTTATAAGAATGCACGAAGACCCCTGTTCGTTAGACTCAAACTTCATATCTTTAGTGACGTAATGCATTAATAAGAATGCACGAAGACCCCTTGTCCGTTAGACTCAAACTCCATATCCTTAATGACGTAATGCCTAAATAAGAATAACACAACACCCCTGTACGTTAGACTCAAACTTTATATCCTTAATAACGTAATGCCTTAATAAGAATGCACCAAGACCCCTGTCCGTTAGACTCAAACTCCATATCCTTAATAACGTAATGCCTTAATAAGAATGCACCAAGACCCCTGTACGTTAGACTCAAACTTTATATCCTTAATAACGTAATGCCTTAATAAGAATGCACGAAGACCCCTGTCCGTTAGACTCAAACTTCATATCTTTAGTGACGTAATGCCTAAATAAGAATGCAACAAGACCCCTGTCCGTTAGACTCAAACTTCATATCTTTAGTGACGTAATGCCTAAATAAGAATGCACGAAGACCCCTGTCCGTTAGACTCAAACTTCATATCCTTAATAACGTAATGCCTAAATAAGAATGCACGAAGACCCCTGTCCGTTAGACTCAAACTTCATATCTTTAGTAACGTAATGCCTAAATAAGAATACCACAAGACCCCTGCCAGCTAGACTCAAAATACATATCCTTAATAACGTAATGACTTAATAAGAATGCAGTAGGACCCCTGCTAGACTCAAACTCCATATCCTTAAGGACGTAATTCCTAAATAAGAATGCAACAAGGCCCCTGTCCGTTAGACTTAAACTTCATATCCTTAATGACGTAATGCATAAATAAGAATACACGAAGACCCCTGTCTGCTAGACTCAAACTTCATATCCTTAATGATGTAATGCCTTAATAAGAATACCACAAGACGCCTGTCCGTTAAACTTAAACTTCATATCCTTAATGACGTAATGCCTAAATAAGAATACCACAAGACCCCTGCCAGTTAGACTCAAAATACATATCCTTAATAACGTAATGCCTAAATAAAAATACCCCAAGACCCCTGACAGTTATACTTAAAATACATATCCTTAATAACGTAATGCCTTAATAAGAATGCAACAAGACCCCTGTCCGTTAGACTCAAACATCATATCCTTAATAACGTAATGCAAAAATAAAAATGCAGTAGGACCCCTGCTAGACTCAAACTCCATATCCTTGATAACGTAATGCCTTAATAAGAATGCAACAAGACCCCTGTCCGTTAGACTCAAACGTCATATCCTTAATAACGTAATGCCTAAATAAGAATACCACAAGACCCCTGTCCGTTAGACTCAAAATACATATCCTTAAAAACGTAATGCCTAAATAAGAATGCAACAAGACCCTGTACGTTAGACTCAAACTTCATATCTTTAATAACGTAATGCATACAAAAGAATGCACCAAGACCCCTGGTCTTAATACTCAAACCTCATTCCCCTAATAACGTGATACCTGAATAAGAATTCACCAAGACCCAAGGTCGCTAGACTCAACCCAAATACCCCCGATTCCATGATACCTAAATAGGAAGGCAGCACTACTCCTTTTCGACCGACTCAAACTCAGTACCCCTAATTACGTATGCCTAAATAAGAATGCACCAATATCCCTGGTCTTAATACTCAAACCCCATACCCCTTATTACGTGATACCTAAACAAGAATTCACCAAGACCCCTGGCTCGCTAGACTCAGAGCAAATACCCCAATTCAATGATACCTAAATAGGAAGGGACCAAAACTCCTTTTCGGCTGACTCAAACCCCATACCCCTAATTACATGGTACCTAAATGGGAATGTACCAAGACCCCTGGTTGTTAGACTCAAACCCCATGACCCTAATTACGTGATACCTAAATGAGAATGCAACAAGATCCCTAGTTGCTAGACTCATCCCAATACCCCTAATTTAGTAATACTTTAATGGGAATGCACAAACAACTCATATTCGGCCCACTCAAACTTCACACCCCTAGTTACGTGATAGCTAAATGGTATTGATTCAAAACGTTTTCGGTCGACTCGAACTCAATACCCCTAATTATGTGATGCCTCAATGGGAATGTAACAAGATCCCTGGTTGCTAGATTCAAACACTATGACCCCCTAATTACCTGCTTCTTAATTAAGAATACACCTAGACCGTCTGGTCGCTAGACTCAAACCCCATACCCCTTATTACATGATTCCTAAATGAGAATGCACCAAAAACTTCATTTCGGCCGACTTAAACTCCATACGTCTAATTACGTAATACCTAAATGGGAATGCACCAAAAGTCCTTGTCGCCCTACTCAAATACCGTCCTCCTCATCATGAGGTGCCTAATTCTGAATGCAAAAAGACCCATTTTCGACTGACTCAAACCGCATAACCCTAATCACGTGATGCGAGAAGACCCTTTTTAGCATGATGCGACCAGCACATATCTAACCAAAATCAAGTTAATTTAGTATATGATGCGGCCTAAGTCGTGAGTGTGCATTGCAGGGTAGAGAAACATCGTTCTCATAACATTGAATTTTATAAATTGGTTAGTTTGGCCTTTCTCTTATAATGTAAACTGTACATGTTAACTTGGTTACTGTGTCTGTGTGGCTTATATATTTATAAGCAAATAACATGATTCATGCCGTGATTCTTGTTAAGAAATTAAGGATTATTTTTGTTGCAATTAAATGTACGATGATATACTGTATTAAAATGCGATACAGGTATCTCTGTGTTGGTGTAGGACAGTATGTACAAAACAAACTACACATATCTTCATCATTCATGAGCAGACCTGGTTGATTAAAGAACGTATAGTTGTCTATTTCATTTAAATCAAAATACATATCCAAGACATCCTGTATGGTACAGAACCTCACAATTGAGTGGCAACCGAACGAAATGTATAATATGCCAATTCATTTCTGGAAATAGTAGCTCAAATACGATACAAGACGAATGTTTGATCAAAGCATCATTAAGAAGCCGAAATATTTCGTTGCACATGAAGAAATACACAAAAGAAATACATTTAAATCCACAAACATTAGACAAATTTAATCTGTAGTTAGTAATGTAGATATCGATATTTGAAGAGTTAAGTATTATGTAGGATATTTAACCTGGAAGGGTCTGTATTTTAAGTGAATGCGATGATTTAGAATTAAACTAATCATGAGAAGTGACCAATAAGACGAATACTAAAGATAGATGGACAAGAGGTTATATGACAAATTTCAATTTGTACCAAAGATAATCAACTATTTGTATAGAACACAAGCCCTGTTATGATAATTTTTTGTCAAATAATGCAGACACACAGAAAATCTGTTTTTGTTTTCTATCGGTAAGTCATGAAAGTGGATAAGGGTTTAACCACTTCCCACATAAAACAAATCTGCAGCAGACAACTTTGAAATTATCAAGTACAAAATATAAAAAATCTATAAAATGAAGTCACTGAAAAGTGTTCAAAATGATTGTGGTAAATGCAAATCATGATTGCTCAATCATTATGAGCACTTTCTCCTTTTGCCACAATGATTTCAATGATGTTTAACCTGACAGACTTTGAAATCATCAAGTACAAAACATAGATAATCTCTATAGATGATGGTAAGATAATTGAACATCGTTGAAATTGTTGTGGCTAATGGAGCAATTACTCATTATGAGCAATTTCACCTTTTTCCGCAATGATTTCAAAAGTCGTCTGCTGCAGAGACACAGAAATGGTATATACTCGTATGTGGGAAATGGTTAAAACCGTAAATGTAGAAAATTAAGCTCATTATGAGCAATTTCATCTTTTGCTACAATGATTTCAAAAGTCGTCTGTTGCATAGGCTCATAAAGGTTATATACTCGTATGTGGGAAAGGGTTAAAACCGTAAATGGAGAAAATTAATATCATTGTGAGCAATTAACCTTTTTCCGCAATGATTTTAAAAGTCTTCTGCTGCAGGCTAAGAAAGGGTATATACTCGTATGTGGGAAATTGTTAAAACTGTTATTGGAGACAATTAAGCTTATTATGAACAATTTCACCTTTTGCCGTAATTATTTCAAAAGTCGACTGTTGCAGAGCCAAGTTGAGGGTATATACTCGTATGTGGGAAAGGGTTAAAACCGTTAATGGTGAAAATTAAAGCAATACATATTTGGTCATAACCTGATTCAGTGTTAATTTAAATTGTTATTGGAGAGAGTTTCCAGTGGAGATATTAAGACCCAAAACATTGAATGGGTATAACAATATGAAAGGTAAAGGTGTTAGAAATTTACAACACGAGTATACTGCAAAAGCACCACTTTCTTATATTGTTTCATCAAAATGTCGAACGTCCTTTTTTCGTTCCCAGTTCAAGCAATTACATCACATAGAAAATCGAATGAAGCATATAAGGAAAAGAGCAGATAACCATAGTATATGGTATGCTTGTTTGAATATAACGGATAAGCATAAGTGTTTATACAACACAGTGACGTAATAACGTCGAGAAGTAGCGTCTTCTGGAGTACTGCGTAATATATAGGATGAAAGGAACCAGAATACATTAGCGCGCATTTTTTTGGTTCCCGGTTTGAGAACTATTGAAATAATAAAGCTTATGAGGCAGGTAACCAATTTAGTAGAATGGTTCTCTATTTTACTGTTTAGGCTAGATACCGTATGAATTTCGCTTAACTAAAAATGTACATACATTAAATTAAAATAACGCCCTTTGTCTTTTTTTTAATTTGTAAAACTCACACATGTATATAGAGTGTAAAAGGGATGTTTCAAAAATCATTTACCTTAAATTAATATACTTAGTAAGGACAAAGAGAAATCCCGATATGTGTTCACACTGGCAGGTCTAAGAACCTTGTGCTAAATTTCAAAGCATTACTAGAAGAAGCCGCCTACTGGCAGCTTCCAATAATATCCTGTGACAATTTGATGTCTGATGAACTCTAACTCTCGTCTATTTTTACTACGCCGATAAAGACGCAATATTGAATCATGATTGTTGGTCAGAGTTACATAACTTGGTATATACATGCGTATTATTAATATGAACTGATGTACCAGGTTTCATTTGAAACTAATGAAATGATATTGAGTTATGATGTAAGGTTAAAGTTGCGTGACGACGCCGACGACGACGCTGACGACGACGACGCCGACGACGACGCCAAGGTTATCACAAAATCCTGACTTATTTTCTTCAAAATTCAGCAAAAGTACAACATCTAAATAAATAGCCAAATTAGAAGAAAACCAAATTTAAAATATACTCTCTGCTCTATTTCATTTCTCTGAAATTTAGAAACTTACAACAACAAAAATGAAATGAAAATTGGACATATATTCCTTTACTCATGCCTTCGAAGGATATTGGTATTCTACTGGTCAGAAACTATAAGTAAACAAAGGATTAGAGAAACTTCAGGCCTAGAGGACAAACGTTAACAAGCTAAAGGGGGAATGTGACCATATGTCGGTATCGCAGTGGTAAAATCCACAACAACAACAACAGCAGGGCAACCATGACTTGGTCACCAGGGGTCAGACGAAAACGTCACTTGAAAGAGAAATAATTTGGTGGTTACGTGACATGGTGAGGAGAAAGAATTTAGTAAGATCATTTCTATCTAAAAACCTCTGCGTATCTCTCATCACTCTGGAGCCTGTTAATCCTTTCCAACCTGCAGACGTATTTTGACGCAATAGCAGCAGACGACTTTTGAAAACATTGTTGCCAAAGGTGATATTGTTCATTATGAGCCATGCTTTCTTTGGTCACAATGTTTTCAACTGTATTTACCAATTAGGCAATCTTTTATGGAGATTATTCAGGTTTTTGTAGCCATGTTTTCGAAGTCGTCTGCTGCAGATTTTTTGTATGTGGGAAAGGGTAAATATATCATCAAGAGTCAATTGTAAGATATGTCTGGAACAGAGAGAGTTATGGAGATACCCCTACTCTCTGAACTTTACACTGATTTATTTCTTCTTCGTCTCGCATCGTGTTTTCAACTTTCAAATTTTCTTGCACATGTCTGTAAGACTTTCTTGTCTTGTCTACATTTTCTCTTTAGGTGTTTTAAAATTTGGAAGAGTGTATATGATCTACATCAGGTATGTCATTTGCACCGATATGAGCTGACATCAATACCTGTATTTTAAGCTCGCTTCCAAACACGCTTTTCGCTAACGTTCTACATCGAAGCCCGAAACTAGTTGGTTGATATTTCAATAGAGTATTGTCATTTACACTAAGGGCAGTAACTACGATTTACTTACTTATATACTTTGATGCATTGTTTACCATTAAACGTTTTCTTTACTGCCGAGCCCTGGTAGCTCAGTCGGTAGCGACGTGGGCTGACAATCGAGGGATTGTGAGTTCGAATCCCAGATCGTGCTAACAGTATGTGTGAGAAAGCAGCCAGTTGCTTGGAAAGTATGTCGTGCGCAGTACTGGCTTGGGGAAGCCAGGAAACAACAACTCAACTCAAATTCGAATACAAGTAATAATATATATTTCTTTATTTGTATATAACAGTTTACATGTTGTTGCAGCAAAATAAACATTTGTAAGGTAAAACATATAGTAAAGATTAAATAAAGTAATATAATGGACTCAATAGAGGACAATTATTTGATCACAACAAACAAAAGCACCAATAATTCCATAAATCTAGTACAAAACAAGCATTTAAATTCAAAAGGTGTTGTACTTTTATATATCTGAATGCCGAACACCATTCTCGGTATCCTATGCAATGAATATTGTAGAACATTATTCAAACTATAGGACAGTTAACACGGTTACTTCAAAACCATTGCCAATAAATGTGATTAAAGCCGACTAAAACAGGATTCCCCCTTTCCGTTTAAATTTGATTCTATTTTGTTTAAAACATAACTAATACTATGACCTAACTACTGACTTCCTCCACAATATAGGTGCATTTTAAAATCCTACAGGCTGATTCATGAATAGAAATCGGAATTATCATCTGTGGTAACCGACGACAATAGAAACGCGGGAAACAAAAAGGGAACACACAGCCATAGGGAGTTGGCGACTAGCGAAGTCCTGTATGAGCATGATTGTTGCGGAAGTCTAATTAAGTTCTTCTCAGAACCTGTCAAAGTCATGTTTTAAACATTTACAGAATTGTAATATCTATGGTGATTGGAAACATACCAAGGTACTGATATGACCATCTTACACGGGAAACCCCAGAATAACGGGTTTCGTGTGGTGTGGATCGTATTTATACATTTTTGCTATATATTAAAGCATAATTAAAGCTGCAATAAAGTATATGATATTTATAATAATATAGATCTTTACAAAAAGGTCAGGAATGCAGGCTCAAAAACTATAGGTCACAATATACCAAATAAATTCTTACTTTGTTTCCATAAAATCAACCATTTCCAACCCTCAATTGTCACACGATCTAGGTGTTTCTCATGAAAAACACCCTATATTATTGAAAAGAGTTACATCTTAGGTTTAAAATATTCCAAAGTAAATGGGGGTCATATATAATACAAGAAAGAAATCACTCGGCAAATATGGTATGCCTCATTTTGGAAGGAATCGGGCTTGGACGAACTGGATTTTCGCATTCTCTACTTTCACGTCCAAACAAGGTCAAAATACTAAATATGATCAAATCAGTTATTCAAGTGCATCCTTTACACATTCACAACCCAATGTCATATATTCAATGCATTCTCGGAATGGTATACACTCATTTCTCCACAAAGGTTTTTAAGTACTATTTGGCGGATATATTTGGCGTAATTTGACGTATAAAAGTTTAATCTGTTCTCAGAAATTGTGCTCGAGTATCTAATCGGTCAAGAGCAAATTATTTCACAATATTTGGACCATGAAGTTTAGTTCTGAGCACTGAGAACGTTTTCAGAGTGTCGGACCCAGGGCCCGAAGCTATAAAACCGAACATATTCTCTGTGCTCTGAAATGAACTCTGTTCTACAAACAAGACTCCTGTTTCGAGTGTGAATTTGCTTTTGATCAATCATGAGAACACCGTTTGAGCACAGAGTATAGTTTTATAGTTTGAAGCCAGGTTAATATTGTCGAGTGATATGTCCTTTAAATAAATTCAACCTCGTTGCATTCCGCAATGCGTAAACAATGTGAGAAAATCAAAGCTAAAACTGTTAATGATGTCTCATTAATTGGCCAATAGCTCATCCCGCATAGCCGGAATCAGACCTTTACGAAACGCGATATCAATGACATCATCTGCGTCTTTACATTCTGGATATTGATGCAGCGCCCACATCAAATACACCTTAAACTCATTCCAATCCACATGCCCATCACAGTCCATGTCCAAAGCCTTCATGGCTTTCAAGGTATCGGAACATCTGTAACAGGAAAAGTAGGGCGCCATAAAGCCGTTATAGAAAGAATCAAATTGGAGCATTTCATCGCCTTGGACTTCATCTTTTAGGTCCCATTCGTCCCAGCGCTCTCGAATCTCGGCTAATATATGTTGCTGGTGAGGCTTCTTGACCTCCTCGCTGGTGATCATGTCCCTCATGGTCTCTGTCAGTGAGCCCCCAGCACGATCAAATAGGACAGCTATGCCAAACTTACTCATGTATTCTTCTTTTCTAAAAGAAAATATATGTTTTGCTTGTTTTAACAAAAAAAGTTGACGAGATTCAAAACATACTTTGAAGATTTTTGCTATTACATGGGATTGCCAGTTAGATCATCCATTCACGTGTTTAATATAACATTCATCAGCGCCTGTTCATAAAGAAGGCGAATGATGCTGGTCGTATTAACTTTGGTCTCTTGCCGAGAAGTATGTTGAATGAAACGGGATTCGAACTCGCCACCCCTCGAACTTAAATCCGCCTCGTAATATATGTACATAAAAGCAGCATCTAACGTTTAGGCGTCTTATTGACTTTCCGTGTTGACATCATTAAAAATAACACTGACCTACAACTAGTGAGGCTACGATTCGATTTTTGTCAGAAGGTGCATTTAGGTTTATTTAAGATATAGGCGGACGGTGAGGATACAGGCTCGATTGACTCTTCACTGTACCCAGATGTAATAGGACCCCGCATCGCTCGACGTGGTAACAAATGTAAATTGTAAAACACTCGTGATAATCTACGACCTCAAAATAGACACGCCCCAGTTACCGTTTAACCCTTTCCCACATACCGCAAGTATGCAGCATTCAGACAAACATAGGAGAAATATATATATATGAAAGGGTGCTTTATTGTTACAGTTGAAAACATTGTGGCAAAAGGGGAATTTCTGATCATGAGCAATAAATAGTTTTGCCACAATATTTTCAAAAATTACCTACTGCAGAGTCATCAGAAAACTTCTGTACGGTGGAAACTATTAACTTGAGAAGAGTATTAAAATTGACATTTATTTATTGTGTATGATTGTGTTAGCGTCTATCATTATAGGTACAAAATGTCCATTATAAATCATGTTCATTCATTCGTATAATCTTCATATAGGTAATTAAACTCAAACTACAGTACACGAGAGGTTACCGAAGCGGATAAGGTGTAATACAACGATATTTTGATTAAGAACAGTGTTTGAAAGTTGTTTGAATTTATTTATTTATTTATTGTGGTTTTACGCCGTTTTCAACATTATTTCAGTTAAATCACGGCGACAGTTCACTTATTCATGATCCCTGGATAAACAAACCAGTACTAAGCTTGAAAATGTGCCCTGCCCAAGGACACTCCACCATGACCGTAGTGCCGCGACTGGGGAACGAACCTGGGACACCCGTTTTCGAAATCCCCGACACTAACCACTCGACCACAGCGGATTCCGAAAGTTGTTTGAAAGTTGCTTTATTTAAATGGCAGTAATGTCTTCCCTCCTTGGAACTTAGTGTATCAAGGACAGCAATACCATTGCTGCAACGGTTTCAGAATAAACACTACAGGAAGTACTGAAAAATTATCCAGGAAACGCCACTCTTGAAAATAGCATCGTTTGCATTTCAATCGATGTAAATCACTGAAACAAACAATTATCCTCGATGCCATATTTTACCTAAGGATTGAAATATTCGTCAAAAATGCGCGAATCTGATGAAACACAATAATCAGTATATGTTATTGTGTACTGAATTTGGGGAAAATAAGACATCTTAAACCGAATGATATATTTATAAGTATCCTGTCATAAATCATCTAGGCAAATGAATCCTTGAAATACCTTCATGCGCCGTGAAGAAACATAATCGTTGACCATATATTGGTGAAATGACGATAGGCATATATGAGCATTATGTTGCCCTGCTAGGCTTGACAAATGGAATTAAAACATTTATCGAATGCTCATCTTTTATCTCAGAATATAAGAAGAGGTTTGAAAATGCATGTTTATGGAATATATCGTTTACCTGTTCTTCTTTAAATCATCAAGCATGACCTCTTTCATCTGGTTAGCAATTTCATGGTTGAATTGTGGGTCCTCCCCGAACAAGTTGACGAGCCTCGTTTTGATCATTTCCGGCGAAGCCAGTGTCGTGATTCTAACAGGTGCCTGCTCACCGAAGAACGCAGCCATATCGAATTCTCCTTTAGACATGTCTAAAACCATATCCAATGCTCGTTCACCGTACACAGGTTGTTTTATGTATGGTTTGTTGCCCGTTGTTAACACTGTGATGTTGTTGGCAACTTGGCGTAGGTTGGTACAGTTATATCTCTTTAAGACTTTTTTGTTTCCCATTCGAATCATGTTCATTAACGTGACGCAGGAGGAAGCGTTCCCCATAGCAGCACCTTCAATGATTACACTACCCCAAACACCGTTTGCACCATTCATTAAGGCCTTAAAATGAAAATATAGTAATATTATTGATTTTTGAAAATTAGAGAAAATTATTTAGCTTTTTCCCGTGAAATACAGTTATAAGTCAAGTTATGTCTGTCGTTGTTATATAATGCTTACAACACATGCAAACTAGTTTCCAATGCATACGGACAAATGAATTCAACCTTTTATCAAGATTCCACTTCAATACTTAGTTGGCTTGTGTTTCCTTTCAGATCAGCTAGAAAGTAGCATATCAGGATATCAATGATCAGGCTTGTTATCGGTAGTGTACATGTTTGTTTCTGCGAAGGCTACAATACACCAAATGAATTCCTTCTTTGTAACCATGTTAATTGAAGAGTTTCAGCCCTCAATTGTCACACTTTCTAAGCGTTTCTCATGTAGAACACCATATATCATTGAAAAGAGTTACCCTTAAGCCTTTAAACAAGCACATAAAATGGGAGGTCATGTAATATGCAAGAAAAAATTCACCAGGCGAAAATGGTTAACGTCATTTTGGACCAAATTGGGCCCGGACAAATTCGATGTTTCACATCGCTACTTTCACTTTAAAACTAAGTCAAAATACTAAAGATGATCAAATTTATCATTTCCAGTGCACCCTATACATATTTATCATGTCATATATTATGGTGATGGTATACACTAATTTCTACACAATCAACGTTTTTTAGGGACTATTATCATGACCGCGGATGAATTTGGCATACTTTGACTTGTAATAAGTAACTAAACTCACCTCTAGAGCGGTTGTTTCACTACATTGAAACTTTTCATGGACATGGACAAGTAGATGTCCATTCCAATCATTATCGTCCATGACCTTCCGTATGTAACGGGCCCATGCACCAACTTCTTCTGGCAATGACTTTCCGCTTGGTTCCTCAAACAGAATTCCAAATAGTCGAATTCTTGGCGGAAGTTTCGCAAGAAAGTCAACCACTCGAAACAGACGATCGGCATTCGTCGACATAAAATCAGGGATATCCCGAAAGTTGACGGTGACCTTGGCTTTTTCGTGAAGATTGTCATGACACCAGGTGATCCATTTCTCCAGAAGTCGACACATATCTTCTAGTGTTACTTTTGTAAAGTCGTACACAGCATCACCGAAGTCTACCTCAAGGATGACATTATAAAGGCCGACCTCTTTCATCTTTCTAAGACCAATTGGTATTGTCTCAAAATTAGGTACTTTATTTTTCGCTCCTGAAATATTCAAAATCAGTATAAAATGCGTGTCATTTTACTTTTATGACATTGTGTGATTTTTTTTTTTTTTTTTTTTTGTATGGTGTTTTACGCTGCTTTTAACAATTCTTCAGTTATTTTACAGCATATTCTGTAAGGTTACAAGATCTACTGACAGTTTAATCCTGGGTGTTGCTAACCTAACCCAACAATTCTGAGCGCCAAGGAGGGAAAGCCATGACTACCATTTGTTTGAAGTATTTGGTATATTACGCCCTGGGATCGAAGGCTCGACCCGCATTATAGTATCCAATGCGGATGCTCTGTCACTATGCTCGGGGCCTGATCCCCCATTGTCTATGCAGGCGTGCTGAAGTTTTGAACCCATTTTATCTGAAATATTTCCTTAAATATACAAAGGCTAGGTCATTCATTTTGCACATAGGATACCATGGGTAATGTTTACCAACGATTACTGATATATCAACTTATATAGAAATGATTATTAAATAACCTTCTGTAACTTCGGAAAAGGCCCATAGCTCATCTCGATTTTCCCCACGCTCTACCAACTGTCGAATGAAAACATCATCGACTCTTGTCATGTGGCTGAAGGAGGCTACGATGTAATTCTTAAATCCACATTTCTTCAATTCCTCGAAAATCTTCCATTTATTTTCAATGGTATGTCCACGGAGTTGGCCCACCGTACTCTCTCGGATAGAGTTATCCAATACGAAAAGGTCAAGGTCACGCAGTTTTTCATATTTCTTTGTTGTTTGTTGTAAGTCCTGGTGGTAAGATTGTGCGAGACATTCGTATTTATCCATCTGCAAAGCATAATACATTTGAGATGTCGTACGTTATTTAAAAACATTGCGGATTTAGATTGGATCACTTTTCATCTTTTTGACTGATCAAAACATGCAAGACATTTTACTCTTTATAATATCGTTGCTTTTTTTAATATCATTATACCAACTTGGATGGGATTCATTTTCAAATACTTAACCAGTGTCCATTTTTCAAAAATTGAAAAAAGGTATCCATTTGTCATTGGTAGACAACTACTACATATCTACTGATTTAACAAATAGGTCTTTAAAATTCAAATGGAGTGCCACTGTTATTAACAGACAAAAACGTACAGTGGAAAACTGGTAAGAGTTTTTGTTTGATCAGTCTTAGACATTGTTCTATTCCTGCAATATTGACACCTATTTTTCCTTCCATTTCCGCACGTTTAACGCCTGAATCGTATTTTGACATGTCGTCACAGGGCCACAACGAGGGCAATCAATCCAGGAGTCGTCAGTTCGAACCCCGGCTCGGCAATACATTAGTGCCTATGCTTTTTACAAGTTATGTTTACGAGCGTTGTTCGTCTTCCTACAATTGGCTTGATAGTCTGTGTTGGAATGTAGCAAATTGCTTAGAAATTACAGGGGCGTAGCTTTGCAATAATCAATGTGTAGGTCGTCTCGTGAGAAAATCATACATTGTGGACGATGCGTAAAGTATCGACCCGGATCAGCCTAAGCATGCCACACAGGCGTACCCGGATAGACACTTTTCGCCTCCTGTGGATTTTCTGTTTCAGGAATAACTACGGACGGAATGTGTCGGCCGGATCAGTCTGCGCGGACAGCGCATGCTGATCTGGTCGATACATTACGCAGATGTGTATCGCCGCAGCTGCATTTTGGGGCATTTTTAGAAAAGATGTGTAGGCACATGCCTACATTGCCTAAAGGGAGCTACGCCCCTGAATTATGATGTTGGAAGAACTGATTTGGAAAAGTGAGGAAATACGATCAACATTGAAATACCTACTTACAAAAAGTATTTCAAAGTCGAACTATTAAAGTCTTAGGAGTATGTAGGCATATGTTCAATATGGTAAAAATGAAATAAGTTGTTATTGTTGTGCACAGATATAGATATGTTAATTGCAATGGTGCTTAGTATCGCTTTCAACTGTTGGTCGAATATATCCTAGCATTTCGCTGGATAGGTACTAGTAGTTCTAGTAGTACCGGTAAAATATACTCTGCATGTGCTTTAGTTTTTAGTTCATAGTAGTAATACCATTTCTTTCGGAGTTGGCAGCCTGACAATTGCTGTTAGCACCAAACAACGCATGAGAAACTGCGCGAGAAAAACAGTTCATCATGAATTCAACAAAAATGCATTTAGAAGGTTAGGATCTCCCCCATAAATAATCATTTTAATGTTGTTGGAACATCAGTGAAAAACTTAAGGCGTGAGTACTCCAATATAAGTTTAAGAAATGCTTTAGAAATTAATGCGCCGAGATGTCAAATATGGACGCTTGTTAACATTTTTAACATTCCCGAAGAGGAACGGAAAAAAGTCACGTGAAAAATACAGTTGAGGATTAACCGGGAGGGCCGAAGGGCCCGTGCGTTGAAAAATTAATGTTTAACAAAGAAAAATCGTGGGAAATGTAGTGGCGGGTTTAGCGGGGACCAATAGGGCCCGTGCCCGACTCCCCCCTTCCCACGAAAGAAGTCACGTGAAATATACGGTGGCGAATTAACCGGGGGCGCAGGGCCCGTGCGTCGAAAAATCCAACCTTCCAGCCGCCCCCAGGCCGTCAGCACTGCAGTGCTTTTATTATACAGGGTCTTGGTGAGAAGTTTGTGTTAGGGTATGTTATATAAAAGCACATACAAGTTTTTCAATTTCATTCATTGTGACTTTCGTGTTGCAGATGCGAATGGCATTGAGCGAAGTTCGATTTAGATGCTACATTGTCCAAATATGATCTATTGTTGCATATAAAGATTCATAGTTATTTCATGTGCAGCAATTTCTTCTTTTGTCACTATGTTTTCAAAAATCCGTCTGCTGTAGAGGCGTCAGAAAGCGTCAATATGAGGGAAAGGATTAAAACAAGATGTGCCACTGCTAATGCCATATTCCCTACACACACTGATAGTGCATAGTCATTGAGTTATGACCAGAATAGACAAACGGATGGAGGAACCACTTCTAATAAAAAAGTTTTTTCACATACATTTTGTAAAATGTAAACATACATTATCATTTTTTTTTATAAAGTATTGAAAATGTGGTATACTTACTATCTTCATAATATATCATAACCAAAATAGTAAATATGTGTGAGCAAGTTTCGCGATTTGAAATCTTGTTGCCATCAAGTTGATGTTAATATGGCATCAATTAAAGATGTTTTGATAGTACATCTACACAAATGTATAGGACTATATTACTAGTACTGGTCCCAAACCTAGTGGTGAAGGTATCTACCTCAGCAGCTGGAGGTCTAATTTTAAATTACAGTGGCGTCCGTTCAGATAAGAGCGGTTGGTGAGCCCCCAGCTAGTAAGATAATTATATAAATGCATACCTGATAGAAATAATAGGAATCTGGAAGTGAAAACGCGTCCAGGTAAACCAAGTAAATGCCCTGGTGAGACCATAGAGAAGTAACAACAGCCCCTAACTGGTTTAACGCGTCGTTAACACATATAATTATAGTATTCTCGTTAATTACATCCTTATTGGATTGACGCGTCGAATACACATATAATTATGGTAATCTCGTTTATAACCGGATGTAAGTTATAATGCTTAACAATAAATAGCCTTGAGAAATGTTACGCTGTTTAAGGAACATATAAAAAGGGAAAGGGGTATTCGATATTGTGAAAGTTAATTGATCACGGACTAGGAATACATAGTAGATTTATATATATTTATTATTCTGTATTTCCTCCATATAATGTAGATCAAGAGTACAAAGAAAATGAGAAAAACAAATGCATGGAATTACGAATATAAAACATCTGGCTGTACATGTATGTGAATTCAACTGTCCCCTCAAGCTTAACATAAATCAAACAAATGTGTACTTCTAAAGCGCATACAATTGTTTCCCTATATGTTCGTTTCTCTCATCCATCTGATATTACCAATATGTTAATGTATGCCTTGCTGTGTAAAACGTTTGCTCTTTGGAGAAAATTGGAATTGAAATGGGAGTATTTTACACGAGAATGTATAGGAAAATCTCACATATTCAAATTCTTTTTAAAAAAACAAGAACAATATTATGAAGATGAGATTGCAATACGTGATTATTAATACCAAATCACTCTAAAACGTCACCATACAATTCCCCACAGACAATATTACCAATGTCTGTAAAAAAAAACATGAATCTCTAATTTATCAATTTGCATGGTTCTTAGCTGGACTGCTACTTAAGTTAGTAAAGTGTTAGAAACCTATGCCACAATGTTGTACACTTTTCTCCATTTTCTATACATTTACAAACAGATCTCAAGCTGTATTCATGTACGACTGGCGTTTTTATGATAGACATGAAATACTTACATTTATGTTCAATTAACAGCTATCGAATCATAAGTGAATACTCCTTTTACTCAGTCCTAAATGTGTATGAAATGTAAACTCTCTAAGAGGTATATACTTCAAAACTATACTACCCAAAATTGTATAAGGGTTACCATGACGTTTCTACTTGTTGAAGTGGACATCTCTATAAATAAAACTTCTAATTAAACTTCTATGCATATTAACTTGATGATCAGCAACAAATGACGGACCATTGAACGTAACGAATGCAAGAATAATGTCAAAGTAAAAATTAAAAAAAATCATAAATTAAATTACATAAATTAAATTAATTTAATAAAAAGTTAAGAATTGTGTTTGGAGTAGTTGGAGTGTTTGTCTTCAAATGATTGAACATTAATTATATTTGTACTTCATGCCATAATTTTTCATTGAAATTTGCATGTTGTTAAATGTAATGTTTGTGTGTGTTATATTATGGAAGGCCATATGCAAATATGATATGTATAGCCATTGTTAAATTGTCTGTATGTGTCTTAGATGTTACCTTCAAAAAATAAAGATATTATTATTATTATTATTATTATTATTATTATAGGTGGTTTGAGTATATGGACTGTGATGTACATGTCAACATTTTGAAAGTATAGCCTTTTTATATAAAATGGTGTTTTAAATATTGTAAGTAACAATGGCGAAGTATGACATTAAATGCGTCTCAATAATGTTAAACATTAATAGAATCATTGGTAAGCTTAGACAGGATTCTCTCAAAGATAGGTTGGAAGTCGTATTGACGTGAAGCAGATCGTCACTGGATCTCAGAATGTTACAATGTTATCATAAACATGTAGATGTCATGCGTGGACACGGAGCGGTCAATCAAGGTCTTTAACCGAGGTCAAGCACCGATTTGTTGTCGTCCAGACTGAACGGAAACATCTCAAAAGCAATGCAACATTAAGAATAGACTTCAATAACACCATTGGTGTTCTACATTAGGGGTCGGGATTCGACTCAATGATGCTAGATCCCTTTCAAAAGTGTTCAAAGAATTGAATTCAATGCGGAACTCTGGTTGCCATGGCAACGGAAAGGACATTTTTTAAAAAGGTTATTGTCAACAAACTACTGGCACAATTATTCATTGTTGACCCTCTACCAATATTGTTCAAATTATTTGGATCCGTTAAAAAACATGGCGGCCAGGGCTGGGACCTATTTGTCCTTTATTATTTTAGTGAAATCTTTGAAAAAAAATTATTGTCCTAAACTACTGGCTTGACTTAAAAATGTTTCGTCATAGATGGTCCTTGGGTGCCCCTCTACCAAGATTGTTCAAACTATTAGGCTCCCTAAAAACCATGGCCGCCAGGACAATCTGAGTGAGAAAAAAATATATTGTAAAGCGCAAAAAAGACTTGTTTTCCATATGATTTATTATTTTGTGTTAAGTAAAAAAATAAATCTTCTTGTGCAAAAGTTCTGGCCTGATTTGAAAATAATATGGCACATACGTTCCTTCGGTGAACCTCCCTCTACCAAAATTATTAAAATTATTAAAGGTATTCAGATCCGTTAAAAATATAGCCGCCAGACTGATGAAGTTTTTCCGATCTGTTGTAAAACATGGCCGCCATCGGACGGGGATTGTTTTCCTTATAGGTAGGTTAAAAGTGTTGACGTCTGAAATAAAAATGCCTAGAGCTTAGATAGTTGGTGTCTTGCTTTGTCTAGTTGTCCCGTGTACTAACATTATTCAAATTATGTCCTGGTCAAAATTGGCCCTGCCCTCGCACCACCTGTTTAACACAGAGAAATAAATGGAAAACTTCTTATCTGAAACAGATCTATCAGTTTCTTCAAGTCACAATTTGCCAAAGTAAGTCTCTGGGTTGGCCTTACAAATCATAATGCATAACTCAGGTGAGCGATCCAGGTCTACCATGGCCCTCTTGTTCTAGAAGAGAACATATGTGTCATGTTTCAGGTATCCATATCAGCTTTTTCTGTAAAGCAAACACCGACAACACGATTCAGTCAAGCACTGCTGGAGTAATGGGCTAATTTTCAACAACAGTATATACGATTACTAAGTCGTATTGGCAGCATGATGAGGCGACGTCAAATGATTATCAATGCACACGTGCTTTATACACATTACAAAACCTAAAAGTATCCACCCCATCATTTCTTTTTTAAATTCCCTTATCTCCGCAATCACATGAAATGTCTACTTGCCTTAATTCATTAAGCTTCAAGATTCGGGGGTTGCTGGTTTTTTTTCGGATTTTATTCCCAATACTTTTGCTGATCATGTTGTTATGGAAACCGTGAAATTTGAATTGAAAATATCATTTATAGCAATTTCAACCATAACAATAACAGAAAACATAGTGACCCTTATACAATTTTGAGTTGTATATATCTGTAGACTGTGTATGTTTACTGGTTGTTAATGTGATTTATGTTTCATTTTATCTGATTCAGCTAGACAACCTTTTACACACATACTCAAAGCAAACGACATGTTAACACATTTCGCACAATACATGAATCATCAACAGTATCAAGTTTGAACTACCGATTCTCAAGGCAATTTCTTTTCTT
This sequence comes from Serripes groenlandicus, assembly GCA_031761405.1. Taxonomy (NCBI): domain Eukaryota; kingdom Metazoa; phylum Mollusca; class Bivalvia; order Cardiida; family Cardiidae; genus Serripes; species Serripes groenlandicus. The sequence goes on along the minus strand of JASEVX010000001.1, from coordinate 133,516,823 downwards.
TCTTTACCACATATACATATGTGTGGGTTGGAGAGGGGGTATTTAAAAAAGAAATATAAATCAATGTTTTATGCCTCCTTCAATCTCATTAAAAATAAAACCAAAATACTTCCCTCTGCTTATATTGGATCTGACAATACCGCATAAAATGTCGTCTTAAATTGACCCAATACATCTAAATATTCATAAGTAGTGTTCTGTCAAATAAGATCGCATCATACAACCAATGCTCGGATATCACCGCTTTTCTATCTCGTTTATTTATATTGGTTATCCATGTTGATACCTAACGGTTTCGTAGGCGACAATATGATTGGCTGATGCTGCAAATATCAATCAGAGACGACCTGTAATAGGCAGTCATTAAATTGATAGTTTTAGATCGAATTAGATTACACTCGTATATAATAGTAAGTTTTTCAACCTGCTTTAGACCACTTTTGTGGCCAATTCTTTGCATAAAATTGACTGAGAGTGTGAATATTTAGTACTTTTCTGCCATTTCGTTTCAGTTTTAAACTTTTGTAACATCACCATTTTTTTTATTTTTTTAAAGACAGTTCTTGTTTAGTATGAAATAAAAGTAATATGACATTTAGGATAGAATACTTTCCAAAATCAACGCCATTAATAACGAAATGCGTTTGATAATAAGTAAATTGCATGCACATGACACATTCGCTTGCTCGCGCGCACACACACACACACACACACACACACACACACACACACTCACATATAATTATTAAGAGGTATCTTATAATCGTATATGTTGAAAAGGCATAAACTAATCCGAATTTAAGAAATTGCTGCGATGATTAAGTTAATACTGGTTTTCGTGTAGTGCTGCTCAAAGTTTATTTGAATTGTATTTTACGGCGGTTTAGACAATGTTTTAGTTCAAACACGGTATTGTAGATGTTAATTACTAGTTCCCATACATTTTGATTAATAATTTGTTTAAAAAACAACGTGTAAGTTTGACGCATGAAAAGTGCATGTTTTTAACCTGTCTGTAGCCATGTTGTTATGTGATATACTTTTGACATGCTTTGACATACACTTTAATTATGATATGTATACATGTGATAATTATTAACTGCAAGTGTACAATTGAAATGTTGCCGATTTGTATGTATAAAAAATTAAATTAAATTGTTATTACTATATCTATTAAATTCATGAATGGTTAACTTGGTTAAGACTGACTTCGAATGTCCTATTATTTGTTTCCAAAGATTACGGCTAACGTTTTATTTCAAAATATGCTGCAGGTTTAACTTGTATGAATCGCCAGAATTAAAATATTAAGATTGAATAGATAAACGTATATTATAATTAATCTTCTTAAACGGTTTTAATAATTTAATGAACTGCATGTTCTACAAGTCAATAAACAATCAGTTCTATTGAACAGTTATGTCTAGCACAATAGCCCAATCAGTAAATACTAGGGCTATCAATCCAGAAAACTTGAGTTCGAACCCCAGCTCGGCCATTTATTCTTTCCGATGATTGAAAAAAGTCACAGGTGTGAATGTTTGATGGAGTACTGATGTTAGAAAGCTAGATGACACAAGCTAGGTGAACTCTGGTCGTCGTGATATAACTTAAACACTTTTTGAAAATCGCATTTAACTCTAATTAATTAATAAATAAATAAATGTAACACTTGCGATTTTATAAACGTGTTCTGTATTTTGAAGTAGTCCGGTGTCCATGTTTTCTTTATAAGTAACTTGACGTTGACACTGTTATTTATTCATGTGTGTGTTTTATTACCCCATGAACGTTATCAATGCTTATATCAGAACTGCATTAATATGCCCGTAACCTCTAGCCCCGTGACTATTCATTTCACACCTTTAGGAGAAATCTATATGTGTGCTGATAGACTTTGATCGTGTAGAACATCTTCGCTGGTATTTTTACTATTTCAGATATACAGATATTCTATTTCCAGTCTACTTAACATTGTACCAAGTAGTATTTGGATTGAACAACTTTAGACAACATTGTTGGTAACGAGGAATTTATTCACTATGAGGTCTCATCCCAAAAAGGAGTCAGTTAAAAAACTTTAAAATTCAACTTCTCTGAATCTGCATGTCTACTTTCGGCAACAATCTCATAACAATGGTCCTTGTTCTACCTTCTGCAAAACGTTGGATTGGATGTAAACATAGCCATTATGTGATAACTGGCAACATTTCTCCTTTGTACCTGAGTTTAAGATAATTTGACAGAAAGTTCCTTATGTGGTCTTCTACCATAATTGCTGAAGCCTGATTGAAAAAAACATAGCCGACATTGGCTGGGGATATCTACCCTCGTTATGTTTCGCGTATAATTTATTTTTGATCATATAGAACACCTGGTTTTTTATACTGTTGTAGATATTCAGAAGTGATAATTTATTGATACATCCTTCTTACTTTCAGCTTTCATCATGTTTTAACAGCCTTACTACAAATGTCCTTTACTGATATAATGTTTCATTATCAGTTCAAATTCCTTCTGTTTCGTTCTTTTCAACTTTTGATCAAATGTTTCCTAGCATTAGCTATTACATACTTGCTATTATGTAATTACTCAGGTGATCGAGTGGTATCAACATCATTTATGTATTTTGAAATTTCACTATTGCATTCAGAGATAATCAATTTACACTCCATAGCTGTGATGTTTCTTACCTTGACTTTCGTTTTGACGAGGATGCACAGCCAAACATTGCACCTAAGTGAAGGTATATGATGTGTGCATGCATGTAAAAAACTACGTGTGCATGTACGTACTTATATACATGTACATACTAACTGTTACAATTGCACACCACGATACAAAAACAAATCACAGCATAAGTTTAAATTATTTTTATCCACAAACTCACCCAATCATCCATCTAAATATACATTGCAAATATGTATATATATATGTTATGATATGAAATACTATGTTTTTGTTTCATGTTTTGTCATTGTTGTATAATAATATATGTGTCTTGTATGTTGTATACGTATAATTTGATTACTTATATCTGAATTGTTTCCCCTCATGTCAAATCTATAGGAGTCGATTTATACTTGAGTTGTTGCCCTACATGTCAAATCGATTTGGATCGATTTATACCTGAGTTGTTGCCCTCCATGTCAAATCGATAGAGGTCGATTTATACCTGAGTTGTTGCCATCCATGTCAAATCGATAGGGGTCGATTTATACCTGAGTTGTTGCCCTCCATGTTAAATCGATAGAGATCGATTTATAACTGAGTTGTTGCCCTCCATGTTAAATCGATAGAGGTTGATTTATACCTGAGTTGTTGCCCTCTATGTCAAATCGATAGAGGTCGATTTATACCTGAGTTGTTGCCCTCTATGTCAAATCGATAGAGGTCGACTTATACCTGAGTTGTGGCCCTCCATGTTAAATCGATAGAGGTCGCTTTATACCTGAGTTGTTGCTCTCCATGTCAAATCGATAGGGGTTGATTTATACCTGAGTTGTTGCCTTCTATGTCAAATCGATAGAGATCGATTAATACCTGAGTTGTTGCACTCTATGTCAAATCGATAGGGGTCGATTTATACCTGAGTTGTTGCCCTCCATGTCAAATCTATAGGAGTCGATTTATACCTGAGTTGTTGCCCTCCATGTCAAATCTATTGGAGTCAATTTATACCTGAGTTGTTGCCCTCTATGTTAAATCGATAGAGATCGATTTATACCTGAGTTGTTGCCCTCTATGTCAAATCGATAGAGGTTGATTTATACCTGAGTTGTTGCCCTCCATGTTAAATCGATAGAGGTCGATTTATACCTGAGTTGTTGCCCTCTATGTCAAATCGATAGAGGTCGATTTATACCTGAGTTAATGCCCTCCATGTTAAATCGATAGAGGTCGATTTATACCTGAGTTGTTGCCCTCCATGTTAAATCGATAGGGGTCGATTTATACCTGAGTTGTTGCCCTCCATGTCAAATCGATTGGCGTCGATTTATACTTCAGTTGTTGCCCTACAAATCAAATCGATAGAGGTCGATTTATACCTGAGTTGTTGCCCTTCATGTTAAATCGATAGAGTTTGATTTAGACCTGAGTTGTTGCCCTGCATGTTAAATCGATAGAGATCGATTTATACCTGAGTTGTTGCCCTCCATGTTAAATCGATAGAGGTTGATTTAGACCTGAGTTGTTGCCCTCCATGTTAAATCGATAGAGGTCGATTTATACCTGAGTTGTTGCCCTCTATGTCAAATCGATAGAGATCGATTTATACCTGAGTTGTTGACCTCTATGTCAAATCGATCGGAGAGTATTAATAATGAGCAATTTCTCCTTTTGCCACACTTTTTTAAACTTTATTTAACAATTAAGCCATCTTTTATAGAGATTTTTCAGGTTGTTGTTATTAAAGTCTAAAGTCGTCTGCTGCAGATTTGTTGAAAGTGGGTAAGGTTTAATTGTGCAGTCACTGCTCAGTGGCTTAAATCATAAAAAATATACGGTATGGTGGCACATCGATTTCTGTTAAACAGCAAGTTTAATACTATTGAAGTCATATCGCAAACCAGAACAAAACATTTAATTTCAACTCAAGCATCTACAGCTCATGGTTGATGTACATAACTTATACATGCAGACCAATCATCACAGACAACCATCTCCATTCCCCCATAGACCAATCATCACAGACAACCATCTCCATTACCCCATAGACCAATCATCACAGACAACCATCTCTATTACCCCATAGACCAATCATCACAGACAACCATCTCCATTACCACATAGACCAATCATCACAGACAACCATCTCCATTCCCCCATAGACCAATCATCACAGACAACCATCTCCATTACGCCATAGACCAATCATCACAGACAACCATCTCCATTACCACATAGACCAATCATCACAGACAACCATCTCCATTACCACATAGACCAATCATCACAGACAATCATCTCCATTACCACATAGACCAATCATCACAGACAACCATCTCCATTACCCCATAGACCAATCATCACAGACAACCATCTCCATTACCCCATAGACCAATCATCACAGACAACCATCTCCATTACCACATAGACCAATCATCACAGACAACCATCTCCATTACCCCATAGACCAATCATCACAGACAACCATCTCCATTCCCACATAGACCAATCATCACAGACAACCATCTCCATTCCCAAATAGACCAATCATCACAGACAACCATCTCCATTCCCATATAGACCAATCATCACAGACAACCATCTCCATTCCCCCATAGACCAATCATCACAGACAACCATCTCCATTACCACATAGACCAATCATCACAGACAACCATCTCCATTACCACATATACCAATCATCACAGACAACCATCTCAATTCCCCCATAGACCAATCATCACAGACAACCATCTCCATTACCACATATACCAATCACCACAGACAACCATCTCCATTCCCACATAGACCAATCATCACAGACAACCATCTCCATTACCACATAGACCAATCATCACAGACAACCATCTCCATTACCACATAGACCAATCATCACAGACAACCATCTCCATTCCCCCATAGACCAATCATCACAGACAACCATCTCCATTACCCCATAGACTAATCATCACAGACAACCATCTCTATTACCACATAGACCAATCATCACAGACAACCATCTCAATTCCCACATAGACCAATCATCACAGACAACCATCTCCATTACCCCATAGACCAATCATCACAGACAACCATCTCCATTCCCATATAGACCAATCATCACAGACAACCATCTCCATTACCACATAGACTAATCATCACAGACAACCATCTCCATTCCCCCATAGACCAATCATCACAGACAACCATCTACATTACCACATAGATCAATCATCACAGACAACCATCTCCATTCCCATATAGACCTATCATCACAGACAACCATCTCCATTACCACATAGACCAATCATTACAGACAACCATCTCCATTACCACATAGACCAATCATCACAGACAACCATCTCCATTTCCCCATAGACCAATCATCACAGACAACCATCTCCATTCCCCCATAGACCAATCATCACAGACAACCATCTCCATTACCACATAGACCAATCATCACAGACAACCATCTCCATTACCCCATAGACCAATCATCACAGACAACCATCTCCATTCCCCCATAGACCAATCATCACAGACAACCATCTCCATTACCACATAGACCAATCATCACAGACGACCATCTCCATTACCACATATACCAATCATCACAGACAACCATCTCCATTACCACATAGACCAATCATCACAGACAACCATCTCCATTCCCAAATAGACCAATCATCACAGACAACCATCTCCATTACCACATAGACCAATCATCACAGACAACCATCTCCATTACCACATATACCAATCATCACAGACAACCATCTCCATTACCCCATAGACCAATCATCACAGACAACCATCTCCATTCCCATATAGACCAATCATCACAGACAACCATCTCCATTACCACATAGACTAATCATCACAGACAACCATCTCCATTCCCCCATAGACCAATCATCACAGACAACCATCTCCATTACCACATAGATCAATCATCACAGACAACCATCTCCATTCCCATATAGACCTATCATCATAGACAACCATCTCCATTACCACATAGACCAATCATTACAGACAACCATCTCCATTACCACATAGACCAATCATCACAGACAACCATCTCCATTCCCCCATAGACCAATCATCACAGACAACCATCTCCATTCCCCCATAGACCAATCATCACAGACAACCATCTCCATTACCACATATACTCTGTGTAGTGTACACACTATCACCTCGTATCAAGCTAACTTTTTTTCAAATACGAACAATCTGCAGCAATCCACTTTGAAAACATGTTGGCAAAAACATGGAAACATAGTAAACCTTTTAAATATAGTTGAAAATATTGTGACAAGGAAGAAATTGATCATCTCAGGGAAATATGGGTGAAAATATCCAAAGTTAAAAATGATCAAAATATTAAACAATTTATATTCAGGGGAATTTTTTCTTGATAAATGCCTTTTAGATTTTTTGAAAAAAATAAAATTGTTGTAGAGAAAAAATTAAAATGTTCCTTCATACATTGTTATTCAATGCGATTTTTGTTATCGATTTCTGACGGTCCCTGATTCTGATAGTTGGATAGCTCACAATTCAATAACAATTTAGCATTGACCTACACACCTAGAACAAATTACATGTTAAATTAATTTAGATATTTTGGTTTTAAAGTTTGGAATAGCATTCCATCACATATAAAGCACTCAACGTCAATTGCATCATTCAAACGAAATTATAAGAAATACCTTCTGGAAAAGGTTCCATACTAACACTATCTTCATTACTTGCCCATATTATGTTAAGAATTGTGTTTGAGTAGTTGGAGTGTCTGTCTTCACATGAATGAACATATATTTGTACTTCATGCAATAATTTTTCATTGAAATTTGAGTGTTGTTAAACGTAATGTTTGTGTGTGTTATATTATTGATGGCCATATGCAAATAAGATATGTATAGCCATTGTTAAATTGTCTGTATGTGTCTTAGATGTTACTTTCAAAAAATAAAGATTTTATTATTATTATTATTATTATTATTATTATTATCATTATTATAATTGACAATTTCGCCTATAGCAACAACGTTTTCGAAAATAATCTGTTCCAGATGTGTCAAAATGCGTCAGCATGCAGAAGAGTGTTTAAATATACCCAAGATAAACTATTTGTTATTGTTGCATGCGTGTTGTTATAAGACGATGAGATCATAATTTACCTAATTTTTTTAACTAAAGAAGAAGTGATTCACTTACCTTAGACATGATGTCGACTAGATGTTCTCTCGACAATGATTAAGAATGACTTGGATTCTCAGACTTGAACCTGGAAAGAGAGAGAGAGATATAGATAGTTCCGTAACTAAATCAGAGATCCAACCCCCGGAATAAATTGAGCCGTTCCAAATGAAAACAAACATTATGGACTCTGCGTAATGTATCGACCCATATCAGCATACACAGTCCGCGCAGGCTAATCTGGGCCGACACATTCCTTCTCAGGGGGTAAGAAGTATAGAGTAATGATTCCTGAAACAGAAAATCTACAGGAGGCGAAAATTGTCTGTCCTGGTTACCCTGCACGGCATGCTTAGACTGATCCTGGTCGATACTTTACGCAGAGTCCACAATGTTGGTTTTCTATTTGAACGGCTCATTCATTTAGATTGATGATCTACCAACAGTACATCATTTCGAAAAATAAAGAAGTTCGCACATTTTTACTTATATTTAACATATATTATTTATTTACCAAAAAATAACTATCCAAATACACTTACAGTCACAGCGAGTATGGTAAAATGTTCTGAATTGCTATCAAACTCGGATATTTACACACACCAATAGGTCGCGCTTCACTAGTATGTGAAATATGGTGGTTATCGTAGGCAAAGTCATTAAAACTGCAAATATATTTTATTGGTTTTGGTGAAATAAAGACATGCAGTTATAATGCCACGTCATACGCATACCGAAGAATTTTGATCATCAGATAAATATCAAATATCGATAAGCCTAGCTGCGCTCTGAAACAATTCAATCGTTAATCTCCGTTAGGTTCCGTTATTTACCGATAATTGATCACACGCTGTGAACGGGGTAATAAAACAATTAACGCCTCGGGGATAGTCGTGTCGGGCAGTTAGCCAAATAAACTGGTTTATAGCTTAATATGGTTAAAACCAAAGCATCTGTAAATTAATAGTATTTATTTACACATGTACCATGTTAACCAGTATATACATAAGCATATCCATGATGAAAAATAACAAATAAACTAATGATATACAAATAAGTATGCAAAATTATGGAAAATCATGAGTAAATTTAGATGCGGTGTCGCACCTATTAGAATAGAAACTGGTAGGTACGAAGGTCTGGCTGAATACGATCGTCTCTGCCCATTCTGCGACACTGTTGAGTCAGAAATACATGTTTTATTTTATTGTAAGCTATATGAGCAAATACGTAAAGAATTGGTCGAAAAGGCCCTTTCGGTCAACCCTTCATTTGCCAGTATGTCTGATATAGAAAAGTTATCATTTGTTCTGTCAAATAGGAAGATAGCAAGATTTAGTGCCAAAACCTGTAATAATATTTTAAAAACGAGATTATTTTATTTGTGTAAATAGTCCTTTATCTGTTTATACGCCCGTATTTTAATATTTTGAGTTGTATCTTATTCGGTTGTACTTGTTTTATTTAATTTTAGGTTTATATGTTATACATAACGCATCTGTTTATTTGAAGTTGTACTTTACGACGAATGTTATATTTGTTTTATAAGTATTAACTTTTGTTTCTTATGTTAAGTTAACTCAATTTGATGTATTTATGCATGATTCCCCGATGGGAAATGCGTCGTATCTCCTTTAACATTTTTTAACTGTCAAGGTTTTGTGATGATCTCTTAGTCTCTTATATTTCTGTTTTTTAAAGAATGGCTTTGTACATTTGTTTGTTAACTGTGAATATTGTTTTATATTATGTAACATCTACAAAGATGAGACTTTAATAAAGATTATATACTACAAAGCGCTACCAGCCTATTGATCGTAGATTAAGTATCCTGAAAGAGAGGTATGAAACTGGTGTTCTTGAGTTGATGGCTTATGCGGATTCTGCATCTCAGTGTGTTCGTGAGATTATAATTTATATGCTGTTTTCTAATATTTTACTTAATAGTGCTGTCAAAGATCAAAAATAAAAATAAAAATAAAAGCGGTAAGTGCAGCAAAAGATCAACTTGTACAGGTTACACTTTTCTCAAATGTTTCAAATTTCGCATTCTTAGGAAATTCTGCATTATTAAATTTAAAAAAAAATCAGTTTTCTCAAATGTTTTAAATGTTTTAAATTTCGGTCTGATTTATATTTATAAACCAATACCTGTCACATATTTACCCTCTAATGGTCCCCCCGATCCGCTCTACCGACCAGCTAGGGATTAAATCGAGTCGACGTTCCGGGAACACACCTACCCTAATATATATATATATATTTATCTTTATTTAAGTCTCATCTATGTACAAACACACATATAAAACATATCAATAACACATACAATGTACATAGCCATTCAATATTAGAATTACAGGAGACTGTATAATTAAAACTAATTGACACACAATAAATACATCTAATAGAATAGAAAACATTCATTAATTTTCTAATGATTAATGATTACTGTCTCCGATTTATACACTGTTTTTTTAAAACCCGTGAACTATTGATGCGTCAAAATGCGTATTTATGGGTAAAGTCTGATATTTGTAAATTGCGGTCAACAGAGTTGATTGAATTTTAGTTTTTAATTCACAACATAGTAAGGTGGATTTTATCGTAACCTTTTCCCACATACACACGCTTTCTGACGCGTCTGCATCAGACCATTTTGAAAACTTTGTGACAAAAGCATATATTACTCAACACGAGCTTTTCCCCCTTTTGTCACAATGTTTTCAACTTTGTTCGCAGTTTATCACATATTTAATTTAAGTATTTCAATAAGCTTTTCTTTTGTTCGCACTTTGGATGCGATACCTCAATGCTTAAGCATTGTCTTTATGTCGGCAACATACATCGTTTCAGGTGTGAAAGCTTGGGTTGAAACACTTTTGTAATTTATATCGGCTGCTTTTATTGCTTTTATTTCTTCATAATGTTCGGATAGTATATTTAATTAAATGATCTTCTTGCTTTTTCCGACAAATTAAGGCGTCGTGTGTTGCGTCCATATTTGCTCTTTCGTCTTTAGTAAGTACATCTTCTTAGTTGAATTATGGAATATAAAGGAATCACTCAAAAATACATTTATAAGATAGTATTTTATTTTAATCTAAAAAAAAACAAGACCGCGCAAATCTTTAAAATAATACCATAGTTTCAATTCATTTATTCAGGGACACTATATTATTATTGTAATATAGTGTCCCTGATTTATTATATCATTTACGGCAGAATGTTTTAGAGCAGTAAATTACCAATTTACGTTCTGTTACTTAATGTATAATACCTCTTCTATTCGCAGTTGTTAAAGATACATCATGTCACATTGAAGATTATAGTATAGATCATGTATACATGTATATTATTAATGATTATGTAATAGGGATACGCGACTCTCTTCAGACCCCCTGGTGATACTAATTGATTTTATGAGGGTCATAAAACTTCGGGTAAAATCGGGAGCATTGCCGGACTTTCACGAACAAATCCGAAATCATGAAGTTACAAATATTTCTTCAAAAAAGACCATCTAAATCTAAATTTATTTTGATAAAATAAAGATTACACTGTAGATGAAGAAGTGCCGCGCGTTAAAGTTATAGCTACTCTTTATTTTCATATGGTAAATTATCCCCGATAGCAATTGCCGGTGAAATAATTCTTCCACATGAATAGACCACCGAAAATCAAGATCAACATGCGCCTCCGTGCCGTCCCCTCAGGAGCTTCACTGTCAGTCATACATGTTTAAGTATTCATGAGGCCTCTGATACAAGTATGCAATTTAGTCGTAAGTTCAATTGATTAAACCTGTTCGCACATACAACACATTTGCAGCAATTTTGTAAATATCCAGGCAGACATATGGAAGATACCCATAAGTGAAGGTATAACTATCAAATACAGTTGAAACACTTCGGCAAAAAGAAACATTGTTCCTGATAGAAATGTTTTCCTTTTACCATACTCTTTTCAGATGTCGTCTGATGCAAACGCGTTTAAATGTGGGAAAGGGTTAACTCTTTCAGCTCCATTTGCAATATTGAGGATTTTGCAAACAATACTGATTTAGGCGAGTCAGCTCGTAAATCAGCATTGTTTGCTTTTTACTCATCAAAATAGTCAAAAACTTGTATTACATGAGAAATGGAGACGCTCGATTTTGAACATGGAAGAGTCTATTTTAAACAATTCGGCGCTGAAAGTGTTAAACAACACCGAAGGACGCGATTTGTAGTAGACACATCGGTTGACTGGTTGTATCCTGGTAGACGCACATTAGAAAAATGCTGACTTACACACGTTATCGAAACATATCACGGCATTGTAAAAATAACCCCGATTCTGCTGAATTTCTGCAAATGGTTTCACCCTGCTTGTCTCGTTTTAAATATATATATTTTAATGTAGACATTTTGTTGTCGAAGTATTGTTTGTAAATGAAGAGCGAGGAGGGGTATACACACCAACATTAGAATGTACGTATGCGACCATCGGTGTCTTTATACACTAAATGCTGATCTATATTATTTGCAAATGTCTGACTAGGACTTAAAATATGGTTTTTGTAGCACACATATTTAACTCAATGTTAGAATAATCAAATGTGACACGTCACATAGAAATAGATATCAAGGGCATTGCGACCAGCGAAGTATCCAGATCTGCCCAATTGGCCTTGTGGTGGTACAACCATCTGGAGCAAACCAAACACGTATGTTTAACCCTTTAACAACAAATCTGCAGCAGACAACTTTGAAAATGTGAAGGGAGAACTAGGAGATATCTCTGCTTGTAAATGCTTCAATTCCTGACGATAGATACTTTTGCCACAATGTCTTCATAAGTCGTCAGCTGTCGTTGATTTAAAATAAACTCCTATAATTGGTGTATGTAATTACGACCAGTAAAGAGTGTGGTCGTTGATTCAAAATTAACTCCTATAATTGGTGTATGTAACTGCGACCAGTGAAGAGTGTGGTCGTTGATTTAAATAAACTCCTATCATTAGTTGATGTTATTGCGTTTAGCGATTTTTTTATTGTGGTAATAATCTGGAAAGGTGATGACAGAACCAGTAAACAGGAATTCTTTTAATTCAATAAGCATAGGGTATAATGTTATATAGAAGACTAACACTTCAAACAATATAAATGTATTCGAATCATAACTCGATTAGCTTACAGAGGTTAACCGATAATATCGAAGGCAATGGAAAAAACTTTCACTCCATAATATCTGTTCATCACTCAATTTTAAACAGCTTATTAGACATTTTATTGACAATCACGCTGAATAATTTACTCTTTGGTGGGATTTCTAAAATGGAAACGAACTCATTATACTAGAAGTGTTGAAGTGTTGTTGTTGTTACGAATTATTACTGATGAGTTTCAGAACCGTTCTCCATTCTCGATTGTGTCAAGTTTTCATATGTATAGTAAGTACTGTACACGACTTTCTATGTGAAAGGGCATATATTTTCTATAGTGTAAGTCGACGCTGAATAATTCGACCCATTTCATTCAGACATCATCCAACTAAATATGAAGTCAACCAAAACATTAATCTTGAAACCTTTAACATAAACGTTTTACTTCAGTTAACCCTTTCCCTTATACGACAATTCTGCCTCAGACGACTTTGAACGAATTTTGTCAAATAATGGAAAATCTCTATAACTGAATGGATAACCTTTGACTAAAAGTGGAAAATATTGTGACAAGATCTCTGTGGCGATTTCTCTCTCAGCATACAGAGCCCTTTGCATGTGGGCCATGGAGGAAAAGAGTTCACACAGACTTGGAACTGCCACGCTGGCAAACAGCAGCAAGCAAAACGGGTATCTTACCATCTTACAATTTCTAAGTTTTTTTACAATTCCTGTAACAAGAATATATAATGATTCGTCCTTCAATATAAGTCAGCTCACCTATCATTTGGTGTTTGTAAATTATGACCTCTTTCAGCGCCGAATTGTTGAAAGTAGAGTCTTCCATGTTCAACATCGGACATTTCCATTACTCATGTAATAAAAGTTTTGGACTATTTTGATGAATAAAAGCCAAACAATGCTGATTTCAGGTGAGGCAGCTCGTTACAAGCTGACTCACCTGAATCTGTATTGTTTGTAAAAACCTCAATATTGCCATTGGCGCTGAAAGAGTTAAGCCAACGAATTTCGTTTTAGTTAGGAACTGCATGTATATTGCATTTGATACTGTTGCCCGTCAACTATCCAATGTTAAACTGAAGATATTATGTAAAATAATTGACCACTGTTACCTTAACCCTTTCCCTCATATAAACGCTTTCAGACGCCTCTGCAGCCGACGGCTTTTTGAAAACATAGTGACAAAAGCAGAAATTGCACAAAACGTGCAATTTCTCCTTTTGCCACAATATTTTCCACTTTTCGTCATATGTTATCCATTCAATTATGGGGATTTTCTATGTTTTGACAAAATACGTTCAAAGTCGTCTGCTGCAGAATTGTCGTATGAGGGAAAGGGTTAATACATTATTCGGACGACTGCACTTAAAACGGTGTGTTACCGGAACGCCTACTCGACTTAAAGTGTATCGGGGAATTAGGGGGCCTTGTAAAGGGTAAATTAAATCAATATTGTATACCCTCTAGCTTTTTAACACTTCCAAGCGGTGCTGGGATTTATAGCATGCGTCAAATATACAAGAACAACTGTCTTAGAGCATAAACAATATTTTTATTTGTAATCGGTAAAGATGTAGTGGCATAATATTGGCTGCAAAGGTCCATTCTAACTGACATAACCTACTAACCCATTTTGTGACAACCCGACCTGGGGAGACAACCGACTGCCTACGACTTAACGTTTGACTGGCGAATCAGCGACCTATGTTACCATAGTGTCGAAATCCCACGAGTTAACACAATCTCATGTAGACAGCATTATGGGGTCAGCCCGTATTACCTATCCCCTGAATTAAGTGCCCGAGCGTTAGACTGCTCTGGACCTCCCCTCTATACATAGAGGTGGAGGGGGACCCCCACGTTACACAGAGGTAGGCCCCCAAACTACAACGTACTTACACATATGTTGATACGACACTGAAGAACCTGCAGCTTGTGAGCGTGTCAGGCCAGGGTAAAGGCCAGGCTGATACCCCCCAAAAGCTTTCTGTCTCCCCAGAGCCGCCACGGTAAAATATCGAACCATATTTTGCCACCACGCCACAAAATGTTATTTTTCTCCTACTGACTAGCAGGGTACAGATTTCCATTATCTTTTAAAAACATGTTTAAGGCTGCTTTCCAATTTTTTAGAAGAATGTTGTTTCCTAAATTTGACAGGTGGGTCCCATCTGTCCTGTACAGACTAGCCTCGTCTACCTTAATATAACTGTCATTATGGATTACTTTCCCACCTGTATGTAACACGAACGATTTAATGGCTGCATTTACCCTTTTCCTCTTTTTGTCGATCTGGAACCCTGAGCCGGTAGGAGCAAAATGCCAATATCTCCTAGCGAGCAGTGATGACCAAATTATTGTTATGTCTTTGAATAACGCTTTATAGCGAAGGATTGAGGTCTTAATGTTTTCAATAATGTCCTTGCCTGAAACACCTTCTGTGGTTAGATCGTTCGATCCACAATGGATAAAGAGGAATGACGGACACTTATCTTTTTTGAACTGGATGTCGAGCGTCGAATGCAGGGTGTCCAGTGTCATACCCCTTTCCCCCATCCACTGGACTGAAACCTCTGATAAGCCCAAGTGCTGGTCAAACGTCTGTATTGCCACCATGCCAGCCCAGTACACAATTGACGAACCTACCAACCACAGACTCTGCATTCCTGTAAAACTTGCAACTGTATTAATTTGTATGTGTAACCTTAAAGTCTTATGTATTTAGTATATGCATTTGATTTCCACCTGCCTGCTGCCATGATTCTACTTTCTTCTGTACCTAAACTAGCTAAATGTGTAGCCCCGCCTATTCTGAAACTGTGTGATTTAAAGTGTCCTATTGTTTGGGTAAATTGCAGGGCTTTAAACATGATGGCTTTGAATTGATATCTGGTGAGCGATTTCCCATTTAAGTGTATGAATAGGTTCGCGTTTTCCGTTTTAGGGCGAAGATTATAGTACTCTTTCATACATAGAACTGGGCAGTACGACTTGCCATTTGCTGGAATATAGAGGGTGACGGATTTTCCGCGCTGGTCGGTTTTTGACCATCTTACTGTTAGGTTTAATTCTTTTTCAGACAACCGTATGTCTGAATATTTCATTACTTTTAGGTCCTGTGACTTATTGTTCGCCTCTGTGAATTCCCCTATTCTTAACAGACCAAAGAATGCTAGTGTGAAAGCAGCTCGAAATAAAGATTGTTCGAATGTGTTTTGACAAATGCTTGCTAGGCTTCCTATCATCTTATGTAATGTGGTTAGGGAAATCGGGGCTCTTGCATCCAATTTACTACCCTTATTTCGTCTTGCGCCCTCCAAAGCCTTAACTACAAAAAATGATTTTGTTGTATCATCTACTTGTTGGAGTTTATGAGCATATGAGATACCTGACATGTAAGTCGATATTGTTGAAGCAGCTATATTTTGGTAAGTTAGGTACGCGATGAAATGTAACAAGTCTTGATTTGGGACAGGCCATATCTCTCGCAACTTGTATAAGTCTCTAAAATGGGTGAGTTTTCTTAGCGCTACTGAATAAGTGTTTTTTGTGTTTTGGGACGTGGAATTGATTATTAAATCGTTTGATATACCTTTTAAATCTTCCAAACTAGGGATGGGACCTTGACCGGGCTGAGATTGGCCTCTGGCGCTGCACTCCTGAACCTCCCCCACTGTGAACGAGAAATTGAGTCAGCAATAATGTTTTCTTTGGAAGGGGTATAGACCGCTCTTACCCGTATATTGGTTTTCAGTATTGTAAGAACCATATGTCTGACCAGATTCATCACTCTCTCAGATTTACATGTTTGGGTATTGATAACTTGAACTACTGCTTGATTGTCAACATGGAAAAGAACCCATCGATTTCTTAAGCTGTTTGACCATGTTAAGATAGCGGCTACCACTGGAAACAGCTCCAAGAGGGTCATATCCCTAGTTAGACCCTGCTTTACCCAATCTTCGGGCCATCTCCCGTGCGCCCATTGACCTGAGAAGTAAATTCCGAATCCCCCATTATTACCCCCCATTGCATCTGTGTAGAGTTCCAGCTCATTGTTTGTTAACCATGTTCTATTAGATATCAAAGTCACCCCATTGTAATGTGTAAGAAAGGAAAGCCAGACGTTTAAATCAGCTTTATTGGTTTTGGAGACCCTAATTTTATGATAAGGCTTTTTGATTCCTATTGTGGCATTAATCAGCCTTCTGCAGAATGCTCTACCAGGGGAGACCACTTTACATGCAAAATTGAGCAGACCAAGCAGTGACTGCATTTCTTTTAGAGTTATCTTTCTTGAAGATAAGACTTTGCGTATTTGCTCTTTCGTTTTTATGAGTTTGTCCTTTGGAAGACGCATAACCATTTCCCCGGAATCCATTTCAATCCCCAAAAAAGTTAGACATGTTGTAGGATGAACTGTTTTATCTTCAGCTAAAGGGACTCCAAAATTTGAACACACTGATTGAAATTCTGTTAGCATTAAGCCCGGCCTAGAACTCGAAGCTTTTTCCCCAAATAGGAAATCGTCTAGATAATGCAGGATGTCGCTACTTTTGGTTTTCTCACCTATCGACCAATGTAGGAAACATGCAAATTTTTCCCAGATAGCACAACTGGCTGACGAGCCCATAGGAAGCATTTTATCATAAAAATATTGGTTTTCAAATTTGATACCGAGTAACTCGAAATCTGATGGGGTGATGGGAAGTAATCGAAAAGCTGATTTTATATCTGTTTTACTTAACAGTGCCCCTTTACCTAACTTAAAAATTAGATCGGCTGCCTGATCAATATTTGAATATGTGACTTTGCAGTGTTTTTCCTCAATGAAATCGTTAATAGATTGACTGTCTGGGTATGACAAGTGATGAATCATTCTATGATCACCGTCTTTTTTGGCGACTAAACCTACCGGAGATACTTGAAGGGTCGGGAATGGTTTTTTACTGAACGGACCTGCAATTCGACCCCTATTAATTTCTTTGATCAGTTTTTCCCTCATGATATTGGGGTGCTGCTTAGCACTAGACAAGTTAGGTGACTCGCGTGCACCTCGTGGTCCTGTATAGTTTAATGGAAATCCATTTTGGAGACCTTCCGTCAAGAATATGGCGTCCTTATGCAGGTAGTTTTTTAACGATTCAAGTAAATGATATATTTTTAGCGGTGTGTTTCCTAATTCATATAAACCTATCACATTATTTGCTTTGTCTGCAACTTGACTTTGGATGGTTTCCGCCACATGACTGACAGGCATGACTAAACCTGCAATTAGGCAAAAATGGACATTTACCTCCTGTATTAAAATAATTACATGATGCGGAATGGGCTAATGTAGGTCTCCTAAACGATAGAGGCTTGCTACTATGCTTAGTATGGTTTGACTGTTCCGTGTAAATACTGCCAGCATTCACATACAACAACCAAAACTCTGAATGAATTGCCCCCCAGGATGCGGATGGGTTACTAGCAATTTGCAAACGGAATTGCTCATCGTATTTCCACCAGCCCGGAGACCTACTGGCAGCCATTCTAATATCCCTCATATATTTAATTAATTCTTGGGCCCGAGCTGGAAATTTTTCCAGTGATATGCTAACATAGACAAGAAAACCGGATGTCCACTGGTCAATTGATATCTTGGATGGTTCATTTCTTGCCTGGTTAATACATAATCTTCCATTTTGTATTGTGATCTCCCCAGCCGGACCATTGTCTGCAATGACTTGCAGCTCTCTTGTGGATTTTAACAATGATGCAATATCAATATATTGTCCTTCCCAAACTTTCTCCTTAACTTTTAAAGGTATACTACTACCTACATTATTAAAAATACTAGGTTCCTGAACCGGCTGCCATGCATCGGCGAACTCCATTACTGGCGCCATTACTTCTTTTTGAACAATTAACAAATTCGACACTTCACATGAATCATCCTGGTTTCCCACGGGTAATTTATCCTTCTCCGCCTGCCTGGACCTCTTAGGCTCCTTTCCAACGTTCTTTGAAGCTATTACCCTCTTAGGTGCCATTATTTTCGCAGATTGCTTGGATTTTAAATTTTAATAAATTGTACACAGCTATGCTCTTCAAGAGTTGCAGGAAAAAGGAAGCGGACTTGGAATGGCATTCTGGGTACCCCTATCAAGGGACATAATTCTGAAGTTAAACTTCAGAAATTCAGAAGCATTTATCTCCCCTGCTTTAACCCTTATCCATTTGAAACGCCTGACCCTTTGCTACAAATTACTTTAAATTGGATTATAGAATATAAAATTCGTATAATCTGTATCATAGATTTATTTTGTAGATGACTTTGGAACTCTTTTTTATAAGTTTTTGATAAAAGTATTAAATATTTAAATAGTAAATTTTGTAAATATAATTATCATGTTTTACGTTCTTACAGTTTGATAGCTATTAATTAATTAATAATTAACTTTAATCCATTATTAATTTGTATTTAATTTGGTTTTAACATGTAGCACAAACAAATTATCATTCAAACACACAAAATATTTGCCCTTTAAATTAAGCTTTATGTTCTTACAGTTTGATAGCTATTAATGTTGAAGGATGTCACAGTAAACTAAACACCCAACATGCCCACCCTAATATATTCACGGCCATACAGATGTTTAAAGACGTTCAGAACTGCAACGATATCAACATAATTCAGAGAGCTGCAGGTGGAACTACAAGACCACAAACCCAACGGTACCTGAACATTGAGAGGTCAAAGAGAGATACTAAACTGGAGTGATTGATTTAATGACTTATGTGGACTCAGCATCCCAACTCATCCAGTTGGGAGCTTAGCTGTGTGAAAATAGCATCTATCTAATGTATATCATGTGTTGTTGTATATATGTATATGTTTTATCTGTGCTATGCATACACAAGAATTTTTACAAATACTCATTTTCTATATTATGTTGATTAATATGATAACACATAAAAATAGTTTGAATTGTATTATTTTGTGTAGTTGTTTATGTAGTTTAAATATATTTAAACCGATCACAAGTGCAGACGAGAATCAAACTCATGCCAACAGAATAAGCACCCTAACCTGTTGCCTTTTTAGAAAGTGTACCACTTGAAATTTTTGTGGGCAAAGTAGCCTTCGCTTTTAACATGCATTGGCCCATTTTCAACAATACGTTTCAATCACATTTCATCCAAATACCATTCTTTTTCAACTGTAAATTTTTTGAAGTGTTTAAATTCAGATTGAAGCGTAATACAGAATCAGAATCAGAATCAGAATCAGAATCTTTATTTTCATTTGACTTGAACAAAATGTTCATCGTCATATACATAATTATTATTATTTACATACATGTAACAAAAAGCAATTGTTTAATATATATTCATGGAATAACAAATTTGAATATTAATTTGATTATAGATAAAGATGTTGTAGGCGGAAGTAACCATAATGTGTTAATGTTTTTGATTTAAAAATGTTTTATAAATAGATAGACTTTTCCGTTTCTTTAATTTCCAAAAATATAACAAACCACATGCGCATGTCAGTAAGGGTATCCTTCGTTATTTAACCGGACAGCCCCACTGACACGCAATGCGGCTATATGTGAGCTTATTTACACAAGAAGATAAAACATCAAATACCATATATTGTTCACACGCGCACACTGAGTAGAACATGTTAGTGGGGGTGTCCGACCGAGTTAAACCGGACGTCCACCCGACATGCAATGCAAAGAATACGCGTGCATATGAACTGCCCATATATTACTATACATTTTTATACATATTCTAAGATAACCATAATTTATACATATATGAACAACCACAATCACCTATATGTGGGCACGCTTGTTTGCTTGTACTTGAAAATGTGTGAAAGCGTAGATGCGTATGTGCGAGCGAACGTGCGTGCGTGCGTGTGGGCGTGCGTGCGTGCTTGAAATAATACCGTTTGTGGGTTATCCTTGTTGAAACACAAGGATCGACGGCTTCGAAATTGTGTATTTAGTGATTGCGTGCATGCAAATGTTCACCCGTCGTATTTGATCTTTGTCGAATCGAAATACAAAGATCGCTACAGGTGAAAAAGGGGTGTATGTGGATTATTCGTATTTTTAAATTTTCTTATGTTTTAATAGGAGTGCGTTGATAATATTCACCGGTAAAATAGCATTTTGTCTTATTCGGTATTCAGTTTTTGTGTTCTTAATTCAAACGAATTAATGCAATACACTGCAAGATTATTCAATAATTTAAATTTTGTACTAGTTAGTAGCTGTGTAAGTTTAAACATATTTGGTTTATCGTAATAATATTTTGGTATATACTTAACTCGTGATATCTTAAAGCAGGGGCAAATTAGTATAAAATGATATTCATCTTCAATTTCGTTTAATTCGCAAACTGTACATTTTCTATTATTTCTTTCTATATTATTGTGTCTACCAGTTACAATATTAAGTTGATTTGAGGCTAATCTGATTTTTGCTAAAGCGTTTCTGCGTCTAGTGTTAAACATTTTGAGTATGTATGGAGATATTTCAAATCTATCTTTTAATGTTATGTACAAAGTTAACGATGTCTTATTTTTCATATCTTGATTCCAATCGTTTATAAAGAGGTCAATGAGTCTATTTCTAAGCAGTGGTATAAATATGTTAATGTTTACAGATGCAGGGAACAACCAAACATCGTGAAAGCCACACTTTTCTAGTAATGTTTTAACTTTATTAGCCCAGTTAAGGGTTCTACTATTTAGGTCAATGTTTTTTCTCATTGTTTGTATAACTGTATATAAGATACAATTATCGCTTTTTACACTATGTAGGCTGAGAAAATATTTGACAATTCTTGTTTTTATATTAATTGACAATGGAAACCTCCCCAATTCTCCGTATATAGCACTATTACTAGTTGACTGTTTAACATTTAATATTATTTTAAGAAATTTACGGTGTACTCTTTCAACGGCTTCTGACTGGAAGAAACCCCACACTTCACAAGAATAGTTTAGTATTGAGACTACAAACGAATCAAATAAAGACAACATTACTTTAATTGGGATTTCTTTTCCTCTAGTAATTGACAACAGTGCGTACATTGCTTTAAGCGCTTTTCCCGCAAGTGTTTTATTCGCATTCATAAATGACCCTCCGTTAGTAAAGACTACTCCAAGATAGTTGAAGCAATGAACAGTTTCTATTTCAACTGCGGCATATGTAAGTTTCGGTTGCTCAGTGTTTCCATTACCCTTTTGGAATATCATTACTTTTGTTTTTTCTGTATTAACCTCTAGTTTCCACTTTTTGCAATACGATTCGAAACTGAATAACAATTGTTGTAATCCCTCAGCCGTTTCCGATAAAATGACTGAGTCATCTGCGAATAGTAAGAGGTATATATTTAGTTGATCTAATGTGAGGCCTGGGTTATCGTTGTTTTGTAGGAAAAGTTCTATGTCGTTAAGAAAAAGTGAAAACAAAATCGGTGAGCTGATCTCACCCTGCAATAAACCGACATTGCATTCAAATAGTTCCGATAAACTGTTTAAATGTTTCACGCATAGTTTTATATACAAAATAATATTTTTTGTTTATAAAAGAAAAAATCTGACCTTGTTCAATTATCTTATCAATTAAGTCCACATAAATCTATCACTTATAACTTCCCTTTAAAAGGCCCCCTAATCCTCAATTTTGACCAGGTAGAGATTAAATCGAGTAGGCGTTCCGGGAACAAACCCTTAAAACATAGGTAGATAGGGTTTCTGTGTGCCGGAATGCTCGTTTTAATCCAGTATCGATATGCACTACAATCTATATTACTATAATATCACGCTTCGTTTTAAAGACAGGTAAACCGATCTATACACATATTCACGAGGTGCACGATTATCTACCTATTGTCTCTGTTTTCAATAGCGTGAATCATACCACAAAACGACTTGTGTAGATCTACTCTATTAGCCAAATGTCAGAGGCGTCTTAAATGCTACTTTGACTAATTGGTGAACCGTGCTTGGATACGCAGGATGATAAGGGTATACAGTGATCGTATATGTCGTACAGTTTGTTTTCAACTGGCGTCGCTCAATAACATAGATTTAGATCTATTACTGTGTGTATCTATTTTAAAATCAAAATATAAAGTTCGTCACAAAATGGACATATACATGGTTGTATTACTTGTGTCCTTTACTACAATTCATCCTTTGTCACATCTATATATGATTCCAATTTAATCGCCGAGTCCCGGTAGCTCAGTCGGTAGCGACGCGGGCTGTTAAATCCAGGGGTTGTGAGTTCGAACCCAAGCTCGGCCAACACAGTTTATGTGGAAAAGCAGCCACTTTCTTGACAAGACTATTGTGTGGAGTGTTGGTGTGAGAAAGCCAGGTTACATATGGACAGGTAAACTGGCCTCCGTGATATGACTGAAAAAATGTTGAAAACGGCGTTAAACCACAATCAACCGTATTTAATACTTTTCAACATGCAGATGCATTTTGAAACATCTAACACTAACAAATTGCTCATAATAAATAATTTCCCCTTTTGTCACAATGTGTTGATCTCCACCAATAAGTATACTTACATTTACAGAGTGTGTCGTATGTTTGCTAAGATGTTTCCAACGTCGTCTACTGAAGATTAGTTGTATGACGGAAAGGGGGTTAAATCTACGTTTTGAAACAATACGAGAAGCAATAACAAATTTACAACGAAGGAATTTGTAAATACTTACTATTTTTCCACTTTTATGATAAATACTGTAAAAAAAATCTAAGTTTGTGTGTTATTTAGCAAGTTGAATAATAATACAGCACTTTCAAAGCAAGGCAAAAAATAAAACAAATAAATATTTCCACGATCGGTATAGTTTAGTCAACTTTTACGTTTTAATATTAATTATACTTTTCTCGAATATTATATCACATGTCATCTATTGAAACTATATTATATGTATTGCTATACAATTATTTATTATGTATACAATGTATATTATATATCGTATGTTGCAAAAACATGTAAAATGTTATGCAAATAAAGAACTTGAACATTGAACATTGAACATTGGTATAACTCCAATATGGGAGACACAACACATATTTGGCATGTATCTAATTCTGATCGACTTGATTGGTCATTTTGATATAATGAATTCAAACAGATTGATGTAAACGATTCATTAACCCTTTCCCACATACAGACGCGTTCCGACGCCTCTGCAGCAGACGACGTTTGAAAACATTAGGGCAAAAAAATAAATTGCTCATAATGAGCAATTTCTTCTTTTACCCGTTTTTTCAACTCATTTCAGTAATTATGCTTTAATTTTTCGATATTTTCTTTATTTTTGCCAAGATATTTTAAAAGTCGTCTGCTGCAGACTTGTTGTATGTAGGAAAATGTACCTCCATACGTCACAGAGGAAATCATAGGGTATCCATGTTTACATTGAAATTCAATGCCACTTTAATTTTTCCCAAAAATAGAATAATCAAGCGTCAACTTTTATCTGCGGTTATGTAATTCCGCTTCTTCAAAATGGCAGAAATTGTCCTGGAAAAAGTTAGACTAGATATTTAAAAATAAAAGGTTTTAAAATTCTAAAACGAATTGAACACTTTGAAAAAGTTTGTGTAATATGAACTTAGATTGTTTTTTATTTATGTCCTACGAGGACTAGTTTTGCTTCATGTTGGAACGCAGACACGGAATGAACACATATAAAATGAGCCCCTCCGTGCGAAAAGGTACAAATTGCCTTATGTGAACATTGAAGATCCAGATCAATCTGTGCATCCACGCAGTCTTATCATTATATACACAGTTCAAATATTACGTGTACTTTGTAGATAATGGCTACATGTAGATGGGTTTAGGCGGAGATTAAACACTCATGTGTATTAACACAGACTAGACTGAAAAACACTTTTCTTTTTAAAATTATCGCGTCATTGAACAAACAAATGAATTTGGGTATGACGAAAACAGGTATTTGGAGGTTGGGTTTTTATTCGACGTTTATCGCAATTACGACCAGGGACGTATGTACACTCTCCTAACAACCCGAGTGCTCGGCGAGTGATTTTTGAAAGATGTAAATGAAGGAATGTTAGTAGGCACTGTGAGTTTGGATCTAAGAAAAGCTTTTGATTTGGTGGACCACCGAATTCTCTTACATAAACTAATACTTTATCACTTTTCTGAAATATCAATACATTTTTTCCAATCATACCTTTCTAACAGAACACAATTAGTAAACATTGATAATATATCATCACCCTTACTACCAATAACATCAGTTCCACAGGGGTCAATGTTAGGTCCATTATTGGTTTTTGCTCTACATATACGACATTTCGTTAACAGGTCGTGATATTAACATAGACTTATACGCAGACGATTTCAACTGTGTACGCTTCCGGATTCCAGTTATGTGATGTACAAGACATGCTACAAGAAAACATAAGCTATATCATGGAATGGTGCAAAGTAAACAACATGTCCCTTAATCCATCAAAGTCAACTTGTATGACTATTGCATCATCATATTAACTGGCCTCATTGAGCCCCCTTCAGTTAACCACTGAGTAATGTTTCTATTCAAACAATCTTGGGTGTTAATGTAGATTAAATTGGCATGCACAAATTGATTCTGTATGCAGAAAATTAAAAACTAAAATAGCGCTATTGGAAAATATTATATACTATCTTATTGAGAAAATGAAATTACTATATTATAACTCCTATATACTCCTAGTATTTGATTATGGATGTGTAGTCTGGAGACATAGAGCTAATACATACAGAAATAAGATATTCTCAATTCAGAGAAGGGCCGCAAGAATAATACTTGCAAAATCTCGCGGGTCTACCAAAACGGATCTTTTCCATGACTTACATTGGCTGACTTTTGATGATAGGTGTCGCTATCACACCGCCTTGCTGATTTACAAGACCGTTCACAATTTGGCACCAATATACATGAATGACATTTTAATATTTTCGGAAAATAAATAGCACACTCTACGCTTACAATCCAATAACAATTTAGCATTGACCTACAAACCTAGAACAAATTACATGTTAAATTAATTTAGATATTTTTGGTTTTAAAGTCTGGAATAGCATTCCATCACATATAAAGCACTCAACGTCTATTGTATCATTCAAACGAAATTATAATAAATACCTTCTGGAAAAGGTTCCATGCTAACATTATCTTGATTACTTGCCGTATGTTAAGAATTGTGTTTCGAGTAGTTGGAGTGTCTGTCTTCACATGATTGAAAATTAATTCTATTTGTACTTCATGCCATAATTTTTCATTGTAAGTTGCTCATTATGGGCAATTTCACCTTTAGCCACATTGTTTTCAAACAGTTGTCTGCTAGAGAGGCGTCAGAAAGCGTCTGTATGTAGGAAGGGATTAATAATGTTTAGTCAATTTCTGGTTGTAACTGTTCTCTTGGTGATTTTTGTCACTGTTGACTCGCGATAACTCGACCTCGAAAGGGACCAATAAATTACTTCGAGTTAGCGACGTGTTCGAGTGATCCCTGTATTTATGCTTACTTCATTTATGTATTGTCAGTTTCGTAATTAATTTATACTTTTAAGTGTTTATTATGAAAAGCAAGGCAGTGATAAAATCATATCAAGTAAACAGCGTAGCATCAGTTCTGCACGCTGTTTTCAAAAGACAGATCAGTTCCAGGGAATGGTTCGAGTTAAACGATATAATCGAATTGTCCCAAGTTCGAGTTATCACGAGTCCACTGTATCAGCGATCTTAAAAGATTATGATCAGACTGCATGGGGGAAACCATTGACATGGATCTCCGCTCGAAGGGGTCGGTTTTCGCATGACGTGACTCTCATTGGAGCCGTGTCAGGCGACATGGGTCCTATGGATTCTCGTAAACGTGTATTGACGTGAGAGTAGTAGGGCTACACCTCCATAAACTATTTCAGAATATACATCTGATGCTACATTACTACTAGAAGGACAATGAAGGCTCTGTAAATTGCACATGCTCTCAGAGTCTTCACTGTTCGCAGATACAGCAAGACCCATAATGCACAGTCGCGGCTCGTCTATACGGGACACAATCCAGGTATATTAACCCTTTCCAACATAAAACAAATCGGCAGCAGGCGTCTTTGAAAACATCTAGGCAAACATATGGAAAATCTCTAAAAATGAAATAACTATTATTGAACAAATGTGAAAACATTGTGGCAAAAGTCGTCTGCTGCACAGGCGTCACAAAGCGTCTGTGTGCACTCGTAAACACCAATATACAACTGATTTACATATTTTGCGTAAATAATCTATATCACGTCAGTTACGTACATTTGTACAGTCTGGTCATAATGTACTCTTTTGTATAAACCTTTTAAAGAGTAATATATATAACTTGTCTTTGAAATGATTTTGTACTGTATATAAAATTTGAACAGTTAGTTCTTTTTTCATTTTATTTTGCTTCTCTTAAAATGATAAAGTTTGTTCTTTGTAACTTACTATAGGCAAATGTGCCTGGAAGTTATAAAACGCATTGTATTGTATGTGTGGGAAAGGGTTAAAATAAGAAAGATATCCACTGTTAAATGAATTGTAACTTAGTTTTCCAATCAAGGGAAAACACTTTATCCTGATATCACTTCTTGATTATGTTTTCGAACTATTGTTCTCTCCCTTTGACCATAAGTGGATCTTTTAATTTTGTTAAAACAGATATGTGATATGTAGCCCCGAAATATTTTAAAGATATAGCCATTAAATCACCAATTGGTGATTACACAAACGGAAATAATTTTTAGTTAAATTTTCTCCTCTTCCTACAATGTCGTCTTTTCTACATGGTAACTGTACACACATGGGAATAGTACCACAATTTTGAGTACAATTTTCTATCGTCATTCTCTATTTTGCCAGGGACCTTCCTTATCTACGTTTCTTATTTTGCAGGAATAATGATATTTTTCTTACAATGTCGCCTTATCAATATAGTAATTTAAAAT
The DNA here is from genome assembly GCA_031761405.1 of Serripes groenlandicus. NCBI lineage: Eukaryota > Metazoa > Mollusca > Bivalvia > Cardiida > Cardiidae > Serripes > Serripes groenlandicus. Next base: position 133,488,752 of record JASEVX010000001.1, on the reverse strand, counting down.
ATCACATTACATTGTATATTTTGAATAAGTGCAAGAATCATATCAGTAAACAAATAAAATATGTAATGCAAACTGAAACTGTGTATTTCACATTTGACTTCATCTGGACGAATCAACATACACGTAGCAGTAACCTACGTCCCTGCTAGTATAGTTTTTTCTTGAAACTTTTCTGTTAACCCTTTACCACATACAACAAATCTACAGCAGACGTTTTTGACAACAATTGTGGGAAATATAGAAAACCACTACAGATGACTGTTTAGTTTTAGGACAGAGTTGAAAACATTGTGGCAAATGGATAAATTGCTCATGATTTTTCCACAATGTTTTCAAAGGTCGTCTGCTGCAGACGCGTCAGAAAGCGTCTGTATGTGGGAAAGGGTTAAAATGGTTTGAAAATTGAACATTTTGTAAGATTTTTAAATGTTTTTCTTTCTCAATCAATCAAAAACATTTCAAGAGTAGAGGAGGACATTTACCCGTTCTAACCTGCATGAGACGATTTTTGTAAATACTGTGGCAAAGGGTGAAATTGCTCCGTTTGTCACAATGTTTGCAATTCTATTTAATATTTTTACCTTCAATTAGAGAGATTTCCACAATTTTGCCTTCACATTTTCAAAGTCGTCTGCTGCAGATGTGGTGTATGTGGGAAAGGGTTAAGAAGATTATTTCTCTGAAGTTTCATGTATAAGACGTGAAGTTCTTTGAAGCTCAAGGTTATCCCACACAAACATGACAGACAAGTCGCTATGATATAGGCCTGACTGGCTTTCATACCATCTGGTCAGCTAGCCCAAAAATATGGAAAATCTCTATAAATGAAAGAAAAATAATTAAATAGAATTGAAAACATTATGGCAAAAGGAGAAATTGTTCATATTCGTTAAAATGTGTCTATTATGTGGGAAAATGTTAAAAAGACAAACACAAGATGTCAGACTCAACCTTGCGATTTTATTACAGAGAATCTGAAGACGAAAAAAATAATTATGCGGTTTAGTCAGCCTGGAGAAATAACACATATGTGCATACAGGATACCAGTTACTCGCATATCAGTTGCATAGAATAGATAAACCTATACAATGAAAATGGATACAATATGATCCACAAGAGAAAGTTGATGCAACGCATCGATGTCGCCGGATATCCATAGTGCAGTTATGCATAACACTAACATTATAGTAGTTGAATAAACAGTTATCAACTGAGGGCATATTGGAACATCAGGGGTGGGGTCAAGTGAAAACGTATCATAACTTGCATTGTTTTGTCAACGAAGTGAATGATAATTGAAGCCTTTCATTGTTTATGATCAATCTCTATTCCAAAGTAGGTTGACCATACCCACAACCAACTAATTATTGATCATAAACAGTAATGGAAATGAGTAATCTTGCCAATCATTAGTCTTATTATGTATACAGTGCTTTCATTAAGAAATAATTATAAGATTTGTGAATTCCACATACACTTTTCAAGATGTTTGTCAGAATATTTGAATTTTATTATTTTTCAATAAAACCACAAAACAGACAAATTAGGATTTGCATGCAATAGCACGTCATTTTACCTTTCCTCTTTTAAAGTCAACAGTGGACACCTTTGCAGCAATCTACTTTTAAAACAATGAGATAAGGGTTAAATCGCTGAAGACATGAGTTTTCTCTTTTTCTCAAAATGATATTAGCTTAGCATCCTAATTATATCATACTTTAACAAATGTTGAAATGTAGTCCAATATTTATAAATTAGACCACCTTCGAAATATAATATCAACGAAACAGTTAAATCTCATTGAAATTGTTGTATAATTTAAACTTAATTTCGAACATAAACAGAGCCCTACAACATGTTAATTTATTTTAATTCTTTCCTTCCTTTTTTATAATGAAAACAACAAACTACTCATGTTTTAAAAATTATATTATGATGAGCGCCCTTGTGTCAATGATGCATAACAATATGCAGATCGGAAGCAATATGCCTTTAGGGAATTAAATGACACATTTAAAATTGTCAAGGACGAAATAATTTTGTACGAAAGACCCGATTCTTTCTTATTCGCAGAGGTGTCGTTCTTGAAACTCTCTTTATAGGCAGAGAGTGTTCGTTTAAAGTCATTTTTCCATTAAAACCAGTTTTATCTCGGTTTGTTCTTTTCTTCATTTGTTTCGAACCAAATAAACATTTTAAATCACCTATAATTTACTATTTGTAAGGGAGTGTAAAGAGCGGCTCTCTGCAAAGGAGATTGATCTACGCAGTTGGTATTCGCGAGTCACGCAGGTGCGCGTAAGTAAACAAATTAGACTGCGACGTAAAGGTTTATAGTTATCGACTTTTGATTACATGTAGTATATAGTGTAAAAATAAAGTATACCAGTCTAGCTAATAGGGACTGTTTTGTCTTCGTAAATAAAACAAAAAAACATAAATGCGAGTCAAAATAAAGAAACTGAAAATACCTAAAACATCGGAATATTTATTTCATTTTAGATGTGTCATTACTTAGTGTTTTTAAACAAAAACAATTGTAATATGTTCAAGACATCTAAATGTGTTTCTTTCTAATAATAATCCCCCCTCCCATGTGATTTCAGAAAACCTATTAAAAATAGAAGTCGCGGGCTTCTGCCCGACTAATAATTATGCTGCGTCTAGGAAAACCAATCATAGAGAATTTTGGACAAGTGTAAATCCATAACAACCTGTAGTATGTGTCCATTCGGACCTGGATCTTAATTACTCAGCAATATTATAAATCTTTTGACTCACAATGTACATCTGGATCAGACAGAAGGGATGAGCAGACTTCGCTCGACACATTCAAAGAATAGTGAAAGGTTGATTTTTCCTGCCACAAAGCTAATTTGTAGCAGGATAATTGGATTTATCTATAGTAATACTATATTACCCTATGGAACGCCGGCACTGTCTTTAGACGTGATGAAACTCCATTATTATGTCTGTTTGTTATTACATTATGTACATCGATCTTTACATGTTGTGCAAACATATTTATATTTTGTCAGTATATGGTTATGTGTTGTGGCTTTGTACTTATATTCTGACAGTTTTTATTATATTATGTATGTAGTTACATCTTTACATTATGTAGATATATCTTTATATTATGTCGGTACATCTTTACATTATGTAGATACATCTTTATATTATGTCGGTACATCTTTATATTATGTAGATACATCTTTATATTATGTAGATACATCTTTATATTATGTAGATACATCTTTATATCATGTGCTTGCTTTATTATATTATGTCCATACTTTATTATATTATGTGGATACATCTTTACATTATGTAGATACATCTTTATATTATGTGGATACATCTTTATATTATGTAAATACATCTTTATATTATGTAGATACATCTTTATAGTATGTAGATACATCTTTGTATTATGTAGATACATCTTTACATTATGTCCATACTTTATTATATTATGTGGATATATCTTTACATTATGTAGATACATCTTTATATTATGTGGATACATCGTATCCATACTATGGAACGCCGGCACTGTCTTTAGACGTGATGAAACTCCATTATTATGTCTGTTTGTTATTACATTATGTACATCGATCTTTACATGTTGTGCAAACATATTTATATTATGTCAGTATATGGTTATGTGTTGTGGCTTTGTACTTATATTCTGACAGTTTTTATTATATTATGTATGTAGTTACATCTTTACATTATGTAGATACATCTTTATATTATGTCAGTACATCTTTACATTATGTAGATACATCTTTATATTATGTCGGTACATCTTTATATTATGTAGATACATCTTTATATTATGTAGATACATCTTTATATTATGTAGATACATCTTTATATTATGTAGATACATCTTTATATCATGTGCTTGCTTTATTATATTATGTCCATACTTTATTATATTATGTGGATACATCTTTACATTATGTAGATACATCTTTATATTATGTGGATACATCTTTATATTATGTAAATACATCTTTATATTATGTAGATACATCTTTATAGTATGTAGATACATCTTTGTATTATGTAGATACATCTTTACATTATGTCCATACTTTATTATATTATGTGGATATATCTTTACATTATGTAGATACATCTTTATATTATGTGGATACATCGTTATATTATGTAAATACATCTTTATATTATGTAGATACATATTTATATTTTCAATAACTCTCCTAGTTTAATAGATTGAAGAAGATTGGCCAATGAGGCATGTTGCCACGGCGACGCCATTTTAATTGTTTGCTTTACGGGCGTTACCCTTTACGGATCACATTACCGTCACATTCCGTACATTCGCGCTTTTATTTCCGGTGTCAAGGCGGAATATCATCCTGCTTAAACTATCCACAACATATAACAACGTTTGCACATCATATAAAGTTACCACAGATAGCACAAGATGTAATAACGTCACGACAGAATATAAGAAAAACAACTAACTAAACAATATAATATTGCATGGACATTATCTACTACTTTGTTAATCATGGGCAAATATGAATGGGATATGTTTGTCGTTTACCTTCCGTCCGTCCGCCCGTCCGTCCGTCCGTCCGTCCGTCCGTCTGTCCGTCCGTTCGTCTGTCGTCCTGTGCCATATTTAAGGCATTGGTGGATGGATTTGATTAAAACCGTATGGAAATGTTAACCTACATATTAAAAGGCTAGACGGCAAGTGAAACAAAGATTGCTTTAAAACACAAAGAGTTATGTCCCCTTAGACTTATATTGTGTATGTACTGGACATCATTTAAATTACTAGTTATCTACCTTCTTTATGAATAGTTATCGCCATCAAATATAGGTCAATCTATAAACGCGATTACATGTATGTGGAGTCAGAAACTAGATCACAAGGTCAAGTTTCAAAAGCCTCTGAACACTTCAGAGGTTCAATGTATGTTCAAATATTCATTGAAATTCATAAGAACATTAATTTCCATTAAATTCAGTTCTTGTTCAAACATTTGTCATGTTGGATCGAAAAATAAGTCGCACATAGTCCAACAGACCCACTATATTTCCGTAGTGGGTCAGTAACAAACCCAATTATGTATTTATTTCGTCGACCACTTTAAACTGAACTATACTGTAACTTGTTGATATTTGTTGGTAGCATAATATGACGTCATGAGTAAAAGATCTATCAATATTGATTAAAGAATTGGAATAGATATATTATTTAAAAAAATACACCGGTTCAACATGAACATATTTATTTCAATTCATTTCATTTCTTTCTGGGTAACTGGTAACATTTGAGAGCCACTTTACGAAAACCAACCTTTGAACTGACTTTTTTACTTTACTCACCCCCTATGGAATTTACTCACCCCCTATAGAAATATATATTTCTGCACGTGACACGCTTTAACCAGTGAAATTGCTAGAATTTCGTGTGAGGCGAAATAAATATATAATAATTTGTGCACACACTATACTAAAGTATGCACATAATGTAAAAACGTATGGACATACTGTAATAAAGTATGGACATAATGTAATAAAGTAAACACAGCGCACAATAAAGTATCTACATAATATAAAGATGTATCTACATAATGTAATGATGTACCTACATAATATAAAGATGTATCTACATAATGTAAAGATGTATCTACATAATGTAAAGATGTATCTACATAATATAAAGATGTATCTACATAATATAAAGATGTATCCACATAATATAAAGATGTATCCACATGATATAAAGATGTATCCACATAATGTAAAGATGTATCCACATAATATAATAAAGTATGGACATAATATAATAAAGCAAGCACATGATATAAAGATGTATCTATAGTAATACTATATTACCCGGTATAAAGCAGTATCGCATGCTTTCCAGTGGATTATTGCGAAATAATAGTGAAATACATCCTGAAAAACTCGCTGTTTCAATCAAGTTTTATAAAGTGATATTTTTTTCATTGTTTACTCTGTCTTTATCCCTTTCCCACATACATACGCTTTCTGGTGCCTCTGCAGCATAACGAGCAATTTCTCCATTTGCCACACTATTTTCAACTTTATTTGATAATTGTTCTTTCATTTATAGAGAGTTTCCATATGTTTGACTAAATGTGTATCAACATGTCATCAGTAAGTAAGAGCATGAATAAAGTCGAAGAAGTTTTTGCTTCAATGAAAGAACGAGATATATTTCCATCATGAATACCATAAAAGTAAAAAAAAAAAAAAAAAAAAACGGGAACAGCAGACTGACTGACCACACACGCCAAGCAGTCTCTCCGTAGTAGACGCACAACACTGACCCGCCAGTCCCCCGGCCCGAACGCCGCTGCACAAACAGGCAGACAGGCAGTCCGGAACCGCAAGGGGGAAAGGACAGGGGACTTTCTCGTAATACCGGCCTTTCTGTAGAGACTCACCAGAGATTTAACAGAGACATTGTAGATGAGGTGACGGCCCTTCTGCTGAGACTCACCAGAGATTTAACAGAGACATTGTAGATGAGGTGACGGCCCTTCTGCTGAGACTCACCAGAGATTTAACAGAGACATTGTAGATGAGGTGACGGCCTTTCTGCAGAGATTCACCAGAGATTTAACAGAGACATTGTAGATGAGGTGACGGCCTTTCTGCAGAGACTCGCCAGAGATTTCACTCTTTACATGATACTGACAACGTGTGATGCAACAATCCTTTCCCGCATATGACATGTCTGTAGCAGATAACTTTGCACACACATTTTAAATCTCTAAAAATGTTTTATTATTCAATAGAATTGAAAACATTGTGGCAGAAGAAGTGGTTCAAAATGATCCATTTCTCCTTTTCCACAATGTTCTCAATTCTGTATTTATATTATTATTCCAAATGTTCATATTTCTTCCAAAGCAGACGATCTATAAATGTAACATATTTAAACAGTAAACTGTATTCCTTATAAGATATTTCTAAATCATCTACTTCGAAAATATCCCAGAAAAATAATAACCCATGTAGAATGGTAGCAGTTAATGATACACAGTTGAAAACATCCATGGAAATGGAGAAATTACTCATGTAAAAAAATTACTCCTTATTCCATTAGGTTTCAAAATTCATCTGATGAAGAAGTATTTAATGTCGGCTGTATGAAAAAAGTGTTAACTCTTTCAATGCTGAATTTTTAAAATGGACTTATCTGGTTTTGCATGTAGAAGACGGTGCGGATGCACTAGCTAGCCTACGGCTATACTTTTGGCACATGCTTTACAAAATCAGTTCATCTCTACAAATGAAGATAAAGTACATGCTTTGGAACAGTTTGAACAATTTTGGCAGACGGTCACTTAAGGAACATTTGTGTGATCTCATTTTGAAATTGGACCAGTTTTTCAGGAGGAGAATGTTGTTTAAATATTTTTCTATTTTAAGCTATGATGGCCATCTTGTGCAGCAGAGCGGAACAGTTCAAACAATTTTGGAAGTGGACCCCCTAAGGAATATTCCTGTGATTTCTTTTGAAATTAGTCTTTCAGTTTAGAGTTTAGGAGAAGTTGTTTGAATGAAATTGTAAAAAGACGACGGTTTTGAGCAATTCCTCCTTTTGTCACAATGTTTTCAACTATCGTCTGCTGCAGAGACGTCAGAAAGCGTTTGCATGAAAGGGTTAATGATGCGTATGCATGGAACAAGTATTCCCTATAATCAATCCTCAGTACTCAGTCCACACTGTCGTCTGAACATCTGTCCGCGTTCATGAATCCACTTGTTTGAAACCCATTTGGGGCCCACCAATACTGGACACCAAGCATGTAAAGTGTCATATTGACCTTCTCCATTTTTATATACAAGTTGTACCAAAATACAGCAATGCCCTGCAAAAAAAATGATCGACTTGTTGTTACTCTTTAAACTATGCAACGACCTCTGTGAAATACCGCCAGTTTTTTTGCGATAGATCCCTACATTTATATACAATAATAAAGAAAGAATACAAACTTCAAAATTGTTGACAGCTAGACATTATATTATATTCACATTAGTTAGCAAAAACTGTCAAGAAGTGAGGAGTATTGCATATATACAATTCACTTAGAAATTGCATTGAAACCAAATATACTTTTGGTAAAAAAATATAGAAAGAATTTTTTGTAAAACGTATAGAAAGCATTTTTTCATATTTAGACAGAAATGTACTGGAAAGAATGAAATTCAGTCATATCTGTCTATAACTAATGCTATCTTTCTATGCGTCAGTATAAGGACAAAGATATATAGATAGGTATTCTTTATTTCCTCCAAATTTGAAGAGCAAGTACATTTCATGTTAAACATTACAAAAGTGAGAACATAAATATATAATTATATATATATATATATATACACACACACACACACACTATGCTATGAAAGAAAATATGAAAACATGAATTAATTTTACATTTGCAACATGTTCGATAAACTGTGTCTGAATGAGGATACAAGGTAGAATGTAATGTTTTCTCCTTGCATGAAAGCATAATTAAGTATAAGTGTGCCCTCAATTTAAATCAATTCTCACATAACAAGAACATTAAGAAAGTGTTGCAAAATATAAATAGTATCATGACATCTCACGATGATCATATTTGTATAGAAATAATTTTATTTTGATGTGGTTTACGCGTCAAGTGTGGATTCAAACATTTCCAAATATTTTATAATTCAAAACAATTAGATATTCGGATAAAATCCGATTGATTGAAACGAATTGTTAAAGAAAAACACCCAATGCATATTAAAACCAAAGGCTTTTTTTCCCACAACATTTTTTGTCAAGAGCTACAATATCTAAAGAGGCAACATGTTAGGGTGTTTACCTAGTATGCATGAGCTCGATTTTACCATACCAATTCAGGAAAAGTAATTTTCACATCTTTCTCCTTTTCCCCGGTAAATCAGTCGGTAGCAACGCGGGCTGTCAATACAGCAGTTGTAAGTTCTAATCGAATTATTTTTTCCGTCAATGTGACAAGCGTCATTCATCTTTCACCAATGGGCTAACAGTCTATTTGGAAAAGAAGCCAGTTGCTTGGAAAGAATGTTGTGAGGATTACTTGTGTGAGAAAGTCAGACAACACATGCATAGGTGAACTGGCCGCCGTCATATGACTGAACAATTATTGTAAACGGCGTTAAAGTCCAATCAATCAATCCTTTTTATAAAATCTTTCTGTAATTTTCCATTTAGAATGCCCCCCTAATCCCCTAATACATATTTAGTCGAGTAGTCGTTCGGGAGAACACACCATTCGTGAATTACCAGCTAACTAACATTTCTCCCTAGCACACAACTATTGACAACATTGTGACAAAACATAAGAAATTTATAAATTTATCCCAGGACACCAAATGTTGCGTCTGCAAGTATTTAATGCATTAAACTATTTTCAAAGAAAGATGTGTTTAAAAAAGTATGAGGTAAATATTAGAAACCTGCAGCAGACGATTTTGAAGATATCTGAGAGGGATTTTTTCCTTTTTTCCCCACAACGTTTCAATTAGTAAATATATATATATACATTTATCACATGACGTTGCTTGTATCCCATGTAATATACCCATTACGTATTTCTTTTTATTATATGCCTGTACATTTTCCGGTGGAAATACATGCAGATTGACATGCGCAAATACACCACGACAGATTAAAATTCCGTATCTACATGCGGTGTAAATACAAGATTGTGACGTCGGAATACTTTCAGCGAGGTATCCCCAATAAACAATGTATTGAATCTGTATATTTAATAGTTTTTTCGCTCTTCATAGATCGTAGGTATATAATAAAAGGAATATTACGTTGCGGGAGCGATAAATGGGTACGTATTGCACGACTCGTAGCGTGGGAAAATCCATATCTTACTCGACCTTCGGTCTCGTAAGATATCGATTTTTCCACGCTACTTGTCGTGCAATACAAACCCTTTTATCGCTCCCGCAACGTAATATTCCGTATATATACAACGTGTGTAATATAACATGACCTAATACTAGGAAAAAATGACGTCACGTCAACGTTTTGACGTCATACGTTAGTCACTTTGGCGCCAAAACCCGTAAATTTCATCTAAAAATATTGTAAACGTTAAGTACATTGTTATCGAAATACGCCTCATAAGTCACTTTATGTGATAGATATAATATCTCATGAGTGTTATTTATTATTCTTTTTAATAAACTAAGCTGAATATGACCTCGGGAATAATTATTAGTGGCATTGTTATACGATTTACTGACGAAATTAAAATAGCTTTGGAAAACCCGCTTTTCTTTGTGTGTTTTCGTCATGTGATAAAAAGAATCTGACATTCGTTGTCATTTAATAAAGTTTTATTGAACTCGTTTAATAAAACTTTATATAAAATGACAACTTATGTCAGATCCTATATATATAATATATATAAATGATGTAAAAACCTATACAGGAATATACTAGAGGAAATATAAAGAATATAACTGAAAGTCGTAATTAAGGATAGATTAGCATATTTTGGGGGAACTACCCATTGTACCCAATTTCTCTTTATCCAACAATGTTTTATGAAATTTTATGAAATTTGCAGTGTGCTCAGTTTTGAAAACATTTCGAATCCATTACTGAAAGTACTAATTTAGGATAGCTATTGATTTGAAAAAAATATATATCTAATCATTCAATGGTGTGTTGGTCTTTTTACCTTTGATTTAGTTCCTTTATTATCATTTTAAAAAATAACTTTGATTTGTCCCCGCATTTTCCCTACTGAAATATTACTGCCATTAACAGCAATTTAAATTAACTCTTTTCCCAAAAACAACAACTCTGCGGCGGATGAGTTTGAAAACATATGGACAAAATTATAGAAAATCGTTCATCAAATAATTGGTTTATACAAATAATGTATATGTACGACATTGGCGAATTGCGTATAGGCAGTGGTAAGAAACATCTGGAACGTAGAATTATCTACGTTCCTGTAATAGCATCCCTCATCATAAAATTATAAAATAAAGTATGAAACTAATTCAAATATTTCATTATAGATCTAAACAATGATGCTGTTTACACATTGAATTATTTAACTTTATATACATAATATATAATTTGCTTTCTCTACGAAATGTCGATTTGTTATTAAGTCGACGACACGGACAGTCCTCGAATTGACCTAGTTCGTGTATGTATATATCTGATCCGGTGTATCGGTGTTGTTCACAAAAGCGTGGCGCGTAGGAATATACATAGTAATGTTAACTGCAGATATATTTGTATTTCTTAAAATAAAATTCACTTTAAAAGACACAAATACATTTTCAGTTTGAAAATGAAGTATAAACTCTATATTCTTCATTCAACTGATTGTAAATGAAAAGACTATTAGGTAGATTTTACTTTGAAATCATCGCACTATATTGATTAGCGTATGTATAAAAAGTTCCTGTAGAATTAAATGTTATAGGGCATATTCCATTTGGGTCAGCAGGCAATCACATAAGAAGGAGATTATTACATAATAATCACCTTCAAAAAAGCAGTTTTCATTTTCAATTTATCCATAACGTACGGAGTCGTGTACAAATAATGTTGGAAAAGGTTTAACCAAGAAAGACACAGACAGAGAGAGCGCGTGCCAGTATCCAATTAATGCTGTAATTATTATGTCATAACGTCTTTATGGTTTTATCATTAATTCATTTCAACAATTATTAATTAAATTATTAACCATTTCCTCTTAATCATGTTGAAGTTAATTCCGTTCTGTTGTTAATATTATTTCCGTTGTAGTTGGGAGTGAGAGAAAGAGGGAGAGCGAAAGAGAGATGGAGAGAGCGAGAGAGATGGGGAGTGAAAGAGGGAAAAATAAAGAATTATTAATTAAATTATTAACCATTTCCTCTTTATTATGTTGAAGTTTCATTAACGGGAAACCCGTTAATTCCGTTCTGTTGTTAATATTATTTCCGTTGTAGTTGGGAGTGAGAGAAAGGAAAGAGCGAAAGAGAGATGGAGAGAGCGAGAGAGATGGGGAGAGAAAGAGGGAAAAATAAAGAAAGAGAGAGAGAGAGAGAAAGAGAGACAGAGAGAGTGAGAGAGAGAGAGGGAGAGAGAGAGAGAGAGAGAGAGAGAGAGAGAGAGAGAGAGAGAGAGAGAGAGAGAGAGGGGGGGGAGAGAGAAAAAAGGTAATAATGGTAATTTGGAAATCTCAACAATTGTATGCCAACATATACAAACTGAAAACTCTTGGTAAGTACCACCCAGTCGCGAAATGTCGGGGCTTCGGTTGCACCGAACATGTTTGATCGCTTACGTGATTAAGAGAAAAGGGTCAGCAGATAAGATATTTGATGTACGTATACACGCGTGCTGTCATTTAGTTGTTACATTGAAGATGTTATCTTAATTTGACGTTTATCTACAATTCGACATAATTAATAGACGGTCCAAAATATGTTTTCTTTAATCAAAGTGCAATCAATTCTGAAAGACCTAGGATTTCGCCCTGACGTATTGGTCTTATATCTTTCTGTCAACCCTTTCCCACATACAAAATAACGAACGTAAATTGTTCTAATTATATATACACATCTATCACTGTCTTTTCCGTATCATCCTTAACTTAGAATAGCCAAATATGAATCCATCTTTCCTTACGTAACAAAATTAATCGAAGTCCAAGTCGCTTAAATCCCAAACATCTTCCTATGATCTCCATCCCATATGTGTACCTTATTACGTTAAATAAGAAATGTACAAAGACTCCTTTTCGCTAGACTCAAACCCATACCTATAATTAAGTGATACCTAAATGGGAATACACCAAGACACCTAACTTCATACTCCTAAATACGTAATTCCTAAATAAAAATGCTCCAGAACTTCTGTTAGATAGACTCACACTCCATATCCCTAATTACATAATGCCTAAAAAAGAATGCACAAAGACCCCTGTTATACTACAGTAATAAACCACGTTGTTATACAAATGTCAATCAACCCGTCGAGGACCTGTCATCCCCATCTTCAGCTTCATATACAGTAACAAAAAAGCATGTCGATTTCTCCAATATTGCACATTTATTGAATGTACTATATAGTACCATGAGTATCTTCTCCAATTAACAATTAAGTGTCATATAAGGTTTATTTCAATTTATTCCGTAATGTCAAAACGTTTGAGAGATATAGAATATGAATATACATATAATATACATGAGCAAGAATGTTGGAAACAACTTCTTATCATGTACTACACTGATTAAACTGGTATGAAATGTTAAACTAGTCATTTTCCAAAAAAGAAGGTAATGTATATCCCATCAGCTTAAATACTGTTTGGCCTTCTTCCACATGAAGTAAATTGTAATAGCTTATAAGCAATGTGTAAATTACACAGATATAGCCACTTGTTATTCGACGTTCGAGTTCAGAGCAGAACATTTATTCTCTAAATGCGTGATTAATCTGTCTGACCGCGATAAGATAGTAGAATATATCAAGGTTGTTATCAACAAAAAAGGGTTACATGTGATATATGTACTTTTTAAAGTAGAAGAATAAAAATCGGTAAATTAATTAACTAATCAAGATAGGAGCCACTTCCAATGAAGTGGGGTTTTAAACTTTTATTGACACAATTAACGTAATATTGGCGTGCAAATATAGGGACACACATCCAGTTGTTTGTCAGATTACGCAATTTGGTTTATCTGTAATATACGCGGACTGCGGGATCCGCTGTGATCGAGTGGTTAGCGTCGGGGATTTCTAAACCGGCTGTCCCGGGTTCGATCCCCAGTCGCGGCACTTCGGTCATGGTGGGGTGCTCTTGGGCAAGGCACATTTTCTAGCCTAGTACTGGTTTTGTTTACACAGGGATCATGAATAAGTGAGCTGTCGCCGTGATATAACTGAAATAATGTTGAAAGCGGCGTAAAACCCCAATAAATAAATACTGGTGAGACTGTGCAGAGGCATTAATATTCACTAGATACATGTCATATATGATAAGTCTTACATTAATATAAGGGTTTACGGATGTGTTTGTCATTTTATGCATGTATTCTTCTTTTTCCCTCCTTCCTGAAAAAATACTGTTTATAAATTATTTAGAGTGATATTTTAAGTTAGAATGCATGGTAAGTAGGTTGTGATGAGTTATCAGGAGTTGGTCTCCGCTTTCTGGTCTTATCCCTTTCCCACGTACAGCAAATATGTAGCAGACACTTTTAAAACTTCCTGAACAAAAGATAAATATAAACTCCTATAAATAATTCTTTATTTATTGAAAAGACTTGAAACACTGGTAATAGGAGAAACTGCCCATTTTTACACAATGTTTTCAACAGAGGCGTCAGGTGTGCTACAGATGCTTCAAAGTGCGTCTGTAAGTGGGAAAGGGTTTGTCTGGATCTAATTATGCCGTCTTCGTGCAAATTGTAATTGTGCATGGTTATTTAAAAAGTTGTGCATATCCTTGAATTAATCTTTGCTACACAAGTATAACTCATTAGAGAACAGTGTATGCAAAGATTTGTGTTCATGGACATATCAAGACTTATCTTGGTATTCAGAGAACGCAACTGCATGCAGTTATAACCGTATATGAAAGTATTAGCTAATGTCACGTGTAGCAGGATAAGGGTTAAAATAGGAATTAACTGTTCTTTTAGTCTAACTGGCAGTCATTTAATAAAATATCATAAATAACATTTAGACAATGATTCGCTAGGTTTGTTGTGATAATGTCGTCAATTATAATCAGATCACGTGTTCTTATTAAACATAAAACGATATATTAAGATGAAATCTACAAGTTTGCAACGTATTGACAGCACGTATGCACTTCTTCAGGCTAATTATAATACAATACAATACATATAATTAATGACATTATAATAACATCAACTACAAGTCAATTAATTATAAATTATATGCAGCTTTCTCTTTTCTCTTCTACTTGTTTTATTCATTATTTTTCTACTTCTTTTAATATGTATTTTTTTTTAAATTTCAGATTGGCTAGAACGTTCTTTAGGCCTACGGTCTACGGAGAACCAAAGAAATAGAAGGACACACACAAATGTGGAAAGCAACGATATTGGTAGGTTGTTTGAATCCTTTCTCAGATATAGGCGACTTCAAACACCTCTGCAGACGATATTTGTAAAATGTCCGGGGGAAAGGGGCGAATACTAAAAATGAGCCATATGCTGTCTCGGTATAGAACCATTTAGGAACCTTACAGCTAGTATAACCAGAGGGAGGAATAATATCCAATACTCGAAAACCCAGCATCGATTTCAACTTTATTTAATACTCGTCCCTGAATATTGTCATATCCCATGCGGTAAGAACCTGCAACATACAATGCAGGTTGTAAATAAACTGACATATTATTGCAGCATGAAACAATCTACAAGTTAAATTGTACAATAATTAGGCATGACCTTGAACATTCTACCGTCATTCATCTTAACACTGAAGAATTATGAGATGATAATTAAATCTTTAGACATCCAAATAAACCTCAATTTATCTAAATATTACTAGGGACATAGATATCTATGTCCCCAATATTATTCAGAATAAACCAAATAATTTCCAATATTAAATAGAAGTGGGTGGGGTGTGACAACGTCCAACTTTAAGTCAAATTCTCACATAAACAGGCGCTAAGCTTTAAAGCATGTACATGTATCGGATAAATCATATAAATATGCAACAAACTCGACAAAACTTACATCATGTGGGGCAATATTGGACCTTAATCTTGTGAAACGACGAGCTTGTGGCATGCAAGCCAAACAACGTGATTACGACTTCCGGAAGTAAAAACAACCGGCAAGGAACCTCCGCATATGTCATAACAAACGGCAAGGAAATTCCACCTATGTAATAAATTAGCGAAAAAGAGCCGAAAGGCAACGCTACCTAATAAATAGAGCGCGAGAGCGGTGACAGCACACTCCCCGCCTGATATCTATGAAGATATCAGCATACAAACAATAACATAATTTATCCAAACATGTACATCAAACTTAAGCCTTAAGTGAAATTGTTTAGACAATGACATTTTTAAAGCATAAATTTATACTTGAAAATTAAAAAATTTAAAGCTTTCTGAAAACCTTGGATATATAAAAAGGCAATTACAAATGCTCAAAGTTACATACTGCAACCATTATTTCACATGTTAAATGCAATAAGTACAAATAGTAATCCCAGATCTAAGTACAAACAGTTAAGTAACTTTTAGCAGCAAATGAAATGTTACTTCTATTTGAAGCACTCTTAATACTATGTTATCAGTCTATATACATTTACTTTCTGCTTTCACAAGAGAAACAAGTTCATGGACAGGTCTTACATATTTACTCTGTTTCCCATCTTTGAACACAACAATTTCAACTGTACGAAGTTTTTTATCCTTACTTGGAAAAACTCTCGTAACTCTGGCCATAGGCCATGCATTTCTGTTCACTTCTCTGTCTTTAAGCAAAACAATGTCATCTACACACAAAGGTTCTAGTTCATAGTTCCATTTTCTACGATTTTGTAGAGAATTCAAATACTCTCGTCTCCACTTACTCCAAAACTGCCCGGCAAGGTACTGTACCCTTTTCCACTGGGCACCATAAAGGGACTTAACATCTAAATCACTCACACTGGTGAAGTCATGTACAGCCTTAGATGTAAGTAACATAGAAGGACTCAATACCTCGGGATTATCTGGGTCATTTGAAACTGGGACAATGGGTCGAGAATTTATTATGGCAGTAACCTCAGCCATGAGGGTGACTAACACATCATGTGTTAAAGTAGTGACCGTCCTTAACATTGACTCTAAAATTATTCGAGCTATCCCAATCATCCTCTCCCAAGAACCACCCATGTGTGACGAATGGGGAGGGTTAAAAACCCACTGACAACTATGAGATCGCATGAAATCCTCAATTGGTTTATCCTCAACATTTATTGCCTCAATGCCTAGAAGAGCGGTTGCACCTACAAAATTTGTGCCACGATCTGACCGAAACTGTTTTACCACTCCCCTTAGAGAAACAAACCTTCGGAGGGCATTTATGAAAGATGACGAAGACATTTCATCGATAACCTCTATGTGCACAGCCATGATAGTAAGGCAAGTGAACAATACTGCCCATCTTTTAGAACTAGCTTGACCACCACGTGTCCGTCTAGACACAACTGACCACGGGCCGAATACATCGACACCTACATAAGTAAAAGGGGCAGCTTGTTGGACCCTATCAACAGGAAGATCAGACATCTTTTGCCCTAAGAATTTGCCTCTAAGCTTCTTACAAGTGACACACTGAAAAATCAGGGAGGTGACCAGCCGTTTTCCGCCTGTAACCCAAAAACCTGCATCTCTGACAGCTCCTTCTGTCAGCTGACGTCCTTGATGTTGGACTAGACTGTGAAAGTGACCAACCAAAAGTTTAGCAATATAATGCTTCCCAGGGACTATAACAGGGTGTTTTTGACAATGGGATAGGTCACTGGTACTCAAGCGACCCCCTACACGTAGAAGTCCATGGTCATCTAGGAAGGGATCAAGGGCCAAAATGGGTGAATCCCTGCTAAGATTGTATTGACCTTTCAAACACTGAATCTCGTTGCTAAAGAACTCTTTTTGAACTATCCTAAGAATGAAAGACTCCGTATGTTTGCTTAACTCTGGATCTTTCAAAGACCGACAACTAGAATGCCAACCACTGCAGGGTGAACCCTTACGGTAAGACACGGCAACATGTTTAAGTACAGCAATAGCCAAAACTAAGTTTGACCAAGTGGAAAACTTCTCAAATCTTTTACTACTGAGCATATCTGATTCCTTAATAACGATAGCATTGACAGATACATGGCAGCGTATCTCTTTGTCAGTTTCAGGAGCTACTACAGGGAAGAACTCTGGTACTGATTCAGTCCGCTTGTGCAGAAAATCTGGACCTGAAAACCAACTACTTTGTTCCAAAACAACAGGATTAACACCCCTACTTCCTATATCCGCAGGATTTTGTTCAGAGGGCACGTAATTCCACTGGCTAGGCTCACTAACCCGCCTGATTTTCTGGACACGATTACAAACATACGTGAAAAAACGTCTAGACTGATTGTGAATATAACCCAATACTATTCTACTGTCCGTGTAGTACTTGACTTGGTCAAACTTCAATCCTAATTGATCAGTAATGGACTGAGAAATTTCAGTGGCTAACACAGCTCCACAGAGCTCAAGTCGGGGAATTGTATGACCTTTACTGGGGGCAATCTTAGACTTTCCCATCACAAACCCTACATGAAAGTTAGTGCTACAAGGTGTACGCCCAACCAAGTAACCTACCGCTGATATTGCTTGTTCTGAAGCATCAGAGAACACATGGAGTGACAAATGAGTAACCTCACTAAGACTGACACTGAAATAACTACGAGGAATTTTCAAGCAACAAAGCATGTCAAGACAATGCTTCCACTCCATCCACTTACTATCAACACATTGGGGTACTGGTTGATCCCAATCACATTTTTCTGACACTATGTCCCTAAAAATCAGTTTTCCAATGATTGTAAAAGGTGAAAGAAAGCCAAGCGGATCAAACAAGCTATTAACAGTGGCCAAAATACCACGTCTTGTGACGGGGTGACTAGAGGTTTCTACCTTAAAGGTGAAACAATCGAGCTCCAGATTCCAACAAACACCTAAGCTTCGCTGAAGTGGTAACATGTCACTTTCAAAATCAAGACACTTCATGTCCTTTGCTAAATCTTCAACATTAAAACTAAGCATGACTTGTACACTGCTAGATGCAATTTTGTGAAGACGTAGGCCACAAACACCCAAATCCTTCTGAGTTCTCTTAATGAGATCAACAACTTGACCTGGAGATGACTTGGATGTCAGACCATCATCTACATAAAAATTCTTACGCACAAAATCTTGAACATCGGAATCTGAGTTCTCAACTGTCCTATGTAAACCATATGATGCCACTGCCGGTGACGAACTGTTACCAAAAACGTGTACTGTCATCCGGTACTCTATCATTTCTTGACTAGGGTCATTCTCTATGTACCACAAAAACCTAAGAAAATTTCTATGTTTTTTATCTACTAGGAAGCAATAGAACATTTGCTCAATATCACCTATTGCAGGAACCAACTCTGTTCGAAACCTCATAAGAACACCTACTAAGTTGTTTGTTAGGTCAGGCCCACTTAACAAGACAGAATTCAAGGAAACACCTCGAGATTGTGCGGAAGAATCAAATACTGCTCGTATTTGATTTGGTTTCTTTGGATGAAAGACTCCAAACACTGGCAAATACCAGCATTCCTCATTATCAGTAAGGGGAGGGGCAATTTCTGCATGGCCTTTGTCAAAAATCTTAGCCATAAATTCAACCATTAGATTTCTCTTAACAGGATTTTTCATCAAGCTTGAATGAAGTGACCTAGCTCTGCGTACAGCGTCTGGTCTATTATTAGGAAGACGTGACCTAGAAGACCGAAAGGGTAGGGGGGCACTCCATTTACCATCTGAAGTTTTACGGAACCCTTTATCCATCAAACCTAAGAACTCTATATCATCCATAGATGGACCAGGTTTATCATCATTAGCTGTTTGAACAAACACCGGGTCAAAGGAATTACTGTTTAGCTTGACCTTTTCTGCAACAACAAACCTATTCTTACAAGGTGGGAACAGTGACACTTGACCGTCACACAGTACATGCGTTTTGTTAACATTAACCTGATCAACATAATGTACCTTTCCTAAACACATCTCACCAATTACTACCCAACCAAGTCCTAGCTTTTGGGCAAAAGGGGCACCCGGGGGACCTATGATTTGTTTCTGGATATGATGGGCCTCAACCAGGTCTCGACCTATAAGAAGCAAAATCTGAGCCTCATTGTCTATCTCTGGAATGAAACCTGCTAGGTGGGATAAATGGGGATGAAATCCTACATCATGAGGTGAACATATCTCATTCCTATCATTTGGAATGTCTTGACACTCAATAAGAGTGGGTAATTGATAAGTAACTGAACCATCTACAGACATGACAAAACAACCACTTGCCCGGCGACCCTGTGCAACACGGGTACCAGCACAAGAATTAATTGTGTATTCAAATTCTTGACTATTAATATTCAACATATCAAACAACTCTGGTTTTGCTAATGAAGAATTGCTTTGATCATCTATCATAGCATAACAATTGACAGTTTTATAAGGATTATCAGATCTACCAACACTTATTAGTACAATTTTGGTACATGATTTAGCAAAACTATTTCTACAAATTTGTGTACAACTGTTATTCACTTGGTAGTTTGTCTCCCCGCCATTCTGTTGATCATGTCTTAATGTTATTTGCCCACCTCTGTGTTGTGCTTGTTGTGAATCATCTCTATGTCTAACACTTTCACCTTGTGGCCTATCAATATGCATTGCACCAGGATGATATGTGCTACCACAATCACATCTAACACTAACTCTACAATTATTAGCACGATGTTTGTTTGATTCACAGCACTTGAAACATATGTTTTGATCACTAAGGAATGTTTTCCTTTCTTCAAAGGATTTTGACTTGAAAACGCGACACTTGTTTAAACTATGATTACTTCTGTGTAACAAACAGTATTTTTCTAGGTTTCTGGTATTATCATTCACAACTTCTGTTTTCTTGGTTACGACTGATGACCTTCGGTATCCTGTGTTGCCTTGATTAGACGACTGACTTGGTCCAACTGGAAGAAGACTAGGATCATTGCGGATCCTAGACTGCTCATTGACGAATTTACAAAACACTTCGAAAGGTGGATATAGCACAGAATGATCCTCCTTGTAGTGATACACCTTGGTTGCCCACCTTTCCTGTACATTAGATGGAAGCTTAGCGATAATTTGCATGACACCAACAGAAGAATCAAAACATGCTAAAGCAGTTAAATAATCAGAGTCCTTCTTAAGTGCTTCAATTTCCGACAACACATCGGCTAAATCATACCACTTAGTAGTGTCTGAAAAAGTTAACTTTGAAATTCTGTCAAGTTTATTGAGAATAATTCTGTGAACAGCTTCTGGAGAGCCATATCTCTCATCGAGACGTCGCCATAATTTCTGGATTCCAATCTCTGGTTGTTTAATGTGAACAGATTTCAGTGATATTGCGTGCTTACGTGAATCAGCACCTAACCATTTAATTAATAAGTCAATTTCTTCCGCGGGATTTACTTTCAGTTCTGTAACAACCTGTTTGAAAGTGGATTTCCAACCTAAGAAAGTTTCTGGCGAGTCATTGAAAGTAGTTATTCTGGAAACAACAAGTTCTTTCTTCAACATGTAACTAGTAATGTCTGTCAAAACATCTTGTGAACTTGGTTTTGGAGATACATGAACACTTTTCATTAAGTTCTCAAGTAATTGTTGTTTGGTTATGTGAATTAAGGACAAAAACTCTTCAACTTGATATCTTTGTTCTTCGAAGATGCCTCGAAGTTCATGTTGTAATTCTATACTTTGTTCAGTCTTTGTAGTATCGAGAAATGAACTGTAAGTATGCACAGAGGACTTGTAAACTTCTAGCCCTAACTTCAACTTCTCCTCATATCTATTTAATTTAACAACACTTACATCAGTGGAAACTTCCTCAGATAATATTTCCGAAATGTTTTGAGATTTAATTTTCAATTTTTTCTGGAAGTCTTCTACCTTCTCTTTAAATGCCGCCATGCCTTTTTCAGTCAATGTCCTAATTTGACGAGTCATTCAAACCATCAGTACAGATGATACACTTGACGAGTCCGGTTGATGCGTTGATGATGATGTTCTTACTATGCTGTCTCGGTATAGAACCATTTAGGAACCTTACAGCTAGTATAACCAGAGGGAGGAATAATATCCAATACTCGAAAACCCAGCATCGATTTCAACTTTATTTAATACTCGTCCCTGAATATTGTCATATCCCATGCGGTAAGAACCTGCAACATACAATGCAGGTTGTAAATAAACTGACATATTATTGCAGCATGAAACAATCTACAAGTTAAATTGTACAATAATTAGGCATGACCTTGAACATTCTACCGTCATTCATCTTAACACTGAAGAATTATGAGATGATAATTAAATCTTTAGACATCCAAATAAACCTCAATTTATCTAAATATTACTAGGGACATAGATATCTATGTCCCCAATATTATTCAGAATAAACCAAATAATTTCCAATATTAAATAGAAGTGGGTGGGGTGTGACAACGTCCAACTTTAAGTCAAATTCTCACATAAACAGGCGCTAAGCTTTAAAGCATGTACATGTATCGGATAAATCATATAAATATGCAACAAACTCGACAAAACTTACATCATGTGGGGCAATATTGGACCTTAATCTTGTGAAACGACGAGCTTGTGGCATGCAAGCCAAACAACGTGATTACGACTTCCGGAAGTAAAAACAACCGGCAAGGAACCTCCGCATATGTCATAACAAACGGCAAGGAAATTCCACCTATGTAATAAATTAGCGAAAAAGAGCCGAAAGGCAACGCTACCTAATAAATAGAGCGCGAGAGCGGTGACAGCACAAGCCATTTCTTTATTTATACAATATTTTCAATTATGTTTATGAATATGGGCTCGCCATATGTCCTTCGTTAGATATGAATGCGAAAATGGTATTACTTTTGCCTTGACATATAAAAGAAACTGTTGGAAATTTTGTAATATAAATATATCCAGTTAAAGTGGATTAGGAGTGAATGATTATACAGAACTAAATTTGTCGGATATTAACAGATTAAAGGTTATACATATCCCAGCCATTACACCTTTTACCAAAATGTCTTGTTTGCCATCGTTGTTTGTGAGTAGTTTATGACGGCAACAACAATATGTTACATTTTCCTTCATAGGGCGATTTTTAAATGTCGGTAAAGAAAATGAAAATCATACAGGTTAAATTATCCAAGCACATTAGAAATAAGTAAAACCACGGAATGTTCGCCATGTTGTCAGTGGTTGACCAAAGTCAAATGGTTCCGGGTAATCTGATTGTCTACTTATCCCCTATTATTTGAAGCCTGGAAGATAATTTTCTTAATTCATATTTCCTAACCGGGAAGAGAGCAAATTCCATTGATAAAGGGGTAGTGCTAAATATGTAATGGTACTAAAGGGTACGAATTGTTACAGGTGCGAATGTCCTGTTGTTTAATATTGATGAAGCGATAATCTTCGTTGCACTGAAAAGCATCACTATCTTTGCAAGATGTTCCGAAATAAAAAATATGGGCGACTTTAAATTGACTAATAATACAATCAATCTCATGTTTAAGATGAATTCATACCAAGCATACGCTAAGTGGAAAATGATTCCGTGTATGACTAGAATATACAAGAGAAAGTTGATGCAACGCATCAATGTCGCCGGATATCCATAGTGCAGTTATGCATAACACTAACATTATAGTAGTTGAATAAACAGTTATCAACTGAGGGGCATATTGGAACATCAGGGGTGGGGGTCAATTAAAAATGTATCATAACTTGCATTGTTTTGTCAACAAAGTGAATGATAATTGAAGCCTTTCATTGTTTATGATCAATCTCCATTCCAAAGTAGGTTGACCATACACACAACCAACTAATTATTGATCATAAACAGTAATGGAAATGAGAAATCTTGCCAATCATTAGTCTTAGTATGTATACAGTGCTTTCATTAAGGAATAATTAATATGTTAATAGGCAAAGCCTAGGTCGTGTGAAAGTAAGAACAATTAATCAAGCACTGTCTGTCCCCCAACAAGAAACAAATTAATAGGCAAATTGTAGAAATTTAAGTTACAAAAACAGAATTTGAAAAACATATTGAAAAAAACGAAACTTAGCGTGCATTTAAGTTTAATTTGTACATATAATTATATCTGTTTTATTTTTTATTAGGTCAGGATTGTAATAGACTGTAAGATTTCCAAGGATGTTGATGGAAAACAACACTAGAAGGCATTGAAGAATGTTCTGATTTATTTTTACAAATGCCAGTTATTTGTAAACTAGTAATACATATAATTGAAAACTGACTCTTACCATGGTTGATTGAATGACTTGCGCTTAACATTACTCCACACAACAATCTTACAAGGCAGATGGCTAACTTTGCATGATCTGGCTGAATGTATAATCTTGAGACAATTTAAGATGACTGAGAAAAATGTAATTTTTGACAAATATTTTCAAAAGTCCCATTTATAATGATGTATGTTGGAAAGGTTAAAGTTTAGCCGGCCTTGTCTGATGTAAATTACTTGATTTCTGTGACTAATCCGAATACATTGTCGGAATGGTGTAATTGATCCAAAATGAACATGTCCAAAATGAACAATATGTTCCTATTCAACAACATTTTCACTTTGAACACCTATCTCCTTTTCTGGTTTTTAATTTGTAAAACATGAAAACAGCATCAGATTATTTGTTAATAAGTACCAGACTTAGTGTCAACAACAGTTACTGAATATATATACATGTATCTGAAATATGTTGTTTGAAAAAAAAATGGATAATATAAGATCTGATCAATATATTCAATATACATTTAATTGCATAAAACAATAAACAGTATGTTTATAGCAAATAAAGAAATTATAAAAAGTACAAACAGAGAAATGGATTTTCCAGAAGAATTTGCAATAATTTAACATTGTTAGTGATCATGTTAAAATTGCTCTATTATAAAAATATGATGTATAAATTTCGTTAAAACTTTGATATTAGAACGGTTATCAAAGCTGGATCAATCCTTGAACATGTACAGATTCTCAGAGTTATCAATGTTGATAACCATTCCTTTTTTTAATTGTTATTGCTCAATTATAAAAGCTTTTGAAAAGGGTACAGGGAGTAAACTATTTTCACTAGAAGCCTGGATAAAAATGTAATAAGTGTTTAAGTAAGACAACTCCCTACAACATAATTGTTAGACCAGGTGTTTTACCATTAAACTACAGTATAGGTTTTTATTTTGAGCAGCAGTTCATGAAAATATGTGTACTTTTATTACCAGTAAAGTATAAGAATTTTTTTGTTACAATGAATGTATACCAATTTAAATTTTACCATTTCTATTGTATAGATTATACAATTTCACACAGAAAAATGGATTTCACAATAAATTACATAGAAAACAGATACATTTCTGTGGTATTTCAGTTATATCAGAGGACAGAACACTTATGTGAGGTCACTGGGTGACTAACATAACTGACATTAATTATGAACTGCCTTATAGCCTTTTTTCTGTTGAAAAACAGATTACGTTTTCTTTATTGTTCAACCAAAATGTTTATACAAATTTATTTGAATAAAAAGTATTTTGAGTGTTTGTTGAATTTAAAAAGAGATTGATCCTCTTTATCTACAGATTTCAATGCTCAGTTTGTTTTTACCTTATTTGAGTTTGATATAGTTAGTGTACATTGCCCTGTTTCATAGACGGACCTAAATCGGTGACCGTAAAAGGCTTTTATTTTGCATTTGCTCTTCAATTTGAAGAGTTCTATGACATCATTGGTTGTTGTGCTCCCAAGTATGAAAATAGAGCTGTCAATCTGTCAATAGATGTTGAATCTTTTTCAAATATTGTTTGAATACATACATGCAGAGTATTTAAAATAACCTAGTGAAAATAATGTTTAAATTCTTAGTACCAAGTTTGTCCAATCTGATCAATAAACACATTTTGGATAAAAAAAAAAAGAAGGAAACTACTAGAAATTCAGCCTGTTGAAAGAAAAGTAAAGTGTTTTACTGATAGCCCCCATATGACATCATTTCTTTTAAACAATCATGACTCATTTGAGTTTGATCAATAAACACATTTTGGTTAAAAAAAGATGAATCTACTAGAAATGCAGCCTGTTGAAAGACAAGTAATGTGTTTTACTGATAGTCCACATATATATGACATCATTTCTTTAAAACAATGGACTCATTTGAGTTTGATCAATAAACACATTTTGGATAAAAAAAAAAGATAAATCTACTAGAAATTCAGCCTGATGAAAGAAAAGTAATGTGTTTTATTGATAGCCCACATATGACATCATTCCTTTAAAACAATGGACTCATTTGAGTTTGATCAATAAACAAATTTTGGATAAAAAAAAAAATGAAACTACTAGAAATTCAGCCTATTGAAAGAAAAGTTATGTGTTTTACTGATAGTCCACATATAACATCATTTCTTTAAAACAATAGACTCATTTGAAGGCATGAAAGTGTTTTCCTCTCTTTCAGGTTGGAGGATATAGACATTAAGACATTTACTATGTATACCCCAAAATCAGGGTGAACTGATTCTGGTCATACTTTCATGATTTGACAAAGACTAGGTCATAGACATAAACTGTTAAACTGTACAATGTAAAAAAATAATGTAAATTGAAGGCAAATAATTTGAAATTGACTGTAGTTTTGTTTGTTTGCTACATTTACTGCAATAAATAGATACACGTCTTAAAGTCAATACAACTAGACAGTCGAAGATATGATAGTTTTAATAGCTATTTTCTTGAGTGGAGTCAACATTTGACAAGACGGCTTCGGCTTCAAATGACAGATACAGTCATAAACGATACACACCATGTGACGTCACGCGATGTGACGAAAGCATCGTGGATCGTTCCCAACAGATATATAACAAATAATTTAGAAATGAAGTTATATTTTTAAGCAAATTATTGATATAATAAATAGCTTACCTTGAAATGAAGCTATGCCGATACAGAAACAGAATTGTTCGTCCTTTTCAGTTAAACTAATATCCGAGGCCAGTGTAACGAACGATAACTTCCGTTGAAATTATTTACAATCATTTTCAAGTGTTTATTGCTTCTCTATATTGCAAAGATATAAAATCCATGAAATAATGATGACAGGTACAAAAGAATAGTCGACTTAGCCTTCATAAAGTCCTTCCAGTGAATGAAATCCATTTGTGACGAGTCAAACTATCTTTTCCTACCATTCCTGTCGTTTTCCTTTTGTTATTTATTTATTACTTGCCTTACAATGACGTTACTTTTCGTTGCAATGACGTCACATTTGGCAATCTCTATTACATAGGCGCTCTCACTCTTTATTACATAGGCGCTCTACATTCACCAGTAAGACCGGAAGCAAAATGGCCGAAAAAAAGTGCTATGGGGTTGAGATTTGATATGTGAAAAACAGTAAGATTGTACTGAATTCTCGTTGTTTTGATCTCGTATGATGTGTTCGTACGTGTAACCTATAGGCGTGCTTCGCTCGAGCCTTCGGCTCAAGCTTTCACACGTATAAGATTTGTGAATTCCACATACACTTTTCAAGATGTTTGTCAGAATATTTGAATTTTATTATTTTTCAATAAAACCACAAAACAGACAATTTAGGATTTGCATGCAATAGCACGTCTTTTTACCTTTCCTCTATTAAAGTCAACAGTGGACACCTTTGCAGCAATCTACTTTTAAAACAATGAGATAAGGGTTAAATCGCTGAAGACATGAGTTTTCTCGTTTTCTCAAAATGATATTAGCTTGGCATCCTAATTATATCATACTTTAACAAACAAATGTTGAAGTGTAGTCCAATATTTATAAATAAGACCACCTTCGAAATATAATATCAACTAAACAGTTAAATTACATCTCATTGAAATTGTTGTATAATTTAAACTTAATTTCGAACATAAACTGAGCCCTACAACATGTTAATTTATTTTAATTCTTTCCTTCTTTTTTTATAATGAAAATAACAAACTACTCATGTTTTAAAATTATATTATGATGAGCGCTCTTGTGTTAATGATGCATAATACTATGCAGATAGGAAGCAATATGCCTTTAGGGAATTAAATGACACATTTAAAATTGTCAAGGACGAAATAATTTTGTACGAAAGACCCGATTCTTTCTTATTCGCAGAGGTGTCGTTCTTGAAACTTTCTTTATAGGCAGAGAGTGTTCGTTCAAAGTAATGTTTCTATTAAAACTAGTTTTATCTCGGTTTGTTCTTTTCTTCATTTGTTTCGAACCAAATAAACATTTTAAATCACCTACGATTTACTATTTGTAAGTGAGCGTAAAGAGCGGCTCTCTGCAA
Source organism: Serripes groenlandicus (assembly GCA_031761405.1). Classification (NCBI taxonomy): domain Eukaryota; kingdom Metazoa; phylum Mollusca; class Bivalvia; order Cardiida; family Cardiidae; genus Serripes; species Serripes groenlandicus. The sequence continues at coordinate 133,460,525 of JASEVX010000001.1, read as the reverse complement.
AGGAGATTGATCTACGCAGTTGGTATTCGTGAGTCACGCGATCAACAGTTTTAGCTTAGAAACATTTCATATTTTAGATATACATAGATAAACATTATAAAATGCCTTCTTCACAAATCAAGACATCTCTTTGAACATGAAAATAACATTCAGGAAGTTAAAATTGCCAATAAAAGGAGAATATTCGAGGTCATTTTCATCTCGATATTTACACATAAAGTTTTAATTTAAAGCTTAACTATAACTAGTGCATCTGTAATTGTTATAATTTAATATATTTTATACACAATAAAGAAAAAAAGAAAGAAAGAAAACTGTTTCTTTTAGCAATATGACCCTTTTCTAAAAGTAACCCAATACAAGGGAAATAATCCAAATATAGCCTAAATGCATGACAATAACCAGCTGTCCCAAACATGTAAATCCATAGTTTTCTTATGAATGCAATGCATGTTGTCAAAAGGCTTAATTAAAAGAGGAAATATACATATTTTAAAAAAGAAAATACCTATGCTTTGAAAAGGTGCAGTAGTTTTAGTGACACTTGTGCTGAATCTGACAGTATTCCTGGACCTTCTCATGAACATTCACATATACCGACTGAGTCTGAGGATGTAACTTCACTAAGGAAACTTCACGCATCATTTGCACAAGCATTTAAGTTTGGACCATCAACAGGCACTGTAGAGAATACAAATTCTTCATCAAAAGTCAGTGACAGTTCATCATTCGAAAAAGAAAAAAATGCCATTGTGAATCTGCAAATGCTTGAAAATGCATTTCATAGCCTTAACGGACATACATGTGACAACGCTAGTCCGAAACTGAGTGTGCTCGACCATAACGCTACAACTGAAATGCAAGAATTGTAACTTTGTATCGCATGAACTGCCACTGTTTCATAGTGTAAACAAAACCAGGGACAGACAGACAGACAGACAGACAGACCACAGGGATCCTGAACAGCTGTCTTGTTCTGCCAGTCCTCGGTTCACAATTGGGGATAAGTGACATTCAACTTATACTTGCCTGCTTAAATATTCAAGCACCAGACAAGCGAGGACTGCAAAGAAAATTCAACTCACGCACAGAATATTTTCAATACAGAAGAACGACGAGATACTCGAAACGTCGTCAAATTGCAAATAAAGAACGTTTCAAACACTCTATATACAAATCACCAACCGTTGCAAGTGTAGATCACTCTTATGGTATTAATTTAGGGTAATAAGTATACAGTTGGCATTTCTGAACAGTGTAGGCTAAGCTTGGCATGTACACCCGCACATGCTGATCTCGATCTACACTGTTCACAAAAGCAAACTGCAGCCATTATGCTTGAAATGAGAGTACAAAACAAAATATTGATGTATTTCAAGATAATTAAGCATAAACATGAAAGACTTTAACACAATTGATCCATTAAATGAAGATTTTGTTAAATGTTTGTGGAAAATGTTGTAAACAAGTTTTTTTCTATACCAAAACATTGGTATTATGTGAATAAAAATCAATGAAGTAAGAATTACTCTTTTCCGTCATTTTCAGCATTTTTCTTATATTATTACCTCCCTTGCTTATTTGTGTATATCAGGTGCAAATTCAATGCAGAGGTGGCTTATTGTGTACATGTTGTTTGCCATATAAATAAAGAAACATGTTAAAACTTGAAAAGTTTATCTTTCAGGCATTTCAAAGTTGAGTATTTTCCCTTAAAGTTTTAATTTAAAGCTTAACTATAACTAGTGCATCTGTAATTGTTATAATTTAATCTATTTTATACACAATAAAGAAAAAAAGAAAGAAAGAAAACTGTTTCTTTTAGCAATATGACCCTTTTCTAAAAGTAACCCAATACAAGGGAAATAATCCAAATATAGCCTAAATGCATGACAATAACCAGCTGTCCCAAACATGTAAATCCATAGTTTTCTTATGAATGCAATGCATGTTGTCAAAAGGCTTAATTAAAAGAGGAAATATACATATTTTAAAAAAGAAAATACCTATGCTTTGAAAAGGTGCAGTAGTTTTAGTGACACTTGTGCTGAATCTGACAGTATTCCTGGACCTTCTCATGAACATTCACATATACCGACTGAGTCTGAGGATGTAACTTCACTAAGGAAACTTCACGCATCATTTGCACAAGCATTTAAGTTTGGACCATCAACAGGCACTGTAGAGAATACAAATTCTTCATCAAAAGTCAGTGACAGTTCATCATTCGAAAATGAAAAAAATGCCATTGTGAATCTGCAAATGCTTGAAAATGCATTTCATAGCCTTAACGGACATACATGTGACAACGCTAGTCCGAAACTGAGTGTGCTCGACCATAACGCTACAACTGAAATGCAAGAATTGTAACTTTGTATCGCATGAACTGCCACTGTTTCATGGTGTAAAAAAACCCAGGGACAGACAGACAGACAGACAGACAGACCACAGGGATCCTGAACAGCTGTCTTGTTCTGCCAGTCCTCGGTTCACAATTGGGGATAAGTGACACTCAGCTTATACTTGCCTGCTTAAATATTCAAGCACCAGACAAGCGAGGACTGCAAAGAAAATTCAACTCACGCACAGAATATTTTCAATACAGAAGAACGACGAGATACTCGAAACGTCGTCAAATTGCAAATAAAGAACGTTTCAAACACTCTATATACAAATCACCAACCGTTGCAAGTGTAGATCACTCTTATGGTATTAATTTAGGGTAATAAGTATACAGTTGGCATTTCTGAACAGTGTAGGCTAAGATTGGCATGTACACCCGCACATGCTGATCTCGATCTACACTGTTCACAAAAGCAAACTGCAGCCATTATGCTTGAAATGAGAGTACAAAACAAAATATTGATGTATTTCACGATAATTAAGCATAAACATGAAAGACTTTAACACAATTGATCCATTAAATGAAGATTTTGTTAAATGTTTGTGGAAAATGTTGTAAACAAGTTTTTTTCTATACCAAAACATTGGTATTATGTGAATAAAAATCAATGAAGTAAGAATTACTCTTTTCCGTCATTTTCAGCATTTTTCTTATATTATTACCTCCCTTGCTTATTTGTGTATATCAGGTGCAAATTCAATGCAGAGGTGGCTTATTTTGTACATGTTGTTTGCCATATAAATAAAGAAACATGTTAAAACTTGAAAAGTTTATCTTTCAGGCATTTCAAAGTTGAGTATTTTCCCTTAAGGTGGCAGGGGACCCCTAAACTTGCAACTTTTTAGTTTGTCCGGACCAATAAATGTTATTTGAGAAATTCTCCAAAACAGCATCCATCACAATGTCAAAACTATATCTCAATATATGGCATATAACAGTTTTTCAAAATCATGTAACATTTGAGCAACTCGATAGAACCGAACACAATTTCAAACCCTGTGTATTCTATCCCACCTACCCAAAATGAGGGCTAAAATGACACTATTTCAACAGATTTTCTAATCATGTCCTTACTTCCTGGAAACATGCAAAAGAAAATTGAAGCACACTTACTTAATAATCAAGCAATGCATAACCAGGAAATGTATGCAAAATACCATGTCATCCGTATTCTTCTAGTAGAAAAACTTATTTGAAATACCTGAATTCTCGTCACACAACAGTCTCAAATGATACTGAGATTGACCTCCCCTTGGAAAGCTATTCAACATGATATGAGCTAGCATATACAAATGTTCGTATTTTCTCCACATTTTGTATGCATCAATTGATAGAAGTCAATAAAGAAATCAATGCCATATAGTGTTATATAGTTAAGAAATCAGTTCATTTTCAAGCACACCTAATATATAAAATATCGACAGGGGCCAAATCCGAATGTGTCCCCTGCCACCTAACAAACAGTCTGCTTCAAGCAGGTGTGGGTATGTAAATAAATTAGACTGTGCGACGTAAAGGTTTGTAGTTATCGCCTTTTGAGTACATGTAGTATATAGTGTAAAATAAAGTATTTCAGTCTAGCTAATAGGGACTGTTTTGTCTTCGTAAATAAAACAAAAAAACATAAATGCGAGTCAAAATAAAGAAACTGAAAATACCTAAAACATCGGAATATTTATTTCATTTTAGATGTGTCATTGCTTAGTGTTTTTAAACAAACACAATTGTAATATGTTCAAGACATCTAAATGTGTTTCTTTCTAATAATAATCCCCCCTCCCATGTGATTTCCGAAAACCTATTAAAAATAGAAGTCGCGGGCTTCTGCCCGGCGACTAATAACTTGTGATTTAGATTACTCTCAAGTGACAATTGAAAATATTTTCCAAAGAACATGACACTTGAGTTTAAACCCAAAACGTGTGAAACTGTTCAATCTGTTCCAGTGGCAGTTTAACTCAGTCGGGGGCAAGTGCCCGATATCAGACCAGAATAACCCACAAATCACACTTCTAAGTCACTTCTGATTATCGCGCGAAAAACTTCGATGATCGTCACGATAGGTTCGTAGTTGGTTTTTCAAATGACATTACTTGAGTTGTTTCGTGAGAAGAATGTTTCGATCACTTGACATCTGACCATGGCATGCTGCTAACAACGTTAAACCTTTAACATTAATGACAATTAAGAGGACGTTACATGCTTGTTTCGTCAGGGTCAATGGCGGTTGTTCTATCATACCGCAAACCTGGGTGCGCAAAGGCGCAGGCTTGTCCTACTCTTCACTGTTCGAGAAGTCCCGAAGAGGGATTACCGCAATGCGTTGCCCAAAAGGTCACACCCTTTTCTCTAGCTGTGATTGATCTTTGCCATCCAAAATCACCAACATTTCACTTTTACATTGAATTGAATAATGAAAGATGAACATTTATTTTATTTTTGTATTTTTCAGTCAATGGAAACGGATTATTACACAGTTTCAAGGAACAGAAAGCTTCCACAGACTTCTGTGTTAATGGAGGACTCTGCATTATGAACACGTTCTGCCATTGTCCAGAGTAAGTATCCGACTTAAAAAGCCATCCATTGATCAAATAGACGTTCTTCAATTATATTTGAGCTGAAAAATAAACGAGAAGAATAATTTGGGTTAAAGAGAAATTAATAATATTTACTTTATGTATAGTATACACTTCTTTAAAAAAAACAGTGCTTCACTGTACATCTGAATTGCAACTGATTGAGTGCAGTGATGAAGTTGATGAAAGGCTTTGAACAGTTACTGTTGTATTAATGTTTTTAATTTGTCTTTTTGCAGAGGCTTTCACGGTCGTTATTGTGAGCGTAAGACACATGACCATTCATGCGGATCAATTCAGCACGGTACATGGATTGCGAAAGGCTGCTTTTTGTGTCACTGATTTGATGGGAAAATGAGATGCAAGACAACAGAGATCCAAGATTGTGGTAAGAAATTTATACCAGACACTATATATTATATACACAAACAACAACATATTATCGTACAATGCGATGAGGTTATTCAGCAGAAGTTAAATATTTGCATCGCTTACCCGACATGCATCATAAAGGACCCCTCCTCCCTCTTTCAGGTTACATTATATGTATTTGAATATTGAATACATACGGAATATTACGTTGCGGGAGCGATAAAAGGGTTTGTATTGCACGACAAGTAGCGTGGAAAAATCGATATCTTACGAGACCGAAGGTCGAGTAAGATATGGATTTTCCCACGCTACGAGTCGTGCAATACGTACCCATTTATCGCTCCCGCAACGTAATATTCCTTTTATTATATACCTACGATCTATGAAGAGCGAAAAAACTATTAAATATACAGATTCAATACATTGTTTATTGGGGATACCTCGCTGAAAGTATTCCGCGCACTGTCTGACGTCACAATCTTGTATTTACACCGCATGTAGATACGGAATTTTAATCTGTCGTGGTGTATTTGCGCATGTCAATCTGCATGTATTTCCACCGGAAAATGTACAGGCATATAATAAAACATTTTACACTTAGCTGTTTTCCGGAAACGACTTATCTGAAAAAAATATAAGAAAAACATGTCTAATTTAAAGTATAGTAATTATACAATTTCTCAAAAACATAAAAAAGTTGTGGGAAATCAAGAAATTGATAGTTTTAGCAAAGCACGATAAGTCGTCTACATCGGGGGAGAGGTAAGTGGTAACGTAACGATGGTCATTATGCACGGAAATGACGTAACAATCTTACTGGGGACTACCCGTTTTTTTACTATTTACTGTGAGCAATCTCAGAATGTTAGTTATTTACGTTGAGAATACGGATTGAGTAACCAGGAGAATTTTGTTATTTTAAATGATTATTCCGTAAAAAATAAAATCAGTTCAAACATGCTTCAGCGGTATCTTTATTCATTGTAGTTTAACCCGTTCGACTTGCATATGCATTAAGACGCATCTGCAGCAGAGAACTTTTGAAAACAATGTGGCAAAATAAGAATTGCTATTCATGGACGAATGGGCTAGTCACAATGTCACAATGCCATGACTTTGGGCTACGAGTTTCCATGAGAGCTGGTGAGTTATCACTTACCGAAATTGCCACGAGTTTGTGATAGTCTTTGATGATGAGGACATCCATTCGACTTCTGTTCGAGTTTTCTTCCCCATTGATACGAGAATAGTACGATAAACTTGCTTTTAACTCGAGTTTAGGCAATATCTTTACATTCTGTATACGACATTTTGTCAACAATTGAAGACTTTTTCTATGAGAATGTACGTGTTTACGCGAATCCGTACGGACATTGTTGATTCTTGCGAGCATCGTACGGATTTTTAGAACTTGTAGAGGACTGGGGGACTCGTTAAAAATGGGTCATCGAGCTCGTAGACATTTTCAAAGTCGGTAACAGGAAATCATTGGAGAGAACCACTCTGTCCATTTTGGAAGCATCTTGATTTAACTTTGCTCTATTTATTATTACTATGTGTATTCAGTTCAGCTGCTTCAGCTGCCTAGCTAAAATTAGAAATCGCAGAACTGGTTTTGTTTCTGTCGTACGGAGTTCACGCCTGGTTTCTGTGCGTTAGAAGATATCAGTGGTCCGGTGACGCATGGACTTAGATTGACTTATATGTTTTCATAAATTTTCATATATATAAAGCAGTAGCGTGGCGTATTCAACTCTACTTTCGTTTTCGTATGAGCATGTTGGCGCCTATGATAGAGGGTCGCCTTATTTCGACCTCTGTTGTGAGTCGCAACAATTTAGTTCCTGGAGTTGGATTCATCGGGCGCATTTATTCTGCTCAGCTCATTTATATTGTATGTCTGAATACATTTGGAAGCATGGTAAGGGGAGTGCATGTTCGCATTATTGATAAGTTATCCCGGCATACTATCCATCAAAATGAAATAGAAATGTTCAGTTATCTCTGTCAAGAAATAATCGGATACACAAAATGTTACTCATCTGTATTATGATATTAACTTATGATTGCCTGTATCTATTTTTGGCAATTGACTTGTATATATAAAATATAATTATGCATTTTTTTCTCATTTTCTAAATCTTTCTCTCGTTCTCATTTTCTTTTTTACTTTTCTTTGTAGTTGCTTGTTTTTGTAATAGTTAATTTGTGATCTGTTTGTATTGTTTGTGAAATCTTCAAATATGGAGGAAATAAAGATAATAATAATAATAATAATCACGTAATTAGGGGTATGGAGTTAGGTGTCTTAGTATATTCCCATTTAGGTATCCCCTAATTATAGGTATGGGTTTGAGTCTAGCGAACAGGGGTCTTGGTGTATTCTTATTTAGGCATCACGTAATAAGGGGTATTGAGTTTGAGTCTAGCGAACTGGGGTCTTGGTTCAGTCTTATTTAGGCATCACGTAATAAGGGGTATTGAGTTTGAGTCTAGCGAACAGGGGTTTTGGTGTATTCTTATTTAGGCATCACGTAATTAGGGACACATATTGGATGGAGATGATGTGAAAATATTTGGGATTGAAGCGACTTGGACTTTTTTGTACGTAAGGATAGATGAATTCATATTTGGCTATTCTAAGTTAAGGATGATAAAGGAAAGACAGTGATTGATGTGTATATACAATAAGAACTATTTACATTCGTTATTTTGTATGTGAGAAAGGGTTGACAGAAAGATATAGGACCAATAAGTCAGGGCGAAATCCACTGTCTATCATAATTTATTGCACTTTGATTAAAGAAAACATATTTTGAACCGTCTATTAATTATGGTCATGATATGATGTCGAATAGTCGATATACGTCAAATTAAGATAATATCTTCAATGTTACAACTTAATGACAGCACGCGTGTACATGTACATCAAAGATCTTATCTGATACCCCTTATTACGTGATGCCTAAATAAGAATGCACCAAGACCACTATTTGGTAGACTCAAACTACATTCCCCTAATTACGTGATATTAAGGATGCACCAATACCCATTTTCGCTAGACTCAAACTCCATGCCCCTTATTATGTGATTCCTAAATAAGAATGCAACAAGACCCGTGTTCGATAGACTCAAACTCCATTCCCCTAATTACCTGATTCCTAAATAAGAATACACCAAGATCCATGTTCGATAGACTCAAACTCCATGCCCCTTATTACGTGATTCCTGAATAAGAATGCAACAAGACCCCTATTTGGTAGACTCAAACCCCATTCCCTTAATTACGTGATTCCTAAATAAGAATGCACCAAGACCCCTGGTCGATAGACCCAAACTCCATACCCCTTATAACGTGATGCCTAAATAAGAATGCACAAACATCCCTGTTCGATAGACTCAAACTCTATACCCCTTATTACGTGATGCCTAAATAAGAATGCACCAATACCCCTAGTTGCTAGACTCAAGCTCCATTCCCCTAATTACGTGAGACCTAAATGGGAATACACCAAGACCCCTAACTCCATACCCCTAATTACGTGATACCTAAATAAGAATGCACCAAGACCCATGTTCGCTAGGCTCCAACTCCATTCCCCTAATTACGTGATATCTAAATAGTATGTTACACCAAGACCCCTAACTCCATACCCCTAAATACGTGATACCTAAATGGGAATACACCAAGACCCTCAACTTCATACACCTAATTACGTGATACCTAAATTGGAATACACAAAGATCCATATCTCCATACCCCTAATAAGGTAATGCCTAAATAAGAATGCAACAAGACCTCGTTTCGCTAGACTCAAACTCCATACCCATAATTACTTGATACCTAAATAAGAATGTCCCATTACCCCTAACTCCATAACTCTTATAACGTGATACCTAAATGGGAATACAACAAGATCCCTAACTCCATACCCCTAAATACGTGATGCCTAAATGGGAATACACCAAGACCCCTAACTCGATACCCCTAAATACGTGATACCTAAATGGGAATACACCAAGACCCTAAGTACGTGCTACCTAAATGGGAATACACAAAGACCCCTAACTCCAAACCCATAAATACGTGATACCTAAATGGGAATACACCAAGACCCTAAGTACGTGATACCTAAATGGGAATACACCAAGACCCTAAGTACGTGATACCTAAATGGGAATACACAAAGACCCCTAACTCCATACCCCTAATGATGTGATACCTAAATGGGAATACACCAAGACCCTCAACTCCATACCCCTAATAACGTGATACCTAAATAAGAATGCAACAAGACCCAGTTTCGCTAAACTCAAACTCCATACCTCTAATAACGTGATACCTAAATGGGAATATACCAAGACCCCTAACTCCATACCCATCATTACGTGATACCTAAATACAATACAATACATGTTATTACATTCAGGCACATTTGCCTCTAATAAATAACAAACAAGTATGTACAATTTACAAAACGTAATCCCTTTACGTCAAGCAAAAATAAAATTATTAATGAATATCAACTAATAGTTCCGATAATATAAAGAATAAGATAAATAAGAATGAACTAAAACCCCTGTTTGCTAGACTCAAACCCTTAACCCCTAGTTACGTAATGCCTAAATAAACATGCAACAAAGGGCTAAAATTTCATATCCTTAATAATGTAATGCCTAAATAAGAATGCACAAAGACCCCTGTTTGCTAGACTCAAACTTCATATCCTTAATGACGTAATGCCTAAAAAAGAATATACAAAGACCCCTGTTTGCTAGACTCAAACTTCATATCCTTAATGACGTAATGCCTAAATAAGAATGCACAAAGACCCCTGTTTGTGAATGCAAAAATACCCTTTTTTGCGACTCAATCTGCATATCCCTAATCACTTGATGCAAGAAGGCCCTATTTATAACATGATGCTACCCGCACATTTCTAATCAAAGTCAAGGAAGATCTATTGTATGTACATTTATAGTTTATTGGGCATATGATGCGGCCTAAGATCTGATAGTGCATTGCAAGGTAGAGCAACATCGATCGATGTAGATTGTGATCGAAGAAGAACCTGATCAATCTGCACGTAAACGAGCAATGTTCTGGACCTGCGCTGTTCGTTGAGTCAACAAGAGGGTTTCTGTGTGGTGTGGTCAATGTAAGAAAGAACGTACCGCCTTCACTATGTGAGAAGAATAACAACCTAGTGAGAACAGAATACTATAATAAACCAGTCATTGCGTCAAAAGTGAACCGTATCTGGAAAAGTAAGAAATTCAAAACAAAACACCAGATAAAATGCAATCTTCCACTGGAAATGTGTATGACTTTTGCTGTTTCATTATATATCTTGAAAATGGTTAAATGTTTGGGCATACAAATCCAAGAGGGGAGGGGGTGGGGGGGGGGGGGGGGGGGGAGTCTTAAAGTATTCAGTAACATCTCTCAATTTCCAAGACCACTTTTGATGCCTTTCCTGAAGACAAAATGAAATATCATTGCAAAGAAGTATTTCCTTTCTCTGCATGTTTCGGAAATCGTTGAATTTTAGTTATTAATTTTGAATTGATTAAGAAATTAAACTAATAGTACAATCATGGGGAAACAATTAAAACACTTTAAATTAATTTGTTTAATTGATTTCCTCAATCAGGAAAGTGTGACGGAAATCGTGGACGGCTAATTTGCATAATTATTGCCATGTGACCACCATAAAGAAATTCTCGACCAATCAAAAGCCTTGAATGGAATAATATTTGTCAACAGTAGCACGTGCCTATTACCTTTATAAACCAGCAAAAATCTAGTGAAAATCATATCAGTTAATCGGTTGTGTTAACACACTTGCAAAAAATTGTTCATACTTGGATTTAAAGTGAGATATTGGTGTTAACAGGCAATATAAGAAAATACAAGAGTGTATACGTTTCTGTGGGATTGTATTAACACGATCAGAATAATTAAAGAGAGTTATGGATATGATTAAAGGGTATGTGAACTGTATAACTTATTTCATCTATTATTGTAATCTACCATTGAAGACAAATAGAGGAAACAAGCGCATTTTACATTGTAATGGGAGAAATCAAGAAATACTTCTTTTTTTTCAACTTTCATATTTTAGTAGCTTGCGAAATAAAATGACATACAAATTGGAATTTAAATGTATACTTTCCGGTACTGATCATTTTTTCTTTTTTCTAAAATGTTGTGAACGGACAATTGTTACAGGGGCGTCAAAAGCCGATTGTGTGAAGGACAAAGTGTTGGTCTGAGAATTATACATGTTATGGTTAAGCAATGTCATATATTAATCAGTATCTTTTCTCTAATTATTCATTTGAAATGTTCATATACCGTTATAGTTACGACTTTCTTATTTATTTCAGAACTGCTGTTTGCGTTCTGATTGTTGCTGTTATGGTGGAATATTCGTCTGCAGGTAAGAATTTAATTTTCTCTCTCTGTTTCTATGCATCAAACAATTCAATTTATTAAATGATAGATAAAGTCATATAACAATGACACTAGTCCATTATTTAATTGTCATCCGTTTATATATGCAGCCCTTACTAATGCTATAATACAGTAATAAACCACGTTGTTATACAAATGTCAATCAACCTGTCGAGGACCTGTCATACCCATCTGCAGCTTCATATACACGGAAGCATGTCGATTTCTCCAATACTGCACATTCATTGAACGTACTATATAGTACCATGAGGATCTTCTCCAATTAACAATTTAGTGTCATATAAGGTTTATTTCAATTTATTCAGTAATGTCAAAACGTTTGAGAGATATAATATATAAATATAATATACATGAGCCAGAATGTTGGAAACAACTTCTTATCATGTACTACACTGATTAAACTGGTATGCAATTTTAAACTAGTCATGTTCCAACAAAGATGGTTATATATATCACATCAGCTTACATTTTTGGCCTTCTTCCACATGAAGTATATTTTAATAGCTTAGAAGCCATGTGTAAATTACACAGATATAGCCACTTGTTATTCGGCGTTCGAGTTCAGAGCAGAACATTTATTCTCTAAATGCGTGATTAATCTGTCTGACCGCGATAAGATAGTAGAATAAATCAAGATTGTTATCAACAAAAAAGGGTTACATTTTAAAGCAGAAGAATAAAAATCGGTAAATTAATAAACTAATCAAGATAGGGGCCACTTCTAATGAAGTGGGGTTTTATTGACACAATTAACGTAATATTGGCGTGCAAATATAGGGACACACATCCAGCTTGTTGTCAGATTACGCAATTTGGTTTATCTATCATATACGCGGACTGCGAATACTGGTGAGTATTTACAGACTCTCCTTAGTCTTCGCTGTACGCAGAGGTATTTATATCCCAATTCACTAGATACATGTCATATATGATAAGTCTTACATTAATATAAGGGTTTACGGATGTGTTTGTCATTTTATGCATGTATTCTTCTTTTTCCCTCCTTCCTGAAAAAATACTGTTTATAAATTATTTAGAGTGATATTTTAAGTTAGAATGCATGGTAAGTAGGGTGTGAAGGTATTACGGTATTTATCCTTTATTAAGTTACAATAAACATAACACATTTAAGAAAACCGTAAATGTTCTTGTTTATTCGCTAATCGGACTTTCTTTTATAAATACACCTTTCATCAGATAATCACTTAACAATGGAACTATATTAAATTTATTGTGAAAAGGGAGCTAATGTCCCCACTCAGGGATTAATCTCCGCTGTCGGACCTACTTTTTAAATTTTCCTCTTTGTTCAACAACACGTATTCCTAAACTTAAACATTAAACAGCATTTTCTGATAACACACCCTTACTCCTAGAGAACGGGAAACCGGCGACATAATCTTCTTGTATCGCGGAAACTTCAAAAGATTGGCAAACGACAAATGTTAGTTATCACTGTTAAACTGGAAATATTCGTCAAACCGTTTTAATGAGTTATCAGGAGTTGGTCTCCGCTTTCTGGTCTTATCCCTTTCCAACGTACAGCAAATATGTAGCAGACACTTTTAAAACTGCCTGAACAAAAAATGAATATAAACTCCTATACATAATTGTTTATTTATTGAAAAGACTTGAAACACTGTGGCAATAGGAGAAACTGCTCATTTTTACACAATGTTTCAACAGAGGTGTCAGGTGTACTAAAGATGCTTCAAAATGCGTCTGTAAGTGGGAAAGGGTTTGTCTGGATCTAATTATGCTGTCTTCGTGCAAATTGTCATTGTGCATGGTTATTTAAAAAGTTGTGCATATCTTTGAATTAATCTTTGCTACACAATTATAACTCATTAGAGAACAGTGTATGCAAAGATTTGTGTTCATGGACGTATCAAGACTTATCTTGGTATTCAGATAACACAACTGCATGCAGTTATAACAGTATATGAAAGTATTAGCTAATGTCACGTATAGCAGGATAAGGGTTAAAATAGGAATTAAATGTTCTTTTAGTCTAACTGGCAGTTATTTAATAAAATATCATAAATAACATTTAGACAATGATTCGCTAGGTTTGTTGGGATAATGTCATTAAGATAAAATCTACAAGTTTTCAACGTATTGACAGCAAGTGTGCACTTCTTCAGGCTAATTATAATACAATACATATAATTAATGACATTATAAAAACATCAACTACAAGTCAATTAATTATAAATTATATGCAGCTGGACACAACGGCTTTCTCTTTTCTCTTCTACTTGTTTTATTCATTATTTTTCTACTTCTTTTAATATATATTTTTTTTAAATTTCAGATTGGCTAGAGCGTTCTTTAGGCCTACGGTCTACGGAGAACCAAAGAAATAGAAGGACACACACAAATGTGGAAAGCAACGATATTGGTAGGTTGTTTGAATCCTTTATCAGATATAGGCGACTTCAAACACCTCTGCTGCAGTCGATAGTTGTAAAATGTCCGGGGGAAAGGAGCGAATACTAAAAATGAGCAATTTCTTTATTTATACAATATTTTCAATTATGTTTATGAATATGGGCTCGCCATATGTCCTTCGTTAGATATGAATGCGAAAATGGTATTACTTTTGCCTTGACATATAAAAGAAACTGTTGGAAATGTTGTAATATAAATATATCCAGTTAAAGTGGATTAGGAGTGGATGATTATACATAACTAAATTTGTCGGATATTAACAGATTAAAGGTTATACACAGCCATTACACCTTTTACCAAAATGTCTTGTTTGCCATCGTTGTTTGTGAGTAGTTTATGACGGCAACAACAATATGTTACATTTTCCTTCATAGGGCGATTTTTAATTGTCGTTAAAGAAAATGAAAATCATACAGGTTAAATTATCCAAGCACATTAGAAATAAGTAAAACCACAGAATGTTCGCCATGTTGTCAGTGGTTGACAAAAGTCAATTGGATCCGGGTAATCTGATTGTCTACTTATCCCCTATTATTTGAAGCCTGGAAGATAATTTTCTTAATTCATATTTCCTAACCGGGAAGAGAGCCATTCCATTGATAAAGGGGGTAGTGCTAAATATGTAATGGTACTAATAGGTACGAATTGTTACAGGTGCGAATGTCCTGTTGTTTAATATTGATTAAGCGATAATCTTCGTTGCACTGAAGAGCATCACTATATTTGCAAGACGTTCCTAAATAAAAAATATGGGCGACTTTAAATTGACTAATAATACAATCAATCTCTTGTTTAAGATCTGTTATTCTGATGAACCACTATTACTAGAGTCCATATCGTTAGTGTGCGAGTCATTATCGTTAGAACGAGAGTGCATATAGTTTTTGTGAGAGTCCATATCGTTAGTGTATAAATCAATATCGTAAGTGAGCGAATCCATATCAGTAGTACAAGAGTGCATATCGCTTGTGTGAGAGTCCTTATCGTAAGAGTGCGAATCCATATCGATAGTACGAGAGTGCATATATATTGTGACTATATGTCGCACTTGACGTTATATGTCGCAAGGCTGACGCTAATTATCGTAAAAAATGACTACCTCAGGAGCCATAACTAAAAAAAGAAGGGACAGAGTCAGATGAAACATTGTAATATGTACATTGTGAAACAGTAACACTACAAAAGAGTGCTTATAAAAGAGTGCGACATTTAGCATTGATGTTGCGACATATAGCGGCAGTACAATTTTTTGCGACATTTGGCGTTACAGATGCGACATATAACGTTAGAAGATTTTGCGACATTTAGCGTTGGTTGCGACATTTAGCGTCAGCCTTGCGACATATAACGTAAAGTCCGACATTTAGCGTTGGTGCGACATTTAACGTTGCTACACTCTTCACTGTTCGAGAAGTCCAGAAGAGGGATTATCGCATTGCGTGGCCCAAAAGGTCACACCCTTTTCTCTAGCTGTGATTGATCTTTGCCATCCAAAATCACCAACATTTTTCTCTTACATTGAATTGAATAATGAAAAATGAACATTTATTTTATTTTTGTATTTTTCAGTCAATGGAAACGGATTATTACACAGTTTCAAGGAACAGAAAGCTTCCACAGACTGCTGTGTTAATGGAGGACTCTGCATTATGAACACGTTCTGCCATTGTCCAGAGTAAGTATCCGACTTAAAAAGCCATCCATTGATCAAATAGACGTTCTGCAATTATATTTAAGCTGAACAATAAACGAGAAAAATAATTTGGTTTAAAGAGAAATTAATAATATTCACTTTATATATAGTATACACCCTTTTAAAGAACATTGCTTCACTGTACATCTGCATTGCAACTGAATGAGTGCAGTGATGAAGTTGATGAAAGGCTTTGAACAGTTACTGTTGTATTAATGTTTTTTGCAGAGGCTTTCACGGTCGTTATTGTGAGCGTAAGACACATGATCGTTCATGCGGATCAATTCAGCACGGAACATGGATGGCGAAAGGCTGCTTTTTGTGTCACTGTTTTGATGGGAAAATGAGATGCAAGACAACAGAGATCCACGATTGTGGTAAGAAATTTATACCAGACATTATATATAAAATACACAAAAAGACAACATATTATCGTACAATGCGATGAAGTTATTCAGCAGAATTAAAATAATTGCATCGCTTACCTGACATTCATCATAAAGGAACCCTCCTCCTCTTTCAGGTTACATTATATGTATTTGAATATTCTGTACATGATATTGTTTTTTCATGTGTCTCATTTTGAGACAAAGAAAACATATAAACAATTGAATTGAATTAAACGGTTTGCCTAAGGCATTATTGTGAAAACGAATTTAACTCATAATCAATTATTCATTGGTCTAAAACTACTAGATTATTTACTATTAGAATACTTCAGGGTTTAAATTCGTTTTTAAGTTACAATGAAACAATATGACAAAGAATCTAAGTTTATTTTTATTTCCTTCTGACTTCAGAGTCCATTGCATACGTACAAGGCAAGGAATCATCTCCTGATTA
Source organism: Serripes groenlandicus (assembly GCA_031761405.1). Taxonomy (NCBI): domain Eukaryota; kingdom Metazoa; phylum Mollusca; class Bivalvia; order Cardiida; family Cardiidae; genus Serripes; species Serripes groenlandicus. Next base: position 133,443,705 of record JASEVX010000001.1, on the reverse strand, counting down.
TCAAGTTGATGTTGACAAGAAATTCGCTGACTACGAACGATTCTATGACGTATCCGAAGATGACATTACAAACTCACCAACTTCCGGTTCATCGGTTTCAGTTCCGGTCAGCTTCAGTGGAATTATGGTCCTGGTCTTGAAAGTTCTAAAGTACGGATCCTGAGCAGTAACGCGTCAATACGCTGAGTTATGAAGGAATAATAAAGTCGAATCATGACGACTGACAACGCTTCGATGGTGTTCGTAGGGCTTCGGAAAGGGAGCTAAATCGGTAGTGATGGTGTTGTCGATCCTACCACTTGAAGGAGGGATTCGTGACAATGGTGAACAAGAGTGAGACTGGGTCAGGGAATATGGAGATTGTCGTGCAAATAGACTGTAACTAGACCTGCTGTACATCTTGTTACAAATAACGTCAATTTTGCTGTAAAGTGAAGTAAAGTTTTGCAAAATATTTTGCAGTATGAAAATAAACAAATACACTTAGCTGTTTTCCGGAAACGACTTATCTGAAAAAAATCTCAAAAACAGAAAACATTGTGGGAAATCAAGAAATTTATAGTTTTTAGCAATATCTCACTTTTCCACAATGTTTTAAGTAGTCGTCTGCTGCACAAAGCACGAGGAGTCGTATACATCAGGGGCAATGTAAGTGGCAACGTAACGATGATCATTATGAACGGAAATGACGTAACAATCTTACTGGGGACTACCAGTGTTGTTACTATTTACTGTGAGCAATCTCAGAATGTTCGTTATTTACGTTGAGAATACACATTGAGTAACCAGGAGAAGTTTGTTTAAAGATTGTTTTTGAATTTTGATATTTTAAATGATTATTCCGTAAAAAATAAAATCAGTTAAAACATGCTTCAGCGGTATCTTTATTCATTGTAGTTTAATCCGTTCCACTTGCATATTATGCATTAAGACGCATCTGCAGCAGAGAACTTTTGAAAACAATGTGGCTAAAGAAGAATTGCTATTCATGGACGAATGGGCTAGTCACAATGCCCAGGTTTGAACTTTGAACCATTTATGTGATAGCCCTCACCGTAAAGGCCAAGTCAGGCTGTCATGACTTTGGGCTACGAGTTTCCATGAGAGCTGGTGAGTTATCACTTACCGAAATTGCCACGAGTTTGTGATAGTCTTTGATGATGAGGGGACTCGTTAAAAATGGGTCATCGAGCTCGTAGACATTTTCAAAGTCGGTAACAGGAAATCATTGGAGAGAACCACTCTGTCCATTTTGGAGGCATCTTGATTTAACTTTGCTTTATTTAGTATTACTATGTGTATTCACTTCAGCTGTTTCAGCTTCCTAGCTAAAATAAGAAATCGCCGAACTGGTTTTGTTTCTGTCATAGGGACACCGTGCGGGCACCGTACGGACACCGTGTGGAGTGTGGAGTGTGGAGTGTGGAGTTCTCGCCTGGTTTCTGTGCGTTGGAAGATATCAGTGGTCCGGTGACGCATGAACTTAGATTGACTGATATGTTTTCATATGTTTCCATATATATAAAGCAGTAGCGTGGCGTATTCAACTCTACTTTCGTTTTCGTATGAGCATGTTGGCGCCTATGATAGAGGGTCGCCTTATTTCGACCTCTGTTGTGAGTCGTAACAATTTAGTTCCTGGAGTTGGATTCATCGGGCGCATTTATTCTGCTCAGCTCATTTATATTGTATGCCTGAATACAGTTGGAAGCATGGTAAGGGCAGTGCATGTTCGCATTATTGATAAGTTATCCCGGCATACTATCCATCAAAATGAAATAGAAATGTTCAGTTCTCTGTCAAGAAATAATCGGATACACAAAATGATAATCATCTGTATTATGATATTAACTTATGATTGCCTGTATCTTTTTCTGGCAATTGACTTGTATATATAAAATATAATTATGCATTTTTTTCTCATTTTCTCAATCTTTTTCTCGTTCTCATTATCATTTTTACTTTTCCTTGTAGTTGCTTGTTTTTGTAATAGTTAATTTATGATCTGTTTGTGAAATCTTCAAATATGGAGGAAATAAAGATAACAATGATAATAATAATCACTTAATTAGGGGTATGGAGTTAGTTGTCTTAGTGTATTCCCATTGACCCCTATTTGGTAGACTCAAACTCCATTCCCCTAAGTACATGATTCCTAATTAAAAATGCAACAAGATCCCTATTTGGAAGACTCAAACTCCATTCCGCTTATTACATGATTCCTAATTAAGAATGCACCAAGACCCCTATTTGGTAGACTCAAACTCCATTCCCCTAATTACATGATTCCTAATTAAGAATGCACCAAGACCCCTATTTGGTAGACTCAAACTCCATTCCCCTTATTACATGATTCCTAATTAAGAATGCACCAAGACCCCTATTTGGTAGACTCAAACTCCATTCCCCTAAGTACATGATTCCTAATTAAGAATGCACCAATACCCCTGTTCGATAGACTCAAACTCCATTCTCCTTATTACTTGATGCCTAAATAAGAATGCACCAAGACCCCTGGTCGATAGACCCTAACTCCATACCCCTAATTACGTGACACCTAAATGGAACTGCACCAAGACCCCTAACTCCATACTCCTAATTACGTGATACCTAAATGGGAATACACCAATACCCCTAACTCCATACCCCTAATTACGTGATACCTAAATTGAAATGCACCAAGACCCGTTTTCGCTAGGCTCAAACTCCATACCTATAATTACGTGATATCTAAATAGGAATACACCAAGACCCCTAAATACGTGATATATAAATAGGAATACACCAAGACCCCTAACTCCATACCCCTAAATACGTGATACCTAGATGGAAATACACCAAGACCCCTAAGTACGTGATACCTAAATGGGAATACACCAATACCCCTAACTCCATACCCATAATTACGTGATATCTAAATAGGAATACACCAAGACCCCTAAATACGTGATACCTAAATGGGAATACACCAAGACCCCTAACTCCATACCCTTAAATACGTGATATCTAGATGGGAATACACCAAGACCCCTAAGTACGTGATACCTAAATGGGAATACACAAAGATCCCTAACTCCATACACATAATTACATGATACCTAGATGGGAATACACCAAGATCCCTAACTCCATACACATAATTACGTGATACCGTAATGGGAATACACTAAGATCCTTAACTCCATACACCTAATTACGTGATACCTAAATGGGAATACACAATATCCCTAACTCCATACACCTAATTACGTGATACCTAAATGGGAATACACCAAGATCTCTAACTCCATACACCTAATGATGTGATACCTAAATGGGAATACACCAAGATCCATATCTTCATACACCTAATAACGTAATGCCTTAATAAGAATGCAACAAGACCCCGTTTCGCTAGACTCAAACTCCATACCTCTAATAACGTGATACCTAAATGGGAATATACCAAGACCCCTAACTCCATACCCCTCATTACGTGATACCTAAATACAATACAATACATGTTGTTACATTCAGGCACATTTGCCTATAATAAATAGCAAACAAGTATGTACAATTTACAAAACGTAATCCCTTTACGTGAAGCAAAAATAAAATTATTAATGAATATCAACTAATAGTTCCGATAATATAATGACTAAGCTATATAAGAATGAACTAAGACCCTTGTTTGCTAGACTCAAACCCTATACCCCTAGTTACGTAATGCCTAAATAAACATGCAACAAAGGGCTCAAATTTCATATCCTTAATAATGTAATGCCTAAATAAGAATGCAACAAGACCCCTGTTTGCTAGACTCAAACTCCATATCCTTAATGACGTAATGCCTAAATAAGAATGCAACAAGACCCCATTTTGCTAGACTCAAGCTTCATATCCTTAATGACGTAATGCCTAAATAAGAATGTACAAAGACCCCTGTTTGCTAGACTCAAACTCCATATCCTTAATAACGTAATGCCTAAATAAGAATGTACAAAGACCCCTGTTTGCTAGACTCAATCTTCATATCCTTAATAACGTAATTCCTAAATAAGAATGCACAAAGACCCCTGTTTGCTAGACTCAATCTTCATATCCTTAATAACGTAATGCCTAAATAAGAATGCACAAAGACCCCTGTTTGCTAGACTCAAACTACATATCCTTAATAACGTAATGCCTAAATAAGAATGCAACAAGACCCCATTTTGCTAGACTCAAGCTTCATATCCTTAATAACGTAATGCCTAAATAATAATGTACAAAGACCCCTGTTTGCTAGACTCAAACTCCATATCCTTAATAACGTCATATCCTTAATGACGTAATGCCTAAATAAGAATGTACAAAGACCCCTGTTTGCTAGACTCAAACTACATATCCTTAATAACGTAATGCCTAAATAAGAATGCAACAAGACCCCATTTTGCTAGACTCAAGCTTCATATCCTTAATAACGTAATGCCTTAATAATAATGTACAAAGACCCCTGATTGCTAGACTCAAACTTCATATCCTTAATAACGTAATGCCTAAATAAGAATGCAACAAGACCCCTGTTTGCTAGACTCAAGCTTTATATCCTTAATAACGTAATGCCTAAATAAGAATGCACAAAGACCCTGATTGCTAGACTCAAACTTCATATCCTTAATAACGTAATGCCTAAATAAGAATGCAACAAGACCCCTGTTTGCTAGACTCAAGCTTCATATCCTTAATAACGTAATGCCTAAATAAGAATGCACAACGACCCCTGATTGCTAGACTCAAACTTCATATCCTCAATAACGTGATGCCTAAATAAGAATGCACAAAGACCCTTGTTCGTTAGACTCAAACTTCATATCCTTAATAACGTAATGCCTAAATAAGAATGCACAAAGACCCCTGTTAGCTAGACTCAAACTTCATATCCTTAATAACGTAATGCCTAAATAAGAATGTACAAAGACCCCTGTTTGCTAGACTCAAGCTTCATATCCTTAATAACGTAATGCCTAAATAAGAATGCAACAAGAACCCTGTTTGCTAGACTCAAGCTTCATATCCTTAATAACGTAATGCCTAAATAAGAATGCAACAAGACCCCTGTTTGCTAGACTCAAGCTTCATATCCTTAATGACGTAATGCCTAAATAATAATGTACAAAGACCCCTCTTTGTGAATGTAAAAATACCCTTATTTTACGACTCAATCCGCATAGCCCTAATCACGTAATGCAAGAAGGCCATCTTTATAACATGATGCTTCCCGCACATGTCTAATCAAAGTAAAGGAAGATCTATTGTTTGTACTCTTATAGTTTATTTGGCATTTGGTTCGGCCTAAGATCTGATTGTGCATTGCAAGGTAGAGAAACATCGATCGATGTAGATTGTGATGAGCGGAAACGAGCACTGTTCTGGACCTGCGCTGTTCGTTCGTTGTAAGAAAATACGTATCGCCTTCGCTATGTGAGAAGAATTCCAACCTAGTGAGAAAAGAATACAATAATAAACTAGTCATTGTCTTCAGCAAATGCGTCAAAAGTGAAACGTTTCTGGAAAAGGAAGAGAGTCTATGTTATCTGATCTTCAGTCTCATTTCTCCATTTCCCTGATACAGACTACTTGTGACGCCTTTGCTGAAGACAAAATAAAATAGCATTGCAAAGAAGTATTTAATTTGTATGCATGTTTCTGAAATCGTTGAATTTAAGTTAACAATTTTTGTTGAACTAATTAAGAAATTAAACTATTAGTATAATCATGGGGAAACACTTAAAACACTTTAAATTAATTTATAAATCGATTTCCGCAATCAGGAAAGTGCGACTGAAATCGTGGACGGCAAATTTGCATAATTATCCCCATGTGACCACCTGAAAGAAATTCTCGACCAATCAAAAGCCTGGAATGGAATAATATTTGACAACACCAGCACGTGCCCTATTACCTTTATAAACCAGCAAAAATCTTGTGAAAATCAAATCAGTTTTGATCGATCTATTAATCTGTTGTGTTAACACACTTGCAATAATTGTTCATACTTGGATTTAACGTGAGATATTGGTGTTAACAGGCAATATTAGAAAATACAAGAGTTTATACGTTTTTGTGGGGTTTTATCAACACGATAAGAATAATTAAAGAGAGTTATGGATATGATGAAAGGGTATGTGAACTGTATGGAACGCCGTAGCTGTCTTATGTTGAGATATATCTGGACTACTCACGTATTTCAAATTTACAGAGACCAATATAACTGAACCATAATAAAACGGAATTATACCTATATATATATTAAACTGACAGTCTGTCGATTACAGTAAGTGATTAACCATTTTCTTTAACTCATCCAAATTGAAAACATAAGTCTCTCGCTTTCCGGGCTATTGCTGTACCGACAGAGCTAACCAGGCCGCTTGCACATATTCATCTGGAGTAGGTTACCAACTACACATAGTTACATACACCCCCAGAACAACAGTATTCATCCTTGAATTTCTAATCTGATACACCTATAGATCATTTGTGGTACGATCCCAAAGCACCTACAGTCTAGTCATGGCCCCCTGTTGGGTGCCAAATGTAACCAGACATTGAAAAATATGCAGCCAGTCCGGGACGAGGGACCGCCCGCTTACAGGGCGATTTGCTTTACCCCCTGAGCTATAAAATTTAAAACATGTACTGACAGAGTGAAAACAGTGTAGTCACTACGAGCATTTTGAATTCTTCCTACACTGTTTTTAAAGGCCTTCTGTATCGGGTTCGGGAAAATGTGGTATTATGGAGCATAGGGTTAATTCACTTCTTATCAGTAATGGGTGAATTATGTTTACATTTACTTCAACAGAGTGAAAAACAATGCAGGAAGAGTTAATATTGCTTGTGACAAGCAATCTGAACTCTCCCTACTGTTTTTGAAGCCTTCTGTATTGGGTGCAGGAAAATGCTGTACTATGGAGCAAAGGGTTTTTGTTTGAATGGGGTTTAATGCTGTTTCAACAAAGTTTCAGTTATATACAGCAGTCAGTTACCCTATTACCATGCTTCCTGGGATTTTAACCAACTGTACTCCACACAAATACTCTGCAAGTGGCTGACATGACATGTCCCTTTATGGCATGTATGCCAATCAACATATTTGTGTCGTCATTGCACACTGTCCTCTCTTTCAAGTTCTCAAAGAGCCATTTTTAAAACCAAGTTGTGTAATGGCTCGATGGGGACTATTAACTTAATTAAGGGTGATTATGGATTATAATAATAATGAGTTAGGAATTCTCATAGTTACAGGTATGAGCTATATTATTTAATGACATTCAATTAAATCTTTCCTCCATAAGAATTTTATTGGACTCAAAATTTAAAGCATTAATTCAACACTTATCAATAATGGGTGAATTATGATTACATTACTGAAAAAGTGGAAAACAATGCAGGAAGAGTAAAGATTGCTTATTACGAGCAGCCTTAAATCTTCCTACACAGTGTTTTCAAAGGCCTTCTATATTTGATGCGGGCAAATGTGGTATTGATATGGAGCAATAGCGGTTTTCCAGCATTCATCCGAGAACAAAATTACATTTTTAGCTCGACTATTCGAAGAATATGAGGAGCTATACTACTCACCCTGGCGTCGGCGTCCACGTCACACTTTGGTTAAGGTTTTGCATGCAAGTACTTAAATACTACATGTATTGCATTGAAACTTTCTACAACCCTACTAAACTATCACACATATAGATTATCAAGTTAGATAACTGTATCCTGCATTTTATGCAAGTTATGGCCCTTTTTTACTTAGAAATTCTGGTTAAAGTTTTGCGTGCAACTAAATTAAGAGTCCATATCTCAGTATTTACTTGATGCATTGCATTGAAACTTTATACAACCCTACCCAAGCATCACACCTATGTAGATTATCAAGTTAGATAACTCTATCCTGTATTTTATGCAAGTTATGGCCCTTTTTTTACTTAGAAATTCTGGTTAAAGTTTTATGTGCAACTAAATTAAGAGTTCATATCTCTGTATTTACCTGATGCATTGCATTGAAACTTTCTACAACCCTACCCAACTATCACACCTGTGTAGATTATCAAGTTAGATAACTCTATCCTGCATTTTATGCAAATTATGGCCCTTTTTTTTAACTTAGAAATTCTGGTTAAAGTTTTGCGTGCAACTAAATTAAAGAGTCCATATCTCAGTATTTACTAGATGCATTGCATTGAAACTTTATACAATCCTACCCAACTATCACACCTATGTAGATTATCAAGTATGATAAACTGATCCTTGCATTTTATGCAATTTATGGCCCTTTTTTTACTTAGAAATTCTGATTAAAGTTTTGCATACACTACATTAAGAGACCATCTCTTAGTAACTACTTAAAGCATTGCATTGAAACCTTACACAGTCCTTCCCAACCATCACACCTATGTAAACAATCAAGTATGATAACTCTATTCAGTATATTTTGCAGTTTATGGCCCTACTTTAACTAGAAATTTGGTTAAAGCTTTGCATGCAACTACATTAAAAGTCGATATCCTAGTATTTACTTAGCATTGCTTTGAAACTTTATGCAACCCTTTCCAACTATCACACCTATGTTGATTTTCAAGTTAAATAACTCTATCCTGCATATTATTCAAGTTATGGCCCTTTTTGGACTTATAAATTCTGGTTAAAGTTTTGCATGCAACTACATTAACCCTTTTCCTCATATGGCAATTTTACAGCAGACAACTTTGAACGTATTTTGTCAAAAAATAGAAAATCTCCATAATTGAATGGATAACCTATGACCAAAAGTGGAAAACATTGTGGTAAAAGGAGAAATTGCATGTTTTGTGCAATTTCTTCTTTTGTCACTATGTTTTCAAAAGGCCGTCTGCTGCAGAGGCGTCAGAAAGCGTCTATATGAGGGAAAGGGTTAAGAGAACATATCTTAGTAACTACTTCCTGCATTGCATTGGAACTTTATACGATAACTCTATCCAGCATTTTATGCAAGTTATGGCCCTTTTTGGACTTAGAAATTCTGGATTAAGTTTTGCAACTACATTTAGAGTGTAATCTCATTAACAACTTGAAGCATTGTATTGAAACTTTATACAACCTTTCCCAATTTCACAACTATAAACACAACCAATTAAGATAACTCTATCCTGCAGATGATGCAAATTGTTGCCGTTTTTTTACTTATAAATTATGGTTAAAGGTTTGCGTGCAACTACATTAAGAGTCCATATCTTATTAACTACTTAATGCATTCCATTGAATGTTATACATCCCTTCCTAACTATCACTCCTATTAAAATAATTAAGTTAAATAACTCTATCCTGCATATAATGCAAATTATCACCCTTTAAGGAATTGTGCTTAATGTTTTGCATGTAACTACATTAGAGTCCATTATCTCAGTAACTTAAATAAGCAGTGGAATAGTCGAGCTCGCTGTTCTCCGACAGCTCTTGTTACAATGATCGTCATTAAGGTATATAATGGAAATTCAATCATAAATAAATGAAACGACACAATTTTAAGAGAATATAAATCATATAGCAAAGAACTCATAGCTTGGAAAGCAGCAGATTTTCCTAAGCTTTAAAATCCATTGGCTGTACAGTTTGGTGCTAAAAATATCGAACGTATTGCATTGAAAATTAAGGGATATGCATTGTGAATTTTATGGACTGTGTCTGGTGTCAAAATCGAATTAAGATTGATTGGATCGGATTAATGCAGCTCTAATGGTTTATATAGTTATATTTCAATGTATGTTGATAGAAACTTTTCTCACTGAACAAGTCAGTTTAAACTAATTATTTTTTCATATCAATTCTAGATTTCCAACACCAACAACCCTAGTTCAAGAATGTTTCCTGGATTTCGAAATTTGTGTAGACAAAAGGCAAACCAAAGGGTCGGAAAGAAACATAAGGCTGGTAGCTGGACAGCACAGTTTTTTTGTATAAGTTCTATTGAGCAACAAAGGACACCATCTTGTGCAGAAAAAGAAGTTCTCCATAAAACAGGACTTGGCCTGAAGAAAGTTAAAGTGTTGAGCACTTTTAATGAAGAAGAGGTAATAGACTTGTTAAAAAGTGACGAAGTGTTTCCAAAATTAAAACAAAGTGGGGGCTTTGAACTATTAAGGACAATGCAAAATGGGCGAAATCTTGTTGCAATTCCTCCCCCATGGACTTCAAATGATTTGAAAATCAATGTTGGACCTCAGGCCAGAATATATGTTAGACCGATTCAACATTCGTTATCTGTTGAACCTATAGTTGCGGCTATAAAAGAGCCAAGTGTGCAGATTGCATGCGAGAAATGTCACGTTGCGTTTGCTATTCAAGAATTAAGAGATCATGTGAGACATTGCAGTCAACCATTGGAACTGCCAGATATTAGCTCCTATGTCACTGTGGTTAATGATCAACAAATACCAGTAGATTATGAAGATGAAGATGAAGGCCAAAACCAGTATTTCAACTATGTTTTGACTGACTATTCTGAAACTTTTGTTGAAACCCAGAACTCTCATGAAGCCTCCTTTCAAAATTCTCTTGATGTTCAGAACCAGGATTCGCATGTTGAAAATCATGAAATCAACTTGCATGGCACACATATGCAGGATAGCAGTGGGCTTTCCCATGAAGCTCTGAACTCAAACGAAACACGTGTCTTTGGAGAAGTCCATGATCAATTAAATGATACAGTAAATGCTTGTATTATCTTTTGTAAAAACAACAACATAAGCAATCCAGTGGAAATACTCAGGAAAATACAACAAGAGATTGTTGTAGGAAGGCCGTTGGAGGTGGAAGATGCGGCTTCTTCAATTGAGGGTGAAACAACTTTCATAAGCGTGGACAGGGATAATCTCTTAGTAACGGGCATGGAGGAGATCGGTGTCCTATCCACAGAAGAACTCAGGAAGACACTTGAAGTTCAGTTTTATAACGAGGTATTAAATATTGCCTAAGCTTTAGTAGTTTTTAGTCACACATTAAGAAAGCTTAAACATTTAGTGAATATTGCTTTTTTCTACAAATCGGTGAAATACTGAAATTGTCGGTGAGATATTTCCCGTTGTCATCTAACAATTAGTATAAATTAAGATTTGATTGTTGGAGTGTGATTTCAAAATATATCGTCATCAAACATCACTGAGAAAATTCAATATTTTGACTCGCACTTCATGTTAGTGATTATCTCACTTATCGATGTGATATATTTTGATATCAGTAATCACACTTCAACAATCAAATACCCTCTATTTAAATGCAGTCATTGTAAATAGTTAATATTTTAGTGCAAAAGCAAACCCAATTTATTTTACGCTAATCTGTAAAATACTGAAAATTATCAGTGAGATATTTCCTGATATCACTCATTGTTATGACGTGTTGTCATCTGTGAGATACTCCCAACATCACTCACTGTGCCAGAACTACCAAATAGTTTAAATGTTCAAAAAGAAAATTTGATTGCTGGAGTGTGATATTGAAAGACATCATCATAATAAGTGAGAAAATTCCATATATATTTTCTTATCAATGACTATTTATTTCGATATCACACTCCGAAGTCTTCTCCTCTGAAACCACTGACCGGATTTTAATATAGTTTAATCTGATTTGTTCCTTTGATGTTTTTAGCTATACTCGCCTTGATTTGTTCCTTTGATGTTTTTAGCTATACTGGCCAAAGGCCAGAAGAGCTTATGCCATGGCATTGTGTCCATCGTGCGTGCGTCCGTAAACAATTGCTTGTGAACGCGATAAAGTCTTAAGTTTTGATTGTATTTCAACCAAACTTAGATAGTAGTTAAATATTGATGAGAGCTCGGTTCCTTTCGAAAACCAGCCAGATCCGCCCATAGAAGACTTGATTATGGCCCTTGAAATTGTCAAAATTGCTATAATAGAGCTTGTGAACACAATAGAGGCTCCATTTACTATCTCATCTTCACCAAACTTAGATAGTAGTTAAATATTGATGAGAGCTTGGTTTCTTTCGAAAACCAGCCAGATTTGCCCTTTCATGACTGGATTATGGCCCTTGAAATTGTCAAAATTTCTATAATACAGCTTGTGAACACAATAGACCTTCCGTTTCTTATCTGCCCTTCACCAAACTTGGATAGTAGTTAAATATTGATGAGAGCTTGGTTCCTTTCGAAAACCAGCCATTTTGAGGTCATGCTCCAGTGATGTTGAGCAACACATCTTTTGGCAAACATTATACATTTAAAAAAAATCAAAGCTTCTTCACTTGAATCTCAATTCTTATTACAAAAGTTCAATTTTATAACTCTTATTCCACCATACACGACTGTTATTGTTTTTGCAAACAATGAAAAAGCAGACAAGCCATCTCGCCTGAATTATCATTGCTTGCCGCTCTGATACTGGAATAAAGAAATTATCTCTGGAACATGTTGTATTAAAATGCCTCCGGTTATGAAATTGAAAACCTTTAAATAGAGAGAACAGAATATCCCATTTTGAGAATTTGGCAGAATAAGGGTTAATAAAAAAGTATTGGGATTTTTTCTTTCAGCAAGCATGTGATTTTGGTGGACCACGAAAAGAATTCTTTCGATTGATCCAGCTTGAATTGAAAGAGAAATACTTTGATAATGGTTTACGAGATTTGTTGGCTGCAGATTATAAGACAGTTGGAATCATTCTTGGTATGTTGTTTCATCTATCGGTCAGCCTGACATACAGATATTTATACATGTTTAAGAAATAATAAATTCATATGAGTAATCTATTATGAATTGTCAAGTAAATCAGATCATGAGGCCATTAAGAAAAGTGATCTATTTACCAACATTTCAACTCCTAACTGTTGTCTAAATTACGATAGATCACTTTTATGAATTTATTATTCCTATTCTGATATGTCTGTAGTTTAAAAACCACAACAAAGAAACGGACAACAAATTATCCCCATAGCATGTTCAAGTTCACAGTGCGTGTTGAGATCATTTTGGCTTTTGCATTTACCTCCTAGGTTTTATGAAAATGGTGTATCGCTGCAGGAAAACATTTTCAATAATTAATCATATGTCATTAGCTTGACTATTCGAAGAATATGAGAGCTTTACTACTCGAACCGGCGTCGCCGTCTCCGTCGGCGTCCGGTTTAAGATTTAGGGCAAGTTGGCATTTTCATTCATAAGTAATTGTGCTAGGGCTTATAGTTACATCTTTTATCTTTCTTCACATTGAATGCTAAAGATGCTGAGTGTGACCTTCCTTTTGGGGAAAAAAACATGATTTTCGGTGGTTAAAGTTTTAGGGCAAGTTGGATTTTTTTTTTTTTTTTTCTCAATAAGTACTTGTGCTAGGGCTTTCATATTTGGAATATAATTACATCTAATACCTTTCTTCATATCGTATGCTGAAGATTCTGAGTGAGACCTTCTTTTTGGGGTAAAAGACATGATTTTGGGTGGTTAAAGTTTTAGGGCAAGTTGGCATTTTCATTTAATTTTTAATTTTTCTCAATAAGAATTTGTGCTAGGGCTTTAATATTTAGAATATAGTTACATCTTATACCTTTCTTCACATTGAATGCTGAAGATGCTGAGTGTGACCTTCTTTTTGGAGTAAAAAACATGATTTTCTGTGGTTAAAGTTTTAGGGCAAGTAGGATTTTATTTTATTTTTTTAACTTTTTCTGAATAAGTACTTGTGCTAGGGCTTTCATATTTGGAATATAATTACATCAAATACGTTTCTTCATATTGTATGCTGAAGATTCTGAGTGTGATCTTCTTTTTGAAGTAAAAGACATGCTTTTGGGTGGTTAGAGTTTTAGGGCAAGTTGGCATTTTCATTTAATTTTTTAATTTTTCTCAATAAGTACTTGTGTTAGGTCTTTCATATTTGGAATATAATGACATATAATACCTTTCTTCACATTGTATGTTGAAGATGCTGAGTGTGACTTTTAGGGGGTAAAAAACATGACTTTTGTTTGATTTTGAGAATTTTAGATAAATTCATAATTTTTGGTTACATTCCTTTCTAATTGTGATCATTCATTTATCAAATATAACTCTTCAACATATCAAACGGGTTTTGCATGGTGTCAGACATTTGGAAAACCTTTTTTTTAAGATTTTGCTAATTTTGTCAGTTTTAACATTGGCGTTTAGCTCAACGTTAAAGTTACATCATTCAAATCACTTCATACTTCACACATTTATTAAGGACCATCGTAAAATTAGGTTAGATAACCTCATTGTATCTTAAATATGGAGTAATGGCCCTTGATTGACTTAGGAAATTTTATTTTTAAATTATATATATTTAAATGTATGTATCTATTCAGTTGCTTTTACATATAGTGTATATAATATGATTTAATAGTACTTAAGTGCAATTTAATGAAATAGTGCTTTATGTGAATAAGCGGCATATAGTCGAGCGCGCTGTCCTCCGACAGCTCTTGTTTTTATTAGCTTGTCTATTCGAAGAATAAGGGGAGCTATTGTAGACACGTCGCCGTTGCTGTTGGTTAAAGTTTTTGTGAAAGCTAGCATTTACCCTTATAACTTACATACGCCTAGGCCAATGATCTTCAAACTTGGTCTGGACATACTTCATAGCAAGTTGGTGATGCCTACACAGTTGGAAGTTAGTAGGTCAAAGCTGAAGGTCACTGTAACTTTCTATATAGAAACATGGTTAAAGTTTTTGTGCAAGCTAGCATTTACCCTTATAACTAACATACACCTAGGCCTATGGTCATTAAACTTTGTATGGATATTCTTCATAGCAAGTTGGGGATGCCTATAAACTTTGGAGTCAGTAGGTCAAAGGTCAAGGTCACTGTGACCTTCTATATGGAAACTGTTCAGGGTTAAAGTTTTCGTGCAAGCTAGCATTTACCCGTATAACTAACATTCACTTAGGCCTGTGCTCTTCAAGTTGGAGTTACTAGGTCAAAGGTCAAGGTCACTGTGACCTTTCTGTAAAAAAACAGTTAATGGTTAAAGTTTTTGTGAAAGCTAGCATTTACCCTTATAACTTACATACGCCTAGGCCTATGATCTTCAAACTTGGAATGGACATACATGACATAGCAAGTTGGTGATGCCTAGAGAGTTTGGAGTCAATAGGTCAAAGGTCAAGTTCACTGTGACCTTCAATACAGAAACATTCCTTGCCTTAAAACTACTGATTGCTTAGGCCTATGACCCTGAAACTTAGTTTGGGTAATGGTCATGATCAGCACTTGACTCAAACAGATCATGGGATCATAAGGTCAAAGGTCAAGGTCACTTTGCACCTTGCAATTACTTTTAACTAGTTGCATATGGTGCAACTTCTTGCACTATGGTTAAAGGTTTGCGTGCAACTACATTAAGAGCTCATATCTTAGTAACTACTTGATGCATTCTATTTAAACGTTATAAACCCTTCCTAACCATCACACCTATGAAAATAATCAAGTTAAATAACTCTATCCTGCATATAATGCAAATTATCACCCTTTAAGACATTGTGGTTAATGTTAAGCATGCAACTACATTAGAGTCCATTATCTCAGTAATCAAATAAGCGGTGAAATAGTCGAGCATGCTGTCCTCCGACAGCTCTTTGTTTCTCTAACACTTACACTTCAAACAGTAATGAGTAGGAGTTGTAGTAGTTTAAACAGTTCAGTGCAATAGCCAAATGTGGGTAATTATACATATGGGGATAGAAGAATAGATCATCTTTAAGATTGTTCTTTGTCACCAAAGCTTGCAAATCTTGTTAGAATATTATTTATTTTTGCAATTCTGTTTGCCCTTTTCAACAATTTTTCTGTAATTATAGAAGTTTGATTATTGGCCAGTACTCGGGCGATCAATTTAGGGCCATCTTTGGCCTCTTGTTTTAATGAGGTCTTTGTTCCATCAAAAACAATCATTAACTAGAATTGCGCAATCGATGGCAAGCCATTGCATATCCACGCACATACTTGTTGACCCCTAACGAGAATTTTCTACTCATCATCCTGTTCAATATGATATGCTACATGACTATGTTCTGAAAATTTCTGTTTTTGTCCCCTGTCCACTCCACCAGGGGAACAATTAAAATGTGAAAAAGTATTGTGCACTCCTCAGACCATTCAGCTATCATTTCCCAAAGTTTGAAGTTTCTAATAGTTTGGGAGGAGTTCCTTGCTAAGAAGGACAGATGCTACTTTTTACCCCTTTTTGACCACACAATGACCACCCAATGACCCCCAATTTGACCGCAAAGGTAAAATTGTAATTGAAGAATGGTCTGGGAGGAGTTCCTTGCTAAAGACGTACAGATGCGCGGGGATAATCAGAATTGAAAGTCATTGTTAACAGCATGCACACACACACATGTAGTAAAGGATGAGTTTGGTTTGTACCAAAATGCTATTAGAAAATATTGGCCCAAAAAATAGAAAATTATGTATTAACAAGCAACTGTCATTTATTACAGCCTTGACCATTCTTCAGAATGGTAAATTACCGACATTTCTTTCCCCTGAAGTGGTGGAGGAGATTGTCAAAACTGAAGAACCACAGTCCTTAGCAGTGAAGAAGCTGAGGGAAGGGTTTAATGTTCTTGGAATGTATGATGTAAGTTTCAGATATATTTTTAGCTCACTTGAGCTTTGCTCAAGGTGAGTTATTGTGATCACCTTTTGTCCGGCGTCCGGCGTGCGTCGTGCGTCAACTTCTTCTCCTCAGTAACCAGTGGGTCAATTTGGATGAAACTTCACAGAAAGCATCCTCTCAATGACCTCACCAGAATTCCTTCAAATTTTTGGGATCCATGCAAAACTCTGGTTTCCATGGCAACGAAACCGAAACCCCACACTTCAAAATTCTTCTTCTCCCAAATTCGTTGGCAGATTTTCAAATAATTTTGTAGAAATGTTCCTTGGATGACCCTCTATCAGATTCCTTCAAGCCGTGTTGATTGGTCGAAAAACATGGCCGCCAGGGGGGGCGGGGCTATTTTGCCTTATATGGCTATAGTGAAAACTTAAAAAATCTTCTCCTCCGAAAGTGTAAGGCCGATTTTCAAATAATTTTGTAGAAATGTTCCTTGGGTGACCCTCTATCAGATTCATTCAAGCCATGTTGATTGGTCAAAAAACATGGCCGCCAGGGGGGGCGGGGCTATTTTGCCTTATATGACTATAGTGCAAACTTAAAAAAATCTTCTCCTCCAAAAGTGTCAGGCCGATTTTTAAATAATTTTGTAGAAATGTTCCTTGGGTGATCCTTTATCAGATTCCTTCAAGCCATGTTGATTGGTCAAAAAAACATGGCCGCCAGGGGACGGGGCTATTTTGCCTTTTATGGCTATAGTGAAAACGTAAAAAATCTTCTCCTCCATAAGTGTCAGGCTGATTTTCAAAAAAAATTGTAGAAATGTTCCTTGGGTGACCCTCTATCAGATTCCTTCAAGCAATGTTGATTGGTCGAAAAACATGGCCGCCAGGGGGCGGGGGCTATTTTGCCTTATATGGCCAAAGTGAAAACTTAAAAAATCTTCAACATCTTCTCCTCTGTAACCAGTGGGTCAATTGGGATGAAACTTCACAGAAAGCATCCTCTTAATGACCTCACCAGAATTCATTCAAATTTTAGGGATCCATGCAGAATTCTGGTTTCCATGGCAACGAAACGAAAAAAAAATCAAAATTCTTCTTCTCCCAAAGTGGTTGGCAGATTTTCAAATAATTTTGTAGAAATGTTCCTTGGATGACCCTCTACCAGATTCCTTCAAGCCATGTTGATTGGTCAAAAAACATGGCCGCCAGGGGGGCGGGGCTATTTTGCCTTATATGGCTATAGTGCAAACTTAAAAATTCTTCTTCTCCAAAAGTGTCGGCCCGATTTTCAAATAATTTTGTAGAAATATTTCTTGGATGACCCACTTTCAGATTCCTTCAAGCCATGTTGATTGGTCAAAAAACATGGCCGCCAGTGGGCAGGGCTATTTTGCATTATATGGCTATAGTGAAAACTTAAAAAATCTTCTCCTCCAAAAGTATCCGGCCAATTTTCAAATAATTTTGTAGAAATTTTCCTAGGGTGACCCTCTATTAGATTCCTTCAAGCCAAGTTGATTGGTTGGAAACTATGGCTGCCAGGGGGCGAGGCTTATATAGCTTAAGTGAAAAAAAAATAAAAAATCAGGTGAGCGATTCAAGGGCCATCATGGCCCTCTTGTTTAGCTTACCTGAGAACGAAGTGGTCAAGGTGAGCTACATGTATTGCGATCACCTTTTGTCTGTTGTCCGTCCGTCGTGCGTCATCAACAATTCCCTTGGTAACACTCTACAGGCAACATTTTGCATCCAATCTTCATGAAAGTTTATCAGAACATACATCTTCATCAAATCTTAGACAAGTTTGAAACTGGGTCATGTGGGGTCAAAAACTAGGTCACTAGGTCAAATTGAACTTGGGTCGATAAGTCAAATTGAAAGAAAATCTTGTTTAGACTTTGGAAGTCGCATTTTTAACTTGAGCATGTTGAAACTTTGTCAGAATGTTTGTCTTAATGATATCTAGGCTAAGTTTGAATATTGGTCTAGTCGGATCAAAAAATAGGTCACTAAGGCAAGTTTGAGAAAAATCTTGTTAACACTGTAGATATTGTAATTTTTACTTCAGCAACTTGAAACTTTGTAAGAATATTTGTCTTGATAATAGCTAAGCCAAGCATGAATATGGGTCATGTCAGGTCTAGATCTAGGTCACTAGGCCAACTTAAAGAAAAATCTTGTTAACATTTCTTGAGCCGTATCTTTTAATTGAGCATGTTGAAACTTTGTCAGAATGTTTGTCTTGATTATATCTAGGCCAAGGTTAAATATGAGTCATTTCTGGTCAAAAACAAGGTCACTTGGCCAAATTGAAGGACAATCTTGTTAACACTCTGGAAGCTGCATTTTTAACTTGAGCATGTTGAAACTTTTTAAGAATGTTTGTCTTGATGATATCTAGGCCAAACACAAATATGGGTCATGTCAGGTCAAAAACTAAGTCACTGGGCCAAATTTGAGAAAAAATCTATTTAACACTCGAGAGACTTCTGCAGCTTGAAACTTTGTCAGAATGTTTGTCTTGATGATATGGAGCGATACTTGCCCTCTTGTATAAGCTTACCTGACTGCAAAATGAGTAATTGTGGTTGGTATGACAAATAACATTGCATAACTCAGGTGAGCGATCAAGAGCCATCATGGCCCTCTTGTCCAAATACTGTATGAGAAGGTACATTTTTAGCTCACCGTCGCCAACAATTTCTTAAATCAACAACTCCTCCTAAACCACATAGCTAATTTCACTTAAATGTTCCTTACATGATCCCCTTTAAAACATTGTCCAAATAATTGTATTTCATACACAATTGTGGTTGCCATGGCAACGAAAAGGAAAACATTAAAATTCTTCTTGACAGAAACTACTGGCCTTATTTAAAAACAATTTCACATAATTGATCCTTGGGTGAAGCCATTGTGAGGCTGGGGATGGTTTTCCATATATGGTTATTGTAAAAAAATCTTCTCATACGAAAACTGCTCACCAGATTTCAATATGATTTGGCAGAAATGTTCCTTGGGTGACCTTCTACCAAGATTGTTCAAGCCGTTATGATTCGTCAAAAAGCATGGCCGCCAGGGGCGCCCGGCTGCACTTGATTTTCCATATTTGACAAAGTAAAAGTTGCCTATATTGTTTAACACTTTATTCCAGTATTTTTAGCACGAGTGTTTGAGAATAGTCTGAGATATTGCAGTCACCCTTTCGTCGGTGTACACAATTTGTCTAGCTTGTCCAGAACATAACTTTCTAAGTATTAAAGATATTCAAGTGAAATTTCATATATGAATATAGGCCAGTTTGAGGAAGTGCAGTGTACAAGAACCATAACTCTAGCATCAATAATGTTTGGATTATCCAACTTCTTTTATGTTAAAAATTGCTTGTCTGGGCCATAACCTTTTAAGTATTAAAGATATTCAAATGGCCAATGACAGGAAGTGCAGTGTGCAAGCAGAGTAACTCTAGCTTCAATAATCTTTTAGTTAATGCCCTTTTTGGCCGAATTGCAACATAAATGCGGTCTATGGATTGACGATTTCTGTCCATATATCAGTCCATCCATCTGGCGTCAACATTTTGTTAATCTTTGTGTTTAGGTCCATATCTCTACTTGTCACAGGTCAATGAGATTCAACATGTGACTTAACCTTGATGAGTCCTGCATGGTTATCTACTCTGTTAGAAAATCTTTATAAACTTTACTGCAATATGATATGTCACACAGTCATGATTTGTGTCAGGAACAGTCAACTTTAACCCTGTACTTCATAGATACTAATTATTTTGCACCAATGAAACATTGTTAGGTTAACTGACCGCAATATATAACTGCAAAATTGTACAAAAGGCATTAAACTCCATTCAATCAATTGACCTTTTTGTATTTCCTTTAAATAAATTTTATTTTTCAGTTGTTCATGGGTCTTCCAGTGCTGAAATTCCTCCTTCAGTCATCAGCGATTGTCATCACTATGAAGAGAGTGGTAACCATGTTAAAACCAAATTTCTCAGCAGAAGGAAGTAACGCCATTCAGTATGAAAAAGATGTTTACGGTCTTTTCATTAAGTACATGAGAGAAGTAACAGGTATCTTTTTAAGTCATAGAATACATTTGAAATATGTTTTACCAATGAAGGACACTTTCTATAAAAAGTCAAACCTGACTTAAGCAGCAATCGAAGGAAAGGCAAAATGTTGGCTGCTTAAGGCAGGTGGCTGAAATTGTCATTTTAGTAAATTATCAAGTGGCTGCTTAAACCAAGTTGTTGCTTAAACAAGGTGACTGTTATAGCTGGTTGGACAGTAAAAATTAAGTATGATGTTATCTCAATTACATTTCCCAGAGGACTGGGCTTGTTTTCCTTATATGTATATATATTGAAAACTAATTAAGAATCTTCTTGTCCAAAATTACTGGCCTGATTTAAAAAATAATTTGGCACAAATGTTCCTCTGGTGATCCTCTATCAAGATTGTTCAAATAATTCCAATCCGTTAAAAAACATGGCCGCCAGGGGGTGGGGCTTGTTTTCCTTTTATGTACAAATAGTAAATGTTTTAAAATACTTGTACAAAAGCACTGGCCTAATTTGAAAATAATTTGGCACAAATGCTCCTTGGATGACCCTTTACCAAGATTGTTCAAATTATTTTTATCAGTTGATAAACATGGCCATTGGGTGTGGCTCATTTTGCTTAAATGTATGAAGATTCAATTTTAAAAACTTTTAAAGTTCTATTAAATCAGGTGAGCGATATAGGACCATCATGGTCCTCTTGTTAAGTAATTTTCAGAAATTTAGCAGTTTGATAATGGGCCATTGATCAGGTGATAGATTTATGGCCATCTTGTCCCTCTTATTTGTGTCAAGGTCCTATGCATATTACACACTCAACTCTTGTTTATTTTTGCAAAACTAATTTTAAACACTTGCTCTGATCTAAACTTCAGCTGGAAGAAGAGGCAACATAACACTGTCCAGTATACTGCAGTTTGTTACAAGCACAGACGAAGAACCAGTTCTTGGGTTTAAGATACAGCCATCTATACAGTTTTGTGAAGTCATTGATGGATTTTTGCCAACTGCTAGTACTTGTGTGAATTCTTTGACAATACCTTGACCTACTCAAAATATCAGATTGCCCGAACGTGAACAAGTATTCAATCTGTATGACTATGCCTTTTCGAATACATTTTATGGGTTACATTAACAAGGATGATAGTAACTAACTTATGTACGGATACAAAGAAACCTGCAAAAGAAGAAGAGTGAAAGGATATTGTCACTGTGATCATAATAACCCTCTTGTAACTTAACTGTTTTCATTATAGAATACTTATACATACTTCTGGAGAGCAGAGATAGTATTTAGTTGTAAAGCTACATTTCTGAATTATGATGTCTCATTTATTTTGCATTTTCCTGCCTCTGCAGCAGATATTGAAAAGATTAAGTAAAAAAGAGCTATTGCTTATAAACAACAGTTTGCTTGTATGTCCCTATCTTGGGGGAGGGGCGCATATACTTGCTCTTGTCTGTATGTATGTATGTATGTACGAGGGTTGTTTTAAAAGATTCCAGAAAAGTGCCATATCACTTTTAATAATTAATATTAAATATTAAATGCATCTCTTTATGTTTATGTATTACAAACATCGCACATTTTATAATCGAAGAAGCAATGTCATTTTAATGTGAGTGGGGCAGCTACAAATAACACATAAATGTTTTACTTAAAAAGCCACACACCAGTTGTTGTTGGAAAACTACCTCATAATTGAATCTTCTCAAAATACTATCCTGCATTCGTAACACAATTTTCCCATTTATGTACCCATGATTTATAACAAGTTCTGAAATGTATAGTGGGTATTTTCTGTATGTATTTGTCCACTATCATAAAAGCGAAGATGCTTGGATCAAAGTTTGATGACGTTGACAACCTGCCCATGGTAGTGCACAAATGCATACGGAAAATTCTTACTAAGCATTTTAGAACTTGTTATAAACCATGGGTACATAAATGGGAAAATGTGTTATTTGTAGCTGCCCCGCTCACATTGACATGACATTGCTACTTTGATTATAGAATGTGCAATATTTGTAATACATAAACATAAAGAGATGCATTTAATAAAATATACTTGAAAGTCATTACTGTCAACATTTCCTTAAAAATATTGATTATTAGATATTTAAAAGTGATATAGCACTTTTCTGGTAACTTTTAAAACACCACTTGTATGTATGTTTGAAATATTGCATGTTTTTCACACAGAGAACAATTACTAAACTATAAAAGTTGTTGTAGTTTTGAAGTGTTACATGTTTTTCACACAGACACAATTACCAAACCGTAAAAAGTGTTGTAGTTTTGAAGTATTACATTTTTTTCACACATAGAGCAATTACCCAACTATAAAAGTTGTTGTAGTTTTGAAGTATTACATTTTGTTCACACACAGCAATTACCAAACTATAAAAGTTGTTGTAGTTTTAAAGTATTACATGTTTTGCACACAGAGAGCAATTACCAAACTATGAAAGTTGTTGTAGTTTTGAAGTATTACATATTTTGCACTCAGAGCAATTACCAACCTATAAAAGTTGTTGTAGTTTTTAAGTGTTACATGTTTTTCACACATCGAGCAATTACCAAACTATAAAAGTTGTTGTAGGTTTGAAGTGTTAATACTATAAAATTTGTTGTAGTTTTGAAGTATTACATTTTTTTCACACATAGAGCAATTACCAAACTACAAAAGTTGTTGTAGTTTTGAAGTGTTATATGTTTTGCACACAGAGAGCAATATCCAAACTATAAAAGTTGTTGTAGTTTTGAAGTGTTACATGTTTTGCACACAGACAGCAATAACCAAAATTTAAAAGTTGTTGTAGTTTTGAAGTGTTACATTTTTTGCACACAGAGAGCAATTACCAAACTATAAAAGTTGTTGTAGTTTTGAAGTGTTACATGTTTTGCACACAGAGAGCAATATCCAAACTATAAAAGTTGTTGTAGTTTTGAAGTGTTACATGTTTTGCACACAGAGAGCAATTACCAAACTACAAAAGTTGTTGTAGTTTTGAAGAGTTACATGTTTTGCACACAGAGAGCAATTATCAAACTACAAAAGTTGTTGTAGTTTTGAAGTGTTACATGTTTTGCACACATAGAGAAATTACCAAACTACAAAAGTTGTTGTAGTTTTAGAAGAGTTACATATTTTTCACACAGAGAGCAATTACCAAACTATAAAAGTTGTTGTAGTTTTGAAGTGTTACATGTTTTGCACACAGAGAGCAATTACCAAACTACAAAAGTTGTTGTAGTTTTGAAGTGTTACATGTTTTGCACACAGAGAGCAATTTCCAAACTACAAAAGCTGTTGTATTTTTGAAGTGTTACATGTTTTGCACACAGAGAGCAATTACTATAAAAGTTGTTGTAGTTTTAGAAGAGTTACATATTTTTCACACCTAGAGCAATTATCAAACTATAAAAGTTGTTGTGGTTTTGAAGTATTACATTTTGTTCACACATAGAGAAATTACCAAACTATAAAAGCTGTTGTAGTTTTAAAGTGTTACATGTTCTGCACACATAGAGAAATATCCAAACTATAAAAGTTGTTGTAGTTTTGAAGTGTTATATGTTTTGCACACAGAGAGCAATTACCAAACTATAAAAGTTGTTGTAGTTTTGAAGTGTTACATGTTTTGCACACATAGAGAAATATCCAAACTATAAAAGTTGTTGTAGTTTTGAAGTGTTACATGCTCACAGAGAGCAATTACCAAACTATAAAAGTTGTTGTAGTTTTGAAGTGTTACATGCTCACAGAGAGCAATTACCAAACTATAAAAGTTGTTGTAGTTTTGAAGTGTTACATGCTCACAGAGAGCAATTACCAAACTATAAAAGCTGTTGTAGTTTTGAAGTGTTACATGTTCTAAAACACATAGAGAAATATCCAAACTATAAAAGTTGTTGTAGTTTTGAAGTGTTACATGTTCTGCACACATAGAGAAATATCCAATCTATAAAAGTTGTTGTAGTTTTGAAGTGTTACATGTTTTGCACACAGAGAGCAATTACCAAATTACAAAAGTTGTTGTAGTTTTGAAGTGTTACATGTTCTGCACACATAGAGAAATATCCAAACTATAAAAGTTGTTGTAGTTTTGAAGTGTTATATGTTTTGCACACAGAGAGCAATTACCAAACTACAAAAGTTGTTGTAGTTTTGAAGTGTTACATGCTCACAGAGAGCAATTACCAGACTATAAAAGCTGTTGTAGTTTTGAAGTGTTACATGTTCTGCACACATTGAGAAATATCCAAACTATAAAAGTTGTTGTAGTTTTGAAGTGTTACATGCTCACAGAGAGCAATTACCAAACTATAAAAGTTGTTGTAGTTTTGAAGTGTTACATGTTTTTCACACATAGAGAAATATCCAAACTATAAAAGTTGTTGTAGTTTTGAAGTGTTACATGTTTTGCACACATAGAGAAATATCCAAACTATAAAAGTTTTTGTAGTTTTGAAGTGTTACATGTTTTGCACACAGAGAGCAATTACCAAACTATAAAAGTTGTTGTAGTTTTGAAGTATTACATTTTGTTCACATATAGAGAAATTACCAAACTATAAAACTTGTTGTAGTTTTGAAGTGTTACATGTTCTGCACACAGAGAGCAATTACCAAACTATAAAAGTTGTTGTAGTTTTGAAATATTACATGTTTTGCACACAGAGAGCAATTACCAAACTATAAAAGTTGTTGTAGTTTTGAAATATTACATGTTTTGCACACAGAGAGCAATTACCAAACTATAAAACTTGTTGTAGTTTTGAAGTATTACATTTTGTTCACATATAGATAAATAACCAAACTATAAAACTTGTTGTAGTTTTGAAGTGTTACATGTTTTGCACACAGAGAGCAATTACCAAACTATAAAAGTTGTTGTAGTTTTGAAATATTACATGTTTTGCACACAGAGAGCAATTACCAAACTATAAAAGTTGTTGTAGTTTTGAAGTGTTACATGTTTTGCACACAGAGAGCAATTACTATAAAAGTTGTTGTAGTTTTAGAAGAGTTACATATTTTTCACACAAAGAGCAATTATCAAACTATAAAAGTTGTTGTAGTTTTGAAGTATTACATTTTGTTTACACATAGAGAAATTACCAAACTATAAAAGTTGTTGTAGTTTTAGAAGAGTTACATATTTTTCACACAGAGAGCAATTATCAAACTATAAAAGTTGTTGTAGTTTTGAAGTATTACATTTTGTTCACACATAGAGCAATTACCAAACTATAAAAGTTGTTGTAGTTTTGAAGTGTTATATGTTTTACACACAGAGAGCAATTATGAAACTATAAAAGTTGTTGTAGTTTTGAAGTGTTACATGTTCTGCACACATAGAGCAATTACCAAACTATAAATTGTTGTAGTTTTGAAGTGTTACATTGTGTTCACACATAGAGAAATATCCAGACTATAAAAGTTGTTGTAGTTTTGAAGTGTTATATGTTTTTCACACAGAGAGCAATTACCAAACTGTAAAAGTTGTTGTAGTTTTGAAGTGTTACATGCTCACAGAGAGCAATTACCAAACTATAAAAGTTGTTGTAGTTTTGAAGTGTTACATGCTCACAGAGAGCAATTACCAAACTATAAAAGCTGTTGTAGTTTTGAAGTGTTACATGTTCTGCACACAGAGAGCAATTACCAAACTATAAATTGTTGTAGTTTTGAAGTGTTACATGTTTTGCACACAGAGAGCAATTACTATAAAAGTTGTTGTAGTTTAAGGGTGACAAGAGAAATGTAAAAGAAGTGGTCATTTTAAGCACCGGTATCACAACATGGAGTAAGTTGTCTGAGATAAAAGTGTGAAAAGCTTGTATTCCAAACTTGTGTGTGCATAGGCTTATTATTTTGGACTGATTGACAGTTATGTTTACAAGATCATGTATTATGAAATATTTCTTTCCCATTTTTGAAATGGCTTTAAGCTCACCATAGCATGAAGTGGTCAAGGTGGGTTATTGTGATCGTCTTGCGTCCGGCATCCTGGGGACGGGGCTATTCTACCTCATATGGTTATAGTGAAAACTATAAAAACCTTCTCCGACGAAAATGTCAGGCCGATTTCCAAATAATTTTGTAGAAATGTTCCTAGGATGACCCTCCATCAGATTTCACCAAGCCATGTTGATTGGTCTTAAAATATGGCTGCCAGGGGGGTGGGGCTATTAGCCTTATATTAGCTTTAGTGAAAACTTTAAAAATCTTCTCCCAAACTATTTTGCTGAATTTCAAATAATTTTGCAGAAATGTTCCTTGGGTGACACTCTACTAGATTCCTTTGATTTAATTATGCCTAATGGCAGTAGAGCGATACTGGTACTCTTGGGCCTCTTGTATTAACTGACCTCACCACAACATGAGTTACTTTGGTTGACTGTGTGGTAGGCATGATAAATCACATTGCATAAGTCAGGTGAGCGATCCAGGGTTATCATGGCCGTCATCCGTTTGTCAACATCTTCTCCTCAGTAACCAGTGGGTCAATTGGGATGAAACTCCATGCAGAATTCTGGTTTCTATGGCAACCAAATAAACTTTAAAATTCTTCTTCTCCCAAACCAGTTTGCTGATTTTCAAATACTTTCGTAGAAATTTTTCTTGGATGACCTTCTATCAGATTCCCTCAAGCCATGTTGATTGGTAAAAGAACCATGGCTACCAGGGGATGGGGCTGTTTTGCCTAATATGGCTATAGTGAAAACTTTAAAATCTTCTCCTCCCTAAGTGTCTAGCCGATTTTCAAATAATTTTGTAGAAATGTTCCTAGGGTGACACTGTATCAGATTTCTTTAAGCCATGTTGATTGTTTGAAAAACATGGCCGCCAGGGGGCGGGGCTACTTTGCCTTATATGGCTATAGTGAAAACTTAAAAAATCTTCACGATGAAATTTGTGGCAGATTTTCAAATAATTTTGTAGAAGTGTTCCTTGGGTGACCCTCTATCATATTTTTCAAGCCATGTTGATTGGTCGAAAATCATGGCCGCCAGGGGGCAGGCCTGTTTTGCCTTATATGGATACAGTGAAAACTTAAAGAAATCTTCTCCAACAGTGTCGGCCGATTTTCAAGTACTTTTGTAGAAATGTTCTTAGGGTAACCAACTATCAGATTCCTTCAAGGCATGTTGATTGGTCGAAAACTATGGCCACCAGGGGGCGGGCTATTTTGCATTAAATGCATAAAAGTAAAAATCTTCTCCTCCGAAAGTGCCGGGCCGATTCCTTCAAACCATGTTGATTGGTTAAAAAACATGGCTGCCAAGGTCAGGGCTGTTTTGCCCTCCCTATATGGCTAAAGTGAAAACTTAAAAATCTTCTCTGACAAAAGTTTCGGCTGATTTTGATAAAATGTTGTAGAAATGTTTCTTGGGTGACTCTCTATCAGATTCCTCCAAGCCATGTTGATTGGTTTTAAAATATGGCTGCTAGGGGGGGTGGGGTTGTTAGTATTATATTGGTTTTAGTGAACACTTTAAAAATCTCTGATTTTCAAATAATTTTGCGGAAATATTCATTGGGTGAGAATCTACAAGATTCCTTCAAGCCATGTTCATTGGGGCTGGGGCTGTTTGATTATTAGTCCCCTACCAGTCGAAGACCAGTTTGGGGACTATAGGTTTGGTCTATTTCGTCTGTCCGTCTGTCTGTGTGTCAGTCCCACCAAATCTTGTCCGGTCCACATATTAACCATGCATCATAGGATTTCCAAGAAACTTAGCACAAAAGTTCACCATGATGAGGTGGGGTGTCATGCTCAAAACCCAGGCCTGTACCTCAAATGTCAAGGTCACACTTAGAGGTCAAAGGTCAAAATGAGTAATATTTGATAGGACTACCTTGTCCTGCCCACATTTCAACCATGCAGGCGTGTCACACTTTGTGACTTAGAGGTCAAAGGTCAAAATGAGTACTGTTTAATAGGACTACCTTGTCCGGCTCACATCTCAACCATGCATCATTGGTTTCCCTAGTTACTAGGCACACATGTTCACCTCAAATGTTAAGGTATCACTTAGAGGTCAAAGGTCAAAATGATTACTGTTTGATAGGACTATTACTTGTCCGACCCGCATCTAAACCATGCATTATAGGATTTCCATGAAACTTGGCACAAACGTTCACTATGATGAGGCAGCATGTCGCTCTCAAGACCAAGGCCTGTACCTCAAATGTCAAGGTCACAATTAATAGGTCAAAATGAGTACTGTTTGATAAGACTACCTTATCCGGCCCTCATCTCAACCATGCATGATGCATCATAGGATTCCCAAGTAATTAGGCACACATCTTCACCACCATAAGGTGGCGTGTCACGCACAAGACCCAGGACTGAACCTCAAATGTCAAGGTTGCACTTGGAGGTCAAAGTTCAAAATGAGAACTGTTTGATAGGACTGTACCTTGTCCGGCCCGCATCTCAACCATGCATCATGGGCTTCCCAAGTTACTAGGCAATCTTGTTCACTATAATAAGGTGGCGTGTCGCGCACAATACCCAGGCCTGTACCTCAAATGTCAAGGTCACACTTGGAGGTCAAAAGACACAATGTGCTGTCTTTGTCTGGTAGGGGACTTTTGTATTGCTTGCAATACGACATTAACTTGTTTAATTTTTGCCTAATGGCAGTGTAGCGATACTGGCCCTCTTGGGCCTCTTGTATTGGCAACCGTTTGGTTCTTATGTCAAATCACATAAATCAGGTGAGCGATCCAAGGCCATCATGGCCCTCTTGTTCATTATATCTTTGCTTTATGGTAAAAGCGAGTTACTGTTTCTAATGTTTCTAATGTTTCTAATGTTTGGTTTTTAGATCACTTGAGCAGAAGGCTCAATGTGATCTATTGGGATCTCTATCCCTCTGTTGTCCATTGTTCACTTTTTGCTTCAAATAACATCTCTGAAACCCCCTTGATGAAGTTCATGAAATTGGCATGGATGTTTCTTGCATATTCCCCTTTGAAAAATTGTTTGAAGAATTCCATTCAATGCACAACTTGAAATGATGTCACAGAATTGTTCCTTGGGTGACCCTCTACCATAATCAGGTCATCATGATTGAGATTCTTACAAAACTATGGCTGCCAGTGGTTTTCCCTATAGACTATATTCTATATTAAAAACTTTAAAAATATTCTTGTCTGAAACTACTGGCCCAATTTTGAAATACTTTAAGTTTAGAAGAATAATTAGGCAATACTCAGTGATTGATTTCAAATGGAAAATCCATTTTGAAAATTAAAGGATTTTAAAAGTATAATAGTTTGATAATGGACGATTAAGGACCAATTTGACCCTCTTGTAGGGCATCTCAGGTTCTCTTTAGTCACTTTATATTATAATTCTGTCAGGCAGACACAATTCCATTTTAATTATGTATTGTTTGCCCAAGTTGGGTTTGTTAATTCTTAATTTACATTGATTGATTTATTATAGGCCTTTTTTAGCTCACCTATGCACGAAGTGTAAGGTGAGCTATTGTGATCACATTTTGTCCGGCGTCCATCCGCCGTGTGTCGTCAACATTTCATCTTGTTAACACTCTACAGGCTACATTTTGCATCCAATCTTCATGAAAGTGTATCAGAACATTCATCTTCATAAAATCTTGGACAAGTTTGAAACCGGGCCATATGAGGTCAAAAACGAGGTCACTAGGTCAAATTGAAGCGAAATCTTGTTAACACTCTCGAGGCCACATTTTCAACTTGAGCATGTTGAAACTTTATCAGAATGTTTGTCTTGATGATATGTAGGTCAAGTTCGAACATGTGTCATGTTGGGTCAAACAGTAGGTCACTAGGTCAAATTGAAGGAAAATCTTGTTAACACTCCAGATGCCACAATTTTTGCTTCAGCAGTTTGAAATTTTGTCAGAATGTTTTTCTTAAAAATATCTAGGTCAAGTTCGAATATGGGTCATATTGGGTCAGAAACTAGGTCACTAGGCTAAATTGAAGGGTAATCTTGTTAACACTGAAGAGGCCACATTTTCAACTTGAGCATGTTGAAATCTTGTTAACTCTGTAGAAGCCGCATGTTTTGCTTCAGCAGCTTGAAATTTGGTCAGAATGTTGAGCTAAATGATATCTAAGTCAAGTTTGAAGTCACTAGGCCAAATTGAAGGAAAATCGTGTAAACACTTTGGATGAACTTTGGTCAGAATGTTTGTCTGAATTATATCTACGTCAAGTTCGAATATGGGTCATATTGGGTCAGAAACAATGTCAAAGGAAAATATTGTTCAAACTCCGGAGGCCGCATTTTTACTTTGAGCAAGTTGAAAATTTGTCAGAATGTTGTCTTGATGATATCTAGTCCATGTTGGAATATGGGTCATATCAGGTAAAACAAATATAGATCACTAGGCCAAATGAAGGAAAATCTTGTTAACACTGTGGAGGTTGCATTCAGAATAATTGTCTTGATATGTTTTGCATTGCAGTACATTGTATAATTAAGGTGAGCGATCCAGGGCCATCATGGCCCTCTTGTTTGAAAAAACGGGACGTATTATAGTTTTACCTGCGGCGTCCAGTATGTTGTCGGCCCAATAACTTTAGAAGCCTTTGTCCAATCGTAACCAAATTTGGTCATAATGTGTATTATTGTTTGATAACTAGCCATATCGCTCTAGTCACGCTAGAGTCATCGCCCTTTAATTATAAAAATTACCTCAAATTGGTCTTGTCCGATCAATAACTTTCAAAGCCTTTATCCAATCATCACCAAATTTAGTCAGAATGTGTATGGGCATAATATCTCGGACATGTGCTATAATCAGCCATATCGCTCTGGTCATTTTATTTGATCATCACCAAATTTAGACAATATGTTGATGGGCAGAATATCTTGGTCAGGTTCGATAACTAACCACGTTATCTTAGTCACTCCACACTTATGTCCCTCGAAATGGCCAAAACTGTATTAACAGTGGCCGCTTTCTAAAGTTGCCTGACGTACAACCATTTATCACTAAACTTGGTCTCCAAAAAACAGGACGGGCGTATTTTATGACAGTTGGCGCTCTTGTTATTTATTTATTATACATGCACTACATGTATAGGCAATTTTAATAAAGTGTATTGATATATCTTTGTATTTGTGAAGTTTTATCCAAACCAATAAGGGCCAGTTTTCCTACTACTTATTTGTTACTGAAAGTCGAATGCATTACTCTTAACATGTGTTCATCTTTGGTCCTATATAGAAACTTCCATGTTCATGCAAGTTCTAAATGCACACCATGTTCCGCCATGATATATTAATTAGATAAATATACTGAACCAAAAAAGAAACGTTCCGTAGTTACTTTAAACACGGACCTATATGTATATAGGTCCTTGGTTTAAACTTATTCATTTTACATGGATTGGAAAGCAAGTTTTTACAACTTGTTAGCTCACCTGAGCATGGTCATCAATCATTGTCTGGCATGCAGCGTCCCTAGGCAATCCCCTTCAAAAACAGCTAAAAGAATTACATTCCATCCAGAACTGGTTGCCATGGCAACGGAAAGGAAATTCTTTAAGTGACATCTATACCATTGGGCTAATTTCAACTAAACTTTTAAGGAATGTTTCCTAGGTGGTACCCTAGCTAAAAGAATGTTCCCTAGTAATACCCTATTAAAACAGCTAAAATAATTCCACGGCAGCGGAAAGAAAACAAAGAAAATTCTTTAAACGACATCTCCTATACCATTGGGTCAATTTCGACCAAGCTTTGCAGGAATGTTCCCTAGGTAGTCCCCTTTAAAAATTACTAAAGAATTCCATTCTATCTAGAAGTCTGGTTGCTATGGCAACGGAAAGAGAAAAGTATTTAATAATGTTCCCTGTTCAATCGGGCCAATACAATTTTAAAGGAATGTTGCCTAAGTGGTCACCTTTAGAAACGGCTAAACAATATTCATCCCCTGCAGAGCTCTGGTTGCCATGGCAACGGAAAGAAAAAAGTTCGAAAAATCTTTAATCATCATCTTATCCTATTAGTCAGGGGTGTTAGGGCATTAAAGGGGCTGTTTGGTTCAGATTCTTCCAAAAGCACCAAATTTGGCCCGAAGGTCGCCCATGCCATACTTGTTACATTTTTGATGGGCGCCAAGAGTGGTGCCCCCTGGGGCCGCCATATTGGGAAAATCCAAAATGGCCGCCATCCGGGTTAGATGTCATTCGCAGGTATATAACTAAAAGGGCAAGAATTTTGAATGATACCACATTTTAGGGGTTTTCGGGGTCGGGGAATCCGATAAAGATGTTAATTCAATTATTTGAAGTCAAGTTTACCCCTCATCAACACGGTAAAGGTCATTGTTGGGGTCAACCCGGTGTTTTTGGTGTCTCATCGTCATCTCGAAAAATCCTTTCCCATTATCAGCTGTATGTTGCACAAGTTTGACATATATCCATATCAAAGAAAGAATTGAAGGTGGCTGATGAGCTAGCCAGGACATATAGGTCACACAATGGTCAAGAGGACGCACTTATATTCATGCGGGCTGCCGTGATGATGCACAAGTTTTGTCTACAGAGTCAAGACCCATTCGACGGCTCCTTCCCCCTTACTGCCTAACGGCTTCAGGAAATGAGGAGTTTCTTTAACATAGTGCTCCAGGGTCCATCAGCTCTTCATGGGTGTGAGAAGATTGGTGGCGACGTCAATCTGGAACAAACAGATGTATTTGCACCCAGACTCGGCAACAGCGAAGTCAGACCACACCTTGATGTGCGAGGTGCAAAGGTCAAGGATGAGGCGTGGATGGAACACGTCAGCAGGGTGCTAAGAAGCAAGGCACGCTGGCAAAGGATGACGTCATCACCTGGTTGGGTTACAACTCGATGCTATCAAGCGACGATTCGGTGAAGCCCCCTGCCGAGATCGGGGTGTATCCCCTATTCCCATACAAGGCTGCATCTGCATCTTCAATGAAGCACGCGATGGAGCTGATGATGCAGGCGACTGAGTTCCTCAACCCAGGCCAGATCAGCGTTCTTGGTGCAGATCAGCCACTGTATGCTCTCATCAAACTTATTCAATGGCAATACCCTGACACTTTGCGCCTAGTCCGAGTATTGTCAGAATGTAATGGGACCACCTGAACCATTCAATATATGTGATCAACTTTCCCAAACTCTACCCCAGTTCAAGTTCTGGTCAACCATAATCGAGCTGTCCCGTTTTGTGCGGTCACTGCAGGAGGGGGACTTTGCTCTATATGTGCAAGCATGTGACGAACTATGCGACTGGTTTCACGCAATGGACCAGACAAACTATGCGCGTTGGCTGCCGATACATGTACGCGTCATGGTTGAGCTAGCCGAGAAACACCCTCAAGTACATGCTGAATTCCTGAAGGGCAATTTTGTTGTGCAGAAATCAGCTAGAAAGTTCAGCCTCATGGCCAAGGACCAAGCCCATGAACAGTCCAACAAAAGCCTCCAGACACATGGTGGAGCTGTTGGACTTCATGAGAAGCCAGAAGCCCTTACACTGTTTATGCTGGCCGGACCTGACTGCACGCGGTTAATTGATGAGTTTGAGGCCATCAATGACTGACGATTGTCATCTACCGCTCATCACGAGGAAGGACACGGCTTGCAATTGAAGTTTCAACAGGATGTAATATCGTTCATCAGGGTGGTAGAACAGCTGGGCAATCCTTTCTTTGCTACAAGTCAGGAGCTCATAGTACTTGATACACAAAATGTCATGGAACATGCCGTTGCTACTTCTCTAATCTAAAATCCGTGAAGCTGGCCAAAACCTGCATGCAGCATATATCAGGGAAAGATTGGAAAAGGCTTCAGTACCAGTATCTGATACAATCAAGCGGAATAACATGCTAATCTTTGCCAACCGACCTGACCCCAAGAAAAAAGGTACAAAGGACAGTGGCGTCTAGAGGCAGAATATGATGTAAATCACACAACTTTTCCTCTCATTTCAGTCACGTCCCGATGCCGACATGACATACTTCTTTCGGTTCGAAAATCAGAGAGAGCCACCGAGCCTTGGGGATCGAGGGTTGTTGCGATCTGGGACAAAATCAGACATTCTTAAGTGCCTCAATGCACCCACTGGCTGCGCAGCTGCAGGCAAACAAGCCACCGTTGTGATGTTGGATATGGCAGCTGTTATCCACATGGTGCGACCCACAACAGCTAAGACATTCAGCGAGTATGTGTCGCTCCATATAGTACCATATCTGGAGGCCCAAATAACAAATAGTACCTAACGCATTGACGCTGTATGGGATAATTACCCAGAGGAAACTAACATCAAAGCTCTCACGCAGCAACGACCTGAGAATGGCCCATAGGAAAGAGTCGGCGATGGCAGTACTCCAATCCCGAAGCGTGACTGGAACAGCGGATTCCTGAAAAATGAGGAGAACAAAAAGGAGCTGTTCTCTTTTATCAGCACACATATCTCCAAGGCTGACATGAGCGGAAAGCTGCTTCTGAGTACCCGCTTCGAGACCGTACTCTCCATCAAGCAGTGTGACCTCACAACACTTCAACCTTGCAACCATTCCGAGGGGTCACCAGGATCCTCCTACATCTGGCACATGCAGCAATGCAGGGTCATACTACAGCCTATGTTCGTACTGTGGACAGCGATGTCGTAGTTTTGACAATCCAGTTTTTCCCTGCAGAGTCCCTGAGCCTATCAGAGCACTGGGTGGTCTTCGGTACTGGTAAAACCTACCGTGACATACCAGTCCATACCATCTACTCTGATATTGGCCCGTCGAAATGCTTGGCATTACCACTCTTTCACAGCTTAACGGGATGTGACACAACTTCACAGTTTCTTTGATGTGGCAGGAAGACAGCATGGGCAGCATGGACAAGCATACCGGATCTCACCGACACACTAGTGGCTCTCACGCATGACCCTGACTTCTTCATTATTGAATCTGTGCATTTGCATCGCCTCGAACGCTTTGTCATAGTAATGTAAAGCAAGGGGTGTAGTACAGCTGGTGTCAACGCGGCTAGACACCAACTCTTCACCACTGGAAGCAGACTGCTGGAAAACATCCCACCTACCCAAGCAACACTGTTCCAGCATGTAAAGCGAGCGCTACTACAGGCGAGTTTCTACTGGCAACCTCGGTCCAACAGGAAATTCCTGACTTCAGCGAGTGGGGCTGGAACAAAGATGGCACCAGTACATGGCAGCCATCATGGACCACCCTCAACGACGCTCCAGTGTCATGAGCCATTCTTTTGCACTGTGGCTGCCTCAATGCATGCACAGGAAGGTGCAACCGCGCCGGCGTCCGATGCACGGCCCTCTGCAAATGCAAAGGCGGGTGCGTTAATAATGCTGGTGATAACCAGTAGTGCTGAAATCATAGAGTGCAATCCAGGACATATCATATAGTAATCAATATTAATCCGAATAATTTTAATTAGAATTGTTCCTGAATAATCTTTATTGATTTTTTAGTGGCCTTGAAGGGTAAAGTTGACCTCAGATCATTGAAATAACATCTTAATCGGATTCCTCGACCCTGAAAACCCCTAAAATGTGGTATCATTTATGATTCTAGCCCTTTTAGTTTCTTAACTGCGATTGACATATAACCCAGATGGCGGCCATTTTGGATTTTGCCAACATGGCGGCCCCATGGGGCGCCCCTCTTGGCGCCCACCAAAAATTGAAAATGTATGGCATGGGCGACCTCTGGGCCAAATTTGGTGCTTTTGGAAGAATCTGAACCAAAATATCCCTAACACCCCTGACTATATGCCACTGGGCTAATTTCAACCATATTTTACAGGAATGTTTTCTAGGTTACTCATGTTATCAGATGAGCGATATAGGCCCATTTTGCCCTCTTGTATTAATTCCTTTCGACAACTCCCTGGGTAGAACCAGTAATAAAATCGTGATAAATGTTCACCCCCGGGGATTAAAGCCCACGACTTTTGGATCCGGAGTCCGAAACTTTGGATCCGAAGGTCGTGGTTTCCATTGTTATGCTGGGTTTTCCCATAGGAGAAATTCAGTTCAGTAACACTTTTTTGAAAGTCATTCTAGCAAAATAATTTTGTTTTCAGAAGGCACAACACATTTTCAAAGGCGCCATATAGCTGGTTCTACACAGGAAGACGCCGAGAGGAATTAATATAAGTTGTAAAAACTTGCTTTCCAATCGACCTAAAATAAATATGTTTAAACCACGGACCTATATACACATGGATTGGAAACTTCCAATCATTATCGGTGACCATCTAAGTAACAACATTTTACCCACTGTTATAGACTGGAACGCCTTACCACCAGACATAGTAGAGGCGGGCACCCTGGACGCCTTCAAGGTCCGAGAGCAAACCATCTGATCCAAACTGAAGATGTTTTTAATTGTGTTTTTAAATTAGGCAGTAAATAGCTCTGCCCAGTGGTATAGGAAATGTGTTTTAAAGAAATGGTTGCCGACGGACGATTGACACTTAATGACCAAAATAGCTCACGTTGAGTACCGCACAAGTTCACCTATCCATGTTGGCTTGGGGGTTGCTATTTCTTAGGTTGCGGAAATGTGCCTCGCTCAATGACTCTCCTGCAATACCTGGAGCAGCATTCTAACCGAATGACGGAGTAAATGACAACATTGATTTTCCATTTTTATGGCCAATATCGTGGTTATGTAAACCCCATAGCACGGTATTTGCTCACATACTGATTTATTTGTTCAGTATCCATAATATGCATGCTTATAAAGTCAATAGTACAACTTAAGTAAAGTTCATGTTTTATTTGTACTTTGGAACATAATCTCATAGGTTTAACGGGTAACTATTCCGTAACAATACTTAAAGCTTTTAAATACATGTTAATACCGAAGTTTGGACAAATCCAGTTCCTAGGGCACTCTATGGATAATCTATGTAAACGATCATCACTCATTTCTGGATGATCTGGTTGATAAATGGGTCTTTCGTTAGTTGGTGGATTGAATTCTCTATCATATTGGTGATGGACAAAGTCCACTGTGTCTAATCCACCGTTTAGAACTCCAGATGTCCACAGGCGCAACGGGGATGTGCCAACTGTTCGAAGTCTATGCGATGCCCATGCCCCTCTCCAGATGTCAAGTTTATTATTTATTTTATGCTTGTAAACATAATGTAAAGAAAATATATGTAAGGGGTTCAATATGTCCAAAATATGTTCGTCTTCCATAAAGGAAAATATACCATAATAGTGTATAAGAACACCGTCATATACGTCACGCCAGAGTCGTTCGATTCTCTGATTGTGCGTGCTTTTTCCAGTGAGTATGCCATTAGAGCCTCTTTTTTCAAACATAAATTCTGCAATTTTAGCATTTTCCATGCCCATATCAGTTCTAACATGATGCGGCGTACCAAATGTTTCCGTTGCTCGTTCGAATATCTCAAATAGTGAATCTGCTCGATTATTGTCTAAACAATGTAACACAGTCACCAGTCTACTAAACCCATCAATGGCACCTGTTATGACAAATCCCCACCTTATAAGTTTATGATTTGTGTCTACATGCCACATTTCGTTAGGACATTGTACATGATAAATGCGACGGTGAAGCCGACCCAGTGTTCTCTCGGCTATCCCCGCTTCATCATGCAAGTGAAGAATGTCCCTCAGTCGGTATCTTGGAATCTACACAAATAGAAAGAGGCACTTAAAAATTGGCATTAAGATCACATGACTTTGTATTAATATTCCGAAACTCATTTTTATGTTCAACCTATTCATATAGTGTGACATTTAAAGGTTGAAACTTACACTTACAGAGACACGTGTGTAGGTCCAACCAACACGGTGCTACGTTTGTGCCATACACCGAAGAAAGGAAAAAATAGCATATACTGATACCATTCTTATCACATGCATATACTGATACCATCTTTTCACATACATATACTGATATCATTGTTATCAGTTGCATATGCTGATATCAGTCTTATCACTTGCATATGCTGATACCATTCTTATCACTTGTATATACTGATATCAGTCCTATCATTTATATATACTGATATCAGTCGTATCACTAGTATATACTGATATCAGTCGTATCACTAGTATATACTGATATCAGTCGTATCACTAGTATATACTAATATACTGGTTCGAGTCCCGTGATGAGCGGGTCCTGACTTTGGGATTTTTCCACACAATCGGCGCGAGTATTGGTTACGTATCCAGGAAGCAGACATCGAGCGTGATTAATATAAGCTTAAAGCTTGTTTCGCAATCGATTTAAAATAAATAAGTCTTATCACTTGCGAATTATTATATCATTCTTAGCACTTGCATACACTGATATCATTCTTATCAATGCATACATGTACACTGATATCATTCTTATCACTTGATTACACTGATATCATTCTTATCATTCTTATCACTTGAGTACACTGATATCAGTTTTATCACTTGCATACACTGATATCGGTCTAATCACTTGCATACACTGATATCAGTCTTATCACTTGCATATTATTATATCATTCTAAGCACTTGCATACACTGATATCATTCTTATCACTGCATACACTGATATCATTCTTATCACTGACACTTGCATGCAGTGATATAATTTATATCACTATGCCACTTGCATACACTGATATCAGTCTTATCACTTGCGTATTAATATATCATTCTTAACACTTGCATAAACTGATATCATTCTTATCAATGCATACACTGATATCATTCTTATCACTTGATTACACTGATATCATTCTTATCACTTGATTACACTGATATCAGTTTTATCACTTAATACACTGATATCAGTCTTATCACTTGCATACACTGATATCAGTCTTATCACTGCATACACTGATATCATTCTTATTACTTGCATACACTGATATCAGTATTATCACTGCATACACTGATATCATTCTTATCACTGCATACACTGATATCATTCTTATCAATGTATATAATAATATCAGTCTGATCACTTGTATATTATTATATCATTCTTAGCACTTGCATACACTGATATCATTTTTATTATTATGGCACTTTCCTACAGTGGTATCATTTTTATCACTATGTCACTTGCATACACTGATATCATTCGTATCACTTGCATGCACTGATATCATTCTTATCACTGCATACACTGATATCATTATTACCACTGCATACACTGATATCAGTCTTATCACTTGCATATTATTATATCATTCTTATCAC
This sequence comes from Serripes groenlandicus, assembly GCA_031761405.1. NCBI lineage: Eukaryota > Metazoa > Mollusca > Bivalvia > Cardiida > Cardiidae > Serripes > Serripes groenlandicus. The sequence continues at coordinate 133,403,776 of JASEVX010000001.1, read as the reverse complement.
TATGTCACTTGCATACACTGATATCATTCTTAGCATGTGCATCACTGATGTCATTTTAATCACTGCATACATTGATATCATTATAATCACTTGCATACACTTATATCAGTCTTATCACTGAATACCCTGATATCATTCTTACCACTTGCATACACTGATATTATTCTTATCACTGCATACACTTCTATCATTCTTATCACTGCATACACTGATATCATTCTTATCACTGCATACACTTATATCATTCTTATCACTGCATACACTTCTATCATTCTTGTCACTGCATAAACTTATATAATTATTATCACTGCATACACTTATATCATTCTTATCAATGCATACACTGATATCATTCTTATCACTTGCATACACTGATATCATTTGTATCATTTGTATACAATGATATCATTCTTATGACTTGCATACACTGATATCAGTCGTATCACTGCATACACTGATATCATTCTTATCAATGCATACCCTGATATCAGTCTTATCACTTAAAACACTGATATCAGTCTTATCACTGCATACACTTATATCATTCTTATCACTACATACACTGATATCATTCTTATCACTGCATACACTTTTATAATTATTATCACTGCATACACTTATATCATTCTTATCACTGCATACACATATATCATTTGTATCACTTGCATACACTGATATCATTCTTATCAATGCATATATGTATATCATTCTTATCAATTGCTTATACTGATTCTTATCACTTTCATACACTGATATCAGTCTTATCACTGCATACACTGATATCAGTCTTATCACTGCATACACAGATATCATTTGTATCACTTGCATACACTGATATCATTCTTATCAATGCATATATTTATGTCATTATTTTCACTTGCTTATACTGATATTATCAATGCATATACTGATAGCATTGTTATCACTTGCATACACTGATATCATTCTTATTAATGCATACCCTGATATCATTCTTAGCACTTGCATACACTGATATCATTCTTATCAATGCATATACTGATATCATTATTATCACTTGCATACACTGATATCAGTCTTATCACTGCATACACTAATATCATTCTTATCACTGCGTACACTGATATCATTCGTATCACTGCATACACTGATATCATTATTATCACTTTCCTACACTGATATCAGTAGTATCACTGCATACACTGATGTCATTCTTATCACTTGCATATATATATTGATATCATTCTTATCAATGTATATACACTGATATCATTCTTATCAATTAAATACGTGTATATTTTTTCACGTTTTAGAATGCTTTTTTAGGTTTAGTAAATGAGACTAAGCCAGAAGAACACTGTGAACACATTTACAGTATATATATAAAAGAAAGAAAACACATTAGTGAAAAACAAATCACCGGAACGGATAAATGAGCCTACTGTCAACATATGCAATATTTCTACTATTAGATTTTTTAAATAATCACATTAACTTTTGCTCTATAAACATTTTCGTATGCTCTTCCAAATTGTAAGCATGAATTCAACATTTATCAGTAATCAGTAAAAGGCGTTTCTATATTGGTGCAGGAAAGTACTCGTACGTGTCTACGGAGCAAAGCGTTAAGAACGTGCCCTTTGTCGCGTAATAACATCTTTCTCATTTTCAAAAGGAATCGAGCTATCAGTGATACAAACAAGCTTTTGTATTTATACGCAAAGTCTGACGTCATGCAGCTCAATATGCTTTACGGACGTAAAAGCTTATACTTACAGTGATCTTTTTCTGGTGAAGAATCTCAATCAACATCCGTTCTCCACATTTTGGGAATTCTTGTAATGTCTGTTTAACTGTAATAGTTAGTTCCTCATCGGTAATATCAGCGAATTGGACTTTCCTCAATCCAAACATGCGCATACGTCTGTAGACCGTGCTCTCAGAAACACCGAGTAATTGAGCCATTTCATCTATTCTAAATCCTATACTAATAAGAGTTTCTAGACTTTCTTTTGGTATCTGATACGACGGTGCTCCACCAAAACTACTTTTTTGAGAGATGGGTTTTGTCGACCCATATAAAAGACATGCTGTTCTTAATTTCATAATTTCATTTCTATCATTAAGTCCTACACAACGCATATCATACAAAGACATTTTGCACACAATATCCGGAGTAATCTTTTCCTTTTTGAATGCATCAATTAGGCGTTCCAACCCCATCTTTTTCAAAACAGATTCCATCTTGGATTGTGGTCACGCATCATTAAAAGTTCGTCAACAACATAACGTCTAGTGAAGATAATCACATACTCATTTAACATGATGGTACAGTCAGAGAACAACATTAACGTTTGACATAAAAACACGTCTTATTGACAAGATACCATGACGCTTTGACATAATAACACGCCACATTGACATAATACCATTAATGTTTGACAAGATAGTATGACGTTTTAACATAATAACAAGTCACATTGACAAGATAGCTTGAAACTTTGACATAATAACATGATCGTTTAACATAATACCACGTCACATTGACAAGATATCATGGCTTTTTGACATAATAACATGACCGTTTCACATAATACCATGTAGTCTTGACAAGATACCATGCCCGTTTGACATAATAACACACCATCTTGACAAGATACCATGACGCTTTGACATAATAACACTTCATCTTGACAAGATACCATGACGTTTTGACATAATAACACGTCATATTTACAAGATAGCATGGAACTTTGACATAATAAGATGAGCGTTTGACATAACAACAAGTAATATTGACAAGATAGCATGGCAATTTGACATAATAACATGAGTGTTTGACATAATAACATGTCATATTGACAAGATACCATGCACGTTTGACATAATAACACGTCATATTGACAAGATAGTATGACACTTTGACATAATAACATGAGGGTTTGACATAATAACACGTCATATTGACAAGATATCATGACACTTTGACATAATAACATGAGGGTTTGACATATTAACACCTCATATTGACAAGATATCATGACACTTTGACATAATAACATGAGGGTTTGACATAATAACACGTCATATTGACAAGATAGCATGACACTTTGACATAATAACATGAGGGTTTGACATAATAACACGTCATATTGACAAGATATCATGACACTTTGACATAATAACATGAGGGTTTGACATAATAACACGTCAAATTGACAAGATAGCATGACACTTTAACATAATAACATGAGGGTTTGACATAATGACACGTCATATTGACAAGATAGCATGACACTTTGACATAATAACATGAGTGTTTGACATAATAACACGTGATATTGACAAGATAGTATGGCACTTTGACAAAATAACAGAAGCGTTTGACATAATAATACGTCATATTGACAAGATATCATGATACTTTGACATAATAACATGAGGGTTTGACATAATGACACGTCATATTGACAAGATAGCATGACACTTTGACATAATAACATGAGGGTTTGACATAATAACACGTCATATTGACAAGATAGTATGGCAATTTGACATAATAACAGAAGCGTTTGACATAATAATACATTATATTGACACCACCAGTGTTTGACATAATAACACGTCTAATTGACAAGATAACATGACATTGTGACATAATGACATGATCGTTTGACATAATCACACGTCATATTGACAAGATAACATAGCATTTTAACATAATAGGATGAGCGTTTGACATAATAACACGTCACATTGACAAGATACCATGACAGTTTGACATAATAACACGTCATATTGACAAAATCACATGAGCGATTGACATAATAACACCTCATGTTGACAAGATACCATGACAATTTGACATAATAACATGAACGTTTGACATAATAACATGTTATATTGACAAGATAGCATGGCACTTTAACAAAATAACATGAGATGTCTCAACATAAGACAGCTACGGCGTTCCATAGAACTGTATAACTTATTTCATCTAGTATTGCAATCTATCATTGAAGACAAGTAGAGGAGACAAGCGCATATTACATTTTAACTTTCATATGTTAGTAGCTTGCGACATAAAATGACTTACAAATTGGAGTTTGGATGTATACTTTCCGGTACTGATCATTTTTTTCTATTTTCTAAAATGCTTTCAATGAACAATTGATACAGGGGCGTCAAAAGCCGCTTGTGTGAAAGACAACGTGTTGGTTGGAGAATTATACATTTTATTGTTAAGCAATGTCATATATTGATCAGTATCTTTTCTCTAATTATTCATTTGAAATGTTCATATACCGTTATAGTTACGATTTTCTTATTTATTTCAGAACTGCTGTTTGCGTTCTGGTTGTTGCTGTTATGATAGAATATTCGTCTGCAGGTAAGAATTCAATTTTCTCTCTCTGTTCCTATGCATCAACCAATTCTATTCATTAAATGATAGATAAAGTCAATGACATTAGTCCATTACTTAATTGTCAACATTTGATATCAGTGTATATATATATATATATAAACGTAAAATGACAGCCCTCACTAATTCAATAATACAGTAATAAACCACGTTATTATAAAAATGTCAATCAACCCGTCGAGAACCTGTCATACCCATCGTTACCTTCATATACACGGAAGGATGTCGATTTTTCAAATATTGCACATTCATATTTCACCATTGGTATCTTCTTCAATAAACAATTTAGTGTCATATAAGGTTTTATTTCAATTTATTCCGTAATGTCAAAACGTTTAAAAGATATAATATATGAATATAATATACATGAGAAAGGTGTATTTGAGTCCAATCACACTGTGTCGATGCAGGTGAGCCAGAATGTTGGAAACAACTTCTTATCATGTACTACACTGATTAAACTGGTATGGAATTTTAAACTAGTCATGTTCCAAAAAAGAAGGTTTTGATATCCCATTAGCTTAAATACATTTTGGCCCTCTTCCACATGAAGTATATTTTAATAGCTTAGAAGCCATGTGTAAATTATACAGATATAGCCACCTGTTATTCGGTGTTCGAGTTCAGAGCAGAACATTTATTCTCTAAATGCGTGATTAATCTGTCTGACCGCGATAAGATAGTAGAATATATCAAGATTGTTATCAACAAAAAAGGGTTACATGTGATATATGTACTTTTTAAAGCAGAAGAATAAAAATCGGTAAATTAATTAACTAATCAAGATATGAGCCACTTCTAATGAAGTGGGGATTTATTCATAATTGGCACAATTAACGTAATATTGGCGTGCAAATATAGGGACACACATCCAGCTTGTTGTCAGATTACGCAATTTGGTTTATCTATCATATACGCGGACTGCGAATACTGGTGAGTATTTACAGACTCTCCTTAGTCTTCGCTGTACGCAGAGGTATTTATATCCCAATTCACTAGATACATGTCATATATGATAAGTCTTACATTAATATAAGGGTTTACGGATGTGTTTGTCATTTTATGCATGTATTCTTCTTTTTCCCTCCTTCCTGAAAAAATACTGTTTATAAATTATTTAGAGTGATATTTTAAGTTAGAATGCATGGTAAGTAGGGTGTGAAGGTATTACGGTATTTGTCCTTTATTAAGTTACAATAAACATAACACATTTAAGAAAAGCGTAACTGTTCTTGTTTATTCGCTAATCGGACTTTCTTTTATAAATACACCTTTCATTAGATAATCACTTAACAATGGAACTATATTAAATGTATTGTGAAATTGGAGCTAATGTCCCCACTCAGGGATTAATCTCTGGTGTCGGACCTCCTTATAACACGTTTCTAAACTCTGACATTTCAATGATTTTATAATGGCGCAATAATTTATTAAACGTGTATACACAGAATATGCTTTTTTCGAACATATTATGACTGCACGCAACACAATTGGAGCCATTTTGTAACCACTTGATGAAATGAATATTAAACTTCTAAATGTAATCCTTACATTTTTTAAGAATTTCTTATATATCTGGAATCTCACCATCACACCTTCGAAATTTTCCTCTTTGTCCAACAACACGTATTCATAAACTTTAAGATTAAACAGCATGTTCTGATCACACACCCTTACTCCTAGAGAACGGGAAACCGACGACGTTATCTTCTTGTATCTCGGAAACTTCAAAAAATAGGCAAAAGACAAATGTTAATAATCACTGTTAAACTGGAAATATTCGTCAAACCGTTTTAATGAGTTATCAGGAGTTGGTCTCCGCTTTCTGGTCTTATCCCTTTCCCACGTACAGCAAATATGTAGCAGACACTTTTGAAAATGCCTCAACAAAAAATATATATAAACTCCTATAAATAATTGTTTATTTATTGAAAAGACTTGAAACACTACATGGAAATAGGAGAAACTGCTCATTTTTTACACACTGTTTTCAAAGGAGGTGTCAGGTGTGCTGCAGTTGCTTCAAAATGCTTCTGTAAGTGGGAAAGGCTTTGTCTGGATCTAACTATGCTGTCTTCCTGCAAATTGTCATTGTGCGTGACTATTTAAAAAGTTGTGCATATCTTTGAATTAATCTTTTACTACACAATTATAACAGATTAGAGAACAGTGTAGGCAAATATTAGTGTTCATGGACATATCAAGACTTATCTTTGTATTCAGATAACGCTACTGCATGCAGTTATAACAGTATATAAAAGTATTTGCTAATGTCACGTGTAGCAGTATAAGGGTTAAAATAGGAATTAAATGTTCTTTTAGTCTAACTGGCAGTCATTAAAATATTATAAATAACATTTAGATAATGTCGTCAATTATAATCAGATCACGTGTTCTTATTACACATACAACGTCACATTAAGATAAAATCTACAAGTTTTCAACATATTGACAGCACGTGTGCATTTCTTCAGACTAATCATAATACAATATAATTAATGACATTATAATAACATCAACTACAAGTCAATTAATTATAAATTATATGCAGCTGGACACAACAGCTTTCTCTTTCTTCTTCTACTTGTTTTATTCATTATTTTTCTACTTCTTTTAATATCTTTTTTTTTTTTTTTAAATTACAGATTGGCTAGAACGTTCTTTGGGCCTACAGTCTATGGAGAGCCAAAGAAATAGAAGGACACACACACATGTGAAAAGCAACGATATTGGTAGGTTGTTTGAATCCTTTATCAGATATAGACGACTTCAAACACCTCTGCTGCAGTCGATAGTTGTAACATTTCCGGGGGAAAGGAGCGATTGCTCAAAATGAGCAATTTCTTTATTTGAACAATATTTTCAATTATGTTTATGAATATGGGCTATATTCGAAGATCGTATTACTTTTGCCTTGACATATAAAAGAAACTGTTGGAAATATTGTAACATAAATATATACAGTAAAAGTGGGTTAGGGGTGAATGATTATGAGTTAAACAGAAATAAATTTGAAATGTTAAAAGATTTAAGGTCATTACACCTTTTACCTAACCAGGAAGAGAGCAATTCAAGTGATAAAGGGGGTAGTGCTAAATATGTAATGGTACTAATAGGTACGAATTATTACAGGTGCGAATGTCCTGTTGTTTAATATTGATGAAGCGATTCTTCGTTGCACTGAAAAGCATTAATATGTTTGCAAGATGTTCCTAAATAAAAAATATGGGCGACTTTAAATTGACCAATAATACAATCAATCTCTTGTTTAAGATGAATTCATAGTGATACCAAGCATACGCTAAGTGGAAAATGATTCCGTGTATGACTAGAATATATAACTTGTGATTTAGATTACTCTCAAGTGACAATTGAAAATATTTTCAAATGAACATGACACTTGAATTTAAACCCAAAACGTGTGAAACAGTTCAATCTGTTCAAGGGACAGTTAAACTCAGTCGGGGGCGAGTGCCCGAAATCATACCAGAATAACCCACCAATCACACTTCTATGTCACTTCTGAATAGCGCGCGAAAAACTTCGATGATCGTCACGATAGGTTCGTAATTGGATTTCAAATATAAGAAATGTCAACAATTATTGTACGGATTGTCTTATATTCACAAAATAAGTTAAAATAAATGACATTATTTGAGATGTTTCGTGAGAAGAATGTTTCGATCCCTTGACATCTTACCATGGCATGCTGCTAACAACGTTAACCCTTTAAAATTAATGACATTTACGAATACGTTACATGCTTGTTTCGTCAGATTCAATGACGGTTGTTCTATCATACAGCAAACCGGGAAGATTCTAATCAGGGTGCGCGAAGGCGCAGGCTTATCCTACTCTTCACTGTTCGAAAAGTCCCGAAGAGGGATTAACGCATTGCGTGGCCCAAAAGGTCACACCCTTGTCTCTAGCTGTTATTGATCAAAATTACCAACATTTAACACTTACATTGAATTGAAAATTGAAAGATATGAAAATCAATTTATTTTATTTTTGTATTTTTCAGTCGATAGAAACGGATTATTACATAGTTTCAAGGAACAGAAAGCTTCCACAGACTGTTGTTTTAATGGAGGACTCTGCATTATGAACACGTTCTGTCATTGTAAAGAGTAAGTATCCGACTTGAATAGCCCACTTGAATAGCCATCCATTGATCAAATATACGTTCTGCAATTATATTTGAGCTGAAAAATAAACGAGAATAATAATTTGGGTTAAAGAAAAATTAATAATATTGACTTTATATATAGTATACACCTTTTTAAAAAAAACAGTGCTTCACTGTACATCTGCATTGCAACAGCATGAGTGCAGTGATGACGTTGGTGAAAGGATTTGGTCTCTTGTAAAGGAATATATTTAACGATTTTTACTGAAATTATTCATTCCCTTTTCATTTATTTATGTTTTTAATTTGTCTTTTTGCAGAGGCTTTCACGGTCGTTATTGTGAGCATAAAACACATGACCGTTCATGCGGATCAATTCAGCACGGAACATGGATGGCGAAAGGCTGCTTTTTGTGTCACTGTTTTGATGGGAAAATGAGATGCAAGACAACAGAGATCCAAGATTGTGGTAAGAAGTTTATACCAGACATTATATATCAAATACACAAAAGACAACATATTATCGTACAATTCGATGATGTTATTCAGCAGAATTAAAATATTTGCATCGCTTACCGACATGCATTATAAAGGACTCATAATCAATTATGTATTGGTCTAAAACTACTAGATCATTTTCTATTGGAATACTTCAGGGTTAAAATTCGTTTTTAAGTTACAATGATACAATATGACAAAGAATCCGAGTTTAATATTTTATTTCCTTCTGACTTCAGAGTCCATTTCATACGTACAAGGCAAGGAATCATCTCCTGATTATCAAGTAGATGTTGACAAGAAATTCGCTGACTACGAACGATTCTATGACGTATCCGATGATGACATTCCAAACTCACTAACTTCCGGTTCATCGGTTCCAGTTCCGGTCAGCTTCAGTGGAATTATGGTCCTGGTCTTGATAGTACTAAAGTACGGATCCTGAGCAGCAACGCGTCAATACTCTTGAGTTATGAAGGAATATTAAAGTCGAATCATGACGAATGACAACGCTTCGATGGTGTTCGTAGGGGCTTCGGAAAGGGAGGTAAATCGGTGGAAGTGGTGGTGTTGAGAGTACCACGTGTAGAAGGGATTCGTGACAATGGTGAACAAGAGTGATACTGGGTCAGGGAATATGGGAATTGTCGTGCAAATAGACTGTAACTAGACCTGCTGTACATCTTGTTACAAAATCTTGCTGTAAAGTGATCAATTTAAATTGTTGAAGTTTTGCAAAATATTTTGCGATATAAAAATAAACAAAACTTTAGACTAAGCCGTTTTCCGGAAACGACTTTTAGAGATTGTCTGGTCTGAACAATCTCCAAAAATCATGGTCAAGCTTATTTAAAGTTTAGTAATTATACAATTATTTTTTTAAAACAATGTGGGAAATCAAGAAATTGATCTTTTTTAGCAATATCTCGCTTTTCCACAATGTTTTCAGAAGTGGTCTGCTGCACAAAGCACGAGGAGTCGTCGGGGAGGCGTAAGTGGCGACGTAACGATTCTCAGAATGTTCGTTATTTACGTAAAGAATACGCATTGAGTAACCAGGAGAATTTTGTTGAAAGATTGTTTTTGAATTTTGTTATTTAAAATGATTATTCCGTAGAAAATAAAATCAGTTCAAACATGCTTCAGCGGTATCTTTATCAATTTATTTCCAACACATATATTGTAGTTTAAAACTTTTCTACTTGCATATGCATTTATACCTATCTGCAGCAGAGGACTTTTGAAAATAATGTGGAAAAAGGAGAATTGCTATTCATGAACGAATGGGCTAGTCACACTGTCACAATGCCCAGGTTTGAACTAACGACCTCATCATGAATTTAAGGCCGAGTCACACTGTCATGAATTTGGGCTATGAGTTTCCACGAAAGCTGGTGAGTTATCACTTACCGAAATTGCCACGAGTTTGTGATATTCCTTGATGATGAGGACATCCGTTCGACTTCTGTTCGAGTTTTCTTCCCCATTGATACGAGCATAGAATGATAAACTTGCTTTTAACTCGAGTTTAGGTAACGTCTTTACATTCTGTGTACGACATTTTGTCAACAACTGGAGACTTTTTCTATGAGAATGTACGAGTTTACGCGAATCCGTACGGACATCGTTGATTCTTGCGAGCATCGTACGGATTTTTAGAACTCGTAGAGGACTCGGGGACTTTTTAATAATGGGTCAACGAGCTCGTAGACATTTTCGAAGTCGGCAGCAGCTCGCAAGTGTCCAGTGCAGTCCCCGGTAGAGCTCATACGGGAATCGCACGACGTCCAGCGGATTTTAAACACCGCGATGCCGTAAGCGCTTGCCGGTGCTCGCATGACAATTGACAGGGGAGTCGCACGGTCAACCTACTGTGTTCGTACGATACTACGGATACCGATTGGGGAACTTGCGATGTGCGCACCATGCCCGCAGGGCGTTACGCTGACCGTACGGGCTCCGTACGACATCCTTGACGATTCAAAGTAGTGGGTCAAAAAAAGGGAGCTCCATAAAGCACACTGTCGATGCGTGGTTGAGGATGGCAATTGTACCAAAGCGTCTCAGACTGGTGCACTTGCGGCTCGCTTTGCTCAAGGCTAAAGCCGATCATACTTGATTCGCATACTATTCTTGCTAGAATAGCAAATGAGTGCTAGACAACGGCGTCGAAGGCTTACTTTTTGGTAAAGCCGTGGTTGCTACGGCGCTTCCGACAGGGGCAATATGATATACTACCCCAATGCAGGAAATCAATCGAGAGTACCACTCTTTCCATTTGGAGGCACCTTCATTTAACTTTTCTATATCTATTATTACAAGGTGTATTCACTTCAGCTGCCCCTAGCTAAAATGAGAAATCGCCGAACTGGTTTTGTTTCTGTCGTACGGACACCGTGCGGGCGGGCACCGTACGGGCACTGTGCGATTACCGTGTGGTGAGTACCGTACGAACACATGCATGGTACGAGGTACGTCCGAGCTCCTTGCGAGCTCCGAAATACTTGTGACGGATATCTTACGATGGCATCCTCCGGCATGTGACCATACGTTATGACTGTACGGAGACCGAACGGATTTTAAATGTTGGTGGAATCGTATAATTTTATAAATCGTAAGGACATCGTACGGATATGTGACCAATGCATAAGCTAACGCAGATCGACTTTATTAATGGCAATAGCGATCAATTGGCTGGTGTTTGGCCATTTCCGTGTTTTAAAGTCGTTCCTGCTAGGAAAAAGCATTCGAGAGAAAATTATGGTTAGAGTTTTACTCATTTTTCTGAAAATATCAACATTTGAAATCAAAACGTAAGTTCAGCAGGTGGTTATTTTGTATCATAGTCTAATGGTACAAGCACACTTTGATAGGTTGTAAATAGAGAGAAAATTGATATTCAATCAATCAAACCACGAACAACAGACAATTGCGGTTCTAGTGCCAGTGTCAAAGCCGTTTCACCGATAGCTTATAAATAAAGTTACCTGCTTTGAAAACGTACGTAGACAAATAGAAGTCATTATTTCGATTCCGAGTTTGACATTCTTCCTTTCTCGCAATGTTTACAATTCCTTTCCACACGCAGACGAATCTAAAACGGACAACTTATGAAAACATTTTGACAAAAGGAGAAATTGCTCATTAGAGCGGCGTTACAAGAGAGCCAATCGTTGAAGGGAAATCCGTTCATTCCGCTCTGTTGTAAATATCATGTCATCATCTTGATTTCGGAATAATGGTTTATTAGAAATCTCAACGAGATTGTAATTTTAGGCCAACATCTACACACTGAAAACTTTTGGTAAGTACCACCTAGTCGCGAAAGTTCAGGGTTTCGTTTGCACCGAACATGTTTGATCGCTTACGTGATTAAGAGAAAAGGGTCGACAGATAATATCTTGAATGTATGTTATACACGCGCGCTGTCATTAAGTTATATCATTGAAGATTCCATCTTAATTTGACGTTTATCTATATAATTAATAGATGGTCCAAAATATAATAGTTTTAATCGAAGTGCAATACATTCTGATTGACAGTTGATTTCGCCCAGACGTGTTGGTCTAATATATTTCTGTTAACCCATTCCCACACACAAAATAACGAACGTAAATCGTTTTAATTGTATATGCACATATATCAATGTCTTTTCCGTATCATCCATAACTTAGAATAGCCAAATATGAATTCATCCTTCCTTACATAAAAAAAAACTAATCGAAGTCCAATTCGCTTCAATCCAATACATCTTCACGTGATCCCCATCCCACCAAGACCCCTGTAAGATAGACGCAAACCCCATAGCCCTAATTACGTGATACCTAAATAGGACTGCACCAAAACTCCTTTTCGCTAGACACAAACTCAATACCCCTAATTACGTGATACCTAAATAAGAATACACCGACACCCCTGTTCGCTAGACTCAAACGCCATACCCCTTATAATATGATTCCTAAATAAGAATTCACCAAGACCCCTGTTCGCTAGACACAAACCCTATACCCCTAATTACGTGATGCCTAAATAAGAATACGTCAAGACCCCTGTTCGCTATACACAAACACTGTACCCCTAATTACGTAGTACCTCTGTTTGCCCGAATGAAACTCCATACCCCTAATTATATGATACCTAAATGGGAATGCATCAAGACCCCTGTTCGCTAGACTCAAACCCCTACCCCTAATTACGTGATGCCTAAATAAGAATACGCCAAGTCCCCTGTTCGCTAGACACAAACCCTATACCCCTAATTACATAGTACCTCTGTTTGCCCGAATCAAACTATATACCCCTAAGTATGTGATACCTAAATGGAAATGCATCAAAACACCTGTTCGCTAGACTCAAACCCCTGCCCGTAATTACATTATGCCTAAATAAAAATGCACCAAGACCCATGTTTGCCCTATTCAAACTCCATACCCATTATTACGTGATGCCTGAATAAGAATGAACGAAGACCCCTGTTCGTTATACTCAAACCCTTTACCCCTTAGTAGGTAATGCCTAAATAAAAATGCATCAAGACCCCTGTTCGCTAGACTCAAACCCTATACCCCTAATTACGTAGTACCCAAATAAAAATGCACCTAGACCCCCTTTGCATGACTCGATCAGCATATCCCTAATCACGTGATACAATAAGGCGCTTTTTGGGATACTTTAAGTCAAGGAATATCTTTTTATTGTACTTTTTTAGTAAATTTGGCATATGGTGCGACCTAAGATCTGATTTTGTATTGCAAGATAGAGAAAAATCGATCTAGATTGTGATCAGAGAAGAACCTGTCCAAACGGCGCGGAGTCGAGAAATATTCTGGATATGTGCTGTTCTTTGAGTCCCGTATAGCAGTTTGTGTGTGGTGTGGTCAATTTGAGAGAGAACATATCGCCTTAAACACGTGAGAAGAATCCAAACCTGGTTGAACTTAGTGAGAAAAGAATACAATAATAAACCAGTCATTGTCTTCAGCACATGCGTCTTCATCTGAATCTGTGTTTGTTGCCGCTTTGTCTCGTGAAATATCTAGTAAATGGTTAAACTGTTAGCATACACATATTCCGGGGAAGAGTGTATGTAATCTGAGCTCTTGAAAATAGTTTTATTGTTAGCAAACAAAGACTCGGGGGAAGGGTGTATGTATTCTGATCTCAATTCAATTTCTTTAATACTCCCAGTTTGTACATGGACAAAAACATGAGGTAAATACAATTTAGCATTACAAACGGCGAAACAAAATGACATATATACATGACAGAATATAGAACAACCCTCTTTGTACTGTTGTTTACAAACAAGATAATAATTATGTAGATATCTGAATAGACAGATATTGATCAATATTGATTTTTTTATTTTAATTTTAATTTTTGAGATTAGAATAGTTAAACCAGGGACACTATATTACAATATAGTGTCCCTGGTTAAACAAGGCAAAAATGTAATTAACCGGATTTTATAACCTTGGGTTACTGTTTAATTTCAGTCACCCTTTTACCTCCCTTTGTATACACTAACGGATTTTTTGGATTGGAAGAGTAAGTTCCCTTTGTAGACTTCTAACGGATTTTTTTTTTTAACACGAGAATCTAGTAAATCGTGCTTCAACGGCCTTATAACGTTATCCTCCTGTAAATGGTTTAATTGTTAGCAAACAAAGACTCGGGGAAAGAGTGTATGTAATCTGATCTCTTGTAAATAGTGTAATTGTTAGCAAACAAATACTCGGGGAAGAGTGCATGTAATCTGATCTCTTGTAAATGGTTTAATTATTAGCAAACAAAGACTCGGGGAAGAGATTTTAACCTTCATTTCGCTGATACAGACCACTCTTGACGCCTTTGCTTAAGACAAAATAAATTATCATTACGAAAAAGTATTTCCTTTCTCTGCATGTTTCGGAAATCGTTGAATTTAAGTTATTACCTTTTGAATTGATGAAGAAATTAAACTAATAGTTCAATCATGGGGAAACAATTAAAACACTTTAGATTAATGTTTAAATTGATTTCCTCAATCAAGAAAGTGTGACTGAAATCGTGGAAGGCTAATTTTCACCTGACTCAATCAGCATAACCATTATTACGTGATGCAAGAAGGCGCTTTTTGGGATACTCTAAGTCAAGGGAGATCTTGTTTTGAACTTTAAACCTTTCCCCCATACGACAATTCTGCAGCAGACGACTTTAAACATATTTTGTAAAAAAATAGAAAATCTCCATAATCAAATGGATAACCTATGACTAAAAGTGGAAAACATTGTGTCAAAAGGAGAAATTGCACGTTTTGTGCAATTTCTTCTTTTGTCACTATGTTTTTAAATAGCTGTCTGCTGCAGAGGCGTCAGAAAGCGTCTATATGAGGAAAAGGGTTAATAGTAAATTTGGCATATGGTGCGTCCTAAGATCTGATTTTGTATTGCACGGTAGAGAAACATCGATCGATCTATATTGTGATAAAAGAAGAACCTGTTCAAACGCGCGGAGACGAGCAATGTTCCGGACCTGTGCTGTTCCTTAAGTCCCGTATAGCAGTTGGTGTGTGGTATGGTTAATGTGAGAGAGAAAAGAATACAATAATATACCGTTCATTGTCTTCAGCAAATGCGTCAAAGGTAAAGCGTATCTAAAAAAGGAAGAAATTAAAAAATAGATCAGGTTACACGCAATATTCAGCTGAATGTGTATGCTTTTTGCTGCTTTGTCTCGTGAAATATCTTGGAAATGGTTAAAGTGTTATCAAACAAGGACTCGGGGTAAGAGTGTATGTAATCTGATCTCTTGTAAATGGTTTAATTGTTAGCAAACAAAGACTCGGGGTAGAGTGTCTGTAATATGAGCTCTTGAAAATGTTTAGTTATTTGCAAACAAAGATCCGGAGGGGGAAAGAGTGTTTGTAATTTGATTTTAACCTTCATTTCCCTGATACAGACCACTTTTGTCGCCTTTGTTGAAGACAAAATAAAATATCATTGCGAAAAAGTATTTCCTTTCTCTGCATGTTTCGGAAATCGTTGAATTTAAGTTATTAATTTGAACTAATTAAGAAATTAAACTTTTAGTTCAATAATGGGGAAACAATTAAAACATTTTAAATTAATTTTTAAATTGATTTCCGCAATCAGGAAAGTGTGACTGAAATCGTGGAAGGCTAATTTGCATAATTATCGCCACCTGAAAGTATCGACCAATCAGAAGCCTGAAATAGAATAATGTTTGTCAACACCAGCACGTGCCTATTACCTTTATAAACCAGCAAAGATATTGAAAACATCAAATCAGTTTTGATCGATCTTTTAATCTGTTGTGTTAACACACTTTCAATAATTGTTCATACTTGGATTTAAAGTGAGATATTGGTGTTAACAGGCAATATTAGAAAATACAAGAGTTTATACGTTTTTGTGATATTTTATCAACACGATCAGAGATAGAGTTATGGATATGTTACTAAGGTATGTGATCTATAAAACTTATTTCATCTATTTTTTGCAATCATTCAAACCTATGTCGATGAAGACAAGTAGAGGAGACAAGCTCATAATACACTGTACTGGGATACATCAAGAAATACATGTTTTAGACATTCATATTTTAGTTGTTTGTTTCATAGAAAAATACTTACAAATGGAGTTAGAAAAATCATAACGGACATCTGTTACAGACGCGTCGAAAGCCATCTGCATCAAGGATAAATTGTTGGATTTAGAATTATACATTGCATGGTTAAGCAATGTCCTTTATTATTCAGTATCTTTTTCTGTAAGTTTTCATTTGTAGTTTTCATAAACCGTTATATTTACTTTTTCCTTATTTATTTCAGAACTGCTGTTTGTGCACTGATTGTTTCTATTATGATAGAATATTCATCTGCAGGTAAGAATTCAATTTTCTCTCTCTCTCTGCACCTAGGCATCAACCAATTCAATTCATTCAATGATAGATAAAGTCATATAACGATGACACTTAGCCATTAATTAATTGCCATCATTTGGTATCACTAAATATATATATATAAACGTAATTTGACAGGCTTCTCTAATTAATAATACAGTAATAAACCACATTGTTGTTAAACTGTCAATCAACCTGCCTAGGAACTGTCATCCCCACCTCAGCTTCATATACACGGAAGCATGTCGATTTCTCCAATATTGCACGTTCATATTTCACCATTGGGATCTTCTTCAATTCACAATTTAGTGTCATATTGGGTTTAACTTTTGTGACTTTGCGCCAAATCTCACTGTGTCGATGTGTAAACTGTTTAAATTTAATGGGTTATCAGAACTCTATCTGTTTTGTCTGCATGTTTAACACTTTCACTCATACTGTAAATCTAAGCAAACAACTTTGAACATATCTAAGCAAAAATGTGAGATATCTCTATATAAGAAATTGAAAAGAGTTCAAAACATTGTGACTAATTCTTCGTTTACGACAATGCTTTCAAAAGACGTCTGTTACAGAGGCGTCGGAAAAAATTGGAAAATTGTTATTTTTGTTACAATGTTTATAAAGAGTTGTGCTGCAGATGCTTCAAAATGCTTCCGTAAGTGGGAAAGGGTTTGTTTCAATTTAACCATTAATCTTACTTTATTCCTGCAAATTATCAGATTGATATCTTTATTAACTTTTTAATACACAATCATGACTGATAGAGAACGGTGAAGGCAAAGATTAGTGTTCCCGAATGTGCAGGCTTATCTTGGTATTCGGAAGCAACTGTGTGCAGTTATAAGTCGTGCTAGACATGTATAATAGTTAAAGACAGTAGGATTTTATAGAATGTTATTCGAGGAAAATATGAAAAGAAATGATTTAGAGGAAAAAACATCCGTGTAAATGTGACTATTTATTTCTTCTAAAGCATGTCGTGTTAAAATATATGAAAGTAATGGTTAACGTCACGTATAGTAGGTATAGCTTTCTATTTCCTGTTCAACTTATTTTATTTAATCTTTTCTACTTCTTTTAATATATTTTTAATTTATTTTAAATTTCAGATTGGCTAGAACGTTCGATAGGCCTACGGTCTAGGAAAAGCCAAGGACATAGTAGGACACACAACAATGTGGAAAGCAACGATATTGGTAGGTTGTTCGGATCATTCTTTTGAATCCTTTCTCAGATATAGACGACTTCAAATACCTCTGCTGCGAACGATATTTGTCTGAGCAATTTCTGCATTTAACCACAAATAGACGTATTCTGACCTCTCTGCTGCAGACAAATATTTTAAACATTGTGACAAAACGAGTATTTGCTCAATACAAGCAATTTCTGCTTATACCACAAAGTTTTCAACTTTGTTCCATTTATAGAGATTTACTGTGTTTTTGCATATATGTTATCGAAGTCGTCTGCTGCAGGTCTGTTATATGTGGGAACAATAGGTCTGTGCATGAATATGGGCGCCTCATATATAGGTCCATCGTTAGCCATGGAAACTATTGCCTTGCCCTATAAAAGAAACGGTTGTAAATGTTGTAATATAAATATATCCAGGATTAGGAGTGGATTATTATCAGATTATACAGAACAACTTTTGTCCGATGTTAAAATATTATAGGATATCAGGGATGACTAATACGTATTAGTCATCCCAGGATATGCACATCCCAGCCATTTCAACTTTTACCAGAATGTCCGTCCTTATTTATGAGTGGGGTAACATGGCAACACAAGTATGTTAAATCTTTCTTCATAGGGCGATATTTCAATTTCTGTCAATTTTAAATTGTCGGAAAAGAAAATGAAAAACATACAGATTAAATTATTTAGACACTTTAGTCATAGGTAAATCCATGCAATGTTCGTAATGTTGTCAGTAGTTGAAATTGTTTAAGGCAACTGTATCCGAGAAAGGGAAACTGAAATTTCGGGTAATCTTATTGTCTGCTTTCTCCCTATAATTTCAAGCCTTGCATATGGTATTCTAAATTCACATTTTCTAACCGTTGTCATTCATGTGATAAAAGAGGTAGTGCTAAATATGCAATGGCACTAATAGGTACGAATTGTTACTGGTGCAAATGTCCTGTTGTTCAATATTTGTGAAGCGATAATTTTCATGACACTGAAAAATATTAATATCAATGCAAATATATTCCTAAATAAAATCTTGGCGACTGATTTATCCACGTTAGATTGACTGATAATACAACCATTAGATCATCTTACACGAATTCATTTACAGCATAGTCTTGATGAAAACTAATTCCGTGTATGATTAGACAATAGAAATTGTGATTTCGATGATTTTATAGTGACAATCTAAAACATCAATGACACTTGAGTTTAAACCCAAAACGTGTGAAACCGGTCAATCTGTTCAAGTGACAGTTTAACTCAGTCGGAGGGCGAGTGCCCGATATCACACCAGAATAACCCACCAATCACACTTCTATGTCACTTCTGAATAGCGCGCGAAAAACTTCGATGATCGTCATGTTAGGTTCGTAATTGGATTTTCAAATATAAGAAATGGCAAAAATGATTGTGCGGATTGTCTTATATTCACAAATCAAGTTAAAATAAAAAATATTACTTGAGATGTTTCGTGAGAAGAATGGTTCGATCCCTTGACATCTTACCATGGCATGCTGATAACAACGTTAACCCTTTAAAATTAATGACAATTACGAATACGTTATATGCTTGTTTCGTCAGCGTCAATAGCGGTTGTTCTATCATACGGCAAACCTGGAAGATTCTGATCAGGGTACGCACGCTGATCCGGTTCTTCACTGTTCGTAAAAGTTTCGAAGAGTGATTATAGCATTACGTGGCCTTAAAGAAGGTCACACCTTTTACTCAAGCTGTGATTGATCTTTGACATTCAAAATCACCAACATTTCACTCTTACATTGAATTGAAATAAAAAAGAAATAAAAATCAATTACATTTATTTTGTATTATTTCAGTTGAGGGAGACGGATTATTACACAGTTTCAAGGAACAGAAAGCCTCCACAGACTGCTGTTTTAATGGAGGACTCTGCATTATGAACACGTTCTGCCATTGTCCAGAGTAAGTATCCGTCACGAATAGCCATTCATTGATAAAAAAAAAGACTTTCTGCAATTCTATTTGAGCTGAATAAAACAAATTGAGAAACATCATGTGGATTAAAGAGAAATTGATAATATTCCATTTATATAGAGAATACATGTACATGTACAACCTTTTAAAGAACAGTCCTTCGCCGTACATCTACATTACAACTGAATTTGTGCAGTGATGAAGTTGGTGAAAGGCTTTGAACTCTTGTAAAGGAATATATTTAATTATTTATTTACTTTGAAATTATTCATTCACTTTTCATGTATTTATGTTTTCAATTTGTCTTTTTGCAGAGGCTTTCACGGTCGTTATTGTGAGCGTAAAACACATGACCGTTCATGTGGATCGATTCAGCATGGAACATGGATTGCGAAAGGCTGCTTTTTGTGTCACTGTTTTGATGGGAAAATGAGATGCAAGACAACAGAGATAAAAAATTGTGGTAAGAGTTTTAAACCGGACATTATATATCAAATACGCAAACAACAGCATATTATCATCTATACAATGCGATCAGGTTATTCAGCAGAATGAGAAAAATTGCATCGTTTGCCTTACGCATTTTTGTGAAACGAACTTAATTCATAATTAATTATTCATTTTCCTCAAACTAACTAGATTATTCTCTATTAGAATACTTCAGGGTTAAACATATTTTTAAAATTACAGTAAGACAATATGACAAATAATCCGAGTTTATTCATTCATTAAATGTTATTTCCTTCTGACTTCAGAGTCCATTTCATACGTACAAGGCAAGGAATCATCTCCTGATTATCAAGTTGATGTTGACAAAAAATTCGCAGACTACGAACGATTCTATGACGTATCCGAAGATGACATTACAAACTCACCAACTTCCGGTTCATCGGTTCCAGTTCCGGTCAGCTTCATTGGAATTATGGTCCTGGTCTTGATAGTACTAAAGTACGGATCCTGAGCAGCAACGCGTCAATATGCTGAGTTATGAAGGAATACTAAAATCGAATCATGACGATGGGCAACGCTTCGATAGGGTTCGTAGGGCTTCGGAAAGGGAGGTCGTTCGGTGGTTGATGTGGTGTCGAGCCTACCACGTGAAGAACTGATAATGGTGGACAAGAGTCAGGGAATATGGGGATTGTTGTGCAAAGAGACTGTAACTAGAACTGCTGTACATATTGTTACAACATTGAATTACGTCAATTTTGCTTTAAAGTGGTCAATTCACGGCGATCATGTGTAAATGTTTTGCAAAATACTTTGCGATATGAAAATAAAAAAAACCTTCCACTCAAGTTAGCCGTTTTCCGGATACGACTTTAAGGGATTGTCTGATATAAAAATATCTCTGAAAAACATTGCCACTTAATGTCAAGATCATTTAACGTATAGTCATCATATATCTCAAATTTCCACCATGTTTTAAGAAGACGTCTGCTGCACAAAGCGCCAGGAGTCGTCGGTGACGTATCGATGATGATCATTATGAAATGACGTAAAACACTGACTGGTGACTACCAGTTTTGTTACTATTTGTTGATGAGCAATCTTAGAATGATCTATATTTACGTTGAGAATACGCATTGAGTAACCAGGAGTATTTTGTTGAAAGATTGTTGTTTATCTTTTTTTTTCAATAATTATGAAGTAAAAAATAATAAAATCATTTTAAACATGCTTCAGCGGTATCTTTATTAATTTATTTCAAACACATATACATTTATTGTCGTTTATAACCTTTCCACTTGCATATGCATTTAGACGCATCTGCGGCAGAGAGCTTTTGAAAACAATGTGGCAAAGGAGAATTGCTCATTCCTGGACGAATGGGCTTGTCACAATGCCACAATGCCCATGCTCGAACTTACGACCGATCATGTGAATGCCCTCGGCGTTAAGGCCAAGTCAAACTGTCAGGATTTTTGGGTTACGAGTTTCCAGGAAGCTGATCATCAACTCGTCAAAATTGCCACGAGCTTGTGATAGTCTTGTCATTCCTGTTCACATTGATACGAGAATAGTACGATAATCTTGTTTTTTAGTTGAGGCAACATCTTTACATTTTGTGTACGACATTTTGTAAACAATCGAAGAATTTTTATACGAGAATGTACGAGTTGACGCGAGTCCAGTCGAGTTCTGGTAACGTGTGCTCGAGTTTATGACGAGAAGTTATGAGTATACTACGAGAACTGCCTGAGTGAAGGCCACTCATGAAAACATAGTTAAAAATAACAGAAGTCCTGCACTTCTTGATCAGTGGTCAGTTCGATCTCATAGATATAGTCACGGTTACATGTATGGATCAGGGGGGTGGTGACTGGATCTCATCCTCTTGTCCACAGCCGGCTTCTTATTCTCTGGTAGTTTATCCCTTCTCTGTTTGGTCATGATTGTTCAAGTTATATGGAGTGACCGAAGTCTACACGAGAAGTGATGCACAGTGTGCATTCCCAAAATTCAACAAAAATTGCCAGAACTGGTAGCAATGTCGGGGAAAAGCCGAACAGAACACCTTCAAAAGCATACAAATGTTGAATAGAAGTTATTCAAACTTGCTATATGTCGCGTGCATGTTGATCAGGGATCGTTTTCATGTCTTTCTAACTCTAAACTGGTAGAATGCCAAACGACTTGTTTACACGGCGAGAAGCGACGACATGTGACGACGAGTAAGAGCTTGGACGATACCCCAGCAACACGTTTCGACATGTGTGCGAGATGATAACTCGCACGAGACATCTATTCAATATTAACAGATATGTTTTTGAGTCCTACTCAACAACTGAAGAGTTAAGGCGAGTAATAACTCTCCACAACTCGTAGCCAAAACTCATAACATTGTAATATGGCCTTATTTAATACCGACTAAGCTTAATGCCCTGGTCACATCCACGCTTCGAGCTCCGTAGGAGTAGTTTTTCAGCCGAAACTTAACCAAACCGCACAGAGTACGTACGGACATCGTTGACTCTTGCGAGCAGCGAATATATCATTAGAACTTGTAGAGGACTCGGGGTCTCGGTGAAATTGTTTCATTGAGCTCGTAAAAAATGTCGGAGTCGGCAGCAGTTCGCAAAGGTCCAGTTCGAGCACCAAAAGGGGCTCGGTAGAGCTCGTACGGTCAACTTACAAAGCAGATTTTGAACATCACGAGGCGGTAAGAGGTTGTCGGTGCTCGTGTAACGGTTTTAATACCGAGCGGTTAATACATACACATAACAAAATAAACCAATTTAACAGCTATAAATTAACCTCAGGGTTACCTTACCTTACGATTAGTACAAATGATTAGACATAATATTTAGAAAAACATCCGAATCAAAGAAGAATCATATAAAACCAAAAGGAATAGGTTTCAATTATACAAAACTAAAATTGACGAAGCATAGAAGTATATATACACGAGTAAGGGCTCAGTCTCATTCCCTATATGACCTGACTTCATTGAGGCTTTGCCTCAATAAGCCACAGCTGCTCACCGGCGACTATCTTTTTCATTTCGGCAATCAGGCGAGGCCCGAAAGCTACCCAGGAGTAAGCGATACTTTTCTTCTGTAAACTGCGCTAGGATTCACAGCGCCTTACATAGTCCCAGCAGCTTCCAAACATCATACGACTAAACAATACCACTACGCTCCGAGCAACACGGTGAAGCTTGACAAACTGTCTCACTATCTCAATACAGTGAGGCTGCCTCGAGAGTGAGTATGTTCCAGCAACACCTAACACCCAAAAGCCCAGAAGAACTAATTCGAATCTATGATGTTACCTGGTCAGAGACTCGGCCCAGACTGACACAAACTTTGACTTTGTTGACGTTGTTTACCCTCGCGCTCGGCAGAAATGCCATTTGGCACACACTGCATATAACTCGATATATGCTGCTTATCCGTTACGCCACCAGATGGATTCTCGAGTATATCCGATCCTTCACGAACATTAACACAGGTACCCATAATCAACATGTGATCATATACCGGCGATTAAAGTTTGTCGCATTACCCACGCCGTTGTTTTGGTGCATCCTCGCACCCTTATTGGAATTGAAAATAAAATAAAATACATTAAATGCATGTAGTCTAACAAGCGGCTTTATTCTAAATGTTGATACTTCTTGCTGCATCTTAAGAATAGTATTAACGCGCTCAAGCCTTTTTAAATACTATAACATTTATAAATGCAGACTCACATTGCGAGCTCCGAACGACTTGTCTGCGATGTCCCTACGGATATACTAATATGGCAGGCATCCTCCAAAAGATCGTACGGGGCCCGATGCCATGTGACCAGAAGTTATGAGTGTACGGAGACGGAGATCGACAGGATTTTAAATGTTGGTGGAATCGTATGATTTTATAAATCGTAAGGACATCGTACGGATATATGACCAATGCATAAGCTAACGCAGATCGACTTTGTTAAAGGCAATGGCGATCAACTGGCTGGTGTTTGGTCATTTCCGTGTTTTAAAGTCGTTCCTGCTAGGAACAGAAAGCCTCATGACCGAATTAGGCATTTCCGGATCTGGTTTAATTGGGGGGGGATGGGGGGTGTAAAACACATTTGAAAACAAATAAACATGGTTTCAGCTTTACTCATTTTTCTGTTTATAACAACATTTGAAATCAAAACGTTAGTTCAGGAGGTGGTTATTTTGTATCATAATCTATTGGTACAAGCACACTTTGATAGGTTCTAAATAGAGAGTAAATTAAAGTCATATTCAATAAATCAAACCACGAACATCATACAATTGCAGTTCTAGTGCCAGTGTCATAGCCGTTCCCTCGATAGCTTATTATTAAAGTTACCTGCTTTGAACACGAACGTGGAAAATTAAAAGCTACATTTTGATGCCCATTTCCACTCTTATTTGGAAATTCCATTTGGCATTTACAATCAAAACTTCCATTTTCACTCAATGTATTCATGTGGTTTTTCATTTATGTCATACTAGTTTAACCGCTCCCTTGTCCTGTGTCGTCTCCCTTGATAACAAAACTGAACAAAACATAAAAAGTATTATTGTTTTAAGATTCAATTTCTAGATGCTTATGTAAATTCAATTAATTCTTTTCATTGACTTAAAGTGTGTTAAGAGTAAGATTAAAAAGCAGTTGTCATTTTCAATTTATCCATAACGTAAGGAATCGAGTAAAAATAATGTTGGAAATGGTTCAACCAAGACAGAATGGAAATGCACAAAAACACTTGTTCGCTAGACTCAGACTCCATAACCCTAGTTTCGTAATACCTAAATAATAATACACCAAGATCCATGTTCAATAGACACAAACTCCATACCCCTTATTACGTGATTCCTAAATAAGAATGAACCCAGACCCATATTCGCTAGACTCCTACTCCATTCCCCTATTCACGTGATACCTAAATAATGATACACAAACACCCCTGTTCGTTAGACTCAAACCCCATAAGCGTTATTACGTGATGCCTAAATAAGAATACACCAACACATCTGTTCGCTAGACTCCCCTTATAATGTCACTCCCAAATAAGAATGCACCAAGACCCCTGTTCGCTTGACACAAACTCCATACCCCTCATTTCGTGATGCCTAAATGGGAATGCATCAAGACCCCTGTTCGCTTGACACAAATTCCATAGCCCTTATTTCGTGATGCCTAAATAAGAATACACCGACACCCCTGGTCGGTAGACTCAAACCCCATACCCCTTATAACGTGATTCCTATATAAGAATGCGACAAGACCCCTGTTCGCTAGACACAAACTCCATATACCTAATAACGTGATGCCTATATAAGAATACATCAAGACCCCTGTTCGCTTGACACCAACTCCATACCCCTTTTTTCGTGATGCCTAAATGGGAATGCATCAAGACCCCTGTTCGCTAGACACAAACCCCGTACCCTTAATTACGTGATACCTAAATAAGAATACACCCCTGTTCGGTAGCCTCAAACTCCATATCCTTAATAACGTAATATATAAAAAAGAAAGCACCAAGACCCCTGTTCGCTAGACACAAACTCCATACCTCTTATTATGTGATACCTAAATGGGAATGCATCAAGACCCCTGTGCGCTAGCCTCAAACTCCATATCCTTAATAACGTTATATATAAAAAAGAAAGCACCAATACCCCTGTTCGCTAGACACAAACTCCATACCTCTTATTATGTGATACCTAAATGGGAATGCATCAAGACCCCTGTTCGCTAGACTCAAACCCCATACCCCTAAGTACGCGATTCCTAAATAAGAATGCACCAAGACCCCTGTTCGCTAGACACAAACCCCATACCCCTAATTACGTGATACTTCAATAGGAATGTATCAAGACCCCTGTTCGTTAGCCTCAAACGCCATATCCTTAATAACGTGATACCTAAACAAGAAAGCACCAAGACCCCTGTTCGCTAGACTCAAACCCCATACCCATCATAACGTGATTCCTATATAAAAATGCACCAAAACCCCTGTTCGCTAGACTCAAACTCATTGCCCCTAATTACGTGATACCTAAATGGGAATGCATCAAGACCCCTGTTCGCTAGACACAAACTCCATACCCCTTATTACGTGACGCCTTAATAAGGATACATCAAGACCCTAGTTCGCTAAACTCAAACGACATACCCCTAATTACGTGATACTTAAATGGGTATACATCAAGACCCCTGTTCGATAGACTCAAACCCCATACCCCTAAGTACGTGATTCCTAAATAAGATTACACCAAGACCCCTGTTCGCGCTAGACACAAACTACATATCCCTAATTACGTGATTCCTAAATAAGATTGCACTAAGACCCCTGTTCGCGCTAGACACAAACTTTATATCCCTAATTACGTGATTCCTAAATAAGATTGCACCAAGACCCCTGTTCGTGCTAGACACAAACTCCATATCCTTAATAACGTGATGCCTAAATAAGGATGAACCAAGACCCCTGTTCACTAGACTCAAACTCAATACCCCTTATTACGTGATACCTAAAGGGGAATACACCAACACCCCTGTTCGGTAGACTCAAACCCCATACCCCTCATAACGTGATTCCTATATAAGAATGCACCAAGATCCCTGTTCGTTAGACACAAACTCCATACCCCTTATTACGTGATGCCTAAATAATAATTCACCGACACCCCTGTTCGGTGGACTCAAACCCCATACCCCTCATAACGTGATTCCTATATAAGAATGCACCAAGACCCCTATTCGCTAGACTCACACCTCATACCCCTTATTACGTGGTGCCTAAATAAGGATATATCAAAACTGCAGAGAACTCGGTATATATGCTGCTAATCCGCTACGCAACCAAGCGGATTCCCGAGTATTTCCGATCCTTCACGAACATTAACAAAGTTAACCATAATCAACATGTGAATATATACCGGCAATTAAAGTTCGTTACACTCGCACGACAATCGGCAGGAGAATCGAACGGTCAACGTACTGTGTACGCACGATACTATGGACACCGGGCGGGAAACTCGCGATGTCCTCACGGGGCCATCATGGCGTTACGATCAACGTACCGGCTCCGTACGACATCCTTGATAGTTCAAGGTAGTAAAAACACCAGGTATATATTTTGAGCTCCACAAAGCACTTTTGATGCGTGGTACAGGATGGCAATTGTACCACAGCGTATTTTAAAGGTGCACTTGCTGCTCGCTTTGCACAAGGATCAAGCCGAGCTTACATGATGCTCATAGTATTCTAAATTCACATTTTCTAACCGTGGCCATACATGTGATAAAGGAGGTAGTGCTAAATATGCGATTGCACTAATAGGTACGAATTGTTACAGGTGCGAATGTCCTGTTGTTCAATATTTGTGAAGCGATCATTTTCATGACACTGAAAAACATTAAAATCACTGCAAATATTTTCCTAAATAAAATTTGGGCGACTGATTTATCAACTTTAAGTTGACTGATAATACTATTATTCGATTATCTTAGATGAATTCATTTACAGCATAGTCTTGGTGAAAACTATTTCCACGTATGATTAGACAATAGTAATTGTGATTTCGATGATTTTTATAGTGACAATCTAAAACAACAATGACGCTTGAGTTTAAACCCAAAACGTGTGAAACCGGTCAATCTGTTTAAGTGACACTTTAACTCGGGCGAGTGCCCGATATCACACCAGAATAACCCACCAATCACAATTCTATGTCACTTCTGAATAGCGCGCGAAAAACTTCGATGATCGTCACGATAGGTTCGTAATTGGATTTTCAAATATAAGAAATGGCAAAAATGATTGTGCGGATTGTCTTATATTCACAAATCAAGTTGAAATAAATAACATTACTTGAGTTGTTTCGTGAGAAGAATGTTTCGATCCCTTGACATCTTACCATGGCATGCTGATAACAACGTTAACCCTTTACAATTAATGACAATTACGAATACGTTACAAGCTTGTTTCGTGAGCGTCAATGGCGGTTGTTCTATCATACGGCAAACCTGGCAGATTCTGATCAGGGTGCGCGCATGCGCAAGCTGATCCGGTTCTTCACTGTTCGAAAAAATCCAGAAGAGCGATTATCGTATTACGTGGCCTTAAAAAAGGTCACACCCTTTACTCTAGCTGTGATTGATCTTTGACATTCAAAATCACCAACATTTCACTCTTACATTGAATTGGAAAAAAAAAGATATAAAAAAATCAATTTCATTTATTTTGTATTATTTCAGTTGAGGGAGACGGATTATTACACAGTTCCAAGGAACAGATCTAGCCTCCACAGACTTCTGTTTTAATGGAGGACTCTGCATTATGAACACGTTCTGCCATTGTTCAGATTAAGTATCCGTCACGAATAGCCATTCCTTGATAAAAAAAGACTTTCTGCAATTCTGTTTGAGCTGAATAAAAACAAATTGAGAAACATAATGTGGGTTAAAGAAAATTTTATAATATTCCATTTATATAGAGAATACATGAATATAGAGATTACATGTACAACCTTTTGAAGAACAGTGCTTCACCGTACATCTACATTGCAACTGAATGTGTGCAGTGATGAAGTTGATGAAAGGCTTTGAACTCTTGTAAAGGAATATATTTGAGTTTGTGATAGTCTTTGATGATGAGGACATCCATTCGACTTCTGTTTGAGTTTTCTTCCCCATTGATACGAGAATAGTACGATAAACTTGCTTTTAACTCGAGTTTAGGCAACGTCTTTACATTCTGTGTACGACATTTTGTCAACATTATGAGAATGTACGCGAGTCCGTACGGACATCGTTGATTCTTGCGAGCATCGTAAGGATTTTTAGAACTCGTAGACGACTGGGAGACTCGTCAAAAATGGGTCATCGAGCTCGTAGACATTTTCGATGTCGGCAGCAGCTCGCAAGGGTCCAGTGCGGGGCCCCGGTAGAGCTCATACGGGCATCGCACGACGTCCAGCGGATTTTAAACACCGCGATGCCATAAGCGCTTGCCGGTGCTCGCATGCCAATTGGCAGGGGAGTCGCACGGTCAACCTATTGTGTTCGTACGATACTACGGATACCGATTGGGGAACTTGCGATGTGCGCACCATGCCTGCAGGGCGTTACGATGTCCGTACGGGCTCCGTACGACATCCTTGACGATTCAAAGTATTGGGAAAAAAGGGAGCTCCACAAAGCACTGTCGATGCGTGGTTGAGAAAGGCAATTGTACCAAAGCGTCTCAGACTGGTGCACTTGCGGCTCGCTTTGCACAAGGCTCGAGCCGAGCATACTTGATTCTTATAATACTTTTGCTAGAATAGCAGATGAGTGCTAGACAACGGTCTCGGTTGTTTGGTAAAGCCGTGATTACTACGGCGCTTCCGACTGGGGCAATTTGATATACTTCTCCAATGCAGGAAATCATTCAAGAGTACCACTCTGTCCATTTGGAGGCATCTTGATTTAAATTTTCTTTATCTATTATTACTAGGTGTATTCACGTCAGCTGATTAGCTTAAATGAGAAATCGCCGAACTGATTTTATTCCTGTCGAACGGACACCGTGCGGAAACCGTACGTGCATTGTGCGATTACCGTGTGTGAGTACCGTACGAACACATGCATCGTACGAGGTACGTCCGAGCTCCTTGCGAGCTCCGAAATACTTGTCTGTGATGTCCGTACGGATATCTTACGATGGCATCCTCCTAAAGAGCGTTTGGGCATGTGACCAGAAGCCATGACTGTACGGAGACCGAACGGATTTTAAAGGTTGATGGAATCGTATGATTTTATAAATCGTAAAGACATCGTACGGATATGTGACCAATGCATAAGCTAACGCAGATCGACTTTATTCATGGCAATAGCGTTCAACTGGCTGGTGTTTGGCCATTTCCGTGTTTAAAAGTCGTTCCTGCTAGGAAAAAAGATTTGAGAGAAAATTATGGTTTACTCATTTTTCTGAAAATATCAACATTTGAAATCAAAACGTAAGTTCAGCAGGTGGTTATTTTGTATCACAGTCTATTGGTACAAGCACACTTTGATAGGTTGTAAATAGAGAGAAAGTTTATATTCAATCAATCAAACCACGAACAACATACAATTGCGGTTCTAGTGCCAGTGTCAAAGCCGTTTCCCCGATAGCTTATTAATAAAGTTACCTGCTTTGAAAACGTACGTAGACAAATAGAGGTAGTCATTATTTCGATACCGAGTTAGACATTCTTCCTTTCTCGCAATGTTTACAATTCCCTTCCACACGCAGACGAATCTAAAACGGA
The DNA here is from genome assembly GCA_031761405.1 of Serripes groenlandicus. Lineage (NCBI taxonomy): Eukaryota > Metazoa > Mollusca > Bivalvia > Cardiida > Cardiidae > Serripes > Serripes groenlandicus. Next base: position 133,372,940 of record JASEVX010000001.1, on the reverse strand, counting down.
CAACTTATGAAATCATTTTGACAAAAGGAGAAATTGCTCATTAGAGCGGCGTTACAAGAAAGCCAATCGTTGAAGGGAAATCCGTTCATTCCGCTCTGTTGTTGATATTATGTCATCATCTTGATTTCGGAATAATGGTTTATTAGAAATCTCAACGAGATTGTAATTTTATGCCAACATCTACACACTGAAAACTTTTGGTAAGTACCACCTAGTCGCGAAAGTTCAGGGTTTCGTTTGCACCGAACATGTTTGATCGCTTACGTGATTAAGAGAAAAGGATCGAGAGATAATTTCTTTAATGTATGTTATATACGCGCGCTGTCATTAAGTTATATCATTGAATATTTCATCTTAATTTGACGTTTATCTATATAATTAATAGACGGTCCAAAATATAATAGTTTTAATCGAAGTGCAATACATTCTGATTGACATTTTATTTCGCCCTGACGTGTTGGTCTCATATATTTCTGTTAACACATTCCAACACACAAAATGACGAACGTAAGTCGTTCTAAGTGTATATGCAAATATATCAATGTCTTTTCCGTATCATCCTTAACTTAGAATAGCCAAATATGAATTCATCCTTCCTTACATAAAAAACCCTAATCAAAGTCTAAATCCGCTTCAATCCAATACATCTTCATTTGATCCCCATCCCAAATGTGAACATACTAACGCAACACTTGAACACCAAGACCCCTGTAAGCTACGCAAACCCCATAGCCCTAATTACGTGATACCTAAATGGGACTGGACCAAAACTCCTTTTCGCTAGACACAAACCCCATACCCCTTATAACGTGATTCCTAAATAAATATTCACCAAGACCCCTGTTCGCTAAACACAAACTCTATACCCCTTAGTACGTGATGCCTTAAAGGGAATGCATCAAGACCCGTGTTCGCTAGACTCAAACTCCATACCCCTTATTACGTGATACTTGAATAAGAATGCACCAAGACCTCTGTTTGCCCGAATCAAACTCCATACCCGTTATTACGTGATACTTGAATAAGAATGCACCAAAACCCGTGTTCACTAGAATCTAACCTCTTACCCCTAATTACGTAATGCCTAAATGGGACTGCACCAAAACTCCTTTTCGCTAGACACAAACCCCATACCCCTTATAACGTGATTCCTAAATAAGAATTCACCAAGACCCCTGTTCGCTAGACACAAACTTTATACCCCTTAGTACGTGATGTCTTAAAGGGAATGCATCAAGACCCGTGTTCGCTAGACTCAAACTCCATACCCCTTATTACGTGATACTTGAATAAGAATACACCAAGACCTCTGTTTGCCCGAATCAAACTCCATACCCGTTAGTACGTGATACTTGAATAAGAATGCACCAAAACCCGTGTTCACTAGACTCTAACCTCTTACCCCTAATTACGTGATGCCTAAATGGGACTGCACCAAAACTCCTTTTCGCTAGACACAAACCCCATACCCCTTATAACGTGATTCCTAAATAAGAATTCACCAAGACCCCTGTTCGCTAGACACAAACTCTATACCCCTTAGTACGTGATGTCTTAAAGGGAATGCATCAAGACCCGTGTTCGCTAGACTCAAACTCCATACCCCTTATTACGTGATACTTGAATAAGAATACACCAAGACCTCTGTTTGCCCGAATCAAACTCCATACCCGTTAGTACGTGATACTTGAATAAGAATGCACCAAAACCCGTGTTCACTAGACTCTAACCTCTTACCCCTAATTACGTGATGCCTAAATGGGACTGCACCAAAACTCCTTTTCGCTAGACACAAACCCCATACCCCTTATAATGTGATTCCTAAATAAATATTCACCAAGACCCCTGTTCGCTAAACACAAACTCTATACCCCTTAGTACGTGATGCCTTAAAGGGAATGCATCAAGACCCGTGTTCGCTAGACTCAAACTCCATACCCCTTATTACGTGATACTTGAATAAGAATGCACCAAGACCTCTGTTTGCCCGAATCAAACTCCATACCCGTTATTACGTGATACTTGAATAAGAATGCACCAAAACCCGTGTTCACTAGAATCTAACCTCTTACCCCTAATTACGTGATGCCTAAATGGGACTGCACCAAAACTCCTTTTCGCTAGACACAAACCCCATACCCCTTATAACGTGATTCCTAAATAAGAATTCACCAAGACCCCTGTTCGCTAGACACAAACTCTATACCCCTTAGTACGTGATGTCTTAAAGGGAATGCATCAAGACCCGTGTTCGCTAGACTCAAACTCCATACCCCTTAGTACGTGATACTTGAATAAGAATACACCAAGACCTCTTTTTGCTCGAATCAAACTCCATACCCGTTAGTACGTGATACTTGAATAAGAATGCACCAAAACCCGTGTTCACTAGACTCTAACCTCTTACCCCTAATTACGTGATGCCTAAATGGGACTGCACCAAAACTCCTTTTCGCTAGACATAAACCCCATACCCCTTATAACGTGATTCCTAAATAAGAATTCACCAAGACCCCTGTTCGCTAGACACAAACTCTATACCCCTTAGTACGTGATGCCTTAAAGGGAATACATCAAGACCCGTGTTCGCTAGACTCAAACTCCATACCCCTTATTACGTGATACTTGAATACGAATGCACCAAGACCTCTGTTTGCCCGAATCAAACTCCATACCCGTTATTACGTGATACTTGAATAAGAATGCACCAAAACCCGTGTTCACTAGACTCTAACCTCTTACCCCTAATTACGTGATGCCTAAATGGGAATGCATTAAGACCTCTGTTTGCCAGAATCAAACTCCATACCCCTTATTACGTGATACTTGAATAAGAATGCACCAAAACTCGTGTTCACTAGAATCTAACCTCTTACCCCTAATTACGTGATGCCTAAATGGGAATGCATTAAGACCTCTGTTTGCCAGAATCAAACTCCATACCCCTTATTACGTGATACTTGAATAAGAATGCACCAAAACTCGTGTTCCCTAGACTCTAACCTTTTAACCCTAATTACGTGATGCCTAAATGGGAATGCATTAAGACCTCTGTTTGCCCGAATCAAACTCCATACCCCTAAGTACGTGATGCCTTAATGGGAATGCATCACGACCTCTGTTTGCCAGAATCAAACTCCATACCCCTTATTATCTGATACCTAAATGGGAATGCATCAAGACACCTGTTCACTAGACTCAAACCCCTGACACTAATTACGTTATGCCTAAATAAAAATGCACCAAGACCCATGTTTGCCCTATTCAAACCCCATACCCCTTATTACGTGATGCCTGAATAAGAATGAACCAAGACCCCTGTTGGTTAGAATAAAACCCTATACCTTTGTGTACGTAATGCCTAAATAAAAATGCATCAAGACCCCTGTTCGCTAGACTCAAACCATATACCCCTAATTACGTAGGTCCTAAATACAAATGCACCAAGAACCCCTTCGCCTGACTCGATCAGCATATCCCTAATCAGGTGATGCAAGAATGCGCTTTTCGGGATACTTTAAATCAAGGAAGATCTTTTTTTGAACTTTAATAGTAAATTTGACATATGGTGCGACCTAAGATCTGATTTTGTATTGCAAGATAGAGAAACATCGATCTAGATTGTGATCAGAGAAGACCCTGTCCAAACGGCGCGGAGACGAGCAATGTTCTGGACCTGTGCTGTTCTTTGATTCCCGTATATCAGTTTTTGTGTAGTGTGGTAAATTTGAGAGAGAACATATCGCCTTAAACACGTGAGAAGAATCCAAACCTAGTGGAACTTAGTGAGAAAAGAATACAATAATAAACCAGTCATTGTCTTCAGCAAATGCGTCTTCATCTGAATCTGACTGTGTATGTTTGTTGCCGCTTTGTCTCGAGAAATATCTAGTAAATGGTTAAATTGTTAGCATACACATATTCCGGGGAAGAGTGTATGTAATCTGAGCTCTTGAAAATGGTTTAATTGTTAGCAAACAAAGACTCTGGGGAAGAGTGTATGTAATCTGATCTATTGTAAATGATTTAATTGTTAGCAAACACAGACTCGGGGAAAGGTGTCTGTAATATTAGCTCTTGCAAATGGTTTAGTTTAGTTGTTAGCAAACAAAGACCCGGAGCGGGGGGGGGGGGGGGGGGGGGGGGGGGTGTCGGTATTTTGAATTTAACCTTCATTTTCCTGATACAGACAACTTTTGACGCCTTTGTTGAAGACAAAATAAAATAGCATTGCGAAAAAGTATTTCCTTTTTCTGCATGTTTCGGAAATCGTTGAATTTAAGTTATTAATTTTGAACTAATTAAGAAATTAAACTAATAGTTCAATCATGGGGAAACAATTAAAACACTTTAAATTATTTTTTAAATTGATTTCCGCAATCAGGAAAGTGTGACTGAAATCGTGGAAGGCTAATTTGCATAATTAACGCCACCTGAAATTATCGACCAATCAAAAGCCTGAAATAGAATAATGTTAGAATAGAATAACACTAGCACGTGCCTATTACCTTTATAAACCAGCAAAGATATTGAAAACATCAAATCAGTTTTGATCGATCTTTTAATCTGTTGTGTTAACACACTTGCAATAATTGTTCATACTTGGATTTAAAGTGAGATATTCGTGTTAACGGGCAATATTAGAAAAACACAAGAGTTAATACGTTTTTGTGAGATTTTATCAACACGATCAGAGAGAGAGAGAGAGAGAGAGTTATGGATGTGTTACTAAGGTATGTGATCTATAAAACTTTTCATCTATGTTTTGCAATCAGTAAAACCTATGTCGATGAAGACAAGTAGAGGAGACAAGCGCATAATACATTGTACTGGGATACATTAAGAAATACATGTTTTAGACATTCATATTTTAGTTGTTTGTTTCATAGAAAAATACTTACAACTGGAGATAGAAAAATCATAACGGACATCTGTTACAGACGCGTCGAAAGCCATCTGCATCAAGGATAAATTGTTGGATTTAGAACTATTCATTGCATGGTTAAGCAATGTCCTTTATTATTCAGTATCTTTTCTGTAAGTTTTCATTTGTAGTTTTCATAAACCTTTATATTTACTTTTTCCTTATTTATTTCAGAACTGCTGTTTGTGCACTGATTGTTTCTATTATGATAGAATATTCGTCTGCAGGTAAGAATTCAATTTCTTTCTCTCTCCACCTATGCATCAACCGATTCAGTTCATTCAATGATAGATAAAGTCATATAACGATGACACTAGTCCATTAATTAATTGTACTGCACGTTCATATTTCACCATTGGGATCTTCTTCAATTCACAATTTAGTGTCATATTGGGTTTATTTTAACTTTTGTGACTTTGCTCACTGTGTCGATGTAAACTGTTTAAATGGGTTACCAGAACTTGTTCTCCGCTATCTGTTTTGTCTGCATCTTCAACACTTCCCCTCATACTGTAAATCTAAGCAGACAACTTTGAAAATATCTAAGCAAAAATGTGAGAAATTGAAAAGAGTTCAAAACATTGTGTCTAATTTGAGCAAATTCTTCGTTTACGACAATGTTTTCAAAAGAAATCTGGTAAAGAGGCGTCGGAACAAAATTGGAAAAATTGTTATTTGTGTTACAATGTTTATAAAGAGGTGTGCTGCAGCTGCTTCAAAATAATTCCGTAAGTGGGAAAGGGTTTGTTTCGATTTAACCATTAATCTTACTTTATTCCTGCAAATTATCAGATTGATATCTTTATTAACTTTTTAATACACAATCATAACCGTGTGGAGAACGTTATAGGCAAAGATTAGTGTTCCCGAATGTGCAGGCTTATCTTGGTATTCGGAGTGTGCAACTGGGTTTGTTTCGATTTAACCATTAATCTTACTTTATTCCTGCAAATTTTCAGATTTGTATTTTTAATTAATATTTGCTACACAATCATAACCGATTAGAGAACGTTATAGGCAAAGATTAGTGTTTCCGAAAGTGCAGGCTTATCTTGGTATTCGGAGTGCGCAACTGTGTGCAGTTATAAGTCGTGCTAAAATATATGGTAGATACTTTATTTTCAACTTGTACAAAATAAGTACATCGTTGTTACAAATAAAAATTCAATTTCACATACAAATTCAAATTCCATATGGTGACATATATAATATTAAACACAGTAGGAGTTTATAGAATGTTATTCGAAGAAAATATGAAAAGAAATGATTTAGAGGAAAAAACATCCGTGTAAAACCACACGGAGGAATGTGACTATTTCTTTCTTCAAAAGCATATTTTATGAATTCACATGAATAATGTTGTGCTAAAATATATGAAAGTAATGGTTAACGTCACAGTAGATATAGCTTTCTATTTCCTCTTCAACTTATTTCATTTATTCTTTTCTACTTCTTTTTATATCTTTTTAATTTATTTTAAATTTCAGATTGGCTAGAACGTACGATAGGCCTACGTTCTACGGAGAGCCAAAGAAATAGAAGGAAACACACAAATGTGGAAAGCAACGATATTGGTAGGTTGTTCGGATCATTATTTTGAATCCTTTCTATTTGTCTGAGCAATTTCTGCATTTAACCACAAATAGACGCGTTCTGACCTCTCTGCTGCAGACAACTATTTTAAACATTGTGACAAAACGAATATTTGCTCAAAACCCAACGTTTTCAACTGTGTTCAGCAATTAGACGTTCATTTATAGAGATTTACTGTGTTTTAACATATATGTTATCAAAGTCGTCTGCTGCAGATCTGTTATATGTGGGAACAATATGTCCAGTTCTGTGCATGAATATGGGCGCCTCATAGGTCCATCGTTAGCCATGGAAACTATTGCCTTGCACTATAAAAGAAACGGTTGGAAATGTTGTAATATAAATATATCCAGGATTAGGAGTGGATGATTATCAGATTATACAGAACAACTTTTGTCCGATGTTAAAATATTATAGGATATCAGGGATGACTAATACGTATTAGTCATCCCAGGATATACACATCCCAGCCATTTCAACTTTTACCAGAATGTCCATCCTTGTTTATGAGTGAGGTAACACGGCAACACAAGTATGTTAAATCTTTCTTCATAGGGAGATTATTTTAGTTTCTGGTAATTTTAAACTGTCGGAAAAGAAAATAAAAAGCATACAGATTAAATTATTTAAACTCTTTAGTCATAAGTGCAATGCACCATCCAATGTTCGTAATGTTGTCAGTAGTTGAAATTGTTCAAGTTTAAGGCAACTGTATCCGAGAAAGGGAAACTGAAATTTCGGGTAATCTTATTGTCTGCTTTCTCCCTATAATTTTAAGCCTTAAATATGGTATTCTAAATTCACATTTCTTACCGTGGCCATACATGGGATAAAGGAGGTAGTGCTAAATATGCGATGGCACTAATAGGTACGAATTGTTACAGGTGCGAATGTCCTGTTGTTCAATATTTGTGAAGCGATACTTTTCATGACACTGCAAAACATTACCATCAATGCAAATATATTCCTAAATAAAATCTGGGCAACTGATTTATCCACAATAAATTGACTGATAATACAACCATTCGATTATCTTAGATGAATTCATTTACAGCATAGTCTTGGGGAAAACTAATTCCACGTATGATTAGACAATAGTAATTGTGATTTCGATGATTTTATAGTGACAATCGAAAACATCAGTGACACTTGAGTGTAAACCCAAAACGTGTGAAACCGGTCAATCTGTTTAAGTGACACTTTGACTCAGTCGGGGGTGCCCGATATCACACCAGAATAACCCACCAATCACACTTCTATGTCACTTCTGAATAGCGCGCGAAAAACTTCGATGATCGTCATGATAGGTTCGTAATAGGATTTTCAAATATAAGAATTGATTTTGCGGATTGTCTTATATTCACAAATCAAGTTAAAATAAATAACATTACTTGAGATGTTACGTGAGAAGAATGTTTGATCCCTTGACATCTTACCATGTTGCTAACAGTGTTAACCCTTTAAAATAAATGACAATTACGAATACGTTACATGCTTGTTTCGTGAAGGTCAAGGGCGGTTGTTCTATCATACGGCAATCCTGGAAGATTCTGATCAGGGTGCGCACGCTGATCCGGTTCTTCAGTGTTCGAAAAAGTCCCGAAGAGTCATTATAGCATTATTACGTGGCCTTAAAGGTGGTCACACCTTTTACTCTAGCTGTGATTGATCTTTGACATTCAAAATCACCAACATTGCACTCTTACATTGAATTGAAAATAAATATATCAATTTCATTTAATTTGTATTATTTCAGTTGAGGGAGACGGATTATTACACAGTTTCAAGGAACAGAAGGCCTCCACAGACTGCTGTTTTAATGGGGGACTCTGCATTATAAACACGTTCTGCCATTGTCCAGAGTAAGTTTCCGACACGAATAGCCATTCATTGATAGACGTTCTGCAATTCTATTTGAGCTGAATAAAAACAAATTGAGAAAAATAATGTGGGTTAAAGAGAAATTGACCATATTCCCTTTATATATAGATGTTATGCCTACATAAAAGTATGTATAGTATTGGCGACCTGTTTTTATCTGGAGCGGCTACTTCCCACTGAGTGGGGGGAAGAGATTGTTGTTCTGGGCACCTGCAAGTCACGTGATGCAACACTCTCCCTTCATTTGTAGGGATTGCATAATATGACGTAATATGACGAGTGTCAGCCAATCGCTGACCTCTGTTCTTGTCTTGCAAAAGAGGCTGCGGCGGGGTGCACAGAGCAGCCAATCATCTGCCTCCTTTTTCAGAGAGCAGAATTCCTTTGTTTTAAACTTATTACGTTGTGAGGAAGGAATTCTGTTTTTTAACCGCCACCCCCCTATCCACCGCCATTTTTTATTTCGTTTAAGTATTATTACAATGTATGTTATTATCTATGCTTTTTATTTTTCATGTCTTGGCGGTTGTTTCGCCCAAATATGGATAATTGTTTTCAAATTCATATATTTCATTATGAATTTAAATAAAATTTAAGGCATTTTAAATCTTAAAATGCCCAATTTCAACTTCAATTACATTTCTGTATTATCATTTTCCCATACTAGTCCGGTTACCTGTCCCTTTTCAGAATGTATGGAAATGTATAATATGGAAACAATGGAACATAAATAGCATATGCCCTTTTGAAGAACAGTGCTTCACTGTACATCTTCATTATAACTGAATGTGTACAGTGTTGAAGTTGATGAAAGGCTTTGAACTCTTTGTAAAGGAATATATTTAATGATTTGTTTTCTTGACTGAAATTATTCATTCCCTTTTCATGTATTTATGTTTCTAATTTGTTGTTTGCAGAGGCTTTCGTGGTCGTTATTGTGAGCATAAGACACATGACCATTCATGCGGATCAATTCAGCATGGAACATGGATTGCGAAAGGCTGCTTTTTGTGTCACTGTTTTGATGGGAAAATGAGATGCAAGACAACAGAGATAAAAAATTGTGGTAAGAGTTTTAAACCGGACATTATATATTAAATACACAGACAACAGCATATTATCATTTATACAATGCGATGAGGTTATTCGGCATAATTAAAATGCTTGCATCGTTTACCGGAAATGCATCTTTAAGGAACTTTCGTTTAATAACATTTTGCCTTAGGCGTTTTTGTGAAACGAATTAAACTCTTAATTAATTATTCATTTTTCTAAAACTAACTAGATTATTTGCTATTAGAATACTTCAGGGTTAAAATTCTTTATTAATTTACAATTAGACAATTAGTCTGGAGTTCCTTCCCCTTATTACTGTGTACTATCATAGGAAGTCGGGAACCAGACTATGAGACAATATGACAAAGAATCCGAGTTTATTTTTGTTTCCTTCTGACTTCAGAGTCCATTTCATACGTACACGGCAAGGAATCATCTCCTGATTATCAAGTTGATGTTGACAAGAAATTCGTAGACTACGAACGATTCTATGACGTATCCGAAGATGACATTACGAGTTCACCATCTTCCGGTTCATCGGTTCCAGTTTCGGTCAGCTTCAGTGGAATTGCGTTCCTGGTCTTGATAGTAATAAAGTACGGAACCTGAACAGCAACGCGTCAACATGCTCAGTCATGACGGAATATTAATGTCGAATCATGACGACTGACAACGCTTCGATGGTGTTCGTAGGGCTTCAGAAAGGGAGGTGTCGAGCGTACTACGTGAAGAAGGGATAATGGTGTACAAGAGTGAGACTCGGTCAGGGAATATGGGGATTGTCGTGGAAATAGACTGTAACTATAACGGCATTACATCTTATTACCAAGGAGATCCTAATTATGTAAATGTTTTGCAAAATACTATTAAAATAAACAAAACCTTTCTCTTAGCCGTTTTCCGGATACGACTTTAAGACATTTTCTACTCTGAAAATATCTCCGAAAAACAAGAGTGAGACTCGGTCAGGAAATATGGGGATTGTCGTGAAAATAGACTGTAACTATAACGGCTGTACATCTTATTACCAAGGAGATCATGATTATGTAAATGTTTTGCAAAATACTATTAAAATAAACAAAACCTTTCCCTTAACCGTTTTCCGGATACGACTTTAAGACATTTTCTACTCTGAAAATATCTCCGAAAAACAAGAGTGAGACTCGGTCAGGGAATATGGCGATTGTCGTGGAAATAGACTGTAACTATAACGGATGTACACCTTATTACCAAGGAGATCACAATTATGTAAATGTTTTGCAAAATACTTTGCGGTATTAAAATAAACAAAACCTTGCACTTAGCTGTTTTCCGGATACGACTTTAAGAGATTTCTAACTCTGAAAATATCTCCGAAAAACATTGCCATTTAATGTCAAGATCTATTATTTATAAAGAAATAACAGTTTTTATTAACTTGAATTTGACGTCGTCTGCTGCACAAAGCGCCAGAAGTCGTCGGTGACGTATCGATGATGACCATTATGAAATGACGTAAAACACTGACTGGAGACTACCAGTTTTGTTACTATTTCTTGTTGAGCAATCTTAGAATGATATATATTTACGTTAAGAATACGCATTGAGTAACCAGGAGTATTTTGTTGAAAGATTGTTGTTGATCTCTTTTTTTCCAATGATTATGAAGTAAAAAAATAAAATCATTTAAAACATGCTTCAGCGGTATCTTTATTAATTTATTTCCAACACATATACATTTATTGTAGTTTATAACTTTTCCACTTGCATATGCATTTAGACGCATCTGCGGCAGAGAATTTTTGAAAACAATGTGGCAAAATGAGAATTGCTCATTCCTGGACAAAAGGGCTTGTCACATTGCCACAATGCCCAGGCTCGAACTTACGACCGATCATGTGATAGCCCTCGGCGTTAAGGCCAAGTCAAACTGTCACGATTTTGGGCTACGAGTTTCCAGGAGAGCTGATCATCAACTCGTCAAAACTGCCACCAGCTTGTGATAGTCTTGTCATTCCTATTCACATTGATACGAGAATAGTACGATAATCTTGTTTTTAGGCAACATCTTTACATTTTGTGTACGACATTTTGTAAACAATCGAAGACTTTTTCTATGAGAATGTACGAGTTGACGCGAGTCCAGTCGAGTTTTGGTAACGTGTGCTCGAGCTTATAACGAGAAGTAACGAGAAGTGACGAGCGAAGGTCACTCATGACAACATGGTTATTAATAACAGAAGTGGTCAGTTCGATCTCATAGATATAATCTTACATATATGGATGGGGGTGGTGACTGGGTCTCATCCTCTTGTCCACAGCCGGCTTCTTATTCTCTGGTAGTTTATCCGTTCTCTGTTTGGTCATGATTGTTCTCAAGTTATATAGAGTGACCGAAGTATACAGGAGAAGTGATGCACAATAGGCATTCCCAAAATTCAACATAACTTGCCAAAACTAGTAGCAATGTCGGTAAAATGCCGAACAGAACACGTTCAAAATCATACAAATGCTGCAAAGAAGTTATGTAAACTTGCTAAATGTCGCGTGCATGTTTATCAGGGATCGTTTTAATGTCTTTCTAACTCGCAGCTAAACTGGTAGCATGCCAAACGACTTGTTTATACGGCGAGAAGCGACGACATGTGACGACGAGTAGAGCTCGGACGACACCACATCAACATGTTTTCGACATGTGTGCGAGATGATAACTCGCACGAGACATCTATTCAATATTTACAGGTATGTTTTTGAGACCTACTCAACAACTGAAGAGTTAAGGCGAGTAATAACTCTCCACAACTCGTAGGCAAAACTCGTTACAGTGTGACCTGGCCTTATTTAATACCGACTAAGCTTAATGCCCTGGTCACATCCACGCTTCGAGCTCCGTAGGAGTAGTTTTTCAGCCGAAACTTTACAAAACCGCACAGAGTACGTACGGACATCGTTGACTCTTGCGAGCAGCGAATATATCATTAGGACTTGTAGAGGACTCGGGGTCTCGGTGAAATTTTCGGAGGCGGCAACAGCTCGCAAAGGTCCAATACGGGCACCAGAATGGGCCCGGTAGATCTCGTACGGTCAACTTACAAAGTCCGTGCAGATTTTGAACACCACGAGGAGGTAAGAGGTTGCTGGTGCTCGTGTAACGATTTTAATACCGAGCGGTTAATACATGCACATCAATAAACCAATTTAACAGCTATACATTAACCTCAGGGTTACCTTACCTTACGATTAGTACAAATGATTAGACATAATATTTAGAAAAACATCCGAATCAAAGAAGAATCATATAAGACAAAAAGGGATAGGTTTCAATCATACAAAACTAATATTGACGCAGAATAGCAGTATATATACACGAGTAAGGGCTCAGTCTCATTCCCTATATGACCTGACTTCATTGAGGCTATGCCACAATAAGCCACAGCTGCTCACCGGCGACTATCATTTTCATTTCTGCACGCAGGCGAGGCCCGACAGCTACCCAGAAGTAAGCGATGCTTCTTTTCTGCAATCTGCGCTAGGCTTCATAGCGCCTTACATAGTCACAGCAGCTTTCTAACACCATACGACTAAACAATCCCACTACGATCCCAGCAACACGGTAAAGCTTAGAAAACTGTCTCACCATCTCAATACAACGAGACTGCCTCGAGAGTGAGTATGTTCCAGCAACACCTAACACCCAAAAGCCCAGAAGAACTAATTCGAGTCTATGATGTTACCTGGTCAGAGACTCGGCCCAGACTGACAGAAACTTTGACTTTGTTGACGTTGTTTACCCTCGCGCTCGGCAGTAATGCCATTTGGCACAAACTGCAGAGAACTCTGTATATATGCTGCTTATCCGCTACGCCACCAGGCGGATTCCCGAGTATATCCGATCTTTCACGAACATTAACAAAGATACCCATAATCAACATGTGATCATATACCGGCGATTAAAGTTTGTCACATTACCCACGCCGTCGTTTTGGTGCGTCCTCGCACCCTTATTTGAATTGTAAATAAAATAAAATATATAAAATGCATATAGTCTAACAAGCGGCTTTATTCTAAATGTTGATAGTTCTTGCTGCATCTTAAGAATAGAATTAATGCGCTCAATCCTTTTTAAATACTATGAAATTCCGAACAACTTGTCTGCGCTGTCAATACAGGATATCCTAATATGGCATCATCCAAAAGATCTTAAGGGCCCGATGCCATGTGACCAGAAGTTATGACTGTACGGAGACCGAGATCGAATGGATTTTAAATGTTGGTGGAATCGTATAATTTTATAAATCGTAAGGACATCGTACGGATATGTGACCAATGCATAAGCTAACGCAGCTCGACTTTATTAAAGGCAATGGCGATCAACTGGCTGGTGTTTTGTCATTTCCGTGTTTTAAAGTCGTTCCTGCTAGAATACTAGTGAGACTAAAAAGTGATGAGGAAGCATCATGACCGGTTAAGTCATTTGCGGATCTGGTTTAATGTAGGACGGGGAATATAAAAAAGCATTTGAGAGAAATATGTGGTTAGAGATTTACTAATTTTTCTGAAAATATCAACATTTGAAATCAAAACGTAAGTTCAGGAGGTGGTTATTTTGTATCATAGTCTATTGGTACAAGCACACTTTGATAGGTTCTAAATAGAGAGTAAACAACATACAATTGCAGTTATAGTGCCAGTGTCGTAGCCGTTTCCCGCTAGCTTATTATTAAAGTTACCTGATTTGAACACGAACGTGGAAAAATAGAAGTAGTCATTATTTCGATACCGAGATGGACATTATTCCTTTCCCGCAATGTTTACAACCCTTTTCCACACGCACACGAATCTGAAACGGACAACTTCTGAAACATTTTGGCAAAAGGAGAAATTGCTCATTAGAGCGGCGTTACAAGAAAGCCAATCATTAAAGGGAAATCCGTTCATTCCCTCTGTTGTAAATATTATTTCCATATGTTCTCATCATCTTGATTTCGGAATAATGGTGTATCAGAAATCTCAACGAGATTTCAATTTTATGCCAGTATCTACAAACTGAAAACTCTTGGTAAGTATCACCTATTGGCGAAATTTCGGGTCTGCGTTTGCAGTGAACATGTTACGTGATTTAGAGAGAAGGGTCGACATATAAGATTGTTGATGTACGTATACTCGCGTGCAGTCATTAAGTTGTAACATTGAAGATTTCATCTTGATTTGACGTTTATCGACAATTCGACATAATTAATAGACGGTCCAAAATATAATTTAATTAATCAAAGCGCAATAAATTCTGATTGACAGTGGATCTTTCGCGTAACGTATTGGTCTTATATCTTTCTGTCAACCCTTTCTCACATACAAAATAACGAACGTAAACAGTTCTTATTGTATATACACATCTATCACTGTCTTTTCCGTATCATCCTTAACTTAGAATAGCCAAATATGAATTTGTCTTTCCTTACGTAGAAAGACTAATCGAAGTCCAGGTCGCTTCAATCCCAAATACTTTCACATGATCTCCATCCAATATGTGTACCTAATTACGTGATGCATAGATAGAGTGGTCACAAGAGCTACGACACATTAAAGATGGTTTTGCGATATGGACATCACACAAAAAAGAATATGTGGTGGCAATGTCGTTGGTTTGTCACAAGTCAGTCGTGCGACAGTCGTGGGACCATGGTGAGCTGTCAGGAATTGTGTGGGGGGGGGGGGGGGGGGGGGGGGGGTAGGGGGGAATCAGGTCGACGTTCATTCGTTGGATGCGCGTGCGTTAGTCGTTCTACTGTCGCAAGAATGTCACGGGTGGGTCACTCTCGCACGTCCGTTACCTGACTTTATTACGCGGCCCGGTCCAATTCTTGCATCAGAGTACTATACTGCCCAAAAATCAGGCGCCTCTCGATTCACGGCCCACCAACGTAGGGGGCATAATATTATGCCCGTGCTAGATTCCGACAGACGCCCCCTCAACAGGGCCAGGAAATGTCATCCTCTATCAACGACGACATATTTTATTTCCAAGCGTGCATTCGCCCGAGCTATATACCCCTCAAAATACGGAAATATGTTGCATGACTAACGCAAGACTAACGCACGACAGACTTGCAATGTTGTGAAAGCCTCGTACGAAATATAATATCCGTGAGACAATGTCGTTAGATTGTTTGACTAAAATAAATTCTTCTAGTACCCACGTCAAGACCACAGGTGTATGTACCGCATTGATAACTTCACTATATAACTATCCTTAACAATATGGGCGTAAAATGATCAATCAATACAAACACCTGTGGTCAAGACCCATGACAGCCACAAAACATAGATACCACAAAAAAAAAAATTATTGTTACTTGAACTGACGTCAGACGTATAGTTTTTCATCTTCCGTGTATACACTTCAAAAGTATGAGAGAAGATACAATTAAATCATCCGATATTGATTAATGGCTATATCCGATATTGAAGTGTATGTTTTGAGAGACAACCCTTTTATGACAATAAAATCGGGAAGGTCATACATTTAAACATGTCCTGATTTTAATCAGAAATCTCCATCTGTAAACAGAAATCAACTTGAAAACAAAACACAATACATGTATATAACCTTTATCATTTACTTTGATCAATATCATCACAAAGAACGATTCGACAAAATGACCGCCAAAATACTCTTTGAATCTTCTCCGAAACTGTGTAAACACCTATTGATATAGATTTTAAACTCTGCAAACAAAAACGGAATCAGATCTTTGATATTTGAAGGACTGTGGAAAGCAGTGTGGGAAAAGGGGAAATTCTCGTTTTGAACTGATTATCTTTTCCCCCAAACTTTTTTTTTTTTAAAGTCGTTTACTGCAACGACTTCTGGAATCTCGACAGTTTCAGGGAAATAGATCTTATATAAAACATTATATTTTGATGATTATTTCCACTCTTATTTGAAAATTCCATTTGGCATTTACAATCAAAATTTCCCTTTTCACTCAATGTATTATTGTGGTTTTTCATTTCTGTCATACTAGTTCAAACCGCTCGCGTGTCCTGTGTCGTCTCTTTTGATAACAAAACATAAAAAGTATTATTGTTTTACGATTCGATTTCAAGATGCTTATGTAAATTCTTTGTAACGATCCAGTTAACATTTTTCATTGACTTAAAGTGTGTTAAGAGTAAGAATAAAAAGCAGTTGTCATTTTCAATTTATCCATAACGTAAGGAATCGAGTAAAAATAAACACTGGAGAAGGTTCAACCAAGACAGATAGAACGCGTGCCAGTATCCAATTAATGCTGTAATATATATGTCATTACGTCTTTATGGTTTTATAATTAATTCATTTCAACAATTATTAATTAAATGATTAACCGTTTCCTCTTAATTATGTAGAAATTACATTGACGGGAAACCTGTTTATTCCGCTTTGGTGTTAATATTATTTCCGTCGTAGTTGGGGGGGAGAGAAAGAGAGATGGAGAGAGCCAGAGAGATGTGGAGAGAAAGAGGGAGAAAAAAGAGAGAGAGAGCACAAAAAAGAGAGAAATATAGAGAGAGAGAGAGAGAGAGAGAGAGAAATAGAGAGAGAGAGAGAGAGAGAGAGAGAGAGAGAGAGAGAGAGAGAGAGAGAGAGAGAGAGAGAGAGAGAGAAATTTCGGGGCTTCGTTTGCACCGAACATGTTTGATCGCTTACGTGATTAAGAGAGAGAGAGAGCACAAAAAAGAAAGAAATATAGAGAGAGAGAAATAAGAGAGAGATAGAGAGAGAGAGAGAGAGAGAGAGAGAGAGAGAGAGAGAGAGAGAGAGAGAGAGAGAGAGAGAGAGAGAGAGAGAGAGAGAGAGAGAGAGAGAGAGAGGGAGAGAGAGAGAGAGAGAGAGAGAGAGAGAGAGAGAGAGAGAGAGAGAGAGAGAGAGAGAGAAAAATTCGGGGCTTCGTTTGCACCGAACATGTTTGATCGCTTACGTGATTAAGAGAAAGGGGTCGGCAGATAAGATATGTTATGTACACGCGTGCTGTCATTAAGTTGTAACATTGAAGATATTATCTTAATTTGACGTATATCGACTATTTGACATCATATCATGACCATAATTAATAGATGGTTCAAAATATGTTTTCTTAAATCAAAATGCAATAAATTCTGCAATGCACCCAGACCCCTGTTCGCTAGACTCAAACTCCATTCCCCTAATCACGTGATGCCTGAATAAGAATACACCAACACCTCTGTTCGCTAGACTCCCCTTATCAATAATAATGTGATTCCCAAATAAGAATGCACCCAGACCCCTGTTCGCTAGACTCAAACTCCATTCCCCTAATCACATGATACCTAAAAGAGAATACACCAACACCCCTGTTCGCTAGACTCAAACAGCATACCCCTTATAATGTGATTCCCAAATAAGGTTACATCAAGAACCTAGTTCGCTAAACTAAAACCCCCATACCCCTAAGTACGTGATACTTAAATGGGAATGCATCAAGACCGCTCTTCGCTAGACTCAAACTCCATATCCTATCCTTAATAACATGATGCCTAAATAAGAATGCACCAAGACCCCTGTTCGCTAGACACTAACTCCATACCCCTCATTACGTGATACCTAAATAGGAATGCATCAAGACCTCTGTTCGCTAGACACAAACTCCACACCCCTAATGACGTGATGCCTAAATAAGAATACACCAACATCCCTGTTCGGTAGACTCAAACCCAATACCCCTCATAACGTGATGCTTAAATAAGAATACACCAACACCCCATACCCCTAATTACGTGATACTTAAATGGGAATGCATCAAGACCCCTGTTCGCTAGCCTCAAACTTCATATCCTTAATAACGTAATACCTAAAAAATAAAGCACCTAGACCCCTGTTCGCTAGACACAAACTCCATACCCCTCATTATGTGATACCTAAATGGGAATGCATCAAGACCCCTGTTTACTAGACTTAAACCCCATACCCCTAAGTACGTGATTCCTAAATAAGATTGCACCAAGACCCCTGTTCACTAGACTTAAACCCCACACCCATTAGTACGTGATTCCTAAATAAGATTGCACCAAGACCCCTGTTCGCTAGACTCAAACGCAATACCCCTTATTACGTGATACCTTAATGGGAATGCACCAAGACCTCTGTTTATCCGAATCAAACTACATAACCCTTATAATGTGATGCCTAAATAAGAATTTGGATGCTCAAAGACAAGAAAGATCTTTTTTTAAACTTTAATAGTACATTTGGCATATGGTGCGTCCTGAGATCTGATTTTGTATTGCAAGGTAGAGAAACATCGATCGATCTAAATTGTGATCAGAGAAGAACCTGTCTAAAAGAGGTGGAGACGAGCAATGTTCTGCACCTGTGCTGTTCCTTAAGTCCGGTATAGCAGTTTGTGTGTGGTATGGTCAATGTGAGAGAAGAATCCAAACCTTGGGGAATTTGTGAGAAAAGAATACAATAATATACCAGTCATTGTCTTCCGCAAATGCGTCAAAGGCGAAGCGTATCTAGATAAGGAAGACATTACTAAAATAGATCAGATTACACGGACTCTTCAGCTGAATCTGTGTGTACGTTTTGCTGCTTTGCCTCGTGAAATTAGGTAAATGGTTAAATTGTTAGCAAACAAAGACTCGGGGAAGAGTGTTGTGTAATCTGATCTCTTTAAAATGGTTAAATTGGTAGCAAACAAAGACTCGGAGAAGAGTGTTTGTAATCTGATCTCTTTAAAATGGTTAAATTGTTAGCAAACAAAGACTCGGCGGAAGAGTGTTTGGAATTTGAACTTCACCTTCATTTCCCTGATACAGACCACTTTTGACGCCCTTGCTTGATACAAAATAAAATATCATTGCGAAAAAGTATTTCCTTTCTCTGCATGTTTCGGAAATCGTTGAATTTAAGTTATTACATTTGAATTGATTAAGAAATTAAACTAATAGTACAATCATGGGAAACAATTAAAACACTTTAAATTAATTTTTAAATTGATTTCCTCAATCAGGAAAGTGTGACCGAAATCGTGGACGGCTAATTTGCATAATTATCGCCCTGTGACTACCTGATAGAAATGATCGACCAATCAGAAGCCGCGAATAGAATGATGTTTGTCAACACCAGCACGTGCCCTAGTACCTTTATAAACCATAAAAAATCTTGAAAAATCAAATCAACTTTGATCGATCTTGTAATCAGTAATGTTAACACACTTTCAATAATTATTCATACTTGGATTTAAAGTGAGATATTGGTGTTAACAGGCAATATTAGAACAAACACAAGCTTTTGTACGTTTTTGTGGGATTTTATCAACACGATCAGAGAGAGAGAGAGAGTTATGGATATGTTACTAAGGTATGTAATCTATAAAACTTATTTCATCTATTTTTTTTGCAATATGTCAGTAAAACCTATGTCAATGAAGACAAGTAGAGATACATCGTACTGGGATACATAAAAAAATACATGTTTTAGACATTCATATTTTAGCTGTTTGTTTCATAGAAGAATACTTACAAATGGAGTTAGAAAAATCATAACGGACATCTGTTACAGACGCGTCGAAAGCCATCTGCATTAAGGAGAAATTGTTGGATTTAGAATTAAAACATTGCATGGTTAAACATTTTCCTAATTATTCAGTATCTGTTTCTGTAAGTTTTTATTTGTAGTTTTCATAAACCGTTATATTTATTTTTTCCTTATTTATTTCAGAACTGCTGTTTGTGCACTGATTGTTTCTATTATGCTAGAATATTCGTCTGCAGGTAAGAATTCAATTTCTCTCTCTCTCTCTCTCTCTCTCTCTCTCTCTCTCTCTCTCTCTCTCTCTCTCTCTCTCTCTCTCTCTCTCTCTCTCTCTCTCTCTCTCTCTCTCTCTCTCTCTCTCTCTCTCTCTCTCTCTCTCTCTCTCTCTCTCTCTCTCTCTCTCTCCCTCTCTCTCTCTCTCTCTCTCTCTCTCTCTCCACCTATGCATCAACCAATTCAATTCATTAAATGATAGATAAAGTCATATAACGATGACACTAGTCCATTAATTAGTTGTCATCATTTGGTATCAGTAATTTAACAGCTTCATATACACGGAAGCATGTCGATTTCTCCAATATTGTACGTTCATATTTCACCATATTAACAATTTAGTGTCATATTGGGTTTATTTTAACTGTTGTGACTATGCGTCAAATCTCACTGTGCCGATGTAAACTGTTTAAATGAGTTATCAGAACTTGTTCTCCGCTATCTGGCAAAAATGTGAGATATCTCTATATAAGACATTGAAAAGAGTTCAAAACATTGTGCCACATTTGAGCAAATTCTTCTTTTACGACAATGTTTTCAAAAGACGTCTGGTACAGAGGCGTCGGAAAACAATTGGAGAAATTGTTAATTTTTGTTACAATGTTTATAAGGAGTTGTGCTGCAGATGCTTCAAAATGCTTCCGTAAGTGGGAAAGAGTTTATTTCGATTTAACCATTAATCTTACTTTATTCCTGAAAATTGTCAGTTTGGTATTTTTAAGAAATATTTGCTACACAATCATATCTGAGAAGAGAACGGTGTAGGCAAAGATTAGTGTTCCAGAAAGTGCAGGCTTATCTTGGTATTCGGAGTGCGCAACTGTGTGCAGTTATAAGTCGTGCTAAAGTATATGGTAGATACTTTATTTTCAACTTGTACAAAATAAGTACATCGTTGTTACAAATACAAATACACATTCAATTTCATATACAAACACAAATTCAACTTCAATTTCATAAACAAACACAAATTCAACTTCAATTTCATATACAAACACAAATTCAACTTCAATTTCATATACAAACACAAATTCAACTTCAATTTCATAAACAAATACAAATACACAATCAATTTCATATACAAACACAAATTCAACTTCAATTTCATAAACAAACACAAATTCAACTTCAATTTCATATACAAAGACAAGTTCAACTTCAATTTCATATACAAAGACAAGTTCAACGTCAATTTCATATACAAAGACAAGTTCAACGTCAATTACATATGGTGACATATATACTAGTTTAACACAGTAGGATTTAACAGAATGTTATTCGAGCAAATATGAAAAGAAATGATTTAGGGAAAATGTTTTCTGTTTATGTTATCGTGTAAAACCTCACGGAGGAATGTGACTATTTGTTTCTTCAAAAGCATATTTCATTAATTACATAGCTTTAATAATGTCGTGCTAAAATATATGAAAGTAATGATTAATGTTCCGTATATGAAGATAAGGGTTCAAATAGGAATCAGTTGACCTTTTAGTCTTACTGGCAGTCATTTGATAAAATATCATAAATAGCATTTAGATAATAATGCTCTATACTTTTATTTGAAAATGTCACCAAATGTATAATCAGATCACGTCTTATTATTTAAAAATAAAACGTCAAATTAAGATGAAATCTACAATTTTTCAACTTTTTGACATCAAGCGCGCATTTCTTCAGGCGTATTATAATACAATACAATACATATACTTAATGACATAATAATAACATCAACTACAAGTCAATTAATTATAAATTATATAAGCTGGACACAACAGCTTTCTCTCCTCTTCTATACTTCTTTTTGTTACTTATTCTAATATCTATTTAATTTAAATTTCAGATTGGCTAGAACGTTCATTAAGCCCACGGTCTACGGAGAGCCAAAGAAATAGAAGGACACACAACAATGTGGAAAGCAACGATATTGGTAGGTTGTTCGGTTCATATATTTTGAATATACCTCTGCTGCAGACGATATTTGTCTGAGCAATTTCTGCGTTTAACCATTTATCACAAATATACGCTTTCTGACATATCTGCTGCAGACACATATTTTAAACATTGTGACAAAACGAGTATTTGCTCTAAACGAGCAATTTCTGCTTTTACCACTAAGTTTTCAACTTTGTTAAGTAATACTACCTTCATTTATAGAGACTGACTGTGTTTTTGCATATATATGTTATCAAAGTCGTCTGCTGGAAATCCGTTATTTGTTGGAACAATATGTCAATTCTGTTCATGAATATGGGCGCCTTATAGGCCCATCGTAGTCCATGAAAACTATTGCCTTGCCCTATAAAATAAACGACTGGAAAAGTTGTAACGTAAATATAACCAGTAAAGGTGGATTAGGAGTGGATGATTATCAGATTATACAGAACAACATTTGTCGGATGTTAAAAGATTATAGGATATACACATCCCAGCCATTTCAACTTTTACCAGACTTGTTTGCCATGGTTTAACACGACAGCACGAGTTAGTTACATTTCCCTAAATAGGGCAATATTTAAATTTCTGTCAATTTTAAATTGACAGCATAGTCTTGGTGAAAACTTTCGTGTATGATTAGACAATATAAATTGTGATTTCGATGATTTTATAGTGACAATCTAAAACATCAATAACACTTGAGTGTAAACCCAAAACGTGTGAAACAAGTAAATCTGTTTAAGTGACACTTTGACTCAGTCGGGGGTGGTGCACGATATCACACCAGAATAACCCACCTATCACACTTTTATGTCCCTTCTGAATAGCGCGCGAAAAACTTCGATGATCGTCATGTTAGGTTCGTAATTGGATTTCAAATATCAAAAATGATTGTGCGGATTGTCTTATATTCACAAATCAAGTTAAAATAACTAATATTATATTGGTTGTTTCGTGAGAAGAATGTTTCGATCCATTGATATCTTACAATGGCATGCTGATAACAACGTTAACCCTTTAAAAGTAATGACATTTACGAAGACGTTACATGCTTGTTTCGTCAGGGTCAATGGCGGTTGTTCTATCATGCGGCAAACCTGGAAGATTCTGATCAGGGTGCGCGCATTCGCACGCTGATCCGGCTCTTCAGTGTTCGAAAAAGTCCCGAAGAGTGATTATCGCATTACGTGGCCTTAAAGAAGGTCACAACCTTTGACATTCAAAATCACCAACATTTCACTCTTACATTGAATTGAAAAAAAAGATATAAAAATGAATTTCATTTATTTTGCCTTATTTCAGTTGAGGGAGATGGATTATTACACAGTTTCAAGGAACAGAAAGCCTCCACAGACTGCTGTTTTAATGGAGGACTCTGCATTATGAACACGTTCTGCCATTGTCCAGAGTAAGTATCCGTCACAAATAGCCATTCATTGATAAAAAAGACTTTCTGCAATTCTATTTGAGCTGAATAAAAACAAATTGAGAAACATAATGTGGGTTAAAGAAAAAATAATAATATTCCATTTATATAGAGAATACACGAACATGTACAACCTTTTGAAGAACAGTCCTTCACCGTACATCTACATTACAACTGAATGTGTGCAGTGATGAAGCTGATGAAAGGCTTTGAACTGTTGTAATAGAATATATTTAATTATTTATTTACTTTACTGAAATTATTCATTCACTTTTCATGTATTTATGTTTTAATTTGTCTTTTTGCAGAGGATTTCACGGTCGTTATTGTGAGCGTAAAACACATGACCGTTCATGCGGATCGATTCAGCACGGAACATGGATTGCGAAAGGCTGCTTTCTGTGTCACTGTTTTGATGGGAAAATGAGATGCAAGACAACAGAGATAAAAAATTGTGGTAAGGAATTTAAACCGGACATTATATATTAAATACACAAACAACAACATATTATCATCTATACAATACGATGAGGTTATTCAGCAGAATTAGAAAAATTGAATCGTTTACCGGAAGTGCATCTTAAAGGTTAATAACACTTTGCCTTAGGCATTTTTGTGAAACGAATTTAACTCATAATTAATTATTATTTTTTCTAAAACTAACTAGATTATTTGCTATTAGAATACTTCAGGGTTAAAATTATTTTTAAAATTACAGTAAGACAATATGACAAATAATCCGAGTTTATTTATTAAATTTTATTTCCTTCTGACTTCAGAGTCCATTTCATACGTACAAGGCAAGGAATCATCTCCTGATTATCAAGTTGATGTTGACAAGAAATTCGCAGACTACGAACGATTCTATGACGTATCCGAAGATGACATTACAAACTCACCAACTTCCGGTTCATCGGTTACAGTTCCGGTCAGCTTCAGTGGAACTATGGTCCTGGTCTTGATAGTTCTAAAGTACGGATCCTGAGCAGCAACACGTCAATATGCTGAGTTATGAAGGAATACTAAAATCGAATCATGACGATGGGCAACGCTTCGATATGGTTCGTAGGGCTTCGGAAAGGGAGGTCGTTCGGTGGTGGTGATGGTGTCGAGCCTACCACGTGAAGAACGGATAATGGTGAACAAGAGTGAGACTCGGTCAGGGGATATGGGGTTGTTGTACAAAGAGACTGTAACTAGAACTGCTGTACATCGTGTTACAACATTGAATTACGTCACTTTTGCTTTAAAGTGGTCAATTCACGGCGATCATGTGTAAATGTTTTGCAAAATAATTTGTGGTAGGAAAATAAACAAAACTTTACACTCAAGTTAGCCGTTTTCCGGATACGACTTTAATGGATTGTCTGATCTGAAAATATCTCCGAAAATTATTGCCACTTAATGTCAAGATCAATTAACGTACAGTCATCATACATAACTTGAAATTCAAAAAAAATGATCGGTTTTGCCAATATCTCAAATTGTTAAATGTTTTAAGAAGTCGTCTGCTGCACAACGCGCCAGGAGTCGTCGGTGACGTATCGATGATGATCATTATGAAATGACGTAAAACACTGACTGGGGACTACCAGTGTTGTTACTATTTGTTGTTGAGCAATTTTAGAATGATAGATATTTACGTTGAGAATACGCATTGAGTAACCAGGAGTATTTTGTTGGAAGATTGTTGTTGATCTCTTTTTTTATTTTCAATGATTATGCAGTAAAAAATAAAATTAGTTAAAACATGCTTCAGCGGTATCTTTATTATTTTATTTCAAACACATATTGCTCGTTCCTGGATGAATGAGCTAAACACAATGCCCAGGTTCGAACTTAACGTGAGTCTAGTCGAGTTCTGGTAACGTGTCCTCGAGCTTATGACGAGTATACTACGAAATCTGCACGAGTGAAGGCGATACATGTCAATATGGGTAAAAAAATATTAGACACACACTTCTTGAGCAGTGGTCAGTTTGATCTCATAGATATAATATTACATATATGGCCCATGGGGTGGTGACTTGATCTCAGCATCTTTGTACACACCCGGCTTCTTATTCTCTAGCAGTTTATTCCTTCGCTTTTGGGTCATGATTGTTCAAGTGATATGCAATGACCGAAGTCTACAGGAGAAGTGATGCAAAATATACACTCCCAACAATTAACATAACTTGCCAAAACTAGTAGCAATGTCGGGGGAATGTCGAACAGAACAAGTTCAAAATCATATAAATGTTGAATAGAAGTTAAACAAACTTGCTCTATGTCGCGTGCATGTTGATCAAGGGTCGTTTTCGTGTCTTTCTAACTCGTAGTTAAACTGGTAGCATGCCAAACGACTTGTTTACATATCGAGAAGCGACGACATGTGACGACGAGTAAGAGCTTGGGCGACACCCCATCAACATGTTTTCGACATGTGTCTGAGATAATAACTCGCACGAGACATCTATTCACTATTTACAGATATGTGTTTGAGTCCTAGTCAACAACTGAAGACTTAAGGCGAGTATTAACTCTCCACAACTCGTAGCCAAAACTCATAACAGTGTGACCTGGCCTTAATACCGGCTAAGCTAATGCCCTGGTCCCATTCGAGCTCCGTAGGAGTAGTTTTCAGCCGAAAGTTTGCGAAAACGCAAAGTAAACGGACATCGTTGACTATGGCGAGCAGTAAATGGATTATTAGAGAACTCGGGGTCTCGCTAAAAATGTTTCATTGAGCTCGTAGTAATTTTCGAAGTCGGCAGCAGCTCGCAAAGATCCAGTACGGGCACCACAAGGTGCCCGGTAGAGCTCGTACAGTCATCGCACAATGTCCGTGCGGATTTTGTACACCGTGAGGCGTGCAGAGCTTACCGGTGGTCGTGTAACGATTTTAATACCGAGCGGTTAATCCATACACATCAATAAATCAATTTAACAACAATACATTGTCGCCTCATAATAAGGATAAATGATTCGAAACAGATTTAGAACAACATCCGAATCAAAGTAGAATCATATAAGACAAAAAGGAATAGGTTTCAATTATACAAAACTAATATTGACGCAGCATAGCAGTATATATACACGAGTAAGGACTCAGTCTCATTCCCTGTATGACCTGTTTCATATTGAGGCTATGCATCAATAAGCCAAAGCTGCTCACCGGTGATTATCGTTTTCATTTCAGCAATCAGGCGAGGCCAAAAAGTTACCCAGAAGTAAGCGATGTTTCTCTTCTGTAAACTGCGCTAGGATTCACAGTGCCTTGCATAGTCCCTGCAGCTTCCTAACATCATACGACTAAACATTCCCACTACGCATGACATGAAATGTTCGTAATGTTTCCAGTTGTTGACAATTGTTAAGGCAACTGTATCCGAGAAAGGGAAACTGAAATTTCGGGTAATCTTATTGTCTGCTTTCTCCCTATAATTTCAAGCCTTGAATATGGTATTCTAAATTCACATGTTCTAACCGTGGCCATACATTGGATAAAGGAGGTAGTGCTAAATATGCGATTGCACTAGTAGGTACGAATTGTTACAGGTGCGAAAGTCCTGTTGTTCAATATTTGTGAAGCGATAATTTTCATGACACTGAAAAACATATCACTGCAAATATTTTCCTAAATAAAATTTGGGAGACTGATTTATCAATTTTAAGTTGACTGATAAAACAACCATTCGATTATCTTAGATCAATTCATTTACAGCATAGTCTTGATGAAGAAAAAAAAAATCCGTGTATGATTAGACAATAGTAATTGTGATATCGATGATTTTATAGTGACAATCTAAAACATCAATGACACTTGAGTTTAAACCCAAAACGTGTGAAACCGGTCAATCTGTTTAAGTGACACTTTAACTCGGGCGAGTGTACGATATCACACCAGTATAACCCACCAATCACACTTCTATGTCACTTCTGATTAGCGCGCGAAAAACTTCGATGATCGTCACGATAGGTTCGTAATTGGATTCTCAATTATAAGAAATGGCAAAAATGATTGTTCGGATTGTCTTATATTCACAAATCAAGTTAAAATAAATAACATTACTTGAGATGTTTCGTGAGAAGAATGTTTTCGATCCCTTGACATCTTACCATTGCACGCTGCTAACAACGTTAACCTTTACAATTAATGACAATTACGAATACGTTACAGGCTTGTTTCGTCAGCGTCAATGGCGGTTGTTTTATCATACGGCACACCTGGAAGTTTCTGATCAGGGTGCACGCATGCGCAAGCTGATCCGGCTCTTCATCCATTCGACTTCTTCCCCATTGATACGAGAATAGTACGATAAACTTGCTTTTAACTCGAGTTTAGGCAACAACTTTACATTCTGTGTACGACATTTTGTCAACAATTGAAGACTTTTTCTATGAGAATGTACGCGACATCGTTGATTCTTGCGAGCAAAGTACGGATTTTAAGAACTCATAGAGGACTGGGGGATTCGGTAACAATGGGTCATCGAGCTCGTAG
This sequence comes from Serripes groenlandicus, assembly GCA_031761405.1. Taxonomy (NCBI): domain Eukaryota; kingdom Metazoa; phylum Mollusca; class Bivalvia; order Cardiida; family Cardiidae; genus Serripes; species Serripes groenlandicus. The sequence goes on along the minus strand of JASEVX010000001.1, from coordinate 133,344,847 downwards.
ACATTTTCGAAGTCGGCAGCAGCTCGCCTCGGTAGAGCTCATACGGGCATCGCACAATGTCCAGCGGATTTTAAACACCGCGATGCCGTAAGCGCTTGCCGGTGCTCGCATGACAATTGGCAGGGGAGTCGCACGGTCAACCTACTGTGTTCGTACGATACTACGGATACCGAGTGGGGAACTTGCAATGTGGGCACCATGCCCGCAGGGTGTTACGATGACCGTACGGGCTCCGTAAGACATCCTTGACGATTCAAAGTATTGGGGGGAAAAGGGAGCTCCTCAAAGCACTGTCGATGCGTGGTTGAGGATGGCAATTGTACCACAGCGTCTCAGACTGGTGCACTTGCGGCTCGCTTTGCACAAGGCTCGAGCCGAGCATACTTGATTCTCATAATACTTTTGCTAGAATAGCAGACGAGTGCTAGACAACGGTCTCGGAGGCTTACTTGTTTGGTAAAGCCGTGTTTGCTACGGCGCTTCCGACTGAGGCAATATGATATACTACTCCAATGCAGGAAATCATTCGAGAGTACCACTCTGTCCATTTGGAGGCATCTTGATTTAACTTTTCTTTATCTATTATTACTAGGAGTATTCACTTCAGCTGAATAGCTTAAATGAGAAATCGCTGAACTGATTTTATTCCAGTCGAACGGACATCGTGCGGGCACCGTACGGGCACTGTGCGATTACCTTGTGAGTACCGTACGCACATATGCATCGTACGTGGTACGTCCGAGCTCCTTGCGAGCTCCGAAATACTTGTCTGTGATGTCCGTACGGATATCTTATGATGGCATCCTCCTAAAGATCGGGGCCCGTAGGCATGTGACCAGAAGCCATGAATGTACGGAGACCGAACGGATTTTAAAGGTGGTTGATGGAATCGTATGATTTTATAAATCGTAAGGACATCGTACGGATATGTGACCAATGCATAAGCTAACGCAGATCGACTTTATTAATGGCAATAGCGATCAACTCGCTGGTGTTTGGCCATTTCCGTGTTTAAAAGTCGTTCCTGCTAGGAAAAAGCATTTGATAGAAAAATATGGTTATAGCTTTACTCATTTTTCTGAAAATATCAACATTTGAAATCAAAACGTAAGTTCAGCAGGTGGTTATTTTGTATCATAGTCTATTGGTACAAGCACACTTTGATAGGTTGTAAATAGAGAGAAAATTGATATTCATTCAATCAAACCGCGAACAACATACAATTGCGGTTCTAGTGCCAGTGTCAAAGCCGTTTCTCCGATAGCTTATTAATAAAGTTACCTGCTTTGAAAACGTACGTAGACAAATAGAGGTAGTCATTATTTCGATACCGAGTTAGACATTCTTCCTTTCTCGCAATGTTTACAATTCCCTTCCACACGCAGACGAATCTGAAACGGACAACTTATGAAAACATTTCGACAAAAGGAGAAATTGCACATTAGAGCGGCGTTACAAGAAAGCCAATCGTTGAAGGGAAATCCGTTCATTCCGCTCTGTTGTTGATATTATGTCATCATCTTGATTTCGGAATAATGGTTTATTAGAAATCTCAACGAGATTGTAATTTTATGCCAACATCTACACACTGAAAACTTTTGGTAAGTCGCGAAATTTCAGGGCTTCGTTTAACCCGAACATGTTTGATCGCTTACGTGATTAAGAGAAAGGGGTCGACAGATAATATCTTTAATGTATGTTATACACGCGCGCTGTCATTAATTTATATCATTGAAGATTTCATCTTAATTTTACTTTTATCTATATAAATTATAATTTATAGACGTTCCAAAATATAATAGTTTTAATCGAAGTGCAATACATTCTGATTGACAGTTGATTTCGCCCAGACGTGTTGGTCTTATATATTTCTGTTAACCCATTCCCACACACAAAATAACGAACGTAAATCGTTCTAATTGTATATGCACATCTATCACTGTCTTTTCCGTATCATTCTTAACTTAGAATAGCCAAATTGCATAATTATAAATATAAACCATCAAGTTTGTGTGACTTCTGCTCAAGTTACGTTGAAACTATCGAACATTTGTTTTGGGAATGCAGATATGTACAGATTATTTGGAATGAATTAATATCATTTCTTAACACCAAGAACATAAACATAACTATCAATTTAATAGACGTTTGTCTTGGAACTTTTAAAGGTGGTGTCGATAAAATTATTGTGAATTAATCATTCTCATGAAACATATATTTAGAACAAACAAAAAAAACAACATCCCTGCTTTCAACTCCTTTATTAATCATTTGAACAGCAAGATCAAGGTAGAACAAGAAATCGCTCTATTAAAAGACCAATCAGAACTTCACATCAGGAAGTGGATAAAATGTACAAACCTTTAATAAAAAACAACACAATGGTTTAAACCAATTGAATCACAGTCCAACCCTTATTAACTCACATACTTTTTCAATTTGCTACAAGTCATCTTTCTCCTTCTCCAGCTCTCATCATTAGCATGATCTCCTCCTTCTAATTTCTTCTTTGTAACAATAGAAAAACATTGCAAGAATATTGAAATTTCAAAAATGGAAGACATATATTTGAAAGATTTAATTGTTGTTTGTATTGTAAACATGTACTTATGTAAATCTTGTGTGAAATAAATAAAAAAATATATATATATATGAATTCCTCTTTCCTTACATAAAAAAACCTAATCGAAGTCCAATTCGCTTCAAGACCCCTGTTCGCTAGACACAAATTCCATACCCCTTATTACGTGATGCCTAAATAAGAATACACCAAGACCCCTGTTCGCTAGACACAAACTCCATACACCTTATTACGTGATGCCTAAATAAGAATACACCAAGACCCCTGTTTGCTAGACACAAATTCCATACACCTTATTACGTGATGCCTAAATAAGAATACATCAAGACCCCTGTTCGCTAGACACAAACTTCATACACATTATTACGTGATGCTAAATAAGAATACATCAAGACCCCTGTTCGCTAGACACAAACTCCATACCCCTAACTACGTGATATTGGAATAAGAATGCACCAAGACCCGTGTTCGCTAGACTCAAGCTCCATACCCCTAATTACGTGATGCCTCAATGGGAATGCACCAAGAGCTCTGTTTGCCCGAATCAAACTCCATACGCCTAATTATGTGATACCTAAATGGAAAGCACCAAGAGCTCTGTTTGCCCAAACCAAACTCCATACCCCTAATTATATGATACCTAAATGGGAAAGCACCAAGACCCCTGTTCGCTAGACTCAAACCTATACCCCTTAGTACGTAATGCATAAATAAAAATGCATCAAGACTCTTGTTCGCTGGACTCAAACCCTATACCCTAATTACGTAGGTCCTAAGTAAAAATGCACCAAGACCCCCCCCCCCCCCCCCCCCTACCCCCCCCCCCCCCCCCCCCCCCCCCCCGTCTAGGAATATCTTATTTTTAATTTGGCATATGGTGCGACCTAAGATCTGATTTTGTATTGCAAGAGAGAGAAACATCGATGTAGAATGTGATCAGAGAATAACCTGTCCAAACGGCGCGGAGACGAGCAATGTGCTGGACCTGTGCTGTTCTTTGAGTCCCGTATATCAGTTTTTGTGTGATGTGGTTAATTTGAGAGAGAACATATCGCCTTAAACACGTGAGAAGAATCCACACCTTGTGGAACTTAGTGAGAAAAGAATACAATAATAAACCAGTCATTGTCTTCAGCAAATGCGTCTTCAACTGAATGTGTGTATGTTTGTTGACGCGTTGTCTCGTGAAATATCTAGTAAATGATTAAATTGTTAGCATACACATATTCCGCGGAAGAGTGTATGTAATCTGAGCTCTTGAACATGGTTTAATTGTTAGAAAACAAAGACTCGGGGAAGAGTGTATGTATTCTGATCTCTTTTAAATGGTTTAATTGTTAGCAAACAAAGATCCGCGGGGGGGGGGGGGGGGGGGGGGGGGGGGGGGGGTGTGGAAGTGTCGGTATTTTGATATTTTGATCTTGATCCTTTATTACTATGATACATACCAATTTTGACGCCTTTGCTGAAGACAAAATAATATATCATTACGAAAAAGTATTTCCTTTTCTGCATATTTCGGAAGTCGTTGATTTAAGTTATTACTTTTGAATTGATGAAGAAATTAAACTAATAGTTCCATCACGGGGAAACAATTAAAACACTTTTTAATTTTTAAATTGATTTCCGCAATCAGGAAAGTGTGACTGAAATCGTGGAAGGCTAATTTGCATAATTATCGCCACCTGAAAATATCGACCAATCAGAAGCCTGAAATAGAATAATGTTTGTCAACACCAGCACGTTGCCTATGACCTTTATAAACCAGCAAAGATCTTGAAAACATCAAATCAGTTTTGATCGATCTTTTAATCTTTTGTGTTAACACACTTGCAATAATTGTTCTTACTTGGATTTAAAGTGAGATATTCGCGTTAACGGGCAATATTAGAAAAACACAAGAGTTAATACGTTTTTGTGAGATTTTATCAACACGATCAGAGAGAGAGAGAGAGAGAGAGAGTTATGGATATGTTACTAAGGTATGCGATCTATACAACTTGTTTCAATCAGTAAAACCTATGTCAATGAAGACAAGTTCATAATACAGTGTACTGCGATACATAAAAAATACATGTTTCAGACATTCATTATTTAGTTGTTTGCTTCATGGAAAATACTTACAAATGGAGTTTATAACGGACACCTGTTACAGACGCGTCGAAAGCCATCTGCATCGATGATAAATTGTTGGTTTTAGAAATATACATTGCATGGTTAAGCAATGTCCTTTATTATTCAGTATCTTTTTCTGTAAGTTTTCATTGTGGTTTTCATAAACCGTTATATTTACTTTTTCCTTATTTATTTCAGAACTGCTGTTTGTGCACTGATTGTTTCTATTATGATAGAATATTCATCTGCAGGTAAGAATTCAATTTCTCTCTCTCTCTCTCCACCTATGCATCAATCAATTCAATTCATTAAATGATAGATAAAGTCATATAACGATGACACTTAGCCATTAATTAATTTTCATCATTTGATATCAGTAAATATATATATATATAAAAACGTAATTTGACAGGCCTAACTAATTCAATAATACAGTAATAAACCACAGCTTCATATACACTGAATCATGTCCATTTCTCCAATATTGCACGTTCATATTCACCATTGGGATCTTCTTGAATTCACAATTTAGTGTCATATTGGGTTTATTTTAACTGTTGTGACTATGCGTCAAATCTCACTGTGCCGATGTAAACTGTTTAAATGGGTTTTCAGAACTTGTCCGCTATCAGTTTTGTCTGGAGAAATTGTTAATTTGTGTTACAATGTTTAGAAAGAGGTGTTACGAGCTATGATAGGGTGGACTAACTTCCTTTTCAAGGATAGTTCTGTGTAAAGTTTAAATAAAATGGACTCCCGGTTAAAATAAATAATAACTAAACGAATGACTCAGGTTTAACTTCTCCTTTAAATAAATACTGCTCTCCTTTATAATACATAAACTGTAGATTCAATGACAAATAAGACTAAAAACTTACTAAGACAGATAAAAATAATGAAAATGTGTAATCTTGTGATTAATGCCTGATGGGAGTCCCTGAAGAAGTTGTGCACAGCTCTTATATAGGTAAGAGTAGTGCACAGCTTTCCATGTGCATTTAAAATAATGCGCCAATAAAACTGTGCGAAATTCAGTGGAAAACGCGCATTGTTCAGCGGCGCAGTCAAAACGCACATCAGACGTTGTGCACTGCACAAACAGTGCACAGCGGATCTTGTGCATTCTGACGTTTGACACTCGCTGGCGAGAAATATGCCTCGGAATCAATAAAGAGAAATGGAAAATTACCCAAATGCAATATGCAATACAAGTAAAAACACTAAAACTGCCAATACTAACTAAAGTGTGACTGTATTTGCCCTATTTAAACCCTGAACGAGAATAACAGTGACGACTTGGGTTGGGAAAGAATCAAAAGAACGCCCACTGTCAACTTTGACAGCTTCCCATAATGCATTGCAATGACAACAACAACCACAACAACAACAATCATGTCTGCAAATACACAACTCTTGCAAAATCGAGTCAGGTTTAAATGGAAATACACACCATACAGACTATGACAACAGGTAACTACTTAATAAAATGAATGCTTGTACATTGCAAATACTGCAAGGTAAACTAAGGCCTGTACTTCCAAAGCACAAACATTAAATCGGCGATTAGTTATGGAAAATCTGGTAGGGCAAATCTAGGTCAAAACTGACTACCAATACATATGAATAGATGCAATATAAATGAACATGTCATATTCGAGACATTACAATACCCCCTTCCTAGCATGACAAAGCTCTGCCTGTCATGCTTATACTGCATTAAGGCTTAAAAGATTATCCTATATACAATTGAAAGTGTTCCTTTAAAGTGAAATAGCACTGCCAAGTTACTTCTGCACCTTTAAAGGATACTTTCCCTAACAATTTTCATCAGATGGTGATCCTGACCTGCAATTTATTAAGCTGCAACCTCCGTTCAGACATGTCTATTAATATTATTCATGAATCAATATCATAACAACAACCATTTTTAAAAATCTGAGGAAACAATTAAACACAATGTTTCTTAACCTTATGCCTGACTCTTTTAACTTTTGAACAGTATATCACTGAAACATTTGTCTTTGTTAAAATAACTTAATTTTTCCTAAGATGTCTTAGCTTGGCAAAGCTCTGACGGTCATGCTTTTACTGATTTAAGACTTATGAAATTAACCTCATCTATAATTGAAAGTGTTCCTTTAAAGTGAAGTAGCACTGCCACATTGCTTCTGCACCTTTAAAGGATACTTTCCACGACAATTTTCATCAGCTTTGGGATCTGACAGGCAGTTTATTGAGCTGCAACCTCAGCTCAGATATGTCTATTAATATATTTCATAAATCATTATTATAACAACAATTTATTCTTTAAAAACAATGACAAAATATTTAAACACCATGTTTCTTAACCGTTTATCTAACTGTGATGACTTTTAAAGCTTCCATAACAATATATCATTGAAAACATTTTTCTTTGTTAGAATACCATGCCTACTTAGTTTTTGCTAAGATGTCTTCAGGCTGCATAGCATATGAATATATATCAGGTAAATGGTTAATTAACAACTATAAAAACACTATACCAAACATATGTTCAAGGTATACAGAGTCACTGTCTTTATATACCCTTCCAGTCATTAACACATAATCCTATGAGAGGAACTACAATGTCCTATAGGTCACTTTAAACTGATATTCAGAGAATTGTCCACACTAAATGCTTTAATAGCTTAGTCATTAATGAAACGTTGATCACTTACATGAATGCAACACTTAAGAGTTACTTCAGTATTACTATTAGTAAAGTCATAATGCATTGTTAAAATTAGCTATAAAGCTACACTTTAATACGCGAAAACTGTATAGATAAGTTTGAAAGTAAGTTACATCACTGTCTTAGAAGTGTTCACAGTCGTAAGCGGGTTGCTTCGAAAGTTTGGATATATATAAATGATAGTTTGTTAGTAATTTGGCACCTGGGGTTCGTTAGTAGGAAGGTTTCATCGACATCAGAGGTATGTTTGTAAGTGGTTTTCATCGGCATCAGAGGTATGACGATAGTTAATGTTATCGACATGAGAGGTATTCACTGTTTGTAAGTGGTTTTCATCGGCATCAGAAGGTATATTGACGATAGTTAAATATTATCGACATGAGAGGTATTTACTGTTTGTAAGTGGTTTTCATCGGCATCAGAGGTATGACGATAGTTAATGTTATCGACATGAGAGGTATTCACTGTTTGTAAGTGGTTTTCATCTGCATCAGAGGTATATTGACGATAGTTAAATGTTATCGACATGAGAGGTATTCACTGTTTGTAAGTGGTTTTCATCTGCATCAGAGGTATGTTGACGATAGTTAATGTTAGTTTATTAAAATTGGCGGTACTTAAATTTTATCATTGGTGTCTGAGATTCTTTTTTTTTTTTTTTTTACATTTGGTATTTCTGTTTCAGCGTCTATAACGTCGGTCCCAGTCCCTGTGCCTACTGTCTTGATTGCTGGATTTGTGGTATTTTGATTCTGGGGTATTTTCTTTTTGTTCCCTACGTCTTTTCAAATCTTTCGTATTCTTCGGTGCTTCAGCCGCTGCTGTCTTCTCCTTAGGTTGAGTTGCACCTCTATTAACAAGCGTATCACTCAGGTCTCTGACCACCTGAGCAAGCTGGACAATAGAGGACTCCTGCTGCTTCAACACCCGTGTGTTCTCCTCCACTGCACTCTTAACATCTCTCAGCACCTGCAGCTGCTCAACTGAGAAGGCGGATGATACTGCTTCTGAACAAATGCTACCTACATGCTGGACCTCTGGCTCTGGAATTACTGAAAGCGGCTCATCCAGAGTTGGTGTGTTGTAGTAATTAGGCAACACCTGCTTCAGAATGTCCTCATCCTCCTCCTCAATTGAAAGGACAACATCACTGCGGCTTGGGGCTGCTGGTTCTTCGACTATCTGTGGTACAAACTGTAAAATAGGTTGCTGGTTTAGGACCGCAGTGGCGGTGGCAGAGTTCAGCAGGTGCTGAAGTTGAATGATTAATGGGGATGACAACTGGATGGGTGCAGGCTGTGTTTGTGATGGCGTCCCGCAAAGTTGGGCAGAGTGCACTGGCGTCTGAGCGCGGAAAGGTGATTCTGGGAGGCCGGTTGGGAATGCCACATTCAGAGCTGTGTTGAGTAAATCGCCTTTCCTCTTCCTAGACGCCCAATGCCTAGCTGACGCCTCCCCTGATAAGGCCACCAGGTCTTTGTCGGTAATTGGATATGGCGACCTGTTTTCCACCAGCATCTCGTCCGAATTCACGACGTTTTTCTCCCTCAACATCACAGCATGTCTGGGAAATGATCGAACATGGTCCATCAACTCAGTTTTCTTGAAACATCGAAACAAGCACAGGGTGCAGTAAAATGGCACATCATCAAGTCCCAAATGTTGCTTTAGTATGTGGCCCATTACCCTGTACTTGGCCTCTATGTATGTTCTGTTATTCCTATGGAGGCATCTCAAACATTGATAGGCCTTTCTTTTGTTGTCGTTGGTCGATGTTATATCAGACATTTTCTGAAAAATACCAAATTGAGGCTATTTGAGTAACTTGCTCTTTTTAACACCCCATGCATCGTAACCTAGCTGACTTTTGATTTTTCTGAGCTGATTGGAAATTTATCTGGGAAATAAACATTCCCTGTGACTGATATATATACTCTACATCTATGACCTGTGGTTAACCTTAGCATGGCACGATCACTACGGTTCACTTTACCCACTACCCCAGGTAGTCTTTACTGGTGCATTGGTCAGACGAAAAAACTCACTCTCTTCTACCTTTTCTTGACTTTGATTCTTTCTCTCCCATCTCGATACTATCTCTCGCTGCTTTATCAACTTTCATACTTAGCTTCATCTCTTAAACCCACACATTTACTTTTATCTACTCTCTGACAACCAGCAACTCTACATATTCTGAACCTTATCACGTTTGCCTATGGTCATCTATTACTAGTACTCACAGTCACCAGCACCCCAATCATGACTGGCGATCTTCTTTATTTTGCATGGTTTTGCATGAAATGTTTTTCTTACATGTATTCTACCTTGGAAATTTCTGAATTCATGTAATTCGGTAAACAACTTATATTCTCCCCTTTAAGATTATTTAGCATACTTTGACATGAGTTATATGAATATCAATTTTAACGGTAACAGCAACTTGCAAGTAACGAAATATCTATATACATGTACATGGGCATCATCAAATCATAGTTTCACTTCAATAATCATTGCATCACAGCACTACTTCTTCATCATCTTTCTTCTGGCTTTAATTATCCAACCTGGTGTGTTAAGTCCCTCATACAACTTGATTTTATCGTGATGCACCAGCTTTTCCTTTCCTGCTTTGTCCATTTGAATGACAAAGTTAATATGATTCAAATTTTGCTTGATCATGTAGGGCCCTTTATATGTTCTTTCAAGTTTACGTGTTACGCCCTTTTTAATACCCTCTGACAGAAACCAGACCGCGTCGCCAATCTTGTAGTTATGATGGACTATTCTTGCATCATATATTGTTTTGTTTCTCTGGGCTGCCACTTTCAGGTGGTCACGTGCGATGGTATGTGCATGTTGCATCTTTGACCTCAACTTGTCGACATAGTCTCCATAAGTCGTGACGTCAGTGCCGTTATAGATTGTAGTGCTTCCAAATACTAGTTCTGAGGGTAATCTGACTTCTCTTCCCATGGTTAAAAGATTTGGAGTAAGGCCTGTACTCTCATTCGGGGTTGACCTGTAAGCACTAGCTAAACATCCCAGGTTAAGATCCCATTCATTCTGTTCTCCGCAAAGGTAAGCTTTAATCATCCTAATTAAAGTACGATTGAAGCGCTCTACTTGTCCGTTACACTTCGGATTTCGTGGACTTGTCCTAGTTTTCCTTATTTGCAACATCCGGCACAACTCTCGGAATATCTTACTTTCGTAATTTCTTCCCTGGTCACTTAGTATTGATAAAGGACATCCCCACCTGGCAATAAAGTCATTTAATATTCTTGTTGCACATGTCTCTGCAGTCTGATCCGGAACTGCTAGTATTTCAACATACTTGGAGAAGTGATCTGTCAGGACTAAAATATACCTATTTCCTCTGGGTGTAACTGGTAACGGCCCTATATAGTCTGTCGCTACTACATCCCCAGGTGCACCAGCTTTAACTGTTCCCAAGGGGGCCTTAGGTTTTTTCACAGGTTTTTTTATTGTAGCACAGGTGTCACACTGCTTTAAATACATTCTCACATCATTCTTCATCCCATACCAATAGAAACTCTGTAACAACTTCTGATATGTTTTTTTACATCCTAAGTGACCAGCTATAAGTGAGTCATGGAATTGAAAAAGAAGCTCCCTTTTCAATGATGCTGGTACTAAGAATTGGTTATGGCTTCCACATCCATTCTTTCTAGTAAACTTCTTGAAAAGAGCGCCATTTGAAACTGATAAGGAATCCCATATGATCCAGTAATGTCTAGTAACAGGGCTTAATGCCAACATGTCGTTTGTGCTTGGTTTTGTCCCTTCGACTTTTGCATTGTAGATTACGGATATCTCAGGGTCATTCTCTTGAAGAAGGGCAATGTCATTCAAGCTGCGGTCTCCTGCCCATGACCTTATATGTATGTTTTTTTTTACATCATCTGTACGATTAGATGGGCCAGGTTTTGGTTCTGAAATAGCCCGAATAATTTTTATTGATTGTTGTGTGCCTTCTTTTCCCAGACTGTTATTCTCGTTTTCGATTGACTGTTGATCTTCATCAAGACTTGAATGTACCATATCTCTGGCCCTTTTTACGCACTTTTTACACGGTCCACACTTCAATGGCTCAGTCATATCCTCCAATGGACAGTCACAATCTTTTGGGTTGTCACATCGTGACAGGGCGTCACAGTGCCCTTGCTTTTTCCCTGGTCTGTACTCTATTGAAAAGTCGTAGTGCGACAAGATTTCTATCCATCTGGCTATTTTGCCCCTGGGCTCTTTAAGTTTGTACAACCAGATTAAGGCTTGGTGGTCACTCCTAACAACAAATTTTCTCCCAAGGAGGTATTGTCTGAAATACTCAATGAAGTAGCGTATTGCAAGTAGTTCTTTCTCTGTTATGCAGTAGTTTTTTTCTGCTTTGTTGAGTGCCCTACTTGCATAAGCTATAACCCTCTCACGACCACTCTGTAATTGATGCAAAACTCCCCCAATACCAGAATCGGATGCGTCTACATCAAGTATAAAGCTGCCCGCATTATCTAAAGGGTATCCCATAATTTCGGAACCTATCAGCATTTTTTTTACTCTATCGAACGAATCTTGACAGGCGTCACACCACTTGAACTCTTTACCTTTCTTTGTTAATTCGACCATTGGACGTACTATCTTTGCAAAATCCCGTACAAACCGGCGGTAATAGGAACCTAGGGCCACAAACTGCTTAATTTGTTTTGGAGAAGTTGGCACGGGCCATGCAGCTACCTTAGCTATGTTCACTGGGTTGGGTTTAATACCAGAGCTAGAGACAACATGTCCTAAAAAGGTCACCTCCTCCTGTAACATCTCACATTTTTCTGGCCGAAGCTTGAGCCCTGCTGTTTGTAAACGGTTGAGAACTTCTCTCACCCTGCTAATATGTTCGTCGAAATCTGTCCCAAAGACTATAATATCATCAATGTATATAAGGCAAGTTTCCCATTGTAGACCCTGCAATGCTAGTTCCATTGTACGTTGAAATGTACTCGCAGCATTGTTTAGCCCGAAAGGCATCCGTAACATTTCATAGTGTCCAAATTTGCAAACAAAGGCGCTTTTCGGTATGTCACTTTCTTTCAAAGGAATTTGGAAGTAGCCGCTCGTCAAATCAAAAGTACTAAATAAGGTTGAGCCCGCGACGGCGTCAAGACAGTCTTGGATTCTGGGTAACGGAAAACCATCAGGTCTAACAAGTGCATTGACTCGGCGATAGTCAACACAAGGTCTTACACTACCATTTTTCTTACGAACCAGGACAATCGGACTGGCCCAAGGTGATGTACTTTTCCTTATCACGCCTTTTGCTAGCATATCTTCTATTGCATTTTTCTCTTCTTTAGCATACGCCATTGGGACTCTTCTTGGGGGCTGTTTAACTGGTTCAGCGTCGCAAGTGTTAATTGGGTGCTCTGCTAAGTGTGTAAGGCCTATATCCCATTCATTTCTGGAGAATGCATTTTGAAAGTTATTCAATAATTCTGCAATAACACCCTTTTCTCTACAATTCTTGTTCTCTGTTGATCTGTAAAACAGATCGGACACATGTTTGGGCACTTCAAAGCTTATGTTTGGGTTCTTTACTTCAGATGCTTTTGGTACTTTTATTTTTGGCTTAATGATTTCAACTCTTCTTATGGTTACATTATCAGTATTTTGTCCTGGATTTTCTTCCTCGACCAGAGTTGTTTGAATTTTGTCTATTTGCTCAGCTTGAGCGATAACTGCATCTTGATTTATTGTCACCGAAGTCGCAAACGCATTCAGCACACGCACTTTGTTTGTTACGCTACTATTAATATCCACTAAAACAGTGGCCATCTGTAGGGGATAGGTATCTTTAAAATGTTCTGTAGGTTCAATGATAAAATTCGAGTTTGCGCATGACTCATCACTCGCTGTTCTTTCCACATACACATCGATCAAAGCCTCACATTGCGGCGGAATAATTGTGTGATCAGCAACTGCTACTTTCCTTATACTATTTGTTAGCCCTATCTGTATACAAGGGATCTCTTTTCCTCTTAGAATTATCTTTCCTTTGCTTAGAAGAATGTCAGCTGGGCCATGTTCATCATCCTGAAGTATGTCAATTCCCAACAAACCTTCATCTTCTATGTCGGCGACTATCAGTTCTTTCTTTAGGTGGATTGGACCAATTTCAATGTTGAAGATTGCTTTCCCCAGTTCTTTGAGTGGAATACCACCTGCACCGGTTAAACATGCTGTTTTAGTCAATGTGGGCCTCTTTTCTTGTGGTATGGTTCTGTAGGTCTTTTCCGAGAGAATTGTTTTTGTTGCCCCAGTATCTGTAGTGAAAATCATTCTTGTTCCTTCTACTGTGCCCTTAACGTATACTCCATCACTGAATGGCTTTCTTCTACGGATGATGAATTGTTCTTCGTGCAACCCTGTGTCTTTATTTCCCTGGCCAATTTCTTTACTTATTGGGGCTTCACCGCGGCCTGTCGATTCAGCCCATTCTCGTTTAAAGCCTGATTATTGCCATTTGAGAACTGGTTTTGTTGTATATGTTGGGATACTCCCCTTCTACTGCTGTAATCGTTTTGCTTATTTAAGGGACACTCTCTTGCGAAATGACCATACTGTTGGCAGTTGAAGCAATTTCTTCCTTGTTTGTTGGTTTGCCTGCTCTGGGACAATTGTTCAAATTTTGCCAATATTTGCTTGAGCATTTCTTCTGCACTTTGCTCTTTAATTGTTTCTTCATTGACTGGCTTGTCAGGACTTGTTGGTGTTTTACTTCGGCTGTCACTGTTTTCTCCTTTAGCCCTAGATCGTACCTGGCAAACATATTCTTCATCTCCACTATCCCTTTCATCCTCACTATCGTCTGTGTTTCGCGCGCTGCGCACAAATTTTTTCATTTTCTTTTCATTATACGGGTTGCGTCCATAATTTTGTCTTGTCTGGATAAAATTTACGACATGATACACAGCTTCATCGATATCGCTAGGGTCTTTAACATATTCTACTTCACATCGCACATCTTCATCTCTGAGTCCATCTAGAAATTTCCTAACCAAGTCTTCTCTTCTAGTTTGAGTGTCTCTCCCTCTATGCCCCTTATCGTACAGACGCTTAAGTTCAGCTGCAAATTCTTCCGCAGTTTCATTTTGTTTCTGAGTTCTTCTATTAAATTTGGCTGCGAAAGTTTTTGCAGTTTCTATTACTCTAAATCTGCAGTCTAACTCTGTGGCTAATGCTTCATAATCATTCAGAACGTCTCTCCTCAGCTGCGTGAACACGAAATCACCCGCACTACCTTGTAGTTTTGGAAGAAGCTCGTCCAGTTTATCTTCAGTCGTCCAGCCCTGTCTTTCTGCTACTGCTTCGAAGCGGTTGATCCATACCCTCCAATCTTCCTTTCCGTAAAAAGCTGGTATCTTTATCTGACTACGGTTATGATTGGAATCTCTCCTTGGTCTGGTTCGCATCCTGCTATTAGAATTACTGAAGTCGGCTTGATAGGGATCTGGATTAGTGTTTCTTACAGGGTGTGTGGGTCTATGAGGGGTTTGTTGACTTGCCAGGGTTTGAAATACCGTTGATCTCTTTCTAGGATCATGGTCTACCTCTATCAGATCTCTGAATCTAGACTCTGAGGGATGTTGCTGCTGTGCTGTTTGGGAAGATCTATCAACATTTGTAAAATTTTGTCCCGGGCAACTATCGTTGTAATCATGTTCGACATTCGGATGCTGCTGAACAGTTGGTTGAGCTGAAGGCGTGTATCTTCCCATTGTACGGCTGTTCAGGTTACCTAAAACCTCAGCCACACCTTTTAGAACTCCTGTCATTTGACTTTGCATCTCGACCATCTTTCTGATTTCTTCAGCCATGTTAAAGGTTTCAAATTGTTTTTGTTTTAATTGGGTATCAGCTTGGCCTTAATCAATTTGAGGTCTATCGTTATAAAGGTAATTTTCATTGTCTATTAAAGAGGGTTGCTGATCTGGCTCTACACATGTTGAGGGCTTAAAAAATATCTCATTCTCCTGTTCTGAATCTGTTTCCGACATCTTTGTTTTGGGTCTTGATCGCAAGGGATAAAATTAAATCCCACACATCTGTCAACCATAAATATGTTACGAGCTATGATAGGGTGGACTAACTTCCTTTTCAAGGATAGTTCTGTGTAAAGTTTAAATAAAATGGACTCCCGGTTAAAATAAATAATAACTAAACGAATGACTCAGGTTTAACTTCTCCTTTAAATAAATACTGCTCTCCTTTATAATACATAAACTGTAGATTCAATGACAAATAAGACTAAAAACTTACTAAGACAGATAAAAATAATGAAAATGTGTAATCTTGTGATTAATGCCTGATGGGAGTCCCTGAAGAAGTTGTGCACAGCTCTTATATAGGTAAGAGTAGTGCACAGCTTTCCATGTGCATTTAAAATAATGCGCCAATAAAACTGTGCGAAATTCAGTGGAAAACGCGCATTGTTCAGCGGCGCAGTCAAAACGCACATCAGACGTTGTGCACTGCACAAACAGTGCACAGCGGATCTTGTGCATTCTGACGTTTGACACTCGCTGGCGAGAAATATGCCTCGGAATCAATAAAGAGAAATGGAAAATTACCCAAATGCAATATGCAATACAAGTAAAAACACTAAAACTGCCAATACTAACTAAAGTGTGACTGTATTTGCCCTATTTAAACCCTGAACGAGAATAACAGTGACGACTTGGGTTGGGAAAGAATCAAAAGAACGCCCACTGTCAACTTTGACAGCTTCCCATAATGCATTGCAATGACAACAACAACCACAACAACAACAATCATGTCTGCAAATACACAACTCTTGCAAAATCGAGTCAGGTTTAAATGGAAATACACACCATACAGACTATGACAACAGGTAACTACTTAATAAAATGAATGCTTGTACATTGCAAATACTGCAAGGTAAACTAAGGCCTGTACTTCCAAAGCACAAACATTAAATCGGCGATTAGTTATGGAAAATCTGGTAGGGCAAATCTAGGTCAAAACTGACTACCAATACATATGAATAGATGCAATATAAATGAACATGTCATATTCGAGACATTACAGAGGCGTGCTGCAGATGCTTCAAAATGCTTCCGTAAGCGGGAAAGTGTTTATTTCGATTTAACCATTAATCTTACTATATTCCTACAATTTTTTAGATTGGTATTTTTAATTAATATTTGATACACAGTCATAACCCATTAGAGAACGTTATAGGCAAAGATTAGTATTCCCGAATGGGCAGGCTTATCTTGGTATTCGGAGTGCGCAACTGTGTGCAGTTATAAATCGTGCTAAAATATATGATAGATACTTTACTTTCAACTTGTACAAAATAAGTACATCGTTGTTACAAATTCAAATTCAACTTCAATTTCATATGGTGACATATATAATAGTTAAACACAGTAGGATTTTATAGAATGTTACTCGAGGAAAATATGAAACGAAATGATTTAGAGGAAAGAACATTCTGTTTGTGTTACCGTGTAAAACCACACTGAGGAATGTGACTATTTCTTTCTTCAAAAGCATATTTTATGAATTCACATGAATAATGTTGTGCTAAAATATATGAAATTAATGGTTAATGTCACGTACAGTAGGTATAGCTTTCTATTTCCTCTTCAACTTATTTCATTTATTCTTTTCTTCTTCTTTTTATATCTTTTTAATTCATTTTAAATTTCAGATTGGCTAAAACGTACGATAGGCCTACGGTCTACGGACAGACAAGGAAATAGAAGGACACACACACATTTGGAAAGCAACGATATTGGTAGGTTGTTCGGATCTTTATTTTGAATTCTTTCTCACATATAGACGACTTCAAATACCTCTGCTGTGGACGATATTTGTCTGAGCAATTTCTGCATTTAACCACAAATAGACGCGTTCTGACCACTCTGCTGCAGACAAACATTTGAAACATTGTGACAAAACGAGTATTTGCTCAAAACCAGCAATGTATGCTCATACCACAAAACTTTCAACTTTGTTCAGTAATTATACCTTCATTTATACAGATTTACTATGTTTTTGCATATATGTTATCAAAGTCGTCTGCTGCAGATCTGTTATAAGACCTCATAGGTTCATCGTTAGTCATGAAAACTATTGCCTTGCCCTCTAAAATAAACGATTGTAAATAAATATATCCAGGATTAGGAGTGGATGATTATCAGATTATACAGAACAAGTATATGCACATCCCAGCCATTTCGACTTTTACCAGAATTTCGCCGACTTGGTTGCCGTCCTTGTTTATGAGTGGGGTAACACGGCAACACAAGTATGTTAACTCTTTCTTCATAGGGAGATTATTTCAATTTCTGTCGATTCTAAATTTTCGGAAAATCAAATTAAAAACATACAGATTAAATTATTTAAACACTTTAGTCATAGGTAAAACCATGAAATGTTCGTAATGTTGTCAGTAGTTGAAATTGTTTAAGGCAATTGTATCCGAGAAAGGGAAACTGAAATTTCGGGTAATCTTATCAGTGTCTGCTTTCTCCCTATAATTTCAAGCCTTGAATATGGTATTCTAAATTCACATTTTCTAACCGTGGTCATTCATGTTATAAAGGAGGTAGTGCTAAATATGCGATGGCACTAATAGGTACGAATTGTTACAGGTGCGAATGTCCTGTTGTTCAATATTTGTGAAGCGATAATTTTCATGACACTGCAAAACATTAATATCAATGCAAATATATTCCTAAATAAAATCTGGGCGACTGATTTATCCACTTTAAATTGACTGATAATACAACCATTCGATTATCTTAGATGGATTAATTTACAGCATAGTCTTGTTGAAAACTAATTTCGTGTATGATTAGACAAAGACCTAATAACACATTATGTTATTAGGTCTTTGGATTAGACAATAGTAATTGTGATTTCGATGCTTTTATAGTGACAATCGAAATCATCAATGACACTTGAGTTTAAACCCGAAACGTGTGAAAACGGTCAATCTGATCTAGTGGCAGTTTAACTCAGTCGGGATTGTCTTATATTCACAAATCAAATTAAAATAAATGACATTACTTGAGTTGTTTCGTGAGAAGGATGGTTCGGTCCCTTGACATCTTACCATGCTGCTAACAACGTTAACCCTTTGCAATTAATGACAATTACGAAGAAGACGTTACATGCTTGTTTCGTCAGGGTCAATGCCGGTTGTGCTATCATACGGCACACCTGGAAGATTCTGACCAGGGTGCGCGCACTGTTGGAAAAAGTATCGAAGAGTGATTATAGCATAACGTGGCATTAAAGGTGGTCACACCTTTTACTCTAGCTGTGATTGATCTTTGACATTCAAAATCACCAACATTTCACTCTTACATTGAATTGGAAAAAAAATATATTAAAATCAATTTCATTTATTTTGTATTTTTCAGTCGATGAAGACGGATTATTACACAGTTTCAAGGAACAGAAGGCCTCCACAGACTGCTGTTTTAATGGAGGACTCTGCATCATGAACACGTTCTGCCATTGTCCAGAGTAAGTATCCGTCACGAATAGCCATTAATTGATAAAAAAGACTTTCTGCAATTCTATTTGAGCTGAATAAAAACTACTTGAGAAAAATAATGTGGGTTAAAGAGAAATTGATAATATTCCATTTATATAGAGAATACATGTACAACCTTTTGAAGAACAGTGCTTCACCGTACACTACAACTGAATGTGTGCAGTGATGAAGTTGCTGAAAGGCTTTGAACTCTTGTAAAGGAATTTATTTAATGATTTATTTACTTGACTCAAATTATTCATTCACTGTTCATGTATTTATGTTTTTAATTTGTCTTTTTGCAGAGGCTTTCACGGTCGTTATTGTGAGCGTAAAACACATGACCGTTCATGCGGATCAATTCAGCATGGAACATGGATTGCGAAAGGCTGCTTTTTGTGTCACTGTTTTGATGGGAAAATGAGATGCAAGACAACAGAGATCACAAATTGTGGTAAGAATTTTAAACTGGACATTATATATTAAATACACAAACAACAACATATTATCATCTATACAATGCGATCAGACATAATTAAAATGTTTGCATCGTTTACCGGAAGTGCATCTTAAAGGAACTTTCGTTTAATAACACTTTGCCTTAGGCATTTTTGTGAAACGAATTTAGCTCATAATTAATTATTCATTTTTCTAAAACTAACTACATTATTTGCTATAAGAATACTTCAGGGTTAAAATTCTTTTTAAAATAACAATAAGACGATATGACAAATAATCCGAGTTTATTTATTTATTAAATTTTATTTCCTTCTGACTTCAGAGTCCATTTCATACGTACAAGGCAAGGAATCATCTCCTGATTATCAAGTAGATGTTGACAAGAAATTCGCAGACTACGAACGATTCTATGACGTATCCGAAGATGACATTACAAACTCACCAACTTCCGGTTCATCGGTTACAGTTCCGGTCAGCTTCAGTGGAATTATGGTCCTGGTCTTGATAGTACTAAAGTACGGATCCTGAGCAGCAACGCGTCAATATGCTGAGTTATGAAGGAATACTTAAATCGAATCATGACGATGGGCAACGCTTCGATAGTGCTCGTAGGGCTTCGGAAAGGGAGGTCATTCGGTGGTGGTGGTGGTGGTGTCGAGCCTACCACGTGAAGAACGTAAAATGGTGGACAAGAGTGAGACTCGGTCAGGGAATATGGGGATTGTTGTGAAAGAGACTGTTACTAGAACTGCTGTACATCTGTTTACAACATTGAATTACGTCACTTTTGCTTTAAAGTGGTCAATTCACGGCGATCATGTGTAAATGTTTTGCAAATACTTTGCGGTACGAAAATAAACAAAACTTTACACTCAAGTTAGCCGTTTTCTGGATACGACTTTAATGGATTGTCTGATCTGAAAATATCTCCGAAAATTATTGCCACTTAATGTCAAGATCATTTAACGTATAGTCATCATACATAGTTTGAAATTGAAAAAAATTATCGGTTTTGCTAATACCTCAAATTTTCACCATGCTTTAAGAAGTCCTCTGCTGCTTAAAGCTTCAGGAGTCGTCGATGAAGTATCGATGATGATCATTATGAAATGACGTAAAACACTGACTGGGGACTACCAGTTTTGTTACTATTTACGGTTGAGCAATCTCAGAATAATATATATTTACGTTGAGAATACGCATTGAGTAACCAGGAGTATTTGTTGAAAGATTATTGTTGATCTTTCTTTTTTTTTCAATGATTATGAAGTTAAAAAAATAAAATCAGTTAAAACATGCTTCAGCGGTATCTTTATTAATTTATTTCCAACACATATACATTTATTGTAGTTTATAACTTTTCCACTTGCATATGCATTTAGACACATCTGCGGCAGATAACTTTTGAAAACAATGTGGCAAAAGGCGAATTGCTAATTCCTGGACGAAGGGGCTTGTCACAATGCGGACTTACGACCGATCATGTGATAGCCCTCGGCATTAAGGCTAATTTTTTTTTATTTTCAATGATTATGCAGAGAAAAATAAAATCAGTTAAAACATGCTTCAGCGGTATCTTTATTAATTTATTTCAAACACATATTGCTAATTCCTAGACGAATGAGCTAGACACAATGCCCAGGTTCGAACTTACGACCAATTATTTGATAGCCCTCGTCGTTTAGGCCAAGTCACGATTTTGGGCTACGAGTTTCCACAATATACAAGAGCTGGAGAGTTGTAACTCGTCGAAACTGCCACACGAGTTTGTGATATTCTTTGATGATGAGGACATCTGTTCGACATGTTTACATTCTATGTACGACATTGTGTAAACAATCAAAGACTTTCCTACGAGAATGTACGAGTTAACGCGAGTCTAGTCGAGTTCTGGTAACCTGTGCTCGAGCTTATGACGAGTATACTACGAGAACTGCACGAGTGAATGCGATACATGTCAATATGGGTAAAAATAAGATTAGACCCACACTTCTTGAGCAGTGGTCAGTTTGATCTCATAGATATAATATTACATATATGGCCCATGGGGTGGTGACTGGATCTCAGCATCTTTGTCCACACCCGGCTTTTTATTCTCTGGTAGTTTATTCCTTCTCTTTTGGGTCATGCTTGTTCAAGTGATATACAATGACCGAAGTCTACAGAAGAAGTGATGCAAAATATGCACTCCCAACAATTAACATAACTTGCCAGAACTAGTAGCAATGTCGGAGGAATGTCGAACAGAACAAGTTCAAAATCATACAAATGTTGAATAGAAGTTAAAAAACTTGCTCTATGTCGCGTGCATGTTGATCAGGGAACGTTTTCATGTCTTTCTAACTCGTAGTTAAACTGGTAGCATACCAAACGACTTGTTTACATGGCGAGAAGCGACGACATGTGACGACCAATAAAAGCTTGGATGACACCCCATCAACATGTTTTCGATGTGTTTCTGAATGATAACTCGCACGAGACATCTATTCACTATTTACAGATATGTGTTTGAGTCCTAGTCAACAACTCAAGAGTTAAGGCGAGTATTAACTCTCCACAACTTGTAGCCAAAACTCGTAACAGTGTGACCTGGCCTTAATACCGACTAAGCTAATGCCCTGGTCCCATTCGAGCTCCGTAGAAGTAGATTTTCATCCGAAAGTTTGCGTAAACGCATAGAGAGCGAGCAGCGAGAATGGATTATTAGAGGACTCGGGTTCTCGGTGAAAATGTTTCATTGAGCTCGGTGGACCCGGTAGAGCTCGTACTGTCATCGCACAATGTCCGGACGTATTTTGTACACAGCGAGGCGTTCAGAGCTTACCGGTGCTCCTGTAACGCTTTTAATACCGAGTGGTTAATACATACACATCAATAAATTAATTTAACAGCTATACATTGTCCTCGTGGTTCTCTTACCTTATGATAAGGACAAATAATTAGATAAACAGATTTAGAACAACATCCGAATCAAAGTAGAATCATATAAGACAAAACGTAATAGGTTTCAATTATACAAAACTAAAATTGACGCAGGATAGCAGTATATATACACGAGTAAGGGCTCGGTCTCATTCCCTCTATGACCTGACTTCATTGAGGCTAAGCCTCAATAAGCTACAGCTGCTCACCGGTGACTATCTATTTTCATTTCGGCAATCGGGCGTGGCCCGAAAGTTACCCAGAAGTAAGCTATGCTTCTTTTCTGTAAAGTGCGCTAGGCTTCACAACGCCTTACATAGTCCCAACAGGTCCTAACACCATACGACTAAACATTCCCACTACGCTCCGAGCAACACGGTGAAGTTTTACAAACTATCTCACCATCTCAATATAGTGAGGCTGCCTCGAGAGTAAGTATGTTCCAGCAACACATAACACCCAAACGCCAAGAAGAACTAATTCCAATCTATGATGTTACCTGGTCAGAGACTCGGCCCAGACTGACACAAACTGCAGAGAACTCGGTGTATATATGCTGCTTATCCGCTACGCCACCAAACGGATTCCCGATCGTTCACGAACATTAACAAAATATACTTAATCAGCATGTGAATATATACTGGCAATTACAGTTTGGCATATTGCCTTCGTTTTTGGTGCGTCCTCGCACCCTTATTTGAATTGTAAATAAAACAAAATACATAAAATGTATGTAGTCTAACAAGCGGCTTTATTTAAATGTTAATAACATCCGAATCAAAGAAGAATCATATAAGACAAAAAGGAATAGGTTCTAAGTATACAAAACTAATATTGACGCAGCATAGCAATATATATGCACGAGTAAGGGCTCAGTCTCATTCCCTATATGACCTGATTTCATAAGCCAAAGCTGCTCACCGGCGACTATCTTTTTTATTCCTGCAATCAGGCGAGGCCCAAAGCTACCCAGAAGTAAGCGATGCTTCTTTTCTGTTAACTGCGCTAGGCTTCACAGCGTTTTACATAGTCTCAGCAGCTTCCTAACATCATACGACTAAACAATCCCACTACGCTCTGAGCAACACGGTGAAGCTTGACACACTGTCTCACCATCTCAATACAACGAGGCTGAGTATGTTCCAGCAACACCTAACAACCAAAAGCCCAGAAGAACTAATTAAGGTCTACGATTTTACCTAGTCAGAAACTCGGCCCAGACTGACACAAACTGCAGAGAATTCGGTATATATGCTGCTAATCCGCTTCGCCACCAAGCGGATTCCCGAGTATTGCCGATCCTTTACCAACGTTAACAAAGTTAACCATAATTAACATGTGAATATATACCGGCAATTAAAGTTTGTTACACTCGCACGACAATCGGCAGGGGAATCGAACGGTCAACGTTCTGTGTTCGCACGATACTTTGGACACCGGGTGCGAAACTTGCGATGTCCTTACGGAGCCCGCAGGGCGTTACGATCAAGGTACGGGCTCCGTACGACATCCTTGATGATTCAAGGCAGTACACACACCAGGTATATATTTTGAGCTCCACAAAGCACTTTCGATGCGTGGTACATGATGGTAATTGTACCACAGCGTCTTAGACTGGTGTACTTGCTGCTCGCTTTGCACAAGGATCGAGCCAAGCTTACATAATTCTCATAGTATTCTTGCTAGACAACGGCGGTGGAGGCATACATTTGGAGGCATCTTGATTTAACTTTTCTTCTTCTTTTTTTTATAACTAGGTGTTTGTGATAGTCTTTGATGATGAGGACATCCGTTCAACTTGTGTTCGAGTTTCCTTCCCCATTGATACGAGGACAGTACGATAATCTTGTTTTTAACTCGAGTTTAGACAACATCTTTACATTCTGTGTACGACATTTTGTCAACAATCGAAGACTTTTTCTACGAGAATGTACGAGTTTACGCGAGTCCGTACGGACATCGTTGACTCTTGTGAGAATCGTACGGATTTTTAGAACTCGTAGAGGACTGGGAAACTCGGTAAAAATGTTTCATCGTGCTTGTCGACATTTTCGAAGTCGGCAGCAGCTCGCAAGGGAATAGCTGGTGTTAGTCATTTCCGTTCTTTAAAGTCGTTCCTGCTAGGATGCTAGTGAGACTAAAACGTGAACAGGAAACATCATGACCGGATAAGGCATTTCCGGATCTGGTTTAATGTAGGACGGGGGATATAAAAAGGCATTTGAGAGAAAAATGTGGTTAGAGCTTTACTCATTTTTCTGAAAATATCAACATTTGAAATCAAAAAGTAAGTTAAGGTGGTGGTTATTTTGTATCATAGTCTATTGGTACAAGCACACTTTGATAGGTTGTAAAAAGAGAGAAAATTAATGTCATATTCAATAAATCAAACCACGAACAACATACAAGTGCGGTTCCAGTGCCAGTGTCATAGCCGTTTCCCCGCTAGCTTATTATCAAAGTTACCTACTTTGAACACGTACGTAGAAAAAAAGAAGTGGTCAATCTTTTGATACCGAGTTGGACATTCTTCCTTTCCGATAATATTTACAACCCTTTTGCACACGCAGACGAATCTGAAACGGACAACTTCTGAAAACATTTTGCCGAAAGGAGAAATTGCTCATTGAAGCGGCGTTACAAGAAATCCAATCGTTGAAGGGAAATCCGTTCATACCGCTCTGTTGTAAATAATATGTCATCATCTTGATTTCGGAATAATGGTAACTGAAAAATCTCAACGAGATTGTAATTTTTTGTAATTTTTGCCAACATCTACAAACTGAAAACTCTTGGTAAGTACGCGAAATTTCGGGACTTCGTTTGCACCGAACATCTTTGATCCTTACGTGATTAAGAGAAAATGGTCGGCAGATAATATCTTTAATGTACATGTACGTATACACGCATGCTGTCATTAAGTTGTAACATTGAAGATGTTATCTTAATTTGACGTTTATCGACAATTCGACATAATTAATTTTGTTAATCAAAGTGCAATAAATTCTGATAGACAGTAGATTTTGCGTGACGTGTTGGTCTCATATCTTTATGTTAACCCTTTCCCAAATACAAAATAACGAACGAAAATAGTTCTTATTAAATATGCCCATCAATCACTGTCTTTTCCGTATCATCCTTAACTTAGAATAGCCAAATATAAATTCATCTGTCCTTACGTAAAAGAACTAATCGATGTCCAAGTCGCTTCAATCCCACACATATGCACGTGATCCCCCATCCAAAATGTGTATATACTAACGCAACACCTGAATAAGAATACACATGTCAGCTAGACACAAACCCCATACCACTAATAAAGTGATACCTAAATGGAACTGCACCAAGACTCCTAACTCCATATCCCTAATTACGTGATACCTAGATAAGAATGCTCTAAGACCCCTGTTCGCTAGACTCAAACTCCATTTCCCTAATTACGTGGTGCTTGAATAACACTGAACCAAGACCCCTGTTCTAGATCTAGATTGTAATCGAAGAAGAACCTGGCCAAACTGTACGGAGACGAGCAATGTTCTGCACCTGTGTTGTTCCTTAAGTCCGGTATAACAGTTTGTGTGTGGTATGGTCAATGTGAGAGAGAACATATCGCCTTAAATACGTGAGAAGAATCCAAACCTTGGGGAATTAGTGAGAAAAGAATACAATTATATACCAGTCATTGTCTTCAGCAAATGCGTCAAAAGTGAACCGTATCTAGAAAAGCGAGAAATTAAAAAACATATCAGATTATATGCACTTTTATATGGTTTTAGCCGCTTTGTCTCGTGAAATATCTTGTAAATGGTTAATTTGTTAGCAAACAAAGACTCGGGGGAAGAGTGTCTGTAATCTGATCTCTTGAAAATGGTTAAACTGTTAGCAAACAAACACTCGGGGGAAGAGTGTATGTATTCTGATCTTCACCTTCATTTACCTGATACAGACCACTTTTGACGCCTTTGTTGAAGAAGTATTTCCTTTCTCTGCATGTTTCGGAAATCGTTGAATTTAAGTTATTAGTTTTGAATTGATTAATTAAACTATTAGAAAAATCAGTGGGAAGAAATTAAAACACTTTAAATTAATTGTTAAATTGATTTCCGCAATCAGGAAAGTGTGACAGAAATCTTGGACGTCCAATTTGCATAATTATCACCCATTGACCCCCTGATAGAATTTCTCAACCAATCACAAGCCTGAAATAGAATAATGTATGTCAACACCAGCGCACGTGCCCTATTACCTTTATAAACCAGCAAAAATCTTGAAATATCAAATCAGCTTTGATCGATCTATTAATCGGTTACGTTAACACAATTGCAATAATTATAGGTTATTTAACAGTGTTCTGTACAATAAGGATATATATTTGGACGAGTACACAGCTTGGAAAATCATATTGGACGAGCCGCTAGGCGAGTCCAATATGATTTTCCAAGCTGTGTACGAGTCCAAATATATTCCGTATTGTACAGAACACTGTTAAATGATCTTTTTATTCTATACCTCGACTTTTTCCCCAAAATATATTTTGTATTGTGCAGAATAATGTTAAATGACCTTTTTATTTTATACCTTCAAATAATTTCTGACACAAAAAGTGTTTTTTGGTTTCTGTGCAATTACAAAGTCATCTATTTCAGAATCGGATAACATTTTAGTTTCAGTGTTACTCCTTGTTTGCAAACGACAATAATGATCCGGTGACAACAGGAGCTTTATCGTAAAGCTTTATCTAGAGCGCCTGTCGATTCAGACTTTCATTCGGAACCTTTTCACGCGCTTCGGTCTTTATCATAGGTTTAACATGGGACCTGTGAATCGTACAATACGAAAAGAATACGGGTTATTTTGTACGCGCGTGCGTCCCGATACGGAAATATATTGTACGGTCACATGATTCGAATGAGCGTCTACGATTGGACGTATAAATTAGGTATAGAATAATTGTTCATACTTGGATTTAAATTGACATATTGCTGCTAACAGGCAATATTAAAAACAATACAAGAGTTTATACGTTTTTGTGGGATTTCATCAACACGATCAAAATAATTAAGAAGAGTTATGGATATGTTCAAAGGGTATGTGAACAATATAACTTATTTCATCTAGTATTGCAATCTATCACTAAATTCAAAATCCTTGAAGACAAATGGAGAGACAAGTGCATAATTCATTGTAATGTGAAAAATCAAGAAATACTTGTTTCGAATTACATATGTTAGTAACTTGCTACATGTATATAGAAAACACTTAAAAATCGAGTTTTGATGTATACTTTCCGGTACTGAGTATTATCGTCTGCATCAAAGAGAAAGTGTTGGTTTTAGAATCTGATACATTGCATGTTTTGGCAATGTCACATATTAATCTGCAGATTCTGCACTTATTACTGTATTTTTGTTATTTATTTTACAATGTTCATCTACCTATATAGTTTTCCCTATTTATTTCAGAACTGCTGTTTGTGCTATAATTGTTGCTATTATGATAGAATATTCGTCTGCAGGTAAGAATTAAATTTTTCCTTTCTCTCTCTGCACCTATGCATCAATCAATTCAATTAATTAAATGATAAATAAAGTCATAAAACGATGACACTTAGCCATTAATTAATTGTAATCATTTGGTATCAGTATATATCTCTCTATATATATAAAAACGTTATATGACAGCTCTCACTAATTCTATAATACAGTAATAAACCACGTTGTTATGTTAATGTCAATCAACTTGTCGAGGACCTGTCATACCCATCTTCGGCTTCATATTCACGAAATTATGTCGATTTCTCCAATATTGCACGGTCATATTTCACCATTGGGACTTTCTTCAATTAACAATTAATTGTCATATTGGGTTTATTTTAAGCTGCAGATGTGTTGTATGTGGGAAAGGGTCAAAACCTTTGATATATTTATATATGATAATATGATATATATGAGAAAAGTTTCGTTTCGTCAAATCGCACTGTGTCGATGCAGGTGAGCCAGAGTGTTGGAAACAACTTCTTATCATGTCCTACACTGATTAAACTGGTAAAAACTTCAAATTAATTGTTTTTCAAAACAGTAGGTGATACGAATATCACATCAGCTTAGAAACCTGTCGGTGCTCTTCCACACGAAGTATTTCTATATAGCTAAGAAGCCACGTGTAAATTACGTAGATATTAAGATACATGTATATCACAAGCCACTTTTTATTCGACGTTTGAGTTCAGAGCAGAACATTTATTCTCTAAATGCGTGATTAATCTGTCTGACCGCGATAAGATAAGATAATAAATCAAGATTGTTATCAACAAAAAGGGTTACATGTGATATATGTAATTTAAGAGTAGAAGAATAAAAGTCGGTACACTAATAAGCTTATCACGATAGGAGAAACTTCTAGTGAAGATGGGTCTAATTGACACGCCACTTTGACATAATTCAAAGTTATATTGACGTACAAATATTGGGATAGACCTCCAGTTTTCATTATGGGCAAATTCTTCTTTTACGACACTATTTTCGAACATCGTCTGCTACAGATGCATCAGAAAGCGATAGGAGAAACTGTTCATTGTTGTCCTTATGTTTTTAACCCTTTCCCTCATACGACAATTCTGCAGCAGACGACTTTGAACGTATTTTGTCAAAACATAGAAAATCTCCATAACTGAATGGATAACCTGTGACAAAAAGTGGAAAACATTGTGGCAAAAGGAGAAATTGCACGTTTTGTGCAATTTCTTCTTTTGACACTATGTTTTCAAAACGCCGTCTGCTGCAGAGGCGTCAGAAAGCGTCTATATGAGGGAAAGGGTTAATAAAAGAGGTGTGCTGCAGGTGCTTCAAAATGCTTCTGTAATTGGGAAAGGGTTTAATTCAATTTAACCATTATTCTGCTGAATTCATGCAAATTGTCATTATTACTATTTTGATAGTTTGGTATTTTTAGTTAATATTTGCTACACAATTATAAATGATAAGAGTAGGCCTACGAGTAAGAAGCGTATCCATTGTTAAATACTGGTATAAGATTTGTAAACACCCTGATTCTCTCTTATTTAAAATATATAACATGAGTGACACTCACGGAAATGCCACGAATGCGTGGAAATTAAACTTACAAAAACTAGTCAATAGTTTGGGTTTATCATATTTGAATGTTTCACCCGACGCATCTGGTGTAAACCTAAATATTGTAATAAGTCGAATTTATGATAGTTATCTACAAAGCTGGTTTGCGGACCTCGACACCTATAGCAAATTAGACTGCTACAGATCATTCAAGCAATGTTTCATTTACGAAAAATATCTTACATTTATTGAAAATAAAAACCATAGAATAGCTTTAACAAGATTCAGGTGTTCATCTCACAAACTGTTAATTGAAGTAGGCAGACATAGAAATTTAGAAAGAGATGAAAGGAAATGTACTTTTTGTAAATGTAACACTATTGGAAATGAATATCATTTTTTATTAGTCTGGCCATTATATAGAGACCTTAGGATGTTATACCTACCTAAATACTACTACACTTGGCCTAATACATTTAAATTTAAAGGTTTGATGGAATCTCAATAAAAAAAAAAAATATTAACCTAGGTAAAATTGTATACCTTGCCAACTGCAAAAGAGATATCCTAAATACTTCTTAATATTTACTCTGTAAATATGTTGATCATCCTGTACTAGATAATCATAATATGTACACAAACTGTATGCATATCTATTGCCGTGATATGTTTTGTATATTTCATATTTTCTCCATGTTTATGTTTCTAATTATCTTTATTGCCGCCACATGTATTTATGTATTTTTGTTTCTGGCAACAAACATATGTTTATATGCCAATAAACGATTTTGAACTTGAACTTGATGTAGGCAAAGATTAGTGTTCACGTACGTGTATGCTTATCTGGGTATTCAGAGTACGCAACTGTATGCAGTTTTACGTCGTGCATAAAATATAACAAAGTATTGGATGATGTCACGTATAGCAACTTTTACTTTTACTTCTCAACTTTTACTTTTACTTTCCTGTGTATATAATGATATACTATACTGCTTGTTTAAATATTATGCATAACAAATCTGCGTTAGATGTATTTATTGTGTGTCAATTAGTTTTATAACTGCAGTCTTTTATAATTATAATATTAGATGGCTATGTACATTGTATGTGTTATTGAGATGTTTTATATGTGTGTTTGTACATAGATGAGACTTAAATAAAGATATAATATATATAGCAGGATAAGGGTTAAAGTAGGAATATGTTGATCTTTCAGTCTAATTGGCAGTAATTTGATTAAATATAATAAATGACATTTAGATTATAATTCTGTATATTTGTTATGAAAACGTCACCAATTGTATAAATAGATCACGTCTTATTATTTAAACATAAAACGTCAAATTAAATCTTCAAGTTTTCAACTTATTGACAGCGCGTGTATTTCTTCAGGCAATTTACAAACAATACATATAATAACATCAACTACAAGTCAATTAATTATAATTTATATGTAGCTGGATACAAAAGCTTTCTCTTTCCTTTTCTTCTTATTTTATTCATTATTTTATTTATTCTAATATCTTTTTAATTTATTTTAAATTTAAGATTGGCTAGAACGTTCGATAGGCCTAAGGTCTACGGATAGCCAAAGAAATAGAAGGACACACAAACATGTGGAAAGCAACGATATTGGTAGGTTGTTCAGATCACATCTTTTGAATCCTTTCTTAAATATAGACGACTTCAAACACCTCTGCTTCAGAAGATATTTGTAAATTTTCCGGGAATGGTGCGAATGCTTAAAAGGGCATTTTCTTTAATTTAACAATTTTCAATTCTGTTTATGCATATGGCGCCTATAGGTCATTCGTTAGATATGAATAAGCAAATCTTATTATTATTGTCTTGACATATAAAAGAAACTGTTGTTATGTAAATACATCCAATACAAGTGGATTAGGGGTGTGTGATTATCAGATTATACAGAACGATATTTGTCGGATGTTAAAAGAATTAAAGGTTATACACTTCCAAGCCATTTCACCTTTTACCAGAATTTCGCTGACGTGTTTACCATCGTTGTTTGTGAGTGGTTTTATCACGGCAACTGAAAGTACAGTTTCCTTCATAAGGCGATATTAACAGTCTTTCAATTTTAAATTGTCAGTAAAGAAAATGAAAAACATACGTGGTAAATGAATTAAACACTTCAGTCAAAGGTAAACCACAGAATATTTGTCATTTTGTCAGTGGTTGACAAAAGGCAACTGTATCCGAGAAAATGATACTGAAATTTCGGGTAATTGTCTTCTTTCCCACGGACATTCCTGTTATACAGAGGGTAATGATAAATATGTGATGGTACTAATAGGAACGAATTATTACAGGTGCGAATGCCCTGTTGTTCAATATTTGTAAAGCGATAATGTTAATGGCACTGGAAGACATTCATATTAATGCAAAGATGTTTCTAACAAAATCAGTGCGACTGATTGATCAACGTTAAATTGACTGATAATGCAATCAATCTCTTGTTTAAGATGAATTCATTTACAAAATAGTTTTGGTGTAAAATAATTTCATGTATGATAAGTCAATAGAAATTGCGATTTCAATGATTTTAAAGTGACAATTGAAAACATCCATGACACTTGAGTTTAAACCCAACACGTGTAAACTGTGAAACACACATCTTCAAGTAACAGTTGAAATCAGTTGGGGATCACAACAGAATAATCCACCAATCACACTTCGCTGTCACTTCTGAATAGAGCGCGAAAAACTTCTATGATCATTGGATTTCAAATATAAAAAATTTCAAAAATGATTGTTCGGATTGTCTTGTATTCACAAATCAAGTTAAAATAAATAACATTATATGAGTTGTTTCGTGAGAAGAATGTTTCGATCCCTTGACATCTTACCATGGCATGCTGCTAACAACGTTAACCCTTTAAAAGTAATGACATTTCAGAATACGTTACATGCTTGTTTTGTCACGGAGGGTCAATGGCGGTTGTTCTATCATACGCGGATGTGCTAGCTGATCCTACTCTTCACTGTTCTAAAAAGTCCCGAAGAGTGATTATCGCATTACGTAGCCAAAAAGGTGGTCACACCCTTTACTCTAGCTGTGATTGATCTTTGACATTCAAAATAACCAACATTTCACTCTTACATTGAATTGAAAAATGAAAGATATGAAAATCATTTTTTTTTATTTTTTTATTTTTCAGTCGATGGAGACGGATTTTTACACAGTTTCAAGGAACAGAAAGCTTCCACAGACTGCTGTTTTAATGGAGGACTCTGCATTATGAACACGTTCTGTCATTGTCCAGAGTAAGTATCCGACTTTGAATAGCCATCTCTTGTTAAAAAAAAGAGATAAACGTTCTGCAATTATTTCAGCTGAAAAACTTGAGAGAAATAATGTGGGTTAAATAGAAATTAATAGTATTCAATTCATATATAGCATACATCCTTTTGAAGAACAGTGCTTCACCGTACATCTACATTACAACTGAATGTGTGCAGTGATGAAGTTGATAAAAGGCTTTGAACTGTTGTAAAGGAATATATTTAATTATTTATTTACTTTACTGAAATTATTTATTACCTTTTCGTGTATCTATATATGTTTTTAATTTGTCTTTTTGCAGAGGCTTTCACGGTCGTTATTGTGAGCATAAAACACATGACCGTTCATGCGGATCAATTCAGCACGGAACATGGATGGCGAAAGGATGCTTTTTGTGTCACTGTTTTGATGGGAAAATGAGATGCAAGACAACAGAGATCCAAGATTGTGGTAAGAGTTTTATACCATACATTACGATTATATGTATATATATTAAATACACAAACAGCAACATATTATCCGATATACGGCGATGAGGTCATTCAGCAGAACTAAACGGTTTGCATCGTTTACCCAACATGCCACCTTCCCCCTTATTCAGGTGACATTATATGTATTTGAATATTTTGTACATTTGCATGTCTCATTTTTAAACTAAGAAAAAAAAAAAAAACATTTCCATAAGGCATTATTTTGAAACGATTTTAACTCATAATAAATTATTCATTAAACTAACTAGATAATTTGTTATTGGAAAATATCCGAGTTTAATATTTTATTTCCTTCTGACTTCAGAGTCCATTTCATACGTACAAGTTAAGGAATCATCTCCTGATTATCAAGTAGATGTTGACAAGAAATTCGCAGACTACGAACGATTCTATGACGTATCCGAAGATGACATTACAAACTCACCAACTTCCGGTTCATCGGTTCCAGTTCCGGTCAGCTTCAGTGGAATTGTGGTCCTGATCTTGATAGTACTAAAGTACGGATCCTGAGCAGCAACACGTCAATATGCTGAGTTATGAAGGAATATAAAAGTCGAATCATGACGAATGACAACGCTTCGATGGTGTTCGTAGGGCTTCGCAAAGGGAGGTCATTCGGTAGTGGTGTCGAGCCTACCACGTGAAGAAGGGATACTGGTGGACAAGAGTGAGACTTTGTCAGGGAATATGGGGATTGTCGTGCACATAGACTATAGCTAGACCTACCGTACATCTTTTTACAAAATTTAATTACCTCAATTTTGCTTTAAAGTCATCAATTCATAGAGATCATATGTAAATGTTTTGCAAAACATTTTGCGGTATGAAAATAACTAAACTTTACACTTAGCCGTTTTCCGGATACAACTTTAAGGGATTGTCTGATCAGAAAGTATCTCCGAACAATGCCATTTAATGTCAAGATAATTTAACGTAGATTCATCATCAAATTGCTTTAAAAGAAAACATATCTTGGAATACAAGAAATTGATCGTGTTTGGCAATATCTTACTTTTCCACAATGTTTTCAGAAGTCGTCTGCTGCACATAGCGCTAGGTGTCGTCGGGGAGGGGTAAGTTGCGACGCGACGATGATGATCATTATGAAATGGACCACCAGTTTTGTACTATTTGTGGTTGAGCAATCTCGGAATGATAGATATTTACGTTGAGCAAACTTACTGGGGACTACTAGCTTTGGTACTATTTACTGTTGAGCAATCTCAGAATAATAGATATTTACGTTGAGAATACTCATTAAGTAACCAGGAGTATTTTTTGAAAGATTGTTGTTGAATTTTGGTTTTTTTAAATAATTATTCAGTAAAATAAATCAGTTCAAACATGCTTCAACGGTATCTTTATAAATTTATTTCCAACACATATATTGTAGTTTAACCCTTTCCCACTTGCATATGCGTTGCATGATTTTAGACACATCTGCAGCAGAAAACGGTTTAAAATGAATGTGGCAAAGGAGAAATTGCTCATGGAGTTTTCTGAATAGTTTCTTTTAGAAATTATACATATTTTGGCAGGATGTTTACAGTGTCACCTACTGCATAGTTGCTGTACTTGGGAAGGGGTTAACACATGTTATAACCTTGCAAACTGATTCACAGCGATTTGTCCGATCGAAACAATTGTAATAACCGACATTATCGACAGTTTCAGTTATAAAAGAGCGGAAAATTCACCTAACATGCGTTTCCTGGCTTTCTCGCACACTAACTTCACAGAATTTAAGAAAACTGAATACTTTTTTACGTATACTATTTTAAATAAGTGTTGCTGGACAAATGAGCTTGTCGCAATGATTCGTCTATCATCGGATAGAATCGACGGCCGAGCCGAGGTTTGAACTAACGACCATTTAGTTGGAAGCCTTACAGATTGAGCTAAGCTAACGCAGATCGAATTTGTAGATGGTAATGGCGATCAACTGACTAGTGTTTGGTCATTTCCGTTTCTTAAAGTCGTTCAGGCTAGGATGTTAATGAGACTAAATAGCGAACAGGAAAGATCATGACCAAAATAGGCATTTGCTAATCTGGTTTAATGTAGTAAAGGGAGGATCATTAGAAAGCACTTAAAAACAAATCATTCGTGTTAAGAGCTTTACTCTTTTTTCTGAACAATTTCCACATTTGAAAACGTAAGTTTAGGAGTTGGTTATTGTGTATCATAGTCTACTGGTACTAGCTCCGCACACTTAGGTTGTAGTACATAGAGAGCGAATTAAAGGTATATTTCAATGGATAAAACAACATACAAGTGCGGTATCAGTGCCAGTGTTACAGCCGTTTCCACGATAGCTTATTATTAAAATTGCCTGCTTT
Source organism: Serripes groenlandicus (assembly GCA_031761405.1). Classification (NCBI taxonomy): domain Eukaryota; kingdom Metazoa; phylum Mollusca; class Bivalvia; order Cardiida; family Cardiidae; genus Serripes; species Serripes groenlandicus. The sequence goes on along the minus strand of JASEVX010000001.1, from coordinate 133,309,269 downwards.
GAAAACGAACGATGAAAAAATTTTAAATCGTTTTTTGTCGGACTGATTGTCTTCATTATATTGATTACATTGGGTTTAAGGCCGTTTTCAACAATTTTTCTTCTGTCATATCATGGCTGCTAGTTCACCTACTCATGTGTTTCATGGCTTGCTCACACCAGTGTTTGTTTGGAGTTTAACGCCGCTTTCAACAGCTTTGGTCATATCACGGCGGTCAGTGCACCTACCCAGGTTTTCCTGGCTTTCCCACACCAGTACTTACACAACATTCTTTCGAAGCCACTGACTACTTTCTCACATAGATCAGAGGTGAGAGGCAATGGAAACATAGAAAAGAGAAATTGCTCATTAGAGAGGCGTACGAGAAAACAATCATCGGACATTTGAGATTAATGTAGATCCAGATCAACCTGCACTTGTGCAGTCAGGTCTTGATACACATTGATCGCCTATGCGTCAAAGAAGCCGTTCACGAGGCCGTTCACATACGGTGTACATTCAGATCACATGGTATGTATCTGCGAATGTATCGCTTGTAACTAAAACTCGAAAGTTGGTTTTCATTGAACATTGCTATTTATATATATACAGTCCAACCTGTGTTTAAAGACCGCCCATGGGAAGAGAACAATCTGGTCTTTGTTCAAAGGTGGACTTCAATTACAGGGTCATTGATGAAGAAAATGAGTAACTGGGAAATTATATGTGTGGTTGCTATAGACAGAGAATTGCTTAACAAAGATGATATTTAGCACAGGTTAAACTGTACTGTGGATGAGGTAAACCTTGCAGTCTGCTCCACAGATTAAAAGTGCATTCTCACGCTAGCATGAATGCTTCAGGGATATACATGTAGCACATTTCATTTAGAAATATTACTATTCGAAATTCAAATTCATTTTAATCGGATACACTCTCGCTTATCAGCCATCGTTTACGTTCCGACTATTCGGAGTGTCAGGGTGTGGTTTTTCTAGTCAGACCGGTGTTCATTGATACTTGTGACCAGTCAGGTAAAAAGTGACTTATTCGATGAAATATACCAGCATGATTAATTGAACAGTTAGTGTTGTACATGTAATCGACAAATGTAAACAAAGTAGTTTTAAAGAACACGTGGCAATTATGTTCGCAGAAATCATCCGGTAACTTTGAGACAGCCATCCAATATATGTATCTTTCGTTTGACGAGTCACAATTTAGTTCTAGAATTTAACCGAACAGAATTCTTTTTCCTAATGTCTCTTAATTTACTCACATATTCTATTCTGTTTACGAAATACCTTTTTGGCGTATCCGTATTTTCTTCGTTTGATTTTTAAAACTTGAAATTATATAGGATGACGTATCAGCTAATATATTCCTTGATGGAAACTCTCTCTGACGCTTCTGAAACAGACGACTTGAAAATATATGGCAAAAAAAGAAATTGACCACAATGCGCAATTCTTCATAATTTTGAAATAATTTAAAAATCATGCTTTCATTAAGGATGTACTGAACTGAAAAGTGGATTTTTCATAATGTATTTAACTTTTGTTGTAATCTTGATTTTTTGAAAGTTGGATATATGTTACATTAAACAAACCAACAAAAAAGGTATGGTAGTTGGCTTTTTTTTTTTTGCTAGATCAATTTATAAAAGCCTTATGATGAGCTTTTTTTTGCTATTTCATCCCATGAAAAAAAAAGTTTTCACGCAAATTGCCGATATTTGAAAGATGATATGCTAATTGCTTATCTTCTTGTGGTTTTAATCTCATTATGAAGGTATTTGATCCATATCTTTGGAAGTTCATGCGATACATTGTAGTTAAAGCTAAAAAATAGACAGTATTTGACACTAATGAAAATCCATATTTGTCAGATTTAAGAATAGACAATTTCAAAACTTTGAAATAAGGAAAAAACATATTTGTAATATTTAACTTTTTCTGAAACTTCTCTAAGTTATTTCAATTACTATCATTTATCAGATTTTAATAAGAAAAGTATATGTCATTGGGCAATATTTTCAGTTTTTCTTCTTTGAATGGCTAAAAAATGTTAAAATATGAATATATATTTATTAATTTTTCGAACATATCTTCAAATGTCAAAAATGTTTTCCAATATTTTCTACTTTTTTTCAAAACAATATGATACTATACAAGTTCTAGATTAAAATGTATATACATGGACTTTAATATGTTCTTTTTGCCAAGTTTTATTTCTCAGTCAAACACGGCAACTGGACAGCGTCTCACGAACAAATTGAAGGCTCATGCAAAAAATAGGCCCTTTATCTCAAGCAAATTTTATCCACTTTTTTTTTAAAATTTGAAGAATTATAAAAAGGTATAATGACTAAACAGGTTTTAATTAACAACAAAATAAGAAGATTTAATAAGAAAGTAAAAAAAAAAAAATCTATTTTTAATTTCAAAACCTCAGTTCAGTACATCCTTAACAGAGATTTTCTATAAATTTGCCGATGTTTTTTAAGTGCTTTCCTAGACGGTCAAGTTTTCTGTGTGTTTAGCCAGAGACATATAAACACATGTTTATATGTCTCTGATTTAGCATTGTAACTGCTGCGCAGGTTTATGGATACATCTGGGACGAATATAAACTTTATATATATTTTATATTATTGCTCCAGGATAAAGTTACCAGAAGTAAATTAATTAACTAAGGGAACGCCGTGATGTGATATTTCAAAACACCGTTGAAAGCGGCATAAAACACGATTCTCGCAACAACAAAAACAACCAGAAATTCATTTTCTGTGCTTTGCCTATGGCCATTTCAATGATCTAGGTCGCCGTCGAAATATTCTATGCAATGTTATTGCATTAAGACTTGGACACATCAGTGTGAGTGTATTAAATCAATACACTCACCCTGGACACATGTATCGTAGATGACGTAGATAAGATAATGTCTCTTCTTCGTGGATATGCCTTGTTCTACTATGACAGGAAGGAAAACCGTGATTCGACACATTTCTAAGTATTTGATTTAGTGATTTCTAATTTTCAAGCAGTTTAACAAGTTCGGAATCTGGACCGTAGTTTAAACGTATAACTGAAAGGTTCGAGCAATTTCATTGGATAAGAGGTTTAGATTTCGAAATATTTGATTGGTCATTCGTCAACCGGAAGCAACTTTACCTTCAGAAAAATGTAAAATGTAAATAAATCGAACAATTTTAAAAACAAATTTATCCAAGATGTTTGGAAGAAATAAGAAGGAAGCACCTGCTCCCCCAAGGAGTAAAGGATCTGATTTAATGGCTCAGGTATGTAGTTAGTCTGAATGTTGACATTCAATGACAGATTGTGACTCAGAATCATAAACCTTTAAATAAGTGACTATTCGGATGATACTAGTATTTCGGACGTTATTTAAGACCGCAGTTCATGATTGCAGAAGATGGTTAATTGTTAAAAAAAATACCCATATTTTATATTTTTGGTCAATTTTGAAATATCCTATTGTTGTTCCTGAATAAAATTGTTGGCAGACAGTTGATCATTAATGTATACGAGTAATTTCACAGAAATCCTAAATTAATTATTAAGTCGACTGAACAATCTTCAATCTTCCTGTGTGCACATTGGCATTGTTCTAATATGAGTATAGGTGCTACCTATTTCGGGTAAACATTTGTTATATGTTGTGATCGGTGAATAATTCCCCGCGAACTGCAGTTAGCCCCTTGCTTGCAGCACGATCAGTTATTTACGTCAATTACGAGTCCTACCGACCTAAGCAAAGAAAAATAAAAATCATCATCAGGTTAAGCTTATATTTAACTTTAAAATATAGCCAAGATTTTACATCCATGAAAATATGATGATAGGTACAACAAATAATCAACTTGCCCTTCATAAAGTACTTCAAATAAAACGATTCCATAATTCACGGAACTACATTTGTGACAAGCCAAACTAACGTTTCCTATAATTTCTGTCGTTTTCCTTTTGGTTCATTTAGTTTAAACTTATTTATTTTACATTGATTGTGAAACAAAAAAAAAAAAATCCCAAAGTCAGGGACCGCTCATCACGGGACTCGAACCAGGGACCTTTGATACAAGAGGCCGACGCTCTACCTCTGCACCACTAATAGAATGACGTTATATTATGACGTCATATTACAGGAATTTGGATTTATAACTTCTGGAAAGTCAAAGGTCAAAAAACCCTTACGAGTTGTTATTTGAACTTGTTTTAGAAATAGACGACGAGTTTTATTAAACGGAAATTATCACACATAAAATTACTTGTGCTCGTTCCTTTATCGAGTTTGTATTATCATATTTAATTATTTTCTCTAGAAGTTTTTTTTTGTTTCGATATTTTCTTTTCATCCAATCAAAACGTAGCACTGTAGCAGAATCGTGACTGCATCGAAAAATCCATTCTGGACACAATTTTTGGAAAGACGGTTTAGCGTTCATACACATTACCTATTGACGGGAAACATCGCCAGCTTCGCCGTCGATTTGTTTACCCGTATTATTCTTTGATATGTTATAATTACTTAAAAATTATAAAAATGTCTGTGACACATTTTACTTTGTTCTTTAAATAGCGGGATGAATTACCAAAAAAGCAATAATTTCATATATATATAAAAGAATATTTTTAGTGTTTTCTCAAGAGCGCGTTTCCTGCGTTTTTGAGGCAATTAAATTGACAAGACGCAGAAAAATGATGAAACTGCGTCTGCTAGAAAGCACTGTAAAAAAAGTTCAGTCTGTCGTTAACAATAAGACCTGGGGACGAATCAGCTTAAATATAATAGACACTTGCGTTTCGATTCACAGCTTCTAAACCAATAGAAATCAACAATGAATCGCAGGGCCCACTCTGACGTTCGGCACTTTCGCCAAATGCGAAGATTATTTTAAAGTGGCGAAGTTATTTCATGAGTGGCGAAAGGTTTTTATCATCAACATTTACCTGTTTTGGATATCAGTTTACGACATACAGTGACTGTTTCCGTTAATCTAAGATAATGCACCGCCATTTGATTCAATGTCGGGAACCAGTGACCACTTTACGACATTTTTACGACACCTGTTTTTATCATTTTGACAGCTTGTGTATTTCGCACTTGTTTTATTGTTGTGAAGTGTTAATTCAGCCTTTTAATTTTGACTGACCAACAACTCTGAGCGATATTGATACATTAAAGGCCGTACATATGAAAATTGGCAATTATAGATGCATTAAATATATCGGCACGCTTTTTGAAGCAGGTTTCGACAATCGATGTAGGCCTTTCATGATTTAATGACAATGTAAGTTTGTCATTTTTGATTGAAAAAAATCTATTTAATTATTGGCGAGTACAAACAATAAGTGGACCCATTGATGAGATTGCATATAAAAAAAAACTATTTAATTATTGGCGAGTACAAACAATAAGTGGACCCATTGATGAGATTGCATATAAATTTGTCAAAAGTTACGAAAATGAATGGCTACTAAAAATTAAAAGTTGCTCCTAAAATTTAAAAGTGGTGAACTTTATTTCAATGTGGCGAAAGAAAAATTCAACCCAGAGCAGGCCCTGGAATCGGATACGAAAACATCTTTTTTAAAAAACACACTGGTCACATTACATATTACAGAAAGAGATGATGTGAGCTATTTATAAATGGCCTATCATTGCATGGTTCATTATCGAAACGTTTGTGGTTTGGCGTTTCTGACAGCTAGACTGTAAGCAGGGGTCACACTGGCCCAACATTTTCTTGAGCCACATTTTTATTTGGACAGACATCAACCTGTTTTTTTTCCAGTAAATACATAAAAATATATCAATGCTGCGGAAATTTTGAAATGTCAATCGATCCGATGAAATTTTCATGCAAAACGGCAGTAACTACATATTGTTCAAGATGAAGTTACAACTGTTTGCATACAACCATAGAGTTGATTCGAAGGTACCCAACTGTAAATTGTGTACACACACAGTCACTATTGATTTTTTAAAACACACTCTGAATGTAGGTTTTTATAGCTTTACAGGTAAACGCTATTTCCTGTTGGGAATTTTTTGATATTTGTTGTATAGCGATCGGGAAAAAGGGCAAAATGGGACTTTCGCCAATGCCATTTACTTCGAGCTAATTTGAGCCATTGGCTCAAATGGCGAACGACGGCGTGAGCCCTGCTGTAAGTTTAGTTATTGAAATAAAAGTTCATGTCCACTTAAAAAGCTCTTAGTCGTTATAAAGTCCGACAACCATTAAAAATCGAAATATCATCAGATAGAAATGCGCAATTTATAGACGTAGTAGACGTATATTTAATATTTTTTATGTGATTTCTTTTTTGGAATATTTTGTACGGCAAAGTCATTGTTTGTTTTTTTCAAAGTGAAGTAAAAGAGATTTGATTGTCAAGTAGCTTGTGATAGTTTCATGGAATTAGATTAATGAGTTTCAATTAAGCATGACAGGTACACAAACTGTTGGAAAGAATACTGAAATATCTCATTCACTATTTGTAATGTTAATATTAGTTCCATCCCAACATAGGCTATGGTATAAACTAAACAAAATAAGGGCAAAATCTGACCAAGTCATAGATCTTGTGATGAGCAGTCACCTGTCTAATGCAGCTAGTTTTATGATTTCCCTTGGTTGACTGCTGATTGGAAGTTTTATTGTAATCACTTGACTTGATAGCTGATTCCAAGTTCACCTGTCTAATGCAGCTAGTTTTATGATTTCCCTTGGTTGACTGCTGATTGGAAGTTTTATTGTAATCACTTGACTTGATAGCTGATTCCAAGTAAAAGTTGAGTCCCTGCAAGTTCTTTTCCCTAAAAGTTGTTCGATCCAGCAAGTGGCATTTAGAAATGCATTCTGAGATAAAAATGTAAAAGTGTCAATATCTTAAAACTGATTTGTCAGGATTGCAGTTAGCATTATGTCATATATCTATTTTGAAGAGGTATTTTCCCAAATCCCCATCAGAAAAGAATCCTAAATGGTGGATGTCAATGATATTTTGTCGAGGTCTTCACAAATTCCGACTCAAACTGTTTTGTTAAAGTACATAAAACTGTAGACATGATTATGTGCTTAAATTACTTCATTACATAAAAGTCCATATCATCTATGAAAATTCCACTGCGGTTTTCATTTGCCCATGCATTTTAAGATAGCAAATCGACAAGGCAGCAAGCACTCTCTTAATAATTCACAATATCATGATTATTTTGTATTTGAGTCCGGGCAAGTAAATTTTCAAATTTCTTGTCTGACTTGGCATGTAGGTTCAAAAGTTAATGTACAGGCTTGTCAGGGTAGGTTTTTATTAACCATTATGCTCACTAACAGAATGCACAAGTATATATAAAAAAATATATATATATAGGAAAGAGTTGAAGCAGATCTTTTTTAAATATACATTTTGATGCATCTGCAGTGAAGGATTTTAGGAAAACATTGTGGCTAAAATTTATATTGTTATTAATTAGTCAATTCTTCTTCTGCCACAATGTTTTTAAGTATAAAGTCACTATATTCACAAATTATAATTTTATTTATAGAGATTTCCCATACTTTTTCTCAAACATTTTCAAAGGAGCTGTGGCAGAATTGTTGTTTATTGTTTAAATAAAATAAAAGCAAATTTGATAGAAATATTATTATTACTTAAAATTTATTAGTATGTATGTTGAAAAATGAATATAAAATGTTGATTAATTCTCAAAAGCTGGGTGACAATATGTCAAATCAATAGTGAAAATATTATAATTTTTAAAATACATTACCAGTACCAAACATAAATTAATTAAAAAATTAATTTGTCTTTCTGTTTTCTACAAGTCATACAGCTTTTCCGGTTATTATACCCCCAAAAAACAAAGTTTTGGGGGGGTATATAGGAGTGACTGTGTCGGTCGGTCGGTTGGAAGCCATATTTTGTCCGGCCTATTTCATACAAACCACTAGGTGGAATTCAATAAAATTTTACATGAAGCTTCTATACCAAGAGGAGATGTGCATATCCTAAAGGGGTTACAATTGCATCTTATTTTACAGAGTTATGGCCCTTTTACTTATTAAGTAAGCCATATTTTGTCCGGCCTATTTCTTACAAACCACTCAGTGGAATTCAATAAAATTGTACATGAAGCTTCTATACCAAGAGGAGATGTGCATATCCTAAAGGGGTTACAATTGCATCTTATTTTACAGAGTTATGGCCCTTTTACTTATTAAGTAAGCCATATTTTGTCCGACCTATTTCTTACAAATCTCGGGGTGGAATTCAATAAAATTTTACATGAAGCTTCTATACGAAGAGGAGATGTGCATATCCTAAAGGGGTTACAATTGCATGTTATTTTACAGAGTTATGGCCCTTTTACTTATTAAGTAAGCCATATTTTGTCCGGCCTATTTCTTACAAACCACTGGGTGGAATTCAATAAAAATTTTACATGAAGCTTCTATACCAAGAGGAGATGTGCATACCCTACATGTCTTACAATTGCATGTAATTTTACAGAGTTATGGCCCTTTTGTTGGTCGGTCGGAAGCCACATTTTGAATCAAGGTGCTGTTTTGGGGGTATTTATCATCTTCAATGATAGTTCTAGTTTATAATCAACTGAAGGACATTTTATTCAGATACATGATGATATTGCATATATGAACCATTCCATGAGAAAACCAACGTTATGGCCTTTGCTTAAAGTATCGACTCAGATCAGCCTGCGCAGTCTGCACACGCTAATCTGGGCAAACACTTTCAGTCTCAAAGGCAAAGAGGTATAGAGTAATGGTTCCTTAAACATAAAACTCACAGGAGGCAAAAAGTGTCTGTCTGTGTTAGCCTGTTTGGCATGCTTAGGCGGATCCAGGTCGATACTTGACGCAGAGTCCACAATGTTGGTTTTCTCTTAACCCTTTCCCTCATATAGACGCTTTCTGACGCCTTTGCAGCAGATGGCTTTTTTCAAAATGAGCAATTTCTCCTTTTGCCACAATGTTTTCCACTTTTAGTCATAGGTTATCCCTTCAATTAAAGAGATTTTCCGTCTGCTGCAGAATTGTCGTATGAGGGAAAGGGTTAATTCGACTCATATGCATTTATCTATGATTATATCCCAAGTTTTAGAGGATTCGATGCAGTAGACACTATTTTTGATAAACCCTCATTCCATTTTTTCGTATATAGATGGGTATTGGTGATATTGAGCAACAAATGTATGGCAATGTAGAAGATGATGAAGATTTAGAAGCTGAGTTATTGGCACTTCAGGGAAAACCTCAACCAAAGAAAAAACCAAATGCTAAAGGTAAGCATTGTAAATATCAGAGACTTAACCCTTTTCCACATACAGAAAATCTGCAGCAGACGACTTTAAAAAGGTCTACTAAAAAATATGGAAAATCTCTATAAATGTAGGTATAATTACTGAAAAATTGAAAATAGTTTGGCGAAAGGAGAAATTGCTTGTTTTGACCAATTTCTCTTTTTGTCACAATGTTTTCAAAAGTGATCTGCTGGAGATGCGTTTAGGTGGGAAAGGGTTAAAATATAAGAAGTAAACTATCAGGCCTTTGTCAGACAATATCTCTCTTATTAAATAAGTATTTCAACCCTGCATAATGGTACTTACGACAACTGCCTCAGTGAGGCAATACTTTAAAGTTTTGAGTACCTTCAATATAGAAGTTCCAGCAGTCAAAGTAAATCAGGTCAAGAGCTCTGAAAATTTTATGTATCCTTGACGCTCGAAAACAGCTACTTTTACAAATTAATGACAAAAAGAGAAAAGTAATACAGTCATTGTATTGTTTCTCTAACTTAAATCAAAATGCACCCACTTTATGTAGTTAAAATAATATTCTTTATCAGATTATCAGATATGAAAATTTCAGACCTTTAGCAAGATAGAAGCTAAATGTGGGAAAAAGAGAACTTGTTCAATACGAAAGAAATTCTCTTTTTCACACAATGTTTATTTGAAAGTCATAGTCATCAAAGATCACCTTTATCAGAAAAAGGTTCTTATTATTCCCATGAAATTTCATTTTAAATACGCTTTCTGACAACTACAGCAGACGTCTTTTGAAAACAGCGTGACAAAAGAAGAAATTGCCACAATGTTTTCATCTGTTTTCAATAGTTACATATTCTTTTAAAGAGATTTTCCATATTTTTATCTAAATGTTTTCAAAGTCGTCTGCTTCAAAATTGTTGTTTGAGGGAAAGTTTTGATAAAGATTATTTTTTCCCTCTATAAAGGTCCGGTGAGTGCATCCCAGTTTGACCAGATGATTGCTGGCTGTATGGAGGACTATGATGATGAAGATGTTTCAGACACTGAAGATCCTGATCTCCTGGTATGTGTCTAGATTGGTAATCCTTTCTCTGATACAGACCACCGTTGAAAACTTGACACCCTGTGCAGCAGAACACTTTTGAAAACATTGTTGGAAAACATGAAAAGAAAATTTCCTCATTTTACTGAATGTTTTCAATGCCTCATTATTTATTTTCATAAAAAGATCTTTTACAGACAACTTATGAAAACATGGGGACAAAAGAAGAAATTGCACATGATGTGCAGTTTCTTCTTTTGCCACAATGTTGTAATTGCTATTAATTAATTATACTTTCATTAGCGGAGATCTTCCATACTTTTGCCTAGATGTTCGCTTCATATTTGGTGTATGTGGCAAAGGGTGTAAGCCATACAGTTTATTAGCTTGGCTTGTCATTCAAAGAAAAAAAGGAGGGGTTGTCTGCATCATAGTCACAAAACTTTAATCTTACCTCATAAAATCAATAACATTCAACATTTTTGAATCTCAATCAAACTTATACAGTAGTTAGATATCCATGAGAGCTCAGTTCCTTTCGCAAACCATCCAGATCCGTCTATGCAAGACTGGATTATGGCCCTTGAAATTGTCAAAATTGCTATAATAGAGCTTGTGAACACAATAGAGGCTCCATTTACTATCTGATCTTCACCAAACTTAGATAGTAGTTAAATATTGATGAGAGCTTGGTTCCTTTCGCAAACCAGCCAGATCCGCCAATGCAAGACTGGATTATGGCCCTTGAAATTGTCAAAATTGCTATAATAGAGCTTGTGAACACAATAGAGGCTCCATTTACTATCTGATCTTCACCAAACTTACACAGTAGTTAGGTATCCATGAGAGCTTGTTTCCTTTTGCAAACCAGCCAGATCCGGCCATGTAAGACTGGATTATGGCCCTTGAAATTGTCAGAATTGCTATAATAGAGCTTGTGAACGCGATAAAGTCATCAGTTTTGATTGTATCTCAATCAAACTTATACAGTAGTTAGATATCCATGAGTGCTCAGTTCCTTTAAAAAACCAGCCAGATGTGCCCTCGCATGACTTGATTATGGCCCTTGAAATTGTTAAAATTGCTATAATACAGCTTGTGAACACAATAGAGCCTCCATTTACTATTCAATCTTCACCAAACTTAGATAGTAGTTAAATATTGATGAGAGCTTGGTTCCTTTCACAAACCAGCCAGATCCGCCCATGCAAGACTGGATTATGGCCCTTGAAATTGTCAATCAAAATTGCTATAATAGAGCTTGTGAACACAATAGTCTCCATTTATCATCTGATCTTCACCAAACTTAGATAATAGTTAAATATTGATGAGAGCTTGGTTCCTTTCGAAAACCAGCCAGATGTGCCCTTGCATGACTGGATTATGGCCCTTGAAATTGTCAAAATTGCTAAAATACAGCTTGTTAACACAATAGAGCCTCAATTTACTATCTGATCTTCACAAAACTTAGATAGTAGTTAAATATTGATGAGAGCTCGGTTCCTTTTGCAAACCAGCCAGATCCGCCCATGCAAGACTGGATTATGGCCCTTGAAATTGTCAAAATTGCTATAATACAGCTTGTGAACACAAAAGAGCCTTCATTTACTATCCGATCTTCACCATACAAACATGCTACGGATTGAAAATGACCAAAGAACCATACCAGTAGAGCATAGGCCCTCATGGGCCTCTTGTTTAAACTTGGTACACATGCTCCTTGGAACAATTATGCATGTCTATAATAAATCACATAACATCGTGGGGAACTAGAAATTGCCTGTTCTGTGTTATTAATCTTTTAAAAACACGTAAGTCACTATTTATATTTTCAATTTATTTCCCTTGTGTGTGATTCAGATATATTGAATGGAAGCCTCCCGAAGAATCACCTCTCCAACCTATAGATGCATTTTGACAACTCTGCAGCAGACGACTTTTGCCACAATGTTTTCAACTTCTTTAACCCTTTTCCTAATACTTTGAACATATTTTGTCAAAAAAATAGAAAATCGTTTGAGCAATTTCTTCTTTTGTCACTATGTTTTCAAAAAGCCGTCTGCTACAGAGGCGTCAGAAAGTGTCTATATAAGGGAAAGGGTTAAGTAATTATTTCTACAATTATAGAGATTTTCCATATTTTTGAGTAGACATTTCAAAGTCGTCTGCTGCAGATATCCTGTATGTGTGAAAGAGTTAATACAAATGTTACAGATGATGTGTAACACCTTTGTAGCAGAATTAATGTTGTCATTTGAAAAACATGAGAAAAGGAGTAATTGCTCATATTAATGATAGTTCTTCAAGCTTTTTGTCATTTGATAATGTTGAGTAAGAGAAAACTAAAATTATAATTTTTTTTATTACTTGAACAATTTCAGGATGAACTTCAAGAGATTGAAGGTGATGAATCTGAGCCACCAAGTCCCCAAGCTGTAGTTGCCCGGCCCACACCAGGGTCATCATCCAGCATGGTGTCTATATTAATGGATAGACTGAATAATTACCAATCTGCTTCACAAAGTGCCCAATCTGCTGGAGACTCTTCAAAAAAGAGGAGGCTGGACAGAGGCATCAAGGTATTGACACTACATGAGTCAGAAATCATCATGTTTCTAATTCTTCTTTAAACATTGCATTTATATAGACACTTTCTGTTGCCTCAGATGACTTTTGAAAACATTGTAGAAAATGGAGAAAGTGCTTTCTCCTTTTGCCACTATGTTTTCAACTTTTTTCAGTAATGACACCTTTATGTATAGAGATTTTGCATATTCCAGCCTTAAAGTTTACAAAATCATCTGCTGAGTTTTGTTGTTTGTGGGAAAGGGTTTAACATTGCATTTTTCTGATTTAAAGATAGCCTCGTTGTATTATAAATCAGAAAGCCTTATTGTTAACTAATTATTGACTGAATGTGTCACCTTTTATGGCGACCAAATACCTTATGACAAATAATGTTTAAAAGGTATATTACTCTCAAATAAGTATAATATTGAATAAACGGTTTATTAATAAATGACTTGTAATGCTTTAAATTGGAAGCAAACCTTTTAAGGATAATCTTGAATTACCAAGAGAGAATCAGTGAGAACTATATTGAAGCAATGACAAGAACATTTAATAAATGTCATTTACGCTTCAAAATGAAACAAGCAAAGACATGTTGATCTTTATTTATCTTCAGACAATAGAAGACTTGCTGAAGAAAGCTAAGCAAGGAAAAGCAGTAGATGAAGGTGACATACCACCTGAAGTAGCTGTCACAGTGGCAAGAAAAACAACAACAGTCCAGCCAAGTGAAGCCCCAGCCCCAATTTATGAACCCACAATACCAGATAGTGCCCCAGAACCTGCACCAAGACCTCAACCAGCACCCAGAAAGGCCGCGCCCGCTCCACCCCCACCTCAACCACAAACATCTGAGGGAAGTTCTGAAGGTTTGTATTTCAGTCGTAATCTAGGATAAACCAACCTTAGTGTATTTTTGAAAAGTGTAGATCAAGATCTGTCTATGCATCTGATCCATATATGACGTGTTTGTTCGAGGCTTCTTGGAACATTCTGTATCGTAACTTAAACTAACGTATGTTGAACAGTGCAGATCAAGATCAGCCTACACAGATAGGCAAATATTGATATGTAGGTGGCATGAATGTCTGTAAATTGGTTTTCCTTCAGTGTCAATCATGTATTTTAAATTGGCATAACACCATTGCAATGAGATAAGCTCTTTGTTAGGGATTTCATAGGTAAAAAAAATGCATGTAGATTTGACATAAAGATGCATATGCATGAAATATTATACAAAAGGTCTAGTTCTTGAGAGAGGTTCTGTCCCAAATTATTTTACATGCTGCAGAATCAATTCTGGTGAGATTATACTCAGGCTTTCAGAGTCTTTCTTTATTTGCAAGTAGATTCCTTTTTTTTTGTTTTTAGCTCACCAATGCACAAAGTGCAAGGTGAGCTTTTGTGATCGTTCACCGTCCGTCGTCGTCATCCGTCCGTTCACATTTTCCTACAAACGACTTCTCCTCCTACACCAATTAACCAAATTCAAAATAATTTTACAGGAATGTTCCTTGGGTGGATCTCTTTCAAACTTGTTCAAAAAATTCTATTCCATGCAGAACTTTGGCTGCCACGGCAACAAAAAAGGGGAAATTAACCAAAACTTAAAAAATCTTTTTGTCTGAAAGTAGAAGGCCCATGCCTTTGATATTTGTTATGTAGCATCATCTAGTGAACCTCTACCAAGATTGTTCAATTATAGCCCTGGGGTCAAAAATGACCCCTCCCCGGGGGTCACTTGTTTAACATAGACTCATATAGGGGAAACACTTTATAAATCTTCAAGTCTAAAAGAAGAAGGCCCATGCCTTTGATATTTGGTATGTAGCATCATCTAGTGAACCTCTACCAAGATTGTTCAAATTATAGCCCTGGGGTCAAAAATGACCCCTCCCCGGGGGTCTATTGTTTTACATAGACTCATATAGAGAAAAAACTTAAAAAAATCTTCTTGTCTAAAAGTAAAGGCCCCAGGCCTTTGAGATTTGTTATGTAGCATCATCTAGTAGACCTCTATCAATATTGTTCAAATTATAGCCTGGGGTCAAAAATTACCCCTCCCCGGGGGTCACTTGTTTAACATAGACTCATAATGGGGAAATTTTTTAAAAATCTTCTTGTCTAAAAGTAGAAGACCCATGCCTTTGATATTTGGTATGTAGCATCATCTAGTGAACCTCTACCAAGATTGTTCAAATTATAGCCCTGGGGTCAAAAATGACCCCTCCCCGGGGGTCACTTGTTTTACATAGACTCATATAGGGGGAAAACTTTAAAAATATTTTTGTCTAAAAGTAGAGGGCCCAGGCCTTTGATATTGGGTATGTAGCATCATCTAGTGGACCTTTACCAAGAGTGTTCAAATTATAGCCCTTGGGTCAAAATGACCCCTCCCCTGGGGTCAATTGTTTTACATAGACTAATATAGAGAAAAAACTTAAAAAAACTTCTTGTCTAAAAGTAGAGGCCCCATGCCTTTGATATTTGGTATGTAGCATCATCTAGTGGACCTTTACCAAGATTGTTCAAATTATAGCCCTGGGGTCAAAAATGACCCCTCCCCGGGGGTCACTTGTTTTTCATAGACTCATATAGGGGAAAGAACTCTGAAAACTTTTTAAGTTTGATTAAATCCGGTGAGCGATATAGGACCATCATGGTCCTCTTGTTTAAATTGCATGATATTTATGAGGTTTATAAGGCCAAATTGATTCTTGTTGTATCTGTCGATTATTAAGAATCAGCCTCCCCTGTCTGCCTACAATTAGAATATTCATAAATGTATATTTTGAAGAAATACTAGAGGTGTAGTCCTGTGTGTTTCATTACAGTATTTATTTCTTTGAGATACAGCAATACTCCTTTTTAACTGACATGGTTTTTAGCTTGCCTGAGCATGAAGTGATATCTAAGCTAATTTCAAATATGGGTCATGTCGGGTCAAAACAAAAGGTCATTAGGTCAAGTTTTTCCTGTTAATATTTAGGCCATGTTAAAAATTGGTTCATGTACGATCAAAACCTAGATAACAAGGTCAAATTTAATTAAAAGCTTTTTGACTGTCTTGAAGCAGCGTTTTTGACTTGAGCATGTTGAAACTTAGTCAGAAAGCTTGTTTTGATGATATATAGGCTAAGCTCAAATTGTTACCATGTTTGGTAAATACAAAGTCACTTGGTAAAATTGAAAAAAATCTCCTAGAGGCCACATTATTAAATTGAGCCTGTTGAAACTTTTGGGTTTAATATGTCTTGGTTAAAGAACTTGGTTTTTAAGCCAAAATTAAGTAAAATATCATTAAAACTCTAGAGGCTGCATTTTTAGCTCGACTTTTGAAAAAAACGAGAGCTATTGTCATGACCCTGGCGGCGTGGTCGTCCGGTTAAGGTTTTTTGTTTAGCTCATTTTTTTTTTTTTCTCCCTATCAGTCGAGCGTCTGTGCCATACGGGGTGCTCTTGTTTACTTGAGTATGATAAAACTTTTTTAGATTTTTTGTTTTAATGATATCTAGGCTAAGGTTAATTTGGTTCATATCAAGTCAAAAACTAGATCACTAGGTCAAATTTAAAAAAAATCTTTTTGATTCTCTAGAAGCTGCATGTCTTACCGGTACTTGCTCATCAAATTACTTCTTTAAGTATTATTTATGAATATCTTATCAGAGGCAGGGTACTCCTGTAAGAGCAACATGTCCACCATGGCCCTATATGTATTTGCCTTAATTTCAGATTCTAAAACTAAACAAATGTTACAAGATCGTAGAGATCAGTACAAAAGATCGGCACTGGCAGCCAAACAAAATGGAGATATGGCTACTGCAGGAAAATATGTGAAAATTGCAAGGGTAAGCAAAACTTTTTCTTTTTTTCTTTACTGTCTTTTCTATGGAAATAATAATCATTTTACTAGATACAGATGACGTTTAATTTCATCTGTGGCAGGTAATGGGATAACCTCAACCATAGACTAGCTTGTGAGGTTGCACTTTGTGAGGTGCTTGGGGAAAGGATTAACCTTTTCCATGTATACCAATCTGCAGCAGGTGACATTGAAACCATTTAGCCAAAGATATGAAATATTTCTATGTATGAGAGAACAATTGATGAATAGAGATTAAATACTGTTGCAAAAGAAGAAATTTATAGTTTTACACAATTATTTTCAGTAAAGATAATATTTGCGTTTTTACCGGATCATGTTGACAGTTACAATTAGATTTTGCATTTTTCTGATGAAAAAGTAAAAAACCTTATTAACAGTGTTTATTATCCTGTTCTTTTTCAGCAATTTGACAATGTAATCAAGGCTGTGAACTCAGGACAGCCCATAGATCTTTCACAGATGCCTCCACCTCCACCACAATCTACAGGTAAAACACAAAACGTTTTAACCCCTTCTACATACAACAAAACTGCAGCAGTCCACATTGAAAACTTGTGGGTAAAATAGGAAAGGATAACTTGTTTTAATAAATTAGAAAGTTCTGTAATGCATGCTAGTATCCATCTTTGTTTCAGCTAAATAACTAGGCTTAGACTTGACCATATTTCATAAGACATTAGTTTAGATAGAAAGGAATGTATATTGAGGTCAAGGTCACAGAAACTTTTTCTGAAAATGTTAACCTATATTTTGGTCTAAACAAAACCTAGTTTCAAGGCTATGCTTCATTCTGTTTATACATGGAATGAAAGTACCAAGAGTATGCTATTAAAAATAACACATACATAGAGACTATACTGTTATGCAGTGAAACTCCTAATGTAATGTCGGGTTACTATATCATTTATTACCATGTCTGAAGAAGTCTATACTCATGAAACTAGAATGATGACTACAGTCTGGTTATAGGTTGGTTGAGTATTTGTCGTTATTATTCAATTTCTGGGATTTTGAAATTACTGGCGAATTCAGGCAGATTATATTTTTGTTTTTGTGTGGCAGTTATGGTTCTCCATATAATGTTAATAACTTATGACTGGATGGGGAACCTGTTAGACCCTGATCAGACTGCATGGAGGCACAGGGGTTTTCTGCATACTCAAGGTCTGTTTACCCATTTTGTTTCTCATTTATTTGTAATCATTTCAGGTTCACAGTCAAATGTACAACAGGTCCCCAGCACATCAGTGTCCAGGGCCATGCGTGAACAGTTACAGCAGGGAGCTGGTAGTTCAGAGGGAGCCACAGGTGGTGCAGTGTCTCCTGTGGTACCCCCTCCCCCATCTGAGGAAGGTACGGATATAATTGTTAAATGTTTATTTAAAAAAAATGAGTAGGACACATTTTCATTCAACTGTAGCAAATGACTTTTGAAACCATTGGTACAAAATTAGAAATATTGGATAATTTTTCCTTTCTCTACAATACTTCCAACAATAATAATGTTTATTGTATGTGGGAAATGATAAATGTTGTGTATTTGAAACACATGACATCCTTTACCCAATTTGCCATTTTTAGCTCTACTGGCCAAAGGCCAGAAGAGCTTATGCCATGGTGTTGTGTCCGTGGGTCTGTAAACAATTGCTCTTGAACGCGATAAAGTCTTCAGTTTCGATTGTATCTCAATCAAACTTATACAGTAGTTAGATATCCATGAGAACCAGCTAGATCCGCGCATGCAAGGCTGGATTATGGCCCTTGAAATTGTTAAAATTGCTAAAATAAAGCTTGTGAACACAATAAAGCCTCCATTTACTATCCGATCTTCACCAAACTAAGATAGTAGTTAAGCATTGATGAGAGCTCAGTTCCTTTGGAAAACCAGCCAGATCCGCCTATGCATGACTGAAAAATGGCCCTTACAATTGTCAAAATTGCTATAATACTGCTTGTGAACACAATAGACCCTCGATTTACTAACCGATCTTCACCAAACTTAGATGGTAGTTAACTATTGATGTGAGCTCGGTTCTTTTCGAAAACCAGCCAGATATACATGACTGGATTACGGCCCTTGAAATTGTCAAAATTCCTTTGTTGCCCATACATACATGCTCTGGATTGAAAATGACGAAAGAACCATGCCAGTAGAGCATAGGCCCTCATGGGCCTCTTGTTAACTTTTACCTTGTAACACATTTGACAAATCTGCGGCGCACAACTTTGAAATCATTTGGAAAAAGTTTGAAAAATCTCCATTAATCAAAGTTAAATTATTAAATAATATTGAAAATATTATGGCAAATGAAAAAATTGCTCATATTGAGCTTTGCAAAAATTTAGACAAAAATGTGGAAAATCTCTTTAAAAATGAATTTGTAACCATTGAATACAGTTGAAAACATTTGTGGCAAAAGGAGAAATTGCTCATTTTGAACAATTTCTCCTTTTGTTATGCTGTTTTAAAAAACCAGCTACTGCAGATACGTCGGAAAGCATCTACACGATAGAAATGGTTAAAAAAAAATCCACCCCCTCTGAAAACTACTGCAAACACATGCCATGCCTTTTAATTTGTAATGGAATCAAATGAGCCATCCAGCAAGACAACCAACATTATGGCCTCTGCGTAATGTATCGACCCAGATCAGCCTGTGCAGTCTGCACAGACAGATCCAGTCTGACACATTCCGTCTCAGGGGATAGAGGTATAGAGTAAGGATTCATGAAACAGAAAATACACAGAAGGCGAAAAGTGTCTATTAGGGTGAGCCTGCGCTGCATGCTTAGGCTGATCCGGGACGATACTTTACACAGAGATAACAATGTTGGTTTTCTTGCGGGACGGCTCATATTATGAATAAAAGTCTTACATAGCATGTTGCCTGTATCAAGAAAAGACTTTATATATTTTCCATAATAATTTCATAGATGAGAAGGATATGTTTCAAGCCCCTGATCCTCCGAAAACAGTAATGGAAGCACTTCTTCAGCGACTAGATAAATATCAATGTGCTGAAAAACAGGCTAAACAGGAAAGTAACACCAGCAAATCTAGGAGAATGGGCAGGATTACGAAGGTAAAGAAATCTTGTCAATTATAAGAATACTACATTAAGGAGAAATTGAAGGGTGTTTTATGCGTTTACCTGATGAAACATCTGAAAAGTAAGTGTTACATCTGCGAATTTTGGGAAATTGACTGTTTAATATTGATATCATCTAAAATATATTGTGGGAAAAAAAGAGAAATTACTTATTTTGCTATAAGTGTGTGCTTGACGCTTTCCCACATAGAACAAATCTGCAGACCAAATCTGCAGACTGAAGACAACACTGAAAACATCTTGACAAAAATGTAACAAAATCTCTGTAAGTGAAAGTTTGTATTACCTATAGCAAAAGTTTTGGAAAAAATTTAATTGTTATCCTCACATACACCAAATTGGCAGCAAAACGGGGAAAATCTATATAAATGAATGTATAATTACTGAAAAAAGTTTAAAACATTGCGACAAAAGGAGAAATTGCTCGTCTTGAGCAATTTCTCCTTTTGCCACATGGTTTTCAAAAGTTGTCTGCTGCAGAGGCATCAGAAAGCGTCTATATGTGGGAAAGGGTTAATGTTTTAGAAAATAGTTTGCTGCAGAAGCATTAAAAGTTACCCCATGTATGAAGCTTATTATTAGGCATAATAGTGAAACCTCATTCCTGAGAAAAAACAAAAGTACTACCAAAAGACAGTACATTTGTAGCTGGCATGAGCATGTTGTGCTAACTCAGTTTGTTGTCTATTCAAATCTTCTCCTGTGAAACTACTGATTCAGTTTCAAAATGATTCAAAATTATCCTTCTACTAAGTTTGGTCAAGTTATTTCGATTGGTCCAAAAACATTGCACCGAGGGAGCGGGACTTATTTCCTGTATATGCCGGAATTCAATTTTCAAAATAATTTGAAAAAACCGTTTCAACCCATTTAGATAATGATTGTTTTAAAAAAAAAACATTGATGGAGGGAGGCTAGTAAAGTGGTTACCCTTAACTGAATGCCTTTAATGCAAACTTCCTCTTTATCGGTTCCCACATACAACATATTTACTGTTATATTCCTTGTTTGGCCCTCTATAAAGATATTCAAACAATCTTGAATTGTTATAAACATGTTGGAATTGGGCAGGATAAGGTTCTTTTATATGCAGTGTTTACATGTTTTTTGGAAAAAATGCTTTCATTCTACAAATATTTTACAATTTGCCAGACATTCTAACATTTAGAAGATTTCTAAAATAGTGTATCAGGTGTATACTGTCAAATCTGTGCCAAAGACCACCTTTGTTTAGCAATTCCCTGTCTATAGCGACCACACATTAAATTTTCAATTACTCATTTTCTGCATAAATGACGCTGTAATTAAAGACCACCTGTGAACAAAGACCAGAATGTTCTATAAACACAGGTTGGACTGTATATGCATTATTTTTCACAAATCTATAAATGAGCCTGTGCATAAAAACAAGTTGGCTAGTGTGAACAATGTAGATCCAGATCATTATATGCATCCACACAGTCTGATCAAGATATACACTGTTCACAAATTACTTACACAAGCTAGTAAAAGACTTCTGTCAAATACTGTAGGTTCTGATAACAGTCTGACAGTCTGATCTGAACCTATGCTGTCTAACAGTCTTATCTGAACCTACGCTGTCAACAGTCTGATAGTCTAATCTGAACCTATGCTGTCAGCTGTCTAACAGTCTAATCTGAACCTACGCTGTCAACTGTCTAACAGTCTAATCTGAACCTACGCTGTCAACAGTCTGACAGTCTAATTTGAACCTATGCTGTCAACTATTGTAGGTTCTGATGACAGTCTGACAGTCTAATCTGAACCTATGCTGTCAACAGTCTGACAGTCTAATCTGAACCTATGCTGTCAACCAACAGCCTGACAGTCTAATCTGAACCTACGCTGTCAACTGTCTGATAGTCTAATCTGAACCTACACTGTCAACAGTCTGACAGTCTAATTTGAACTTATGCTGTCAACTATTGTAGGTTCTGATGACAGTCTGACAGTCTAATCTGAACCTACGCTGTCAACAGTCTGACAGTCTGATCTTAACCTACGCTGTCAACTTGTACCTTTTTTCATGCACTAGCTCAATTGATGTACTAATCATTTCAGCAATATCAAGATGCTATTAAAGCTGTAAAGGCTGGTAAACAAGTGGATTTCAATGAATTACCTACACCACCAGGTTAGTTATATTATTCTGTAATCAAATAATTCTCCCCCTGATACATTTGACCCCTTTTTGGAAATTATTGTTAAAAAGAAGTAAATTCTCCTTTTCAAGCAATATTTTCAACTCTGAAGCAACCTGAATAACTAAATTTTAAAGTTTTTAGTACAAATTTCAGGGTGAACTTTTGTGATCACTTTCCAGCCAGTGGCGTCTGTCTGTTCATCTGTTCACATTTTCCTACAACTTTCCCTCCTATACCAATGAACCAATTTCAAAACACTTTCACAGGAATGTTCCTTAGGTGATCCTCTATGAAAAATGTTCAAAGAATTCAATTCCAAGTAGAACTTTGGTTGCTGTGCCATCAGATAATTGGAAAAATGTCAAAACTTAAAAGATCTGCATGTCCAAAAGTACTGACTGAATTTTAAAATTATTTGGCAAAAATACTCCTTGGCTAAACCTCGACCAAGATTGTTCAAAGTATTCTAATCCATTGAAAAACATGGCCAACAGGGGACAGAGCCCGTTTTTTTCTTATATCGATTTCTCACAAATGACCCTTGGGAGACCCTCTGCCATGATTATTCATCTTGTTCTGATCCATTGAAAATCATGGCTGCCAGGGGGCGGGGTTCGCATATATAGTGAAAACTTTAAATAAATTGTACAAAAGTAGTTGCTTGATTAGAAAATAATCTTTATCAAGATTTGAACTTGAGCTTATTTTTTCTTATTAAAAGAACTGACCTGACTGGAAATAATTTGGCACATTGTTCCTTGGGTCACCCTCTACAAAGAGTGTTCATTTTTTTTTTCTGTTCACCAGGGAGCAGGACTTATTTCCCTTATATGTTTATATAGTGAAAACTTTAAAAAAAATATGTTTTCCATACATATGTTCCATGGGTGACCCTCTACCCGAATTTTGATTCTTGTTTTCCTTAATCCTCTTGATTCATTTTTATATCCTAGCCAAAAATGGCAGGGGGATGTAGTGTTGTATCCTAATGTGATTTATGGAGGACAGTTATATTATATATAAGACACTGATGGAGATTGAATTTGGATGCAATGGAAATGTTTTAAGTAGAGTTATTGCACTTGGACTTTGTGAAATGCAATGATTTTCTGTTGGGAGTTGTGTCATAGTTGGTTTGAGTTGTCTTTAATTGATTCAAAATACTGATTAAGTTTGAATTTGGTTGCCATTGGATTATTCTAAGCACTGATTGTAAACATTCAATAATTGCGACGGCACATATTTGTCTGTTGTGTAATAGAATTTTGTGACTTTAAGTTATAGATTGTATTTTACTTATCTTTCATTAATTTTTATACAGAGAAAGTCATAAAAATATTTTGTACAAAGATAGGATGTAAATAACTAATACATTGAAAGCATTGCAATGACCTCAATCTGTGTTTTTCTATTCCAGGATATGCTCCTATTCCAGTCCAGCAGACCTCACCGGCTAAATCCACCCCTAGTCCAAGTGGAAGTACTTCATCACTTCAAACCCCTGCTGGCAGGGGTCAGCCTCAAGGTCAAAGGTCACCAATACCTGCACAAAGGGCAACCCAGGCCCAACCCCAGCCCAGACCTGCTCCCCAGCCTACAGCAACACCACAGGCAGGAAGTCAAAAAGGTGGAAGTAAGTAAATTCTTCACTTTATTTTATTTAACTCCTGCAAACCAAATTCGTCTTGGATATACTGAAGCTCCCATTTAGTTGGTTCCTAGGGGCGTCAGTTTGAACATTTGAACTTTGTGCAGCTATTTCTTCAATTTTCAAGATATATTTGAAAGAAAACAGTACACATGAATTGTAGATGTGACATAATTTTGGATTATATCAAGTCAGATATTTCATATCCATTTGAGCTTGCATATGTTTAAAATGACATTAATACAGGCTAGTAAAGGAACACCTGCGATTGTCCACATGTTGATGCTCTCTAAATCAAATAATTTTCATCCAATCTTCACCAAACTTGTTGAACATGTTTGTGGGTGGGTATAATGTTTCTGCAAATGTCAATAACCAGCAAAATTGCCCTTCACATTTTTGAGTTATGGCCCTTGAATTAACAAAAATTAGCCATAACTGCTCTTTAAGTCAGACAGTTTTCAACCAAACTTGTAGAACATGTTTTTGTGTATAATGGCTCAGCCAAGTTTTATTATCAGCAAAATCTCACATAGCACTTGAATTATAAAAAATTGGCCAAATTAGCTTTTCTCTTCTTTAAGCCAATCTTTTTTCATCCGATCTTCACCAAACCTGCTGAATATTTGTATAGGCATAATGTGTAGGATAATTTTGATAAGCAGCCAATTCGCCCAAGGTACTTTTAAATTATAGCCCTAGATTTATTAAAGATAACCTTGTCTGCTCTTCAAGTCGGACAGTTTTCATCTGATTTTCACAAAATGTGTTTGTGGTATAATGTTATGTCTAGGCTAAGTTCGATAATAAGCCAAATCACCCAAGGTACTTTTGATTTATGGTCCTTAAATAAGCAAAAATTTGCCAAATTAGCCTTGTTTGCTCTCGTAATGGAACAGTTTTATCCTATCCTCACCAAACAAGGTGAACATGTTTGTTGGAATAATGTATAAGCCAAGTTTGATAACCAGCCAAATCACCCAAGGCACTTTTGGATAATGGCCCATGAATTATTCAAATTTGCCAAATAGACCTTGTGAACTCTTCTTCAATAGTTCCTTACATATCTTCATCAAACTTGTTGTGAATGTTTATGGGCTTAAAACCTCAGTTGTGATAGAAGACTGGCCAGATCACTTTGGTTGTTCCTGAGTAATGCCTCCCTTACGGGCGTATTTGATGACAGTTTGGCCCTCTCGTTTATAATGTCAATTTCTCTGATATGTTGATTTTTGATGTTTCCAACTTTGCAACATTTTTTAAACCCCTTTTAAACATAAAACAAATCTGCAGCAGAAGACTTTAAAAGGGTTGAAAACATTGTAGCAAATGAAGACTTGGCTATTTATGAGCCTTTTTGCCACAATGTTTTCAAAGTTTGTCTGCTGCAGATGTTCAATGTTGCAATAAATATATTACTTATAATATCTATTCATTTTCACTCACTAGTCCCTCAGAGGAGGTCAAGTAAGTATCCAACACATGTTTTAATCGGGTCTTTCTTTGGAATTGGCGCTCACTAAGTACCAACAAGGTTTATAAATCATTAACTAATATGCTTTTATCAGACTTCCAAATAATCATGTCAAATGAATCTGTCCATGCCAAAAGGTACAAGTTGGCTTTTGTGAACAGTGAAGATCCAGATCTACACTTCTCACATATAACTTACATTACCTTGTAAAGCACTCATGTCAGCTTGTGTAGATTCAGTTAAGACTGAGCAGGTGTTCTGGCTGATCTGGATGGTACTATTCAGAAATGCCTACTATATGTAGTACCTTTTTCCATGGATTGGTCATAATTAGATTGTATGAGTTATCCTTTCCTACATACAGATGCTTTCTGATGCCTCTGTAGCAGACAACTTTTGAAATCATTGTGGCAAAAGAAGAAATTGCAATTTCTCTTTTTGCCACAATGTTTTCAACTCTATTTAAAAATAAAACATTCATTTATAGAGATTTTGAAAAAAAAATTCAATACGTTTTCAAAGTCATCTTTTTAGCTCACCTGAGCTTTACTCAAGGTGAGTTATTGTGATCGCCTTTTGTCCGGCGTCCATCGTGTGTCGTCCGGCGTGCGTCAACTTCTTCTCCTCAGTAACCAGTGGGTCAATTGGGATGAAACTTCACAGAAAGCATCCTCTCAATGACCTCACCAGATTTCCTTCAAATTTTTGGGATCCATGCAGAATTCTGGTTTCCATGGCAACGAAATGAAAAAAACTTCAAAATTCTTCTTCTCCCAATCTGGTTGGCAGATTTTCAAATAATTTTGTAGAAATGTTCCTTGGATGACCATCTATGAGATTCCTTCAAGCCATGTTGATTGGTCGAAAAACATGGCCACCAGGGGGGCAGGGCTATTTTGCCTTATATGGCTATAGTGAAAACTTAAAAAATCTTCTCCTCCGAAAGTGTCAGGCCTTTTTTCAAATAATTTTGTGGAAATGTTCCTTGGATGACCTTCTATCAGATTCCTTCAAGCCATTTTGATTGGTCGAAAAACATGGCCGCCAGGGGGGCGGGGCTATTTTGCCTTATATGGCTATAGTAAAAACTTAAAAAAAATTCTCCTCCGAAACTGGTTGGCAGATTTTCAAGTAATTTTGTAGAAATGCTCCTTGGATGACACTGTATTAGATTCCTTCAAGCCATGTTGATTGGTCAAAAAACATGGCCGCCAGGGGGGCGGGGCTATTTTGCCTTATATGGCTATAGTGAAAACTTAAAAAATCTTCTCCTCCGAAAGTGTCGGACCGATTTTCAAATAATTTTGTAGAAATGTTCCTTGGATGACCCTCTATCAGATTCCTTGTTGATTGGTCAAAAAACATGGCCGCCAGGGGGGCGGGGCTATTTTGCCTTATATGGCTATAGTGAAAACTTAAAAAATCTTCTTCTCCGAAAGTGTCCGGCCGATTTTCAAATGATTTTGTAGAAATGTTCCTTGGATGACCCACTTTCAGATTCCTTTAAGCCATGTTGATTGGTCAAAAAACATGGCCGCCAGTGGGCAGGGCTATTTTGCATTATATGGCTATAGTGAAAACTTAAAAAAAAATCTCCTCCAAAAGTGTCTGGCCGATTTTCAAATAATTTTGTAGAAATGTTCCTAGGGTGACCCTCCTTCAAGCCAAGTTGATTGGTCGGAAACTATGGCTGCCAGGGGGCGGGGCTTATATAGCTAAAGTGAAAAAAAAAATCAGGTGAGCGATTCCAGGGCCATCATGGCCCTCTTGTTTAGATTTGCTGTATGTGGGAAACTGTTAACATGTGTGCCATCTGCCAATAGGGTAGTAAGTGAAAGTGTAACAGACAGATGCTGGAGAAATGGTCCCTGTATCAACCTGCCATGGCAGGCGATACAAGCATATTCACAAATAAGCGTGTTATATTCAGACAGAGAAATGTTTGATTTTCAGACAAAGATGAAAATATTGTGGGGAAAAAGGATAAGTTGTTCACTTAAATAGAGGATATTTCATGAGTGTTTATTCATTATCACTTTTATTAAACGAGTTACTCATATTCAGCATAGTTCTAAAGAAAAGAGTTAAAAAATGTTGTCTTGGTTATAAACATTACTCTTGATTACACTTTATTAACAGACTTTTATATTGTAAATTATTTTTGCATATTTTATGAACCAACAAATTATGATTTTGATGGAAGCAAAATCAATTATGATTATTTAAAAAAAAAAAAGGAGTATTTTTTGTTTTCAATTTTATATTTCCAGATGTATATCTTGGTCGTGATTTGCTTATTATGTATGCTTTGTTTTGATCTAAATCTCACCTGTGTGGTAAAATTAATTATCTGTTATAAATTTCCATATACAACAAATTGCAGCTAATGACTTCTAAAACCCTTTGCTACACATAGACACTTTCTGACGCCTCTGCATCAGACAACTTTTTAAATTCATTTTAACAAAAATTTAAATTGCTCATAATGAGCAATTTCTCCATTTACCACAATGATTTCAACTCTCTTCTATATTGTACTATGATTTATAGAGATTTTTAGCTCAACTACTCAAATAATAAGGGGAGCTATTGTAGTCACCCCGGCGTGGGCGTCGCCGTTGGTTAAAGTTGTTTTTGTGCAAGCTAGCATTTACCCTTATAACTTACATACGCCTAGGCCAATGATCTTCAAACTTGGTATGGACATCCTTCATAGCAAGTTGGTGATGCCTACACAGTTTGAAGTCAGTAGGTCAAAGGTCAAGGTCACTGTAACTTTCTATATAGAAACAGATCATGGTTAAAGTTTTTGTGCAAGCTAGCATTTACCCTTATAAGTTATAACTAACATATGCCTAGGCCTATGGTCTCTAAACTTTGTATGGACATTCTTCATAGCAAGTTGGTGATGCCTATACACTTTGGAGTCAGTAGGTCAAAGGTCAAGGTCACTGTGACCTTCTATATGGAAACAGTTCATGGTTAAAGTTTTCGTACAAGCTAGCATTTACCCTTATAACTAACATACACTTAGGCCTGTGATCTTCAAGTTGGTTTTGCCTAGAGAGTTTGGAGTTACTAGGTCAAAGGTCAAGGTCACAGTAACATTTCTGTAAAGAAACAGTTAATGGTTAAAGTTTTTGTGAAAGCTAGCATTTACCATTATAACTTACATACGCCTAGGCCTATGATCTTCAAACTTGGTATGGATATACATCATAGCAAGTTGGTGATGCCTAGATAGTTTGGAGTCAATAGGTCAAAGGTCAAGATCACTGTGACCTTCAATACAAAAACATTCCTTGCTTTAAAACTACTGATTGCTTAGGCCTATGACCCTGAAACTTAGTTTGAGTAATGGTCATGATCAGAACTTGACTCAAACAGGTCATGGATCATAAGGTCAAAGGTCAAGGTCACCCATTAAGACATTGTGGTTAGTGTTTAGCATGTAACTACATTAGAGTCCATTATCTCAGTAATCAAATAAGCGGTGGAATAGTCGAGCATGCTGTCCTCCGACAGCTCTTGTTTATATATTGGACTTGATAAATTCAAAGTTGTCTGCTGCAGAATTATTGTATATTGGCAAGGGTTAAAAACAATTTGGGGAAAATATTGAGCATATCCATAAGTAAAAGCTTAAAAGAACTTGAAAACTTTGAAGAATAGGAGAATTTGCTCATTATATGCAATGTCTCCAGTTTTATAGTCATCTGCTGCAGGTGGGTCAAAATGTGTATGCACTTGGGAAAGGGTTTAATCCCCTAAAGGTTGGTGTTTTAAGGTATGGTGCAGTTATGTTACCATTTGTAAGATTCTGTTTTCATTGAACTCATAACCTTATCTGCTTTTAAGATCACCTGAGCCAAACGCTCAAGGTGATCCATTCTGATCTATGGAATGCCTTTGCTGCCTCATTATACAGTTTTTGTTTGTTTTCTGTGTAATCTTTACACTATTATGCCATACTCCTTTATGCTATGTACACTGATTAATGTGTTAGGTGCATACTCTGTTTCTTTATGTGCACACTTCATTATATTATTATACTGATCGTTGTGTCTTGTGAATTCCCCATTTCATTATGTGCATACTATATTATATTATAATATGCACTTATCTTAATGTGATGTGTACACGTCTCTGTGATATGTACACACGTCATTATGTGATGTGTACGGTCACTATGTCTTGGTTATTTTCCATTTCGTTGTGTGCATTCTCAATGTATTATGTGTACCGATCTTTATGTGATGTATATCAATCATAATACATTGTCTATTCTCGATTTCGTTATGTGCATACTTTGTTATGTGATGCTTTCCAGTCATTCTACGCTGTGCACTTTCCAATTTTTATGTGCATAATTGAGTATGTTATGTATACCGAGCATTATCTCTTGTGCATTCACCATTTAGATATATGTACCAATCATTTCTGGATGTTAACAATCAGTATGCATTGAGCATTCTCCATTGCGTTATGTGTACCAAACATTATGTGATGTGTTCCGATGATTATGTCTTGTGCATTGTCAATTTCGTTATCTACATATGTTATTGTGCCATGAATGACAATCTACAAAAACTGTTGAATGCAAATTGATTGGTTGTAAAACGAAGCAGCAAGGCGTCATCAGAAAAGGGGCAACACTAATTCAATTGAGTGGCCCGGTGGTCTAGTGGTTAACATGCTGGACTGTCAATCCAGAGGTCTGGGGATCTGGGGTTCAACTCCCAGTTCCGAGTTCTGGATTTTCCTGAGGTGCTTTAAGTGTCTCCCACTCAACTAGAGGTCAAGTGCTGGTCAAGTGCTGGAAAAAGTCCCTCTCGTGTATCGGTGCTAACACTGAGCACGTTAAAGAACCAAGGGGTCTTTTCGGAAAGAGCTAGGGTATCGCACCTGACTCCCTTATATCTAACTATGTCTCTTGAATGTATCTGCACCTGTCAGATGCTTGTACACTTTATAGTGTACACTACCAAATGGGCCTATAGAAGCTAGAAAGCTTATGCTCGATCAGAGCAATTGGTCTCTATAATTACATTAAAATTGTTATCGTCTGATTTCTAGATAATTTAGCAGAAATCTCTACATAATTTGATTCAGCATAAGAAAAGGAGTAAAGTAACTTTTAGCTTCAAAGAACATCTTCCCTTTAACCAAACTTCACAGGAATGTTCCTTTAGTGGTCTTCTTTCAAATTATTCAAAGATTTCATGCCTTATTACAAATTTCCTTTATTTTTAGATCACCTAGAGCCAAAGGCTCAAGGTGGGCTATTCTGATCACTCTGTGTCCGTCGTCCGTCGTTAACTTTTAGCTTTAAACATCATCTCCTCCTGAATCGCAAGAACAATTTCCACCAAACATCACAGGAATGTTCCTTTGGTGGTCCTCTTTCAAAATTGTTCAAAGATTTAAATTCCATTGAGAACTTTGGTTGCTGCGGCATCAGAAAGTGAGAAAAATACCCAAATTTTAAAATCCTTTTCCTCCATAATCTGCTTGTGCGATTGCAAGATAATTTGGTAGAAATGTTCCTTAAGTGATACTCTAAATAAACTGTTGAAGCCATATTGATTTCGTTGAAAAACATGGCAGCAAGGCGGCAAAATGACAAAAACTTTATAATTCCATTCTTATTAAAGTTCTTTGTTAGATTTCAAGATATAAATGGCCTTTACTGATAAGCTGTTTCTTGAGAAGTGTCCACTCCTTGCAGTTTCATTTGCACTCCTTGATCAAATTTTCCCAGATATTTGCAGTTAAATATTTGCTACTAATTTGCTATCATTTGTGATCGATTTAGGGCCATCTTGGCCCTCTTGTTCTATTTACAGTGTCAACTCAGTGCAGTTACATTAGCACTCTTGATCAAAATTTCTCCTATATTAACAGTTACATAACTGCTACTATACTATCACCCAGTTGATCAATTAAGGACCATATTGAAAAGATTGTAACACATTCAATCGTGGGCTTTTTTGGGAAAAAAGTGGGAAAAAATGTTGGGAAGGAGAAAGATATCATTATGAACAACTTCCTTTTTAGCTCGACTTTTCTTTGAAAAGGCTAGCTATACTACTTGCCTCGGCGTTGGCATCGGCGTGGTGTCACACCTTGGTTAAGTTTTTTGTACCAATTTCCTTTTTTTCAAAACCATTACAGATATTGCTTTGAAACTTACAACACTTATTCACCATCATTACTTCTATCAACAGACAAGAGTACATAACTCTGACAAGATGTTTGTAAGAATTATGGCCCTTTTTTTCCTAGGATTTTGGTTAAGTCTTTTGTACCAATTTACTTTTTGTGTCACCTGTGTAGCATGGTAGGCACTTAGGGATTACTTTTTTTTTTGTCCGGCGTCTGTCTGTGTCCGTCACACTTTTTCGTCATGTTCCGTCTGTCCGTCACACTTTTTTCGTCACGTTTTCAAATAACTTTTTTTTTTCTCTAAGGATTACATTGAAACTTCTGACAAATGTTTATATCAATGTGTGTGATTGGTTCACAAAAGAGGGATAATCCAAATATTTTTATATCAGAGTTATTGCCCCTTTTCTTTCAAAAAATTTAATTTTCTGACAAGGCCCTGGCAGGTGACACGTGCTCCGGGGAGCACTCCATTCTAGTTTTCAAAACCATTACAGATATTGCTTTGAAACTTACAACACTTATTCACCATCATTACTTCTATCAACAGACAAGAGTACATAACTCTGACAAGATTTTGTAAGAATTATGGCCCTTTTTTCGACTTAGAATTTCGGTTTAGTTTTTTGTACCAATTTACATATTATTTCAAAACCATTACAGATATTGCTTTGAAACTTACAACACTTTTTCACCATCATTATCTCCAGCAACAGACAAGAGCACATAACTCTGTCAGGGTTTTTGTAAGAATTATGGCCATTTTTTGCTTTAGAATTTACAATACTTATTTATCATCATGACCTCCATCAACAGACAAGGGTGCATTACTCTTGTCAAGTTTTGTTTAAGAATTATGGCCTTTTTTTTATTTATAATTTTGGGTAAGTTATTCATACCAAATCAAATATTTTCAAAACAATTAGAGATATAGCTTAAACACTTACAAAAATCTTTTTACCATCATTACCTCCACCAACAGCCAAGAGTGCATTATTCAGTAAAGGCTTTTGTCAGAATTATGACTCTTTTTCGACTTATAAAGTACTTTGCTTATAAATAATAGGATAAAGTACTTGGTTATGTTTTCTCTATCTCCCAAAAAAGTTTAGTTTTATTGGCAAGCACAAAAAAGTTGAGCATGCTGTCCTCCGACAGCTCTTGTTTATTTTTATATATGTGCAAAAATTGTAATAGATTGAAACAAATTAAAACAATGTGGGAAAGGAAAAGGTGATTATCATCTTACAATTTTGGTATAAAATATCAGTACCTGAAAAAGTACATAACAAATTTATTTACAGATTTTAAGAGAAGTCCATCCAGTAGAATCGATCAGCAGACACAGTTCCTCAAAGAAAGAATGTTAGAGTACAAACATGCGGCAGCCAATGCAAAGAGAAACCATGATATACCTTTGGCAAAACAGTACCTTAGGATGGCAAAGGTGTGTATAGTGAAGACTTTAATCCTTTCCAACATACAACAAATATGCAGCAGACGACTCGGGAAACAAAACAAATATGAAATTTCTTCATAACTGAAAGTATGATTACTGAATAGAGCTGCAAGTATTGTGGCAAAAGATAGAATTGCTCAATATTTCTCCTTTTGACACAATGTTTTCAAAAATTATCTGCTGCAGATGCATCAAAATGTATGTGGGAAAAGGTTAAAAGTGTGGGATAGAGAAGAAATTGCTTGTGAACTTTTCTTAAACAGTTCCTTAAATATCTTCATCAAACTTGTTGTGAATGTTTATGCGCTTAAATTTTTTTTGTATGACAACAGGGTTGTGATTCAACCCAAATCTTTGTGTCAAGGCCCATTTGACAAAGTTATGCCACTTTTTGTACTTAGATTTTGTCATGATAACTTAAAGTTTTGCCATTTCTTAATATTTCTTCATCAAACTTTCAAATATATTACTTGTGACAACACGGTCATCATGTACCCTCTACATGTACCACCAATACCCCCTTTCCGATTTCTTTTGCATGTAATGTACATTTACAAAGGTCTTAGAAAAAGTTTCATATCTTTGACCTTAATACTAAGACAATTACACATTATAAATGTTCTTAGACAAAAAAAACACATTTTACTGATAAGCTTTTGAATATTTTAGTGTGCTATCATCAGACAGCACTTGTTAATATTGAGTATTTATGTAATATTCTCTCTCT
The DNA here is from genome assembly GCA_031761405.1 of Serripes groenlandicus. Lineage (NCBI taxonomy): Eukaryota > Metazoa > Mollusca > Bivalvia > Cardiida > Cardiidae > Serripes > Serripes groenlandicus. The sequence continues at coordinate 133,275,722 of JASEVX010000001.1, read as the reverse complement.
CCACAGGGATTTGAACCCATGATAGATGCCACAGAGGGCGGACTACCGGTGGATCTTACACAGGTATGATGATATTTTATAGCATTTTAACCATTGACTAAATCTAAGTCCATATCAACATAATGTCAACTACTGACTCATAATACAGACTATGTAGCATCTTTGGTGTCTAAAACATCACTGATTCATTCAGGATCAACTGATCGTGTAATTACCAGATGCTATTTTCTCATAATGTTTACAAATCTCTATTAACACTATACGTATAGTATTCCAGGTATTATTATGTTACTGTTTTCAAAGTAGATGACCCTTAAAAAAGTAATTGAAGGTAAGCAGTTAATTTAACCTTTTACCCCAACAGCAGACAACTTTTAAAAACATTCAGGCAAAAGGGGAAATTGCTGATTAAACTTGATTTAATGATTAAACTTTCATTCCTGCAGAGTTCCTATATTTATGCCAACATGTTTTCAAATTCACCTGCTACATTGTTCTGACCTTGATTAAAATGCCCCTGGTTGGATTCCTGTGGTGGGATGAAGCCAACAGCAGGCCAGAGTATTGGTAACATTTCCAGGAATCGGATATCAAGAGTGATTTTTTAAAAGTTGTAAGTTATTGCTTCACAATTGTTGTGGAAATAATATTACTTGGTTATCTGTGAGGTATTTTAAATAACATGGGATGATATCCTGATAAATTGACTTTTTCAAAAAGTGAATTTTTCAAGAAATATTACTATGTCTTTTATCCTCTTCTGTGTTCTCTGTGTAGGGCATAATCTCTTGAACTTTTCTTTTAAATTATAGGAATAAAAAGAAATACTTTGAAAAGTATCATTATTTGTTTTCACTCAATGTAATTAAATTTCAACAGTACACAGAACATTTAATCTGACCCTGTACTGTTCATCTCTAAGTCACAGAACTTTCTGACAAACATCCATGCACATGCAGAGCTTTACTTTCATTTGTTGTAAGTACTTTAACCCTCTCCAACCTGCAGATGCATCTTGAAGCAATAACAGCAGACAACTTTTGAAAACATTATGGCAAAAGGGGGAAATTGCTCATAATGAGCAATATCTCCTTTTGCCACAATGTTTTCAACTATATTTAATGATAGTTATTTCATACACAGAGTGTTTCCATATTTTCGACTAAATGCTTTGAAAGTCGTCTTTGTGGTAAAGGGGTGAGGTTGGTTTTCCTGCAATATGGGTAAATTAACCTCCATATACTTCAAGGTGCCTCCGTCTCTAGCAGACCAGGGAGATGAGCCTAGTTTTGTTATGGTGTCTCAGGAAGACTGCGAGTTATCCGGAGATAGGGAGGAAGTTTTCAAGAAACTCGAACAAGATGTCATCTCACAAATACGAGTGAGTCCACACTTTACAGATTAACCCTTTCCCTCATATAGACGCTTTCTGGTGCCTCTGCAGCAGATGGCTTTTTGTAAACATAGAGACAAAAGAAGAAATTGCTCAAAATGAGCAATTTCTTCTTTTGCCACAATGTTTTCCACTTTTAGTCATAGGTTATCCATTCAATTATAGGGATTTTCTATTTTTTGACAACATTATGTTCAAAGTCGTCTGCTGCAGAATTGTCGTATGAGGGAAAGGATTAAGTCACCTGCCTTGGCAGGATCATGCTTTTGAATCTCTTCTGTGTTGTTGGTTCCCCTGACAGCCTTTCCCTCATATAAACGCGTTCTGACGCCTCTGCAGCAGACGGCTTTTAAAAAAAACATAGTGTCAAAAGAAGAAATTGCTCAAAACGAGCAATTTCTCCTTTTGTCACAATGTTTTCCACTTTTGTTCATAGGTGATCCATTCAAGTATAGAGATTTTTTATTTTTGGACAAAATATGTCGTCTGCTGCAGATTTGTTGTATGAGGGAAAGGGTTAACCAATTGGCAGATACAGGGTATTAGCATACAGTACATCTGTTCCTTAGAGCATTCTTGTTAGTCTGACTTTTGGAGATGTTCACCGCATATTCATTATGTTCTATACTTCAAAGGTCAAGGTCAACCTTGGCCTTATTGGAGGAAATAAGTCCGAGGTAAAGTTTGAATTCTGTGAGAGGCCACGGGTCTAACTGTGAAATTTTCATGCTTGCTTGACAGAAGTTCTGCTTAAATCTCTAGGGAAGTGTAGGCGGAAATAACTTGATTCATATGCAATGTAATGTAACTGACAATATACCCTTTCAAAAATACAATAAATCTGCAGCAGACTTCTTTGAAAACACATGGGAAAGACTATGGGAAATCTTTATGACTGAAAGTGTAATTATAGTTGTGGCAAATGGAGAAAATTGCTCATTATCAGCAATTTCTCATTTGTCATAATGTGTTCAAAAGTCATCTGTTGCAGATGCATCGAATTGCATTATCAGTTGGAAAAGAGTTAACAATCACACCCGAGTTTCTATTGCCCTTCTACATTAGAAGAGTCATGAATGATGAGAAATTAGAATAAGGATTTAAGGCTTTTTTTCCATCATCTTTTTGTTTTTTATATGAATTTGTAGATTCACTTACACTGGAAATCATTTTAAAATATTATAACCAAACCTTTGCTTTTACAGATGTGCTCAGTAAACTATACCCATTTCTCCAAACTCGGGGATGTTATCAATGCAAGCAAGTAAGATTTTATCTCGTTGTAACTTCACCCATTAAACCTGATATATGATACTACACATATTCTACAAATTTGAAATTATTTAAAAAATGGAGAAATTGCACAAATTGAATATTATACAACTGCTTCAATATCCAAATTGTTTATATTTTAGAAAGGCTGAACATAGAATGAAAAGGAGCAATATTATAAAGAGATATAAAAAAAAACTATATTGTGAGTAAAAGAGAAATCTCATTATAATTCATTGTTTTTTTAAAATTGTCTGTTGCAGAAAGTGAACGACACTTTTATCTGGCAATTTATTATTAATAATAATTAAGACTACATTCCGATTTATTCAGGAAAATAAGAAAAAGCAAATAAATCTTAACAGTTTTTAGCTTGACTATTCGGAGAATATGAGAGCTATTCTTCTCACCCTGGTGTCCGCATATGTGTCCGCGTCACACCTTGGTTAAGGTTTTGCATGCAAGTACATATTTTTCACCATAACTCAGTGACTACTAGATTTATTGTATTGAAACTTTCTACAATGCCTTACAACTATCACACCTATGTAAATAAGCAAGGTTTATAACTCTATCCTGCATTTAATGCAAGTTATGGCCCTTTTTGTGTCACCCTGCGTAGCATGGTAGGCACTTAGGGATTACTTTTTTGTGTCCGACATCTGTCTGTCCGTCTGTCCGTCCGTCCATCTGTCTGTCCGTCACACTTTTCGTCACACTTTTTCGTCACACTTTCAATGAGCAGGTGCAGGTGACACATGCTCCGCGGAGCACTCCATTCTAGTTTTACTTAAAAATCTGGTTAAAGTTTTGCGTTCAACTACATTAAGAGTCCACATCTCAGTAACTATTTGATTATACAACCCTTCTCAACTATAACATTGTACATTATCAAGTTAGATAACTCTATCCTACATTTAATGCAAGTTATGGCCCTTTTTAGCTCGCCTATTCGAAGAAATAGGGGAGCTTATGTTATCACCCCGGCGTCCGCGTTGGCGTCCGCGTTGCCAGCTTGGTCAAACCTTTGCGTGCAAGGCCTTTTCTCAGACACTGTGTATGCTGTTGCTTTGAAACTTCACACACTTATTCAGGATCATTAGGGGACCTTGTATGTCCAGTCCCATAACTCTGGAATGGATTTTGACTGAATTGTGCCCCTTTTTGGACTTAAAAATTTGGTCAAACCTTTGCGTGCAAGGCCTTTTCTCAGACACTGTGTATGCTGTTGCTTTCAAACTTCACACACTTATTCAGGGTCATTAGGGGACCTTGTATGTCAAGTCCCATAACTCTGGAATGGATTTTGACTGAATTGTGCCCCTTTTTGGACTTAGAATTTTGGTCAAACCTTTGCGTGCAAGGCCTTTTCTCAGACACTGTGTATGCTGTTGCTTTGAAACTTCACACACTCATTCAGGGTCATTAGATGACCTTTTATGTAAAGTCCCATAACTCTGAAATGGTTTTTGACTGAATTGTGCCCCTTTTTGGACTTAGAATTTTGGTCAAACCTTTGCGTGCAAGGCCTTTTCTCAGACACTGTGTATGCTGTTGCTTTGAAACTTCACACACTTATTCAGATTCATTAGATGACCTTGTATGTTAAGTCCCATAACTTTAGAATGGATTTTGACTGAATTGTGCCCCTATTTGGACTTAGAATTTTGGTCAAACAGACACTGTGTATGCTGTTGCTTTGAAACTTCGCACACTTATTCAGGATCATTAGATTTAAAAGGCCTAAAAGGGCCTGTATGGACTTGGTTAACTTTTGCATGCAAGTATTGAGAAGGTGTATTATCTTGCAATAGGTGATACTGTGTGACTTTACCTAATGCTATAACTGTTCTGAAGTAGGCCCTGATAAACGATGGCCCTGATAGGCGAGCTATATTGTCATCCGACAACTCTTGTTTTACTTAGAAATTCTGGTTAAAGTTTTGAGTGCAATGACATTAAGAGTCCATATCTGAGTAACTACTTGATGCATTGCTTTGAAACTTTATACAACCCTTTTCAACCATCACAGTATGATAACTCTATCCAGCATATTATGCAAATTATGGCCCTTTTTTACTTTGAAATTCTGGTTAAAGTTGTGTGTGCAACTACATTATGAGTCCATATCTCAGTAACTACTTGAAGCATTGTATTGGAACTTTATACAACTTTTCCTAACCATCAGATCTATATATACAATCAAGTAAAGTAACTATTTCCTGCATTTAATGCAAATTATGACCCTTTTTTGGCTTAGAAATTCTAGTTAAAGTTTTGCGTGCAACTACATTAAGTGTCCATATCTTATTAACTACTTGATGCATTGCATTGAAACTTCATACAACCCTTCCTAACTATCACCCCTTTGTAATTAATAAAGTAAGATAACTCTATCCTGCATTTAATGCAAATTATCACCCTTTAAGAAATTCTGGTTAATGTTTTACATGCAACTACATTAGAGTCGATATCTCAGTAACTAATTAGTGGTGGATTAGTCAAGCGCGCTGTCTTACGGACAGCTCTTGTTGATAATCGTATTTTCTAAGTATATCTATGACAGTTCACAAACAAATTCTTTATAAAACTTGTCTTCATAGATTTCAGAAAATGGAGCATAGTCTACAGAAGGATCTTGATGCCTTGAAGAATGCCTTACGCCATAATGATCCAGTCCCAAAGTTCCATTACGAAAACAGAACTTTCTCAATAGTGCAGTAAGTATCTTGAATTACATAAAAGGATAAAAAACAATTAAAGGAAAGTAACTTAAGCAGATGCTAGACACTAAATAGACCCTTAACCTCCAGACGCATCTGTAGCAAAAGACTTTTGAAAACATTGCTGTGATATAACTGAAATGCTATTTAAAGTGGCTTAAAGCACCATTTAACCCTTTCCCTCATATAGACGCTTTCTGACGCCCCTGCAGCAGACGGCTTTTTGAAAACATAGTGACAAAAGAAGAAATTGCACAGAACGTGCAATTTCTCCTTTTGCCACAATGTTTTCCACTTTTTGTCATAGGTTATCCATTCAATTATGGAGATTTTCTATGTTTTGACAAAATACATTCGAAGTCGTCTGCTGCAGAATTGTCGTATCAGGGAAAGGGTTAATCAAACAAACAAATAAAACTGATCAGCAAAAATATATGGAAATTCTTAACAAATGAAAGAATGGTTATTGAAAAGAGAAACTTCTTGTTTTACCATAATGTGTTTAATTACCTTTTGCTGCAGATGCTTCAAAATGTGTTATAAAGTTGGAAAATATTGTGGTAAAATGTTTGTGTGTCGCCAACTTACTGTTTGTATATTCTGCTTACTTGTAGCAGCTTGCCAGCAGTTACATCAACAAGGCTACACAGGAGCAAGTAGAGATAGGCTTTATTTACTAGTTATCCAACGTCTCACTATTTAGTCATATATGAGAAAGCCTTTAGACTCAAGTCGATGGTTTTAAGCAAAACGGATGTAACTACATCTTGAACAAGATGTAGTTACAACCGTTTTGCATTAAGCCCTCAGTGGAAGATGCATGTACAATCACTCAATTGTCTGATACCTGTATTGTTTATCCCTTTCCCACATACAACAAATTTACAGCAGGCGACTGAAAACCTTGAGGCAAAAATATGCTAAAACTTCATAAATGACAGTATAGTTATTGAAAAGATATGAAAACTTTGTGGTAAAAGGAGAAATAGCTCGCTTTGAGCAATTTCTTCTTTTGTCACAATGTTTTCAAAAAGTTGGCTGTTTATGAGTAATTTCTACTTTTGCCACAATGTTTTCAACTATTTTCATTTAAAGCAAATTTCTACATATTTGCCCTTGTGTTTTCAAAGTTGTCTGCTTTAGACTTGTTGTATGTGTTAAAGATTTAAGATTCTGATATATTTCAGATGTAATACAGACCTAGGAGATAATGATATAGAAATTGTCATCGTCCGGGGAGTCCAGTACAATCCCCCATCAGGATATTCAGAGAAGGACTTGGATACTTATATCAAATTAGAGTTTCCATTTCCTAATGTAAGTATGCAGCATACAACTTTTTTAAATGTTGTTTAAATGGCGAGCTTTGCTCATAACTGACTTAAATACCCACATATAAATTAGAGTTTCCATTTCCTTATGAAGGTACGCAGCAGACAAAATGTTGTCTAAAAAAGATAAATTGGTCATAATTGATTTAAATACCCACAGACAACTAGAGATTCCATTTCTTAATGTAAGTTTGAAACATATGACGTTTAAAAACATCATTTAAAAACATCACGCAATATAGAAGTACATGTATTACTTATAATTAGCATTTCATTATTTCCTTATGTTATCACAATTGTATCACCTTACCACTATGTTATGTATAAGGTTAATTCCTAGTCCAGGGTTTGCACTGGGATAGAAACATAACTTAGATTTAATTTTCTAATATAAATATGGTCTCATTAGATTATGAACTTATTCTTTACTGATAAATAATATAGAAAATGCTGTAATACCAATAAAAATTGAATGTCAAAAGGAGAAAATGCTCATAATCCTTTTTTTTTAATATTTTGAACTCTGTTCAATAAACATACTTTTCATGGTTTAGCCGAAATGTTTTCAAAGTATTGGTAGCAGATTTGTTGCAACCTGGAAAGGGTTGAGATTATTTCAATATGTTTTGTTATTTAAGGATGGACCACAAACGGGACAGACAGAAACAGTTAAAAGTTCCTTTAATCCAGGTGTGTATTCAATATTTACTCCTTTTCCACACAAAAATTGTAGCAGACAACTTTGAAACCCCTTAGGCAAAAATTGGGAAACTCTCTATAAACGTGACTGATTAACCCTTTCCCTCATACAACACATCTGTAGAAGATGACTCGAAATATATGTAGGCAAAAGTATGGAAAATCGCTGAATAGAGTTGAGTTCTTTGTTATAAACCTCGATTTGCCCTTTTCAGTTTTCTTTTAAAAAACTTAACGTGTTATTTCGTCTTATTTAAGTGCTTTTGGTAGATATTTCTTTTGAATCAACATCATCATGAGCTAGCTTTAATTTCCAAGGATTTTATATTTACAGATGGTGTTTGATACATTTACAGTAGACAACTTTTGTAAACATTGTGGAAAAATGGAAAATTGCTTGCTTAAAACCAGCATTTTCATAAATATATTGATTTCCATACTGTATCCAAGAAAAAGATACGAGTTTCCCGATCATGAAATGTTATTTCTTACCTCACTTTTATTTTGAAAATGGATCCTTTAAATATCATGTCAGGATTTAACCTTTTCTGAATGATCTAATTTACTGTATTTTCTCTTTGCTAGCTTATTAGTTATGTCATGTAGATTTGGAGATAATAACTCATTCTCATGTACTTCAAGTTAGCTTTAATTAGCCTTTTGAGATGAAGTATGCATAAATCAATTGTCATCAACTAAGCTGAATAAATAAGCGTGTAAATAAACTCTGCCGATTCATATGCCAACAAGTATCTGTTCACGGAACATGGTATAAATAGATTGGTATGCTCAGAGAACATTTTAAGAAATAAATCCAATATCATGAAAATGAGACAAATAAGATATTTTGCAATTTCTTCTTTTGTCACTATGTTTTCAAAAAGCCGTCTGCTGGAAAGGCGTCAGAAAGCGTCTATATGAGGTAAAGGGTTAAACATGTTTTCTCTTTGTTTATTTTCAGAGTACAATGAGCCAATTAAATTAAACATTAATAGGAAATCAAGAGCTCTAGTGCGAGTGATAGAAAGAAAAACTATTAAATTAGAAGTATTTTATAAAAGGTATGATTATTTTGCAGCCTTAACTCTAATATTAATTTTTATTAAACATTCTTCTAAATTGACACCATTTGAAGTAAAAGAAGAAAAAAATCTGGACAGCTGATATCATAGAACATATCTTTTTATATGGGAAAGAAAAGCAAAAAGAAATCCGTTTTATTTTGATAAAACAAATTATGTGAGCTTTCTTTTCAGTTCTTTGTCATTCAACCCTTTCCAACAAACAACACATGTAGCAGATGACTTTAAAAACAACAATTACTAAGCTCAAACTATGTATAATCTCTATAAATGGAAATATATAATTGGAAAAAGTTGAAAACATTGTGACAAATGAAAAAAATGATCATAATAAGCAATAATTAATAAGCATGCTTACTGGTAAAAAATTGATCATAATAAGCAATTTCACTCTTACAGGTAAAAATATAGAAAAGCCAAGGAGAAATAATTTTCTCGTAATTTTGACCAGCTGATCTCATCTACTATCTTGTATCTGTTTTCAGGGGTCTATTTAAAAGTGACAAACTACTTGGTACAGTAAATGTTAAACTGCAGCCATTAGAAACACAGTGTACAGTGCATGATAGTTATGATGTAAGTATCAAGTCTTATTTTCAGCTCACCTGTGCATGAAGTTCTCAAGGTGAACTATTAGGATCATCTTTTGTCTGTTGTGCATAGCTGGTCGTGCGTCGTCAACAATTTCTAAGTCGCTTGGCCATATTTGATGAAACTTCACAGGGATGTTACTTGTATGGTGTCCTTTCAAAATCGTCCTAACAAAAGAATTTATTCTACGCAGAACTCTGGTTGCCATGGCAACCAAAGGGATTTTTGTAAAAAAACACTTTGAAAAACTTCTTGTCTGGAACCGAAAGGCCTAAAACTAAGATATTTTGTCTGTAGCAAGATTGTTCAAATGATGCTCCTTGGGTCAAAATTGTCACTGCCCCGGGGTTCATCTGTTTTACTGAGAGATATGTAGTTGGAAAACTTTGAAAATCTTCTTGTCTTAAAAAGAAAGGCTTACAGATTAGATATTTGGTATGTAGCATTGTCTAGTGATCCTCTACCAAGATTGTTTAAATTATGCCTTGGTCAAAATTGGCCCTCCCCCTGGGGTTACCTGTTTATATATATAGTTATTGGGTAAAAAAAAAATCCATTTATCTGAAACAGATATTATCAGTCATATTTATTTGACAAAAAACAGGTAGCATTTTTTTTGGTTGGGTTATTTCGCCTTATGGGAAGTGGAGCTATACTTGACATTGGATCTCTTGTTTTTATCTTACCTGGCCGCATTACAAGTAAGCAATCCAGGTCCATCATGGCCTTTTTATACGCCCGTTTTGAAAAAACTGATCGTATTATAGTTTTACCTGCGGCGTACGGGTGGGCGGGCCGGCGTCCAGTATGTTGTCAGCTCAATAACTTTAGAAGCCTTTGTCTAATCATCCCCAAATAGTCAGAATGTGTATTGGGATGATATCTTGGACAAGTTCGATAACTAGCCATATCGCTTTAGTCAATCAAGAGTTATCGCCCTTTAATTATAGAATTTACCCAAAATTGGTCTTGTCAGCTCAATAACTTTAGAAGCCTTTGTCAAATGATCACCAAATTTAGTCAGAATGTGTATTGGGGTAATATCTCGGACAAGTTCGATAACTAGCCATATCGCTGTAGTCGATCAAGAGTTATCGCCCTTTAATTATAGAATTACCCAAAATTGGTCTTGTCAGCTCAATAACTTTAGAAGCCTTTGCCCAATCATCACCAAATTTAATCAGAATGTGTATTGGCATAATATCTCGGACAAGTTCAATAACTAGCCATATCGCTTTAGTCAATCAAGAGTTATCCTTCTTTAATTATAGAAATTACCTAAAATTGGTCTTGTCAGCTCAATAACTTTAGGAGCTTTTGTCCAATCATCCCCAAATTTGGTCAGAATGTGTATTGGCGTAATATCTTGGACAAGTTCGATAACTAGCCATATTGCTCCAGTCGATAGAGAGTTATTGCCCTTTAATTATAGAAATTACCTAAAATTGGTCTTGTCAGCTAAATAACTTGTAAAGCCTTTATCCGATCATCACCAAATTTAGACAATATGTTGATGGGCAGAATATCTTGGTCACGTTTGATAACTTACAACGTTATCTTAGTCACTACACAATTATGTCCCTCGAAATGGCCAAAACTGTACTAACAGTGTCCGCTCTCTAAGTTTGGCTGACGTACAACCAATTACCACTATACTTGGTCTCAAAAAAACAGGACGGGCGTATTTTGTGACATTTGGTGGTCTTGTTGTTATTATGCCCTTCACTTTGAAGCAGTGTTGGGCTGTAAAGTTTTGCAATAGCTTGTTTGTGTTTTTATTGGTCACACGATTTTGAAACATGACTATATATATGACCTGCATATGCTAGGGTCTTGAAAGTTTATATATGGGTTAATCATGAAAACATAGCAGACCTGTATTTTTACTTGTTCAGGTGAACTTTTGTTATCACTCTCCATCTGGCGGCGTCATCCACTGTCCATTTACATTTTGCTACAAACAACTTCTCCTTCTTATCCAATGAACCAATTTCAGAATAATTACACAGAAGTGTTCCTTAGGTCATCCTCTTTCAAAGTTTTTTTGCACAAATGTACCTTGCCGTGACCCTCTACCAAGATTGTTAAAATTATTCCAATCCATTGAAAAACATGGCTGCCAGGGGGCAGAGCTTGTTTTCCTTATATATTTATACATATTGAAAACTTAAAAAATCTTCTTACCAAAATTACTAGCCTGATTTGAAAATTATTTTTTTGTATGCATATTGTAAGGTTAGCGATTTAGGTCCATCATTTTCCTTGCTTTATGTTAAGAAATAGATAAATATTGAGTTATTCTCTTATTTATTTTTAGAAACCCAGTTCGATCAGTTTAAACATAGTCTGAGACATAAATTTATTTTAATGAACAAGTATTCGGTTTCACATACACTTTTCTAATTACTTTAGATTTACATTGACTTTGACTTCCTTTAAATATTTGGATTAATCAAATCAAGGCAAAGCTTGATAGTGCAATAACACTTAAAATTAACCTTAGCCTTCAACAAATCTGCAGCAGACCGCTTTCAAAACATCTGGGCAAAACTATGGCAATCTATAAAAATTAAAATATAATTATTGCATAGAGTTGAAAACATTGTTGCAAAAGGAAAAATTGCTTATCATGAGCAATTTCTCTTTCGCTACAATATTATCAAAAGTGATCAAGTGTGTCATATTGTGTGGGAAACACTTTCAGAGCTGACATCACTAACTAGAAATGTCATATATTGGCCCATAAGGCAAAGGTTTTATTTATTTATTTATTTTTATACGCCGCCAGAGGCGGTGGTATATTGGCGTCATCTTCTCCGTCTGTCCGTACGTCCATTTCTTGTGAACGCAACTCCTCCTACGTTTCTGACCGTATCTTTTCAAAACTTGGTCAATGTCATAACTATAATGGGTAGATGTGCATGAAGCGGCGATTTTCCGGTTCATTGATTTTTGCAAGATTTATGTCCCTTGTAACTTAGTCTCTGTAGCTGATTGATATTGCGGCTTGTGAACGCAACTCCTCCTACGTTTCTGACTGAATCTTTTCAAAACTTGGTCAATATCATTACTATAATGGGTAGATGTGCATGAAGCGGCGATTTTCCGGTTTAGCGATTTTTGCAATAGTTATGCCTTTCGAAACTTGGTCTCTATAGCATATTCACTTGAGAACGCAATTCAAGTTTCCAAACAGGTAGAAGTGCATAAAGCAGGGATTATCCGGTAGAGTGATTTTTGCAAGAGTTATGCTCAGAAGGAAAAAAGGATACATATCGACACTGCCATTTGACCTACTTTCATATCGGAAGCCTCTATAGGGTTCTATCTCTGTTTATATGTATCCTATTTTCTTCATGACTGAAATAATTTGTTGAATGGGACATTAAGCTCCAACAATCCAATCCAATACTTTGTTTGCTGTTTCTTTTCCATTAAATGATTGTTTTACCATAATGGTAGTTTTGTGATTTTTTTTCATGAAATTACCATTTTTCGGTTCGACCATTTTGATAGAGATTTTAATGGTAGTCTTGTGATACATGTTAAAAGCAATAATTAAAAGGACCGATCTTGATCTTTATATTTTGTGGCGGCACTGGCACTCTTGTTTTAATTGGAATATTTCAGTTGACAGATGGTCGTAAATCAGTTGGTGGGAAGCTTGAGGTCAAAGTTCGGATACGAGACCCTTTTAAAAGTAAACAAGTAGAGGAGGTGAAGGAGAAGTGGCTTGTGATAGATCAATATATTAAAACTTTAACCAATTCTAAACCAAAGGCAAAACCAGTAAGTATTGTTAACTCAGTGTCTTCCTATATAAGTCAATTTGTTAACCCTTTACAATTTGACGAATCCGCAGTAGATGAAATAGAAAATATTCAGGCAAAAATATAATATGAAATGTCATAATGAATAAAAGTATATACATTTTATGAAGGATTGAAACTGTATGGCATATGGGAGCTTAGAAGTGAGAATAATTCAAATTGTGTATCTAGCTCTTTATAGGGCGCATCATTAGGCAAGCTATCTTCAAAAGTATGTGGAAATCTTTTAACGAGAATTTAATTTTGCGCAATTTCTCCTTTTGCTTCTATGTTTTCAAAATTTATCTGCTGCAAATATGTCTGAACACGTCTACTAGCGGGAAAGTAGTAACCCTTGTCAACTTTTATAATTGCCTTACAATTTGATGAAACTTGAATGGTGTATATTTTGCTATTAAAATAAGAGATGAGTAGAGAAAAATTATGATGTCTCTGCAGCAGATGACATTTGAAAACATTGTTACAAAAGGAGAAATTACTCATAATGAGCAATTCCTCCTTTTTGTCACAACGTGTTTAACTTTATTAAATAATTTTTCTTTCCTTTTAGAGAGTTTTCCTACTTTATCAACATGTTTTCAAAGTCATCTGCTGCAGATTTGCTGTATGTTGGAAAGGGTTAAACTTCACAAATGTTGTTATAGGTGGTGTAGAGCATGGGTTTTAAGATCATCTGAGCCATAGACTCAAGGCAATCTGTTATGATCACTCTGTCCAAAGTCTTCATTAACTTTAAGTTTTAAACAACATCTCTTCCTTAACAACAAGACCAATTTCAAGCAAATTTCACAGAAATGTTCCTTTGGTGGTCCTCTTTCAAATTATTCTAAGATTTAAATTTAATGGAAAAATGTTGTTGTTGCAGCATCAGAAATGGGGACAAAGGTCCAATCTTTAAAATTATTCTCCTTTGAGTTGGCTATTAGAATTTCTATATGATTTGGTAGAAATGTTCCTTTGGTGACCCTCTACAAAAATTGTTCAAGCCATATTGATTGGTTGAAATACATGGCAACCAGGTGGCATCATTGACAAATTTCAAGAGAATTTAGCAGAAATGTATTTTCAGTAACACTCTTCATAATTGTATCAAGCCATATTGATATGATAAAAAAAAGTAGCAGCCAGTAAGCATTTCAACCGAACTTAACCGGAATGTTCGTTTGGGGGTCCTCTTTCAAACATATAAATTCTACTTAGAACTTTGGTTGCATCAGAAAAGGGGGAAAAAGCCCCAACCTTAAAAGTTTCTCCTCTAAATCCGCTTATCTAATTCCAAGATAAGTTAGTAGAAATGGTCCTTAAGTGACCTCATACAAAACTTGTTGAAGATTTAAAAAAAAAAACCATGACAGCCAGGTGGCATCAGAAAATGATGAAACTTTATTAACCCTTTCCCTCATATAGACGCTTTTTGACGCCTCTGCAGCAGACGGCTTTTTGAAAACATAGTGACAAAAGAAGAAATTGCACAAAACGTGCAATTTCTCCTTTTGCCACAATGTTTTCCACTTCTTGTCATAGGTTATCCATTCAATTATGGAGATTTTCTATGTTTTGACAAAATACGTTCAAAGTCGTCTGCTGCAGACTTGTCGTATGAGGGAAAGGGTTAACCATACTTATTAAAGTTTGTGTAGATTTCAATATAATTTAGCAGAAATGTTCCTTAAGTAGCCCTCTACTTATTTGTTCACGCCATATTGATTGGTTATAAAAGTAGCCACCAGGTGGTAACAGAAAAGGGATAAAAAGAACTTTTAGCTTCAAACAACATCTCTACTTTAAAAATGGTAGTAATGGCTGCCCTCCTTGGCGCTTAGGGTTGCAGGTTAGCAACATGGCTGACTGGATGGTATCAGGATAAATGGACCAGGAGAACTTGTAACTTACCAAGGAAATGATGAGATATAACTGAAAAATTGTTGAAAGCAGCTTAAAACAACAACCAACCTAACGATCAATCATTTTAGCAATACTGAGTCATCATGGACCTGCCTTAGCAGGATGACAATTAGGGATCCCTTGTATGTTTTCTATCTGTCATGATTTGACTTTAGCTGTTTATTGTGTTTGAGCAGGCAACATGTTTGCCTTCAAACACTCTTGTTTAACCGTTCCCATCTGCCCACATACATCAAATCTGCAGCAGAGGACTTCGAAAATATATTGGCAAAAAAGAGAAAAATCTACATAAATGAGAGTTTGATTGTTAAATAGAGTTGAAAACATTCTGGCAAAAGGAGGAATTGCTCATGATGAGCAATTTCTCCTTTTGCCTCAACCTTTTCAAAAGTCGTCTGCTGCAGTGAAGTCGGAAAGCGTCTATATGAGGGAAAGGGTTATTAATGTTTGTGAAACATGTTATAATTATTTTACAGGGAGCTCAACCGAAAAAGTAAGTACACTTCTTTATCTTGTTATTATTGTATTTCATATTATTAAAGGGTTTAATGTATGTTTTGGTGAAGTTGTATTATGTCAGCTGTGTAATTTGGCAATGTCATGTTATACTCTTATAACTGCACCAAAAACATACAATTAACCCTTATAATTGCAGTTAAGGTGGGAAAAAGGTAGTCTTTACTCAAGAATTGTTTGAAAAGGGAAACATAAATTGAAAATTCGGATCTCTTTTCTATTTTAAAAGTGTTTCCATGACCTGGTCATGTGATTTATTTTGTTTATCAGAATATAAACACAATTCCTTTTAGTCAAGTGATCCCTTTTAAATCAATCAAATCGGGCGGTTCACAGTGCATTTGAACCAACTGTAATTATATTGTATTATTGTCTATTTTATGGTATATATAGCTTAACCACTTACCTAAACTGATGTTAGTGTCGTCTACTTTAATATGCATGATGAAAACATTGTGAGAAAAGAAGAAATTGCTTGTTTCAAGCAATTTTTCTATTTTCCTTTATTTTTTTCAAATATTGTCTATTTTAAAGGACTCAAGAGTTGACCTGTATCAGGGAAAGGGCTCATATTAACTAACAGGCTGCGCAATAAAGAGAAACCACTTATCTTGCCTCAACAGGTTGTGTTGGAATGTTCATTGCGATTTTAATATTTGAAAACTTTCCTAGAAATTCTGATATCATGAAACTAAACAACTCTTCAACCCTTTTTCACATACAGACACTGTTTCTCACATCTGCAGCAGAAGACTTTTGAAAACATTTTGGCAAAAGAAAAGATTGCTCTAAGAATTTTATTTATAGGGATTTTCCATATTGGTACCTCTATTTTTTCAAATTTGTCTGGCAGACATATTATATGTGGAAAAAGGGCTTACATATCCTATCAAGTTTGATTCACAAGAATGTGAGCAATTTCACTCCCTTGTTTACACTTTTGTTTTTACTTTTGTCTCACAATTATACTTTCCTTCATTTACATTTTCCTATCCTTTCTTACATGTTGTTAGGGTTAAGGAAAGCGTTAAAAAAAAACCCAGCTTTCCTTCATATAAGAAAAACTGCACAACTTGGAAAACGTCTTTGTAACAATATGGAAAATCACTATAAACAAAAGTGTTGAATAGAGAATTTCTCCTTTTGCCACAATGATTCCAAGTCACCCGCTACATAGGGGGCTGTAAGTGGGAAAAGTTTAAATTGGTCTGAAGCTTCAATATAAAGAGTTGAATAATAACAACAAGATATCAATTAACCCTTTCCTAAATTCAACAATCTGCAGCAGACAACTTTTAACCCTTTCCCACATACAGTAAATCAGCTGCAGACGACTATTGAAAATATCTCAACTATAATATGGAAAATCTCCCTAAATGAAGACACGCTTATTGAAAAGAGTTGAAAACATTGTGTCAAAAGGAGAAATTGCTCGTTTTGAGCAATTTCTTCTTTTGTCACAGTGTTTTCAAAGGTCGTCTTCTACAGAGATGTCAGAAAGCGTCTGTATGTGGGAAAGGGTTAAATCATTTACGCAAAACTTTGGAAAACTATCTGTATATTTCCCAAAATTGTCTGATGCAGATGCCTCAAATTGTGTCTGCAGTTAGGAGAAGTTTAACCCTTTCCCACATACAACAAATCTGCAGCAGACGGCTTCGAAAACACATGAGCAAAAATATGGAAACTCTCTATAATTGAAAGGATAATTATTGAATAGAGTTGAAAACATTGTGGCAAAAGGAAACATTGGTTCCTTTTAGCAATTTCTCCTTTTGTCATAATGTTTTCAAAAGTCATCTGCTGAAGAGGTGTCAAAACGGGTCTATATGCGGGAAAGGCTTTAAGCATATATTTCTGTGTATCTTCAGGACACAGAAGTCGTCCGTCTGCAGCTTGATGTGATGAACATTCCAACATATCTTCCTTCATGCATACTATTGTTTGGTGTCGGACATACAATCAATTCTACCTTTGTGCAGATATATACATGTACACTGTTTAACCCTTTCCCACTTGCAGACAGATGTACACATGTGTAAAGCAGACGACTTTTGAAAACACTCTGGCAAGAGAAGAACTGCTCATCATGAGCAATTTCTCTATTGCAACAATGTTTTCAACAATAATCAATAATTATACTTTTATTTATCAAGTTTTTCTATATGATCGCCTAGATGTTTTCAAAGTTGTCAACTGCAGATTTGTTGATTGTGGGAAAGGGTTAAAATACATGTACAATCTTTTGATTAGATGTGACTGTCTGTACTTGATGTTGCTAGAAAATTGGGCAATATGGGAAAATGAAAGATTCAACCCTTATCCTGGTACAGACAAAATTTGAAACCACTGCGGCAGACAATTATTGAAAACAGTGTGGCAAAATGAGAAATGGTTTGTTATAAACAATTTTTCTTTTGCCATAATACATGTATATTCATCTCTTCAAGAATTATACATACATTTATAAAGATTTTCCAGATTTTAGCCTAGAAGCTATCAAAGCTGTCTTCTGTAGATTGATTTATTTGGTAAAGGGTTTTTGATGAAAAAAGGGCATATTGATGTAATTCAAGCATCAAAGAAAACTCTTTGTAACCTAAAATATAAAAAAAAAAATGGATTTATGAGCAATTTCTCCATTTGCAACTATGATTTCTACTCTATTAAAAAATCATTCAATCTTTTAAAGAGATTTTCTATATTTTAGACTTGATCATTTCAAAGTTGTCTGCTGCAGATTTATTGTATCTGGGAAAGGGTTAAAGAGATTTTCTACCTTATTTCCTAGATGTTTTCAAAGTTGTCTGCTGCAGATTTGTTGTATGTGTTTCAGGCTATGTCATAGTTATTGGTTCCTTGAGGTAAAAGATTAGTACAATTGGAGCAATACTTTGTGTCTACAGATTTTGCTGATCTTGTTGCCCTTTTATTTTTTAACACATATTGCATTTTATTTAGTTCATGTATCATACAATAAAGCTGCATAATTTTTAGTCATGTCACATTAAAAGAGAGGTGTGTTCAGTTAACTTAAGCTAACAATTACAAATTTACCAATTCAAATTATTTGATTTGTCATATCGTGATCATTTGCTAACGTTAAAGGTATCTGAACGTAATGCTGTTCTTGTTTCATTATCAATTTGTGTTCAAGTAAGTTAGAAAAGAAACAAATAATTGAATAATGTAATAGTCACATAATTTCAGTTTAACTGTAATTCTAATTATACTGTCACTTTTTGAAAATGAGAGAAAGTGCAATTAAAAGCAAGCAGTGTAAAGTACATCTGATTACACTGAATATGCAGGTTTCTCTTTGGTTTTATTGTTTGCAAAACATGTGTTCACTCCATGTGACTGCTGCTACTTGATCAACATTATACAATCTGTTGTTATATAGATGTATATATCTTATTAACCATCTCCCACAAATCTCATCAGCAGATGACTTTGTAATCATCTACACATAAATATGTGAATCTCCATAAATGAAAATATAATTATTGTATAGAGTTGAAAACATTGTGACAAAATGCATCTGCAAATGGAATTAGGATACTCCAATTTATGTTACTTTAACAAAGCTCATATTGATGGTATTCAAGTATGATGTACTATACATCCGTCCACCATAACCCTAAGGAAGTATTATATGATATTATGAAGTTTGTTCTTATTAATCAAGGCTTGAAATTTAAACATTCCACTATGGATTATCTGCAATTCTTTTTCTCAGTAGACAAGCATATCCTTTTTAGTTGATATACTATTTCACAAACCATCTTATTTAAAACATCAGAAAAATTATTTTGAAACTAGCAGCAAGTTATTGTTTTGAGAAAGTAATGGACAAAATTGCTGTTTACAAACAATATCAAACTGTATTGTTGCTCCGTATGTTACAATGGTTTTTTTATAAAGTTGCTAGCTGCAAAGTTATAAAGATCCATCCATAGTTAGTCAAAGTGTTCAACTTAAAATTCTGTATAATTTATGAAAAAATTGTGATATTTTCTTACTTTTGTATATTTTTATTTATTTTAGCTCACCTGAGCATGAAATGCTGGTTGAGATATTGTGATCACTCACTGTCCGATTTTGTTGTCTGTTCACATTTTCCTACAAAATACTTCTCCAATTAACCAATTTAGAAACAATTGGCTGCCAATGTGCACAGCTTCTTTTTGTCCCCCGCTTTTAGCGAAAGCGTGGGGACTATTATTTCTCGTCCGTCAGTCCGTCAGTCAGTCCCTCCGTCACGCTGTCACAAAAACTTTAACCTTGGTCATAACTTCTGAACCGTAATAGGTACTGCTTTCATATTTCACATGTGTATTCCTTGTGACAACCCCTTTCCATCAATACCAATTTTTTTGACCTTGTGACCTTGACCCTGGCGGGGGACCATAATTCTCTGAATTTGCTTGTTCTTGTATAGTCAGTCCACAAAAAAAGCTTCTTCACCAAAAGTATAGGCCCAATTTGAAAATAATATGGCACACAGTTTGCTTATATGTATAGAGTAAAAACTTTGAAAACGCTTTAAGATTTATTAAATCAGATGAGTGTCGTGTAGCCATCATGATCCTCTTGTTTCATGTATGATTTGTTATATTTATTTTATAGAGATTTTATGTTGTTTTTAATGTATATTATTTATACATAATAGTCCAGTAAATGTTATGTGCTGTATGATCTTAACCCTTTTCCACAAACAACAAATCTGCTGTACATGACCATGGAAACTATGGCAAAAATAAGGAAAATCTTTGTAAATGAAAGTATAAAAATTAAATACAGCTGAAACTATTGTGGTAAAAGGAGAATTTGATCATAATGAGCAATATCTTCTTTTGCCACAATGTTTTCAAAAATCATCTTTTGCAGATGTGTCAAATGCAACTTTAGGTGGGAATAGGTTAACCTGTTCCCTCATATAGACACTTTCTGACGGCTCTGCAGCAGACAGCTTTTTGAAAACATGGCAACAAAAGAAGAAATTTCCCAAAAGAGCAATTTCCCCTATTTTCACCATGTTTTCAACTAGAATCAATTATTATGTCTCCCCCATTACATGGGGGTGACATATTGTTTTTGCCCGTTCCGTCCGTCCTTCCGTCCTTCCGTCTGTCACACTTGTTTCCGCTCAATAACTGAAGAACGCTTGGGCGTAGGAACTTCATACTTGGTATGCATGTTGGTCATGACCAGTAGCTGACCCCTATTGATTTTGATAACAGAAGGTCAAAGGTCAAGGTTATGGTGACCTTGTGAGGTAAAAAATGGTTTCCGCTCAATAACTGAAGAACGCTTTGGATGAGGAACTCCATGCTTGGTATGCAGGTTGGCCATGCCTAGTAGAAGACCCCTATTGATTTTGAGGTCAGTACGTCTAAGGTCAAGGTCACAGTGACAATGAGCTGATAAATAGTTTTTGCTTGGGCCCAGGAACTTCATACTTGATGTGCAGGTTGGTCACCACCAGCAAATGACCCCTATTAATTTTAAGGTCACTAGGTCAAAGGTCAAGGTCACATTGGTCAAGGTCACATCCGTCACACTTGTTTCCGCTCAATAACTGAAGAACGCTTGGGCATAGGATCTTCATACTTGGTATGCAGTTGGTCATGACCAGTAGATGAGACCTATTGATTTTGATGTCAGAAGGTCAAAGGTCAAGGTCATGGTGAATTTGTGAGGTAAAAAATGGTTTCTGCTCAATAACTGAAGAACGCTTGGGCCGAGGAACTCCATACTTGGTATGCAGGTTGGCCATGCCCAGTAGAAGACCCTATTAATTTTGAGGTCAAGGTCACAGTGACCTTGAGCTGAAAGGTCACAGTGACAATGAGCTGAAACATTGTTTTTGCTTAATAACTGTAGAATGCTTTGGCCATGGAAGTTAATACTTGGTGTGCAGGTTGGTCACCACCAGTAGATGACCCCTATTGATTTTGAGGTCACTAGCTTGACGGTCAAGGTCATGGTAACCTTCAGCTGAAAAATGGTTTCCTCTCAATAACTAAAGAATGCTTATGTTGAGGAACTTCATACCTGGTGTGCAGGTTGGTCCTAACCAGTAAATGACCTTTATTGAATTTGTTTGATTTTGAGGTCACAAGGTCAAATGTCGAAGGTCACGGTAACCTTCAGCTGAAAAATGTGTTTTACTCAATAACTCAAGAACGCTTATACTCAGGAACTTCATACTTGGTGTGCAGCTTGGCCTAACCTGTAGATGACCCCTATTGATTTTGATGTCGGTAGGTCAAAGGTCAAGGTCGCAGTGACCTTTGGCTGAAAAATGGTTTCCGCTCAATAACTGAAGATTGCTTGGGCCCAGGAACTTCATACTTGGTGTGCAGGTTGGTCACCAGCAGCAAATGACCCCTATTGATTTTGAGGTCACTAGGTCAAAGACCAAGGTCATGGTAACCCTCAGCTGAAAAATGGTTTCCGCTCAATAACTGAGGATTGTCACTGTTGCTTCATCTCCAGTCCAAAACTAAAACATTCATCTCCATCATTTCTTTTCCTCCCCTACGACCACACAAATGGGGAGACAAGCACTTTTTCAAAAAAGCAATCTCTAGTTGCACTTTCATTTAAAAGGTGTTTCCCATTTTTTTTCGGGTATGTTTTCAAAGTCGTCTGCTGCAGATTTGTTGTATGTTTGAAAGTTTATTTACATGTGTTGATCTGTTTGCTAGGGGCAGAGCCATTGGAAAACCCATTCTTATTACAATTACAAAAACTCTGATTTAGTTTAGCTTTCTATATGGACAATATCAAACTATTTACCTGATCTGCTTGATGAGAACAATCTGACATCTGGATTTTGATACAGAATAGAAAACCTTGTCTTGAGGAGTTGACGTATATCATTTAGCCACTTCTCCTGTTACGACAATTTATTCAATGCTTGTGTGCTGCAGAGGCAATAACCCTTTTCCTCATATAGACTTTTTGAAAACATAGTGACAAAAGAAGAAATTGCTCAAAACAAGCAATTTCTCCTTCAGCCACAATGTTTTCCACTTTTAGTCATAGGTTATCCATTCAATTAAAGAGTCTTTCTATTTTTTGACAAAATATGTTCAAAGTTTTCTGCTTCAAAATTGTCGTATGAGGGAAAGGGATAAAGGTTGTCCATATCAATGAAAGTGTTAAGATTGAACTTAACCCTTTCCCTGAAATGGATGTTTCTTTACCAGGGATTATTGAAAACATTGTGGGGAAAGAAGAAATTGCCAGAAGAAACCAATTTTCTCCTTTTACCTCAATATTTTTTCAATTATGTTTCAAAATTACACCTCGTATTGTCCAGATGTACCATTTCTTTCTCAGATAATTTCAATTAAGAGAACCATTAAATGTCATTTCAGGTAAAGTAATCTAATTTTCGTCAACCAATCAATTAAAAAGACTGGGTTTCGCCATAGCACAGTTCAAATATATATTTTTACTATTGTTCTTGTGATTTTTTCTATCTCAAATTTATAATTTATTGTTTTCAAATAAAAACTATTTGCTAGTATTTAGATATTATTTAATAGTTATTTGTCCAATATTTACTCTGTAATCAAAAGTCAAAAGACAAGCGTCATTCGTCTTTCACCAAAGGGCTTACAGTCTATGTGCAAAAGCAGTCAATTGCTTGGAAAGTATGTTGTGTGGAGAACTGATGTGAGAAAGCTAGGAAACACATGAGTAAATGAATTGGCCACCTTGATATGACTGAATTGTTTTTGAAAAATCCATCAATTTACATTGATGGCAAGTAAGAATTTGAAAAGCCAGTCAAACTTATGTAATGTTGAATATTATCCTGTCATTCATTACCGATATGTCTCCCCCAATGTAATGGAGAGACATATTGTTTTTAATTGCATTGTCTGTCCGTCCAAAATCATGTCACCTCTATAGCTATTGAACCACTTGGATGATTTCGAAATAGTTCACCACAAATGTTAACCATATTGGAATGATGTGCAATTGAATGTTACAACCAGCTTGGTTCAAGGTCACAATAAGATGTCAAAGATCATATGATTATAGTTTGTGTCCGCTCCATAGCTGTTGAACCACTAGAAGAAGTCTGAAATAACTAGCCATAAATGTTCACCATATTAAGACTTATGTGCAGAGTGCATGTTACAACCAGATTGGGTCAAGGTTGCAATTTGTAACCGCTCCTTAGCTTGATCTGCTTGAAGGACTTTGAAATAACTCGGAGTGCATGTTTCTGCCAATTCTGTTTAAGCTCAATGTCATATTAAGGAGTCATATTACCTTATTTCATGTCCACTCCATATCTTTTGTACTGCTTAAAATATTTTGAAATAACTTGCCACAGATTTTAACGAAATACATGTAGAAATGATGTTAATGCCAAACTAGTTTTATTCAAACATCCGGTATCAATATTACTGATAAACTGCCATAGGGGAGACATGTGTTTTTGTTTCAAAGACAACCGTATAGTTTGTGCATGTGTTAGCCCTTTCCCTCCACAGAAAGTATGATGCATTTCGATTCATTTGCAGCAGAAGAATTTTGAAAACATCGCAAAAGGAGAAAGTGTGCTAATTGAGCAATTTTACTTTTGCCACATTGTTTTCAACTATATTCCGTAATTGTACTTTCATTGATTGAGATTTTTCATAGTTTTGCCTAGATGTTTTTAAAGTCTCCTTATGCAGATATAGTGTATGTGGGAAAGGGTCATCAGAATAAATTTCTCATTTCTTACTTCATTTTCAAAAAGTGAATCGGTAGAGGTGTCAAAATTTGACCATATCTTTGAAAAAATTAACAGACTGGTACTGCCTATTATGAAATTAGATGTATGGTTTATATTTTCAGCAAAGGGTCAACTTGTATGGAAGTACTCAAGTTTGAAAAGCAACAGTTAGATAAACAGGTAAGATGCTTTTAAAACTGTTTAGCAGATAATGATAAACTTATGCAAGTGAAACTCTTTTCCCATTTACAACAAATCTGCAGCACACATTTAAGCAAAAATATGGGGAAAAAGTGATAAAAGAAAGAACAATTATGGAATGAAAATTGAAAACATGGCAAAAGGAGAAATTGCTCATTATAAGCAATTTCTTCTTTTGCCACAATGTTTTCAAAAGTTGTCTGCTGCATGGGTATCAGAAAGGTTCTATATGTGGGAAAGGGTCAAACCGGTTACATGATGTCTGTCTGTCTACAAAACTGTTTTTCCAACCATGACTCAGTAAAGATCCTATAGGTCAATGGCCAAGGTCTAAATGGAACAATTCTTGAAAATCGAATCCAGATTCATTCCTCTTTGAAGCAAGGTTGATGAAACTTAACACACGAAATGCCTTGACATATTGCAGATTACTATCGATTCTGTGGTCAATAGGTCAGGGTCATATTTCAACAGTCATTTTACAGTTGTACTGACGATACTTTCTACAAGTAAATATCATGAAATTAGTAAGATGATTATTGATTATCCCTTTCCCTCATATAGACGCTTTTTGACGCCTCTGCAGCAGACAGCTTTTTGAAAACATAGTGACAAAAGAAGAAATTGCACAAAACGTGCAATTTCTCCTTTTGCTACAATGTTTTCCACTTTTTGTCATAGGTTATCCATTCAACTATGGAGATTTTCTATGTTTTGACAAAATACGTTCAAAGTCGTCTGCTGCAGAATTGTCGTATGAGGGAAAGGGTTAAAGGGGCAGTAGGTCAAAAGTAAAGGTCACAATGAAACTATCATTGAAAAATCATTTGTGGATTTTTGTGTTTGTCTAGTTTTTTTGGAATATGCCAGGATTTATGGAGTGCATATAATGTTCATCATGGAAATATAGCTTTCTCATGTTTTATTCTGTAGATTTATGCCACCCCAGTAGCTCCTCCGTTGGTAGCGACACGGGGTGTAAATCCAGGGGTTTGAATCCCAGCTAGGCCAACATTCTTTCCAACGTTTGACAAAAGTCACTATGACAAGCGTCATTCGTCTTTTACCAATGGGCTAACAGTCCATGTGGAAAAGCAGCCAGTTGCTTAGAAGGTATGTTGTGTGGAGTAGTAGTGTGAGAAAGCTTGGAAACACATGATTAGGTAAGCTGGCCCCCGTGATATGACTGAATTTTTGTTTGAAAACGTCTTAATTTCTGCCGTATTTTATTCTGTAGATTTCTTCCTTGCGAGAAAGTTTAAGTGAAACACAATTAACAGCCCTTACATCAAAAAGTAAACTACTGCAAGAGAAAATAGACCACCAAGCCGCAAGTTTAAAAGTTGGGGGTATAGACGCATGGAAAGGTAATCATTTTGTCTTGTTTCTACCTTACAACCCAGATCGGCCAACATTCTTTCTGGCGTTTGACAAAAGTCACTGTTACTAGTGTCATTTGTGTTCCACCAATGGGCTAACAGTCTATGTGGAAAAGCAGCCAGTTGCTTGGAAAGTATGTTGTGTGGAGAACTGGGGTGAGAAAGCCTGGAAACACATTAATAGGTGAACCGGCTGCTGTGATATGACTGAAAAATAGCTGAATCAATAAATTCTACCTCACAATATGTTAGGCCTTTCTTACATGCATATTTAGCAGCAGCAGTGAAAAAACATTGTTTATGTCAAGGTCACTGTTGAATACTCGATGTCTCGTTTCATTTATCACAATATGTCTGCAGCAGGCACATCAAGATTTGTATTTTGCTGTTGAACAACTGCACTTTACCACATATAGACGCTTTCTGCAGCAGATAACTTTTGAAAACATTGTGACAAAAGAAGAAATTGCTCAAAGGGCAATTTCTCCTTTTGCCACAACACGTTCAACCTTTTTCAGTAATTAAACCTACAATTATAGAGATTTACCATATTTTTTAGAAGACATTTTCAAAGTCGTCTGCTGCAGATTTGCTGTATGTGGGAAAGGGTTAACCTTTAAAAACTTAGGACCAGCAAAGAACATAATCAGCCTGCCCCTGTCTGGGTCTTATCTTATTTGCTGCATGCTATTTTGACATTAACCCTTTCCAACTTGTAGACACATTTTGGTGCATATACAGCAGAGGACTTGGAAACATTGTGGCAAAAGGAGAAATTGCTCGTAATGAGTCAGTTCTTGTTGTAACAACCCTATCTAATAATTATACTTAAGTCTACAAGGATTTTCATGTGTTTGTCTGGAATTTCCAAAGTCATCTGCTGCAGATCTATTGTATGTTGGAGAAGGATTAATTTAAGAAACTTTGAAAAAATCTAATTATTTCATATTGTTAAAAACATTGTGGCTAATTTCTCCTATTGTCACAATGTTTTAAAATGTCATCAGATGCATTGGTGTCATAAAGGCGCTATATTTAGTAAAAGGGCATATGCAATATAGAAGTTCCTGGATAATTATTATGATTTAAAAAAAAAAGAAGAAATTTAATACTTGTCAGATTTTGCATAAACTTACAAAACATCGACTGTATATTTTGTATAAGAACAATGCTCATACATTTTACCATTACTACACATCCAACAGAATTGAATTCTTTTATAAATTTCTTTGTAAATTTCAGAATATGTGAAGATTGTGGTAGTTGATGCAGAATCCTACCAGGATGAGGCCAAACACCTCGCTCAACAAGGGGAGATGCAAAAAGCACAGCTCATGCTTACAAAGAAAAAACTGGCAGAAAAAGAGGTAAGAAATACTTGTAAAGGTCAGAGAAGAAGGAAATGTCATAACTCAAAAATCGGTCAATATTTCTATATGAAACTAGGTAAACATGTACTTGGCGCAAGACGCATGTCTTACCAGTGTCCAATTCCACCAACCTTACTTAGTATTAAATAATACTTAAATACTTAAAAGCACATTTCATCATTTTTGTTCCTCTAATAAAAATGCCAAAAGATTTCGTTTCTTAACAAGCATTGTTAGTCAGCAAGGTAAATATTTATATCAATTTAGTCAATCACTTAAATTCATTCTACTATTCATGTTTTACAAAATACAAGGGAAACAAAAATGACGTCATATAGACGCTTTCTGACGCCTCTGCAGCAGACAGCGTTTTGAAATTGTCACAGGTTATCCATTCAATTATGGAGATTTTCTATGTTTTGACAAAATACGTTCAAAGTCGTCTGCTGCAGAATTGACGTATGAATACTTAACCCTAAGTAATGTTGGTGGAATTGGACCCAGGTCACATAACTCTAGCTTTAATAATTATTCAGAAATGCCCCTTTTTCTTAGAAAAAAATAAGATGTGCGTTGGTGTTCTTTCCGTGGCAATGTTGCTAAAGCAGGTTGAAACTTTATAAGAATGTTAAACTTGATAAAAAAGAATCTTGAATAGTGATGATATATAGACTAAGTTCAAATTAGGGTCATATGAAGTCAAAAACCTAGGTCTCAAGGCCCATTTTGGAAAAAATCTTGTGGGCTCTCTCGAAGCATTTGACTGCTGCAGATTTATTGTATGTGAAAACAACTTTTATTTGCACACCAAACTGACACTGATATGTCCTGCTAATTGCATCATCTTATCAGAAACAACTAACAAGCATGTATAAGTAATATGTGAACAGACTGATTTAAATCTACGCTGTTCACAAAGACCAACTTGTACCTTTTGGCACGGACAATGATAGAAATTTGATTTCTCTTTTTCTTGTAGGTTGCAGCAATCCGGTCTAAAATACCCAGCATCTAGATAGGTTTCGGACAGTTTTACCCAGCATCTCAAACATTTATATTTCAATTTTGATACAGAGTTGAGTCAAAAACAATTCCAACCCTTCCAGATTCTTCAATTTTCCCTCAAATGTTTTCAAAGTGGACAACTCTAAACATTTACAGGGAAAATATCAGTGAATACATACTTGCACAGATGTTTATGTAGCTATGGGCAGAGTGTCTTAAATGTGTTGGAGAATGACAATATCCCAATGCTTGAACATAAACAAATGTGTATTATTGGTTGAATGATGTTTAACCCTTTCCCTCATATAGACGCTTTCTGACGCCTCTGCAGCAGACGGCTTTTTGAAAACATAGTAACAAAAGAAGAAATTGCACAAAACGTGCAATTCTCCTTTTGTCACAATGTTTTCCACTTTTAGTCATAGGTTATCCATTCAATTATAGAGATTTTCTATTATTTGACTAAATCTGTTCAAAGTCGTCTGCTGCAGAATTGTCGTATGAGGGAAAGGGTTAAAGCGTTTTTTCAAGGACTTTTAAATCATTGACTGCTGAAACTGATTTTGTGAAGCCTGTGCCACAAGTTTAGTGCCAGGACAGTCTGTACAACCATGCCGTCTGACCAGACTTTTAACTGTTTGATGCGCATTTATATCTTGATACTAAGTTGATAGTGTATTCCTAAAATTTGGTAAGAAATCAACCAAATGCGAAGCTGGACAAGTCTATCCTAAATATTCAGCATTGAAAGGGTTAAGTAGAATCAGGGCATTGGCTTAACGCTTTCCCACATGCAACAAATCATCAGCAGATGACTGAAATCATCTGGGGGAAAATATCGAAAAACTGTTAAATATGAAAATTTAATTTACTGAATAGAGTTGAAAATATTGTGGCACAAGGAGAAATATCTTCTTTTGTCAAAAGGTTTTCAGAAAGTCCTCTGCTGCAAAGATGTCAGAAAGTGTCTATATGTGTGTTGAGAAACTAGTAGATTGCTCCTCGGTCCCAACACCTCTTAGTGTACTCCTCCTTCACTACCATGTCATGAAGAATGTTGATCAGTTTATATTTGACCGTAACCCTTTCCAACTTACACTTTGATTTTTTTTTTGCAAAATATGGAAAATTGTAATAATTGAAAAATATGAGTTTTCTATAGAGTTGTGGCAAAAGGAGAAATAAATTGCTCATTATGAGTAATTTCTCCTTTTGCAACAATGTTTTACAAAATTTGTCTGCTGCAGAAGCGTAAAAATGCATCTGCAGATGAGAAAATGTTAACCTATGTAAAACCATTTAACTGATTCAAAGAACTCTATAGTGTACAACTCTTGAAAACATTTAGAAAACAGGAGTGATTGCTCAATACAAGTACTTACTCCTCTTTCAACAATTTAAACAATTTGTACAGCTCTTTATCAACACTGCATAAAGTTTTCCGTACAGTATGTTTCAACTAGTTCCAAAGGTGTTTTCAAAGCCGACTACACAAACAATATTATATCAGGTAAATATTTCATATCCTACATGATAATTTGAGATTATTCTGCTTTGAAAACATCTGAGGTTAAAATTCTAGCATATTGTAAATTGGCATTTTAACTGTCGATTATAAGAAGATATTGCTTGATTTGAAAATTTCTCATAGAGAAGTGTTTTTCCATGAAAACTAACTTTGTTACACTGAAACGACCTGAATATTTGTACATAACAGTTAACCCTTTCCTCATTATCATATAGACGCTTTCTGACGCCTCTGCAGCAATTACTCCTTTTGCCACAATGTTTTTTCCACTTTTAGTCATAGGTTATCCATTCAATTATAGAGATTTTCTATTTTTTTACAAAATATGTTGAAAGTCGTCTGCTACAGAATTGTCGTATGAGGGAAAGGGATAACGAATCCTACAGAGTACAGAGGATCACCCCAGGAACATATTTTACAAAATTATTTGAAAATTGGCTCATTAGTTTTGGAAGAAAATATTTTGAAAGTCACTTCTGCAGTCGCCAGTCATCATAGGTTATCCATTCAATTATAGAGATTGTCTATTTTTTGACAAACTATGTTCAAAGTCGTCTGCTGCAGAATTGTCATATGAAGGAAGGGTTAAGTTTGGTGTCTATTGAACTCATCCCATAGATGTTTTTGTAGTCTTTATTTATTTAATGGTTTATTACTGTTACAAAATGCATAAGACTGAATGATGCATAATGTTGTGCTATGTACATAGTAAAATGCATTTATGACACTATTACAAAACTTTGAACAATATTTATTACATAAAACACTGTTTAATATAATAATCAGTATGACATTTTCAAATATTGTATTGTGATAATTAAAAAGAAATTAATTATTTTAGAAAATATTTCAAATAAAGCTAGAATTCAAAGTCCTTAGTTTTTAAAACCTTTTTAATTCTATTTCTATAGGTATGCTAAATTTGTTTACACAAGAGATCCAGAAGTTGTTTTCCAATATTGCATGAAATTAATTTGCTGCATTTCCTAGAATGCTTTTAAACCCTTTCCCACATAGATGCCTTTTGACGCATCTGCAAAAAGTAGAAATTTCTCACGATGAGCAAGCAATTTCTCCATTTGCCAAAATGTTTTCAACTCGACTATGTATTAATGTAATTATGCTTTCATTTATAGAGATTTTCAATATTTTTGCCTAGATGTTATACAGTCTTCTGCTCCAGATTTGAAAGGGTTAAACCAAATATGTACTATTTTCTAATATATAGATCAACAATTTGATAGCGTATTAAAACATTTATTAAAGGACATCAAGTTGTTGTTCTTTTTGTCAGCCATCATCTCTGTTTAACACTGGCCTCTGAAAATGGTGGTAAAAAAAACAAGTTTTAAATCTAGTTTCATTATCCCCTCCCCATGACACAAATGAAATTAGTACACCTTTACTATGGGCTTTTGAAAACAATCAATTTCTTCCATGCTCTCATCATGTTCAATTATACTACAATTAACTTCCAAGGTTTCCACACAAAACCATCGAATATAAGGGATTTGAATAAACGCTACTTCAAACAGTATTTCAGTTGTAGCACAGTAGCCAGGTTACTTAACCATTTGTTTCCTCACTTTTACGCTTAAGTAATCAAAGCGTCATTTCTTCCCTGAGCTATTGTGGCTCGACTATCGAGTAGAAGCCACTTGGGAACGGCAAATAAGATGTGAGCCTTAAGATCAAAAGGACAAATCCTATCAGCACCACAAAAATCTTTCAACTCTTGACTCAATAATGTAGGGATAATATGGAAAGTGTAGAGCTTGTTTATATGAGCCATCCCACGAGAGAACCAACATTGTGGACATTGCGTAAAGTATCGACCCGGATCAGCTAAAGCATGCCGCGCAGGCTTACCAGGATAGACACGTTTCGCCTCCTGTGGATTTTCTGTATCAGGAATCATTACTCTATCCCCCTGAGACAGAATGTGTTGGCCCGGATAAGTCTGCACAACCTGATCTGGGTCAATACATTAGGCAGAGGCCATAATGTTGGTTTTATCGCTGGACTGCTCATATTATGGTTACAGACTAGTAACCAATTCCTTAAAATTTATGTTGGAGCTCTGCTTCAGGAATTCAATGTATCTGCATTATTGACTTTAGTCTAAATCTCCTAGGATATTTGAGATCAAGATCTACACCTGCATTAGCTTGTGACAGCTTGTTTAGACCCTGATAAGATTGAGCAGATGGACAGACTAAACTGAACCTATACTGTTCACCACTGCCAACTTTTACCTTTCCAAATTTGCACTGTGAACCAGTTACCTGATAACATAGTTGATCGGTGCTCCAGGAAAACCAACCTTTATGTAATTATTACACTTGTGGATAATTATATACCTGCACTCCCATGCTTATTGATCCAAATGGATACTGTTTAAAAGAAGTTCATTGAAATACAGTGCCGAGGTCAGACTTTAAAGATGAGCTGGCAAAGCTGGATATACAATGGTCGAAAATGATTTTTTTTTGCAGAGCACTGCTCATTTAAAGTGTCGTCTACTTTTCTTTTTTTTTTTTTTTTTACTTTTTTTTTGTAGAAATTGGGAACTGTAGTTTTATACTTAGTTGATAACATGTAGAAGGAGAGATTTCCTCAATGTTTTCAAAAGAGGTTCAAAAGTGGTCTGCTGCAGAGGTGTCAAAAGTAGTCTACTGCAGAGTTGTAAAAATGGTCTGTATCAGGGAGAAGATTATGCTGTGTGATCCAGATCTACTCTGTTCATCCCACAGTTTATGAGAGTTGCGACCAGTGGACACTCATATCTACTCTGTTCACCCCACAGTTTACGAGAGTTGCGACCAGTGGACACTCATATCTACTCTGTTCATCCCACAGTTTACGAGAGTTGCGAACAGTGGACACTCATATCTACTCTGTTCATCCCACAGTTTACGAGAGTTGCGACCAGTGAACACTCATATCTACTCTGTTCATCCCACAGTTTACGAGAGTTGCGAACAGTGGACACTCATATCTACTCTGTTCATCCCACAGTTTACGAGAGTTGCGACCAGTGGACACTCATATCTACTCTGTTCATCCCACAGTTTACGAGAGTTGCGAACAGTGGACACTCATATCTACTCTGTTCATCCCACAGTTTAAGAGAGTTGCGACCAGTGGACACTCATATCTACTCTGTTCATCCCACAGTTTATGAGAGTTGCGACCAGTGGACACTCATATCTACTCTGTTCATCCCACAGTTTACGAGAGTTGCGACCAGTGGACACTCATATCTACTCTGTTCATCCCACAGTTTATGAGAGTTGCGAACAGTGGACACTCATATCTACTCTGTTCATCCCACAGTTTACGAGAGTTGCGACCAGTGAACACTCATATCTACTCTGTTCATACCAGAGTTTACGAGAGTTGCGAACAGTGGACACTCATATCTACTATGTTCATCCCACAGTTTAAGAGAGTTGCGACCAGTGGACACTCATATCTACTCTGTTCATCCCACAGTTTAAGAGAGTTGCGACCAGTGGACACTCATATCTACTCTGTTCATCCCACAGTTTATGAGAGTTGCGACCAGTGAACACTCATATCTACTCTGTTCATTCCCACAGTTTATGAGAGTTGCGACCAGTGGACACTCATATCTACTCTGTTAAATCCCACAGTTTACGAGAGTTGCGAACAGTGGACACTCATATCTACTCTGTTCATCCCACAGTTTACGAGAGTTGCGACCAGTGGACACTCATATCTACTCTGTTCATCCCACAGTTTATGAGAGTTGCGAACAGTGGACACTCATATCTACTCTGTTCATCCCACAGTTTACGAGAGTTGCGACCAGTGAACACTCATATCTACTCTGTTCATACCAGAGTTTACGAGAGTTGCGAACAGTGGACACTCATATCTACTATGTTCATCCCACAGTTTAAGAGAGTTGCGACCAGTGGACACTCATATCTACTCTGTTCATCCCACAGTTTAAGAGAGTTGCGACCAGTGGACACTCATATCTACTCTGTTCATCCCACAGTTTACGAGAGTTGCGACCAGTGGACACACATATCTACTCTGTTCATCCCACAGTTTACGAGAGTTGCGAACAGTGGACACTCATATCTACTCTGTTCATCCCACAGTTTACGAGAGTTGCGACCAGTGGACACTCATATCTACTCTGTCCATCCCACAGTTTACGAGAGTTGCGACCAGTGAACACTCATATCTACTCTGTTCATTCCCACAGTTTATGAGAGTTGCGACCAGTGGACACTCATATCTACTCTGTTAAATCCCACAGTTTACGAGAGTTGCGAACAGTGGACACTCAGATCTACTCTGTTCATCCCACAGTTTACGAGAGTTGCGAACAGTGGACACTCATATCTACTCTGTTAAATCCCACAGTTTACGAGAGTTGCGAACAGTGGATACTCAGATATACTCTGTTAAATTCCCACAGTTTATGAGAGTTGCGAACAGTGGACACTCAGATCTACTCTGTTAAATTCCCACAGTTTGTGAGAGTTGCGAACAGTGGACACTCAGATCTACTATGTTAAATTCCCACAGTTTGTGAGAGTTGCGAACAGTGGACACTCAGATCTACTCTGTTAAATTCCCACAGTTTATGAGAGTTGCGAACAGTGGACACTCAGATCTACTCTGTTAAATTCCCACAGTTTATGAGAGTTGCAAACAGTGGACACTCAGATCTACTCTGTTAAATCCCACAGTTTACGAGAGTTGCGAACAGTGGACACTCAAATCTACTCTGTTAAATTCCCACAGTTTATGAGAGTTGCAAACAGTGTACACTCAGATCTACTCTGTTAAATCCCACAGTTTACGAGAGTTGCGAACAGTGGACACTCAGATCTACTCTGTTAAATTCCCACAGTTTATGAGAGTTGCGACCAGTAGACATTCACATCTACTCTGTTAAATCCCAGTTTGTGAGAGTTGCAAACAGTGGACACTCAGATATACTGAAAAATCCCACAGTTTATGAGAGTTGCGACCAGTGGACACTCAGATCTTAATGGGCACATGTGCATTATGATCTGGACCTACACTGGTAACAGATGCTCTTTTTTTTTGTAGTTTGAAAGCAGACCAACATATCTTACTTACCCAAGTTGTATAGGTTCAGAGATAACGTTATTCCCGAGACATGTAAACTTAGCTAGACATCCTTTAACGTAGATAACATCTCCTTTACTGTATTGTGTGCCGTCATAGTCACAACCAGCTGAAATGGAGGGAAAACGTCTTAACCCTTTCCGACATATTGATGCTTTTTGATGCCTCTGCAGTAGACGACTTTTGAAATCATTGTGGCAAAAGGTGAAATTGCTCAAGATGAGCAATTTCTCCTTTTGCCACAATTATTTCAACTCAATTCCATAATCATACTTTCTTTTATAGGCATATTTTATATTATGACCTTGATAATTTCAAAGTTGTCTACTGCAGATTTATTGTATGTGGGAAAGGGTTAAAGAAGCAATGCATTCCATTACATGATCTTTCATAATCTAACAACTACAGAACAGAGAAAACATTTACAACTTGATCGAAGATTATTTAACCTGTTTTTATACGACCGTTTCTTAAAAACGGTACGTATTATGGTATGGTCATGTCCCTCCGTCTCTCCGTCCGCATGAGAGAGTACTTGTGGGGCGCATGTTTTTCCTAAAGCTCAGCCACCAACCTTATAAAGACACTTAGATAAATAGTTTATTTTTATTTTTTATAACAGGTATCTCATTTGCATATTAGTGTTATTCATTCCGTAAAAGGGGGTTAATTACGGAATGAATTGCATAATTGTGGGGTGCACCCCACAAGTAAAACATCAAAATAAATAACCCCACAAGTACTCCCATGAGTCAGTCCGTCCGTCCATCCCTGAAATTTTGTATAAGGCTTTGTAGTGATGTGTCACAGATCAAGTTCATATTTCCTTGGATTTCGTCAATTTTTGAATGAGTTATGCCCCTTTTTGGACTTAGAATATTGGTTTTCCGCACTTTTTTCCTACATACTTTTAGCTATTGACCTGTATATGGCTTTGTAATCATGTGTCACAGATCAAGTTCACATTTCCTCGGATTTCGTCAATTTTTGAATGAGTTATGCCCCTTTTTGGACTTAGAATATTTGTCAATTTCTGCATGAGTTATGCATATTTCATATTTCCCATTATTCTTTAATAACTTATTCCTGAACGACTTTATTAACTTTTTACAAACAAACAATATATTAAAACAAAGAGGAAACGTACAAAGAAGTTTCTGACGGGCGTATTATGTACCGTTTGCGGTACTCTTGTTTAAACTGTTAACCTGATAATATACTAAACTCCTTTTCCTACAATATTTTTTGAAATAGTCAAATTACTACTGTGTTGAGTTTAACCATTTCCCTCATAGACGCTTTCTGACGCCTCTGCAGCAGACGGCTTTTTGAAAACATAGTGACAAAAGAAGAAAGCGAGCAATTTCTCCTCTTGCCTTCAATTATCGAGATTTATCGTGCTTTTGCGAAAGTTTTTTCAAAGTCGTCTGCTGCATATTTGTTGTATGTGGAAAAGGGTTAATGATAAGATAATAAGGGATTGTATTTCAGAAACTCACTTTGTCCATTGGCTTCTCTCTTTTGTGGGCAGACACCGCTGTAATAAATTTGTCCATTATTGAATCAATCAAACTTAACCGTTTTCCACGTACAGAAGCTTTCTGGCACCTCTGCAGCAGACAAGTTTTGAAAACTTTGTGGCAAATAGAGAAATTGTTCGTTATGAGCAATTTCTCTATTTGCCAAAAAGTTTTCAACTCTATTTAATAATTAAACTTTCATTAAAAAAGATTTTCAACATGTTTTGCTAATATATTTTCAAAGTCGTCTGCAGATTTGATGTATGTGGGAAAGGGTTAATCGTTTTTCCTGGTGTGATATTTGTGAAGTCGTCTGTGGTAGAAAATGTTAACATCTTAACTACTAGAATAAGATCTTTAATATTGATACAGAGCTGAAAACATTGTATAAAAAGGAGAAATTACTCGGCTTATGAAACTTCTCTTTTGTTCATAACGAGTCCATAAAGCTGTTAAATATCACCTGATTAAGTCACAGGGACATTTCAAGACTCGGCTTAATCTTTGGTGGTCCTCATAAAAATTGTACAAAGAATAATAACAATAAGTACAGCAGCGATATGTTTATTGATCCCATCCGTGGGAAAAGGTACACCTTGGCATTTCTGAACAGTGTATATTCAGATCACCCTGTTTATATTCACAATCTTATCATAATCTACACAAATTGACAAAATCGTCCAATAAGCTTATGTAAGTAATATGTGATTAGTGTAGATTTTGATCGAACTTCGATTCATATACAGTAATAATAATTATGACTGTTATGTTTTCGTTTGAGAAAATTTTGAAAATCCAACAAAGGACCATATCACTATATAAATAATCTATCTTTATGGTTCATGTACTTCAATATCATTGACTTTTTATATAATACTGTATAAAAAGGCTATTTATAGTAACATGTTCTTGTGTGGGTTTTCACAAACGAAAACTCAGATTGTAATATCATCATATAGAGAGATTATTTATAGTAGCTTAACACGGTCATTTGTGGGCTCTTACTTACCAACCATTCTAAATTTGAAGACTAATATTCATTACAAGGCTTCAACATTTCGGATTAGCCTAACTGTAATGATGAAGTCAGTCATAAGTGTTGTAAATTTAGAATTAGAATGCCCTTAAGCTTAATTGGTGAAGTCAGGTCTAGATCATGTTATGGCCATGTTTGCAGCCGCATTCCGACAAATCTGCAGCAGATGACCATAACAGAAATTATGACAAAAATAGAATTGGCTCCAAATGTGCAATTTCTCCTTTTACATATTTTTCAACTCTATTCAGTAATTAGTCTCACTCACATTTATTGAGCTTTTCCTTGTTGTCTTCGAAATCATCAGTTGCAGATTTCTTTCATGTTGGAAAGGGATAATTGTTAACTGGCAGTATTTTAGTACAGTATATATATACATACCCTAGTGATATAGGATCGCTGTACAGGTTGTATCCCTTGCAGGTCATAATAGCCTCACATGGCTCTATCATAATCTGTTGGCCCTTATTGTACACCTTACCGTCAAATAAACAACCAGCTGTAATGATAATCAGAGGGTTTCAATCATAATATGTTGGCCCTTACTTTACACCTTACCGTCAAATAAACATCCAGCTGTAATGATACTCAGAGGGTTGTGTGTGTTTGTATGGTGTCTTACGCTGCGTAGCATGGTAGGCACTTAGGGATTACTTTTTTATTGTCCGGCGTCTGTCCGTCCGTTTGTCTGTCTGTCTGTCTGTCTGTCTGTCTGTCCGTCACACGTTTTCGTCACTTTCAATGAGCTGGTGCAGGCGACACACGTGCTCAGCAGAGCACTCCAGCGAGTCGGTTGTAAAGCTAGCCCCAGAATCCTGAGCGCAAAGGAGGGAACACCATCACTACAATTTACTTAGTCTTTGCTATGACCCGATCAGGGATCGAAGCCGCGACCCCTGCACCCGAGCCTGACGCTGTACTATTTCACGACCGAGGCGGTAATATATTTATGTTAACTGTGGGCTAGACCTAGATTTAAATCGGTCCCTAAAGTTAACCCTTTCCCACATGTAAGACGCTTTCTGTCGCCTCTGCAGCAGACGATTTTTAAAAATATTGTGGCAAAAGGATAAATTGTTCATGATGAGCAATTTTGCAACACTTTTTGTTCTTTTGCGTTTATACAGATATTCCATAATTTTAATATTGCTGTTCCCAAAGTCCTCTTCTCTAGCTTTGTTGATTGTGGGAAAGGGTTAATAAAGGAACTATATCAGCCCTGAATTAATGAGATCGTTATCTCCCC
>JASEVX010000001.1:133114376-133237013 GCA_031761405.1 Serripes groenlandicus | reverse complement strand
GGAACCAAGGCAATTCGGGATGATAATGACATCATTAGGGTTGTACCGTTTACCATCGTAATCACATGGACCTGCAGTACAACATATATCAATTCATACGATAGAGTGGATGACGTTTGAAAAGGTAATGGAAAAGTGAGAAATGATACAAAACGAACAACTTCTACTTTCCCCAGAATGTTTTCAACAATGTTCCTCCCGATAGTATTATAATCTTGATCTTCATGGCTCACTATATCTTTATCCACTTAACGATCTCCCACTTATAACACATTCGCAGTATACGGCTTTGAATATATATAGGCAAAGGTAAGGGAAATAAATATGATTATTGAAAACTTTGTGGCACAGGGGGAAATTGCTCTTTATCAGGAATTTCTCCTTTTGCCCGCGGATTTTAAAAGTTGTCTACTGCAGGTGCGTGAAAAGGCGTCTGTCGGTGGAAAATGGTTAATTCGTTTCGAGAGGCCAATTGTTGATGCACTAAACTAACCTGGAATGGCACCAGCAAGTTTCCACATCTACTCTGATAGCTCGTATACTTCAAATAGAATTTAATCATGTATAGAAAAATCAGTATGTGTTAACCCTCATCCTGCTCAGTTCCAACAACTGGTATCATCAACATTTATTTTTGACACTCCATGTATATGCGAAAGTGTTCCCATAGACTATAACATTATAAATTAACATTGTAGACCAAGATTAAACGACACGTTTGTACAGACTGATATTGGTTTACATTGAATGAGATTGCGTAATATCAGGGACGTAGATAATAATCTATGTCCCTGGTAATATCTACACGTTTGTACAGACTGCTTTTGGTTTACATTGCTTGAGATTGCGTACTATCTACACGTTTTTACATCCTGATTTTTGTTTACCTTATTGATCGGGATTGCGTAATATGAAACCCAAAATGTGTTTTAAAATCGCAAAAATAGCAGAATAAGAGTATAAAACCCTATCAACTAAATTCCCTCTGCTATTTGAATTCCGTTCCAATTTGTTAACATCGGAAGATAATAGAGAACGGGGACAAATAAATGAATGGAACTAGAGAAAGGAAGGAATGATATTTAGACCGATTGTATTGATGTGTTACGCTGTTTTCCACTGTATTTAGTTTTACACATGCTCCCTCGGTGACTAACCAGTACGTTGGGCTAAGATATGCTCAAGGGCAACATTCCACCTTAACACCCCGCTAGCTGTTCGAACCCAGGACACATGGTCCTAAACCCACCATGCTAATGGATTCCTTTTGGGAGATGTGAAATACAATCTGTGAAAACAGTAAAATTATCAAAGGGAATAATTCCTCCTTTTGTCAAAGTGTTTTCAGAAATCGTCCGATGCAAAGTTAAATCTGTCGGTGGAAACGATTTAACGATAAACAGCTGGATATGAATTCACTAGCTATATTCAATTTAATAGCTTTCCTTTTGTACTTTTACGAATACTTGTTATCCGATTTCTGATATTCTTACCAATTAAACTTCTTAATCCGTACAATAAGAATCCGGATAATAATTTAACATTTTCCCTCATATGGACGCTTTCTTACACCTCTGCAACAGAAGACTTTTGAAAACACTCTGACAAAAGGAGAAATTGATAAAACGAGCAACTTCTCCTTTTGCCAAAGTGTTTTCAACTTTATAGAGATTTTTCACATGTTTGCCAAGAGGTTTTCATAGTCGTCTTCTGCAGAATTGTTGTATGTGGAAATGGGGGTTTAAAGAGTGTTGATCAATATTCCTCCGGGCAAAATAAAAATAAAATAAACATGCCTTTAACTGCCCCCGAAAGAGCGGCTACACACAGCAGGCTAAATATCGTCAAAATCATGGTTGTTCGTTCGTTTGCTCGATGGTCCGACAACTGAAATGGCCGTTACTTAACCTAGATGTGTTTATATACCAACAGTTATAGGACATCGTGGTTCCCCACGTGAGTAGTCATTGTATTGTATAACTGTAGTGTCAAGCCAATGTGGCCCTTTACGAGTTTACCGTTGTGTCAACAAAAATATATATATATTTATATAAAGATAAATATAAGTGCTATTCCTCTAGTTTTCTGTCAGAAATTGCATATAGGTATAGTTTGCTTTGAGATGAACGGAGAAGACTCATCCGAAAATCTCAAATATGAAATACTCGTCAGAGCTTTCACAATTCGTATCTGCAGGGAGAGAGCCATTTTTACTTGACGCATGTCATATCTTGGCACTTTTCGGCAACGTGAGGTCAAATCACACACAATAAGAACATTGGACATAATTTGATAAACGTCAACGTTGGTAGAGTAGATGGCTTTTTCTCGAAGTTAAGCAACGGACATCGCTGTTAGTTCCTGGATGGGTTACACGTGGTGGCTTGACTCCGCGAAGGACCCGATACACGTTGCAAAATGGTGGCAGACTTGGGAAATGGGTTGACATCACCAACATCCCCGGACCCCAATGATGTTCAATATAGGCTACGCTCGGTGTAAATTTGGTAATGCGAACTAATATGAAATAATGAGAAAAGGGGGAAATTTGTTTATGGGGTTTAGGTACAAATAGTGGTTAAGCAACGTGCATCGTGGTAAGTGCCTGGTCGCGGTGGCTTGGCTATGCACAATGATGTGTGTGCTGTAAATAAACGTATATTCCGTATATTCCGTTCTTTAATAGTATAGTCATTTACCACGTATGTCAAATCTTCATCAGCCATTGAAAACATCTAGGAAAAACTGTGTTCAGTATTTCAGTTAAATCACGATGTTCCCTGTGCAAATTACCAGTATTTTTTATTCTGATATCAATGCATCAGTTGTATTGCCATAACGCTCTAACGAACACTCTACGAAGTCGTTAAGTTGTTCACCGATGGACTGGTACCATATATCGACTATCCGCTAAGCTATTTAGAAAGTCCAAATGATACCGGTCTAGAACGTCGGAGGTTCACACCAGGGTTTTGTGTATTCGCACGCCATCATTTTCTTTTCTTATCAGAAAAAAAAAAGTTGTAATACTGTCGGCACATTTATTTGTCCTAAATTGATGAAATAGTGTCAGTTCACCCTTTCCCACCTATAGACGCATCTGCAGGAGACGAATTTTAAAAACATCGTGACGAAAGGAGAAATTGTTCAAAACGAGTAATTTCTAATTTTGCCACAATGTTTTCATATTTCTCCAGTAATTATACCTACAATTATAGAGCTTTTCCAAATATTTGAGTACACCTTTTCAGTCGTCTCCCGGTATCTCGAGAGGGAGCCATGAATCACTTCCAGTTACTGATGCATTCGAGTTACCCCTCTTTATATGCTTAATTCATTCATGTTATTTCAGGTTCGAAATTTATTCATATTTATGAGTTTATTGTGAAAAGCAAGCCAGTGATATAATGCTAACAAGAAACAGCACAACAGTTCTGATTGCTCGTATGAGAAGCCTAATGATTAAGTAATAGGGACTCGAATATTATTTAAAATATTCAGTTTGAAATTTAAACGAGGCTACGGCTCCAAATTAGAATCGCGTATCTAGGGTATACACGATATTGATTTCGCATATCTGCGACAAATGGATGACTGACAGTTGTCCGAGTAAAAATGCCCACGGTCAATTATCACAAACCGGTCACAAGTTGGCACAGCCCTCCGTACAGTGGAACACATTGGTAACTCAGCGTTGCCAATTCATCAATAGAGTATTTTCAATTGGATTGTTTGATTGGCAACCATGAGCTACCAAACAGTTTGACTGAACGCAGCGCTGAGCATTGACAAACTCAGCGAAATGTTTCAGTTTACGGCATTGCAATGGCTATATCCTAAGGTCAAGATATCCAAATTATCCCAATACGCTAGATTATAACCGGACAAAAGCATTTCGTAGGCCTACAGGGAAACACTTTGGAAGCTCAGCTTGACCAATTCACTAATAAAACTATTTGCAATGGATTGGTTGATGGGCAACCGAGAGCCGTTTCACTAAGCGCAGGGCCGAACTCGATTAGTGGGGGTATTCAAAATAATGACATGAACCTAGGTTAATAGTCTAGCAGAGCGAAATGTT
This sequence comes from Serripes groenlandicus, assembly GCA_031761405.1. Classification (NCBI taxonomy): domain Eukaryota; kingdom Metazoa; phylum Mollusca; class Bivalvia; order Cardiida; family Cardiidae; genus Serripes; species Serripes groenlandicus. The sequence goes on along the minus strand of JASEVX010000001.1, from coordinate 133,232,932 downwards.
GAGTTTAAGGCATTGCAATGGCCATAAACTAAGATCGAGTGACCCAAATTTACATGTTTTAACGCTTTCTGACGCCTCTGCAGCAGACGGCTTTTTGAAAACAAAGTGACAAAAGAAGAAATTGCACAAATCGTGCCAAATTTAAGGAAAATCTTGTTAACACTCTTGAAGCCGCATTTCTGGCTTGAGCATTTTGTCAGAATGTTTGTCTTAGTGATATCTAGGCCAAGTTCGAATATGACTCATGTCCGGTCAAAAACTAGGTCACATTGAAGAAAAATCTTGTTAACACTCTGGAAGCCGCATTTTTGTCTTGAGCATGTTGAAACTTTGTCAGAATATTTGTCTTAATGATATCTAGGCCAAGTTCAAATGTAGGGTCAAAAACTAGGTCACTAGGCCAAATTGAAGGAAAATCTTGTTAACACACTGGAATTCACATTTTAAACTTGAGCATGTTGAAACTTGGTCAGAAAGTTTGTCTTGATGATATCTAGGCCAAGTTCGAATATGACTCATGTCCGGTCAAAAACTAGGTCGAATTTAAGAAATATCTCGTTAACACTCTGGAAGCCACACTTTTGGCTTGAGCATGTTGAAACTTTGTTAGAATGTTTTTCTTAGTGATATCTAGGCCAAATTGAAGGAAAATCTTGTTAACACTCCGGAAGCCACATTTTAAACTTGAGCATGTTGAAACTTTGTCAAAAAGTTTGTCTTGATGATATCTAGGCAAAGTTCGAATATTGGTCATGTCCCGTCAAAACTAGGTCACTAGGCTAAATTTAAGAATAATATTGTTAACACTCTGGAAGCCACATTTTAAACTTGAGCATGTTGAAACTATGTCGGAAAATTTGTCTTAGAGATATCTAGGCCAAGTTCGAATATGGTTCATGTCGGGTCAGGAACTAAGTCACTAGGCCAAATTTAAGAAAAATCTTGTTAACACTCTTGAAGCTGCATTTTAAACTTGAGCATGTTGAAACCTTGTCAGAATATGTCTTGATGATATCTAGGGCAAGTTCGAATATGGGTCAGGTCAGGTCAACAACTAAGTCACTAGGCCAAATTGTATACAGATCGAGTTTTTGACTTGAAGAGCTTAACATTTTGTCAGAAAGTTTGTCTTGATAATATTGCCATTGGCGCTGAAAGAGTTATGTCTTAAATAGCCCATTTTCAGGTGAGCGATTCCACGGTTTCATGGCCCTCTTGTTTAAATCTCCAATTCCCTCGTTAATGACTTTCTAAAGTCAGATGAAAACGTAAAGATATACATTAAGAAAAGATGGATCATTCTCCTGTATGTCAATTAATTTTCAGACCCTTCCAATTAGAAGTAGATTAACAATGGGTGTAAGTGAAATTTAGAATCAAAGTAGAAAGCCCAAAACGAAAATGGTCATCAACATATTTTCTCGGATACATAAACGACTATAAACGCCTCTGCTAAGGACTTCCCTTTGGGAACATTCTGGGAAAAGTAAAATGTTCAATGAGCAATTTCTCACTAACTCACAACGTGCTTTAAATTACAGCCACATTTAAATTCCGAGACCTTTTTTAAGATGTTTCCAAATTTCACCCTTTAAAAACATTGTGGAAAAAAGATAAATTACTTTAGATGATCACATTTTTCTTTAGCATATATCAATGATTCTCCGTTCATTTGGATTTTTCTTCAATTTGGCCTAGTGACCTAGTTTCTAACCCCAATATGAACCATATTCGAACTTGACTTTGACATCATTCAGACAAAATGTCAAGCTGCTAAAGCAAAGAATGCAGCCTTTAGATTGTTAACAAGATTTTCCTTCAATTTGGCCTAGTGACCTAGTTTTAAACCTGGCATGAAACATGACCAAAATTTCCCTTCAAGTTGTCCTAGTAACCTGGTTACTGACCCATATTTGAACTTTACCTAGATATCATTAAAACAAACAATCTGACAAACTTTTGAAGCAAAAATTGCGGCCTCTAGTGTTAAGATTTTCCCTCAATTTGACCTAGAGGCATACTTTTTGACCCAACATGACCCATATTCGAACTTGACCTACATATCATCCAAACATTCTGATAAAGTTTCAACATGCTCAAGTTAAAAATGTGGCATTTAGAGAGTTAAAATGATTTCCCTTCAATTTGACCTATTGACCTAGTTTTTGACTTCATATGGCCCAGTTTCGACTTGGTCCAAGATTTGATGGAGATGAAAATTCTGTTGAACTTTCATGAAGATTGGAAGCAAAATGTAACATGTAGAGTGTTAACAAGGCAATTGTTGATGACGCACGAAGGAGGGACAAAATGTGATCACAATAGCTCACCTGGAGCACTTCCTGCACAGGTGAGCTAAACATAAACAACAGTTTAAGCTATCTAATCAGCCAATCAACGGTCAGTGTTAAAGGACATGTTGTGATCAAGCACCAAAAATAAACTAATTCTTTCATGACGAATCAATGTTTTATTATTCACAAAATGTTTATAATTATGAAGAAATGGTCAATCAAATAGTATTTTACACTTTTTAGGGCTGAGCAAAGGCAATTAACTCACAGTATTAACCCTTTTCAATTTGCATATTTCGATGCATCTGCTGCAGATGACTTTTGACAACATCCTGGCAAAAGGAGAAATTGCTCATGATAATCAATATCTCATTTTGCTACAATGTATTCAATACTCTTCAATAAACATGCTTTCTTTTATTGAAATATTCCATGTTTTTAAATAGATGTTTTCAAAGTTGTCTGCTGCAGATTGGTTATAAGTAGGAACATGTGAAGTTATGAGTTGAATTACAAGTCTCTTCAACATTACATGTATACCGTATTGTATATTATTTCTCCGTTTTAATCAATCCTTTGTAAGATAAATCGAATTCTGCACTATTTTCAGATTTTTTTTTAACCCTTTCCCCGATACGACAATTCTGCAGCAGACGAATATGGAAAATCTCTATAATTGAATAAATAACCTATGACTAAAAGTGAGAAACATTGTGGCAAAAGGAGAAATTGCATGTTTTGTGCAATTTTCTCCTTTTGTCACTATGTTTTCAAATAGCTGTTTGCTGCAGAGGCGTCAGAAAGCGCCTATATGAGGGAAAGGGGAGAAGTTTTATGTAAAATTTCACATAACTATCTACTGGTCTACTTTCAATATATTTAAACCTGTAGATTGTTAAGTGAACCTTTACATCTTCACTGGTATTTATAAACAGATTTGACTGCCTCCTCTAAAACCTATTAATAAGCCTTAAATCTGATCCTCCACTCTATGCTAACATGGTTACTCTTTTTTAATCATACGGACACATTTGAAAACATTGAAAAAGGAGCAGATAGTCCTAAATCCTAAATGAAATATGAAAGTATGATAAATGAATAGAACATTGTGGTGAAAGGAGAAGTTGCTCGTTTAATATAAATCATCTGCTGCAGATGTCAGAAAGTGTCTATATGCCGGAAAGGGATATTCCATTTCACTGTTTAGAAAAGACAAAAACATAAATTGCAATAATTTCAAATTCATATCACATCATATCATAGCACTATTAAGTTTGAATTTGCTTTCCCTGATGCATACCACAACTTGATAAAGTAACATTAAACAGAACTTATTGTGTCAGACTGTCTGTATTTTGAAAAGGAGAACACGAGATTGCTCTGATTTGTGAGATCCAGTTTACTTCTTTCTGTCTGCATCATGATTCCACCAAAACACAGTTCACGCTCCAACTGCACTGCCTTATTGGACCTTCAACTTAATTACATGAATCTGAAACTCTAACTTATACTCAGAGACAATTCTTACAAGTATCCGCTCTAAAAGTTTGTTTGGCTTGGTACTAAAAGAGAGATAAATGTAAGGAAAAGATTAGTTATCTTCCACTGATCAGGACTCTTGGCATTCTAATTCACCTACATAATTCTATTAACTTTTACACAATAGCTGCTCTGATGCTGGCATACTCAACAACTTCATGACATACTAGCACTTTGTTCCATACCTTCTGTAGAGTTACTCGTCATTGCACTTGCATTAACATTAATGTCCGGAACAACTTGGTTCTGCTTCTCTACTAAAGTTTTTGATGCTAGTGCAGAGTCAACACACATCTGGTTTGATTCCGATTCGAGATTCGACACAGGGGGAATGTTCTCTCCATTTTCTGTTTGAGTAGCATTGTCATCCCAGTCTATCTTAAATCGTGTAACTCTTGGGTTTGTAGCAAGAATATTTCTCATCAACTGAAAATAAAAATTAACCCTTTCCCTGATTTATACATTTCTGATGTCATTTCTGTTACAGTTGAGGCCTTTTGATAGCATTGTAAGAAAAAAATAAATTGCTCAAAATGTACTACATATAACAAGAGGGCCATGGTGGCACTGTAGTACTCATCTGCGTTTCATACCATGGCTTTATATGATAAGGTGCCCATTATCATCTTGTGACCTAATATTTGATCTGAAATAGCCCAATATTTAAACTTAGTGAAGATATCATCAGGACAAACAATCTGACCAAGTCTCATGAGTCTCCAGTAAAGGTGTCACAGCATCTAGTGTGTACAGATTTTCTTTTAAATTTAATCTACTGTCCTTACTTTTTAACCGACATGACCATTATTAAAACTTAGCGTGACTGTCATTAAGAACTTTTATTATTGAGTCAGAAAGAAGCAGCGTATAGTGTTCACAAGATTTTTCTATAAATTTCACCTATACTAGTGACCTAGTTTTCGACCTAATATCTTCAATATTTGAACTTGGGCTAGATATCATACAAGACAATTTATAACTCTATACTCAATTAAACAATGCAGTCGGTCTTTAGAATGTTAGCAAGATTTTTTTCAAATGGCCCTTAATCGATATCCTGCGTGATAGTATCTATAGTAGCAAATGTGTAACTGCTAAGAATGACACTGCAGTGTTCTGATAATGTAAATAAAACAGCGTATCAGTAAAGGACAATTTTAAAATGGCATTAAATCTTTGAACGATTTAAAATGGTTTAGGAGATGTTGTTTGAAGCTTTAAAAAAATGCTGATGCCACTGGAGGCTATCTTCTTCAACTAATCAATATGGCTTTAACACATTTTTTTGCTAAATTATCTTGAAATCAGACAAGAACTTACATAAGAATGAAATTATGAAGTGTTGTCATTTTGATCTTATGTAAAAAGTTGTACTATTTTTAATATTGATAGTAGTCTTAATTCTTTCAACATTGAATATATACAACAAATCTGAGGGCTTTGAATATATATATAATAGAAAAAATAAAATAAAACAAGAGTTGAAAACATTATGGCAACAGGAAAATTGCCCAAAACAAACACTTTCTCATGTAGCCACAATGTTTTTGAGCATTCTGCTGCAAATGTGACTGCAAGTAGGAAAGGTTTATAAAGCATGGACTACTTTTCAAACCAGAGGAAAACAACTTTGAAATTATGCCAACACAGAGGGGTTACTCAAATCTAGATAAGGGATGTATTTTGAGCGAGTAAGAACAATTTCTTTACAAGTACTGAATTATTATTTTCCGTCACAGGATCCTTGATAAAATACCAGCTCTAAGTCCATTTTACAATCGTTTTCCTTTTTTCTGATAACTGCTCACCCTGTCAAATTTACAATTGCTTACCTTCTCAAATTTTGGAGAGGCAGGTGGAACCTCTTTTAACTCAGCACAGTCATATTCATTATTAACGTAATAACCCACTCGTATAAACTCTTTGTTTCGATATGAACATGTTAACAACACCACTGTTACCCCGACTGCGTCTTCTACCGGTATTTTACCTGTGTCAGGTGGAGTTGCCTAAAAATGAAAGTTATTATTCTTACATTATTCTGTTAACCAAATATAAACTGTTTATGGTAAACAGCGTTAAATTTACTGATGATGACACTGTTCAAAGAAACACATGTTTTGTCCTCCAATAATTATAAATTAGTAAGGGAAAGTGTGATAAAAAAAGAACAACACAGAAGTGATCACCCTACCAAGGAAGGTTACAGAAAAATTAGAATTGAATTTTTGAAAATAACAAAACATTGTGAGAAAGGGATAAATCACTTCTAACTAAAAACCATTTGTCATGATTATGTATACATTCAATTTTGCTTTGTGATCATGACATTTTATATATTTATCTTAGGGTGGAAGGGAGAACATATCCAAAACAAACATAAATACCTTTTCATAATTAATAGAATTTTACATTTACAATTTAGCCCCAAAAATATTTTTCCCTTGTCAAAAACTAACAAGAAACACAGCACACGCCATGCTGCGACGAAACCAAGTTTTCAATGATTGACAGAAGAACTGTAGCCTGTGTTTTGAGAATTATAATTGATCCTCAATTATATTGTATCATAAATCATCTGCACTGTAAGGGCATGCAACATAAGGAAAAATATATAAACCTGGTACAAAAGTTTGACAAGTTTTACTTGAGAGCCAGTTGAACCCACCTTTAGGTCAATAAAACATTCTATAGCCCTATTTGGTTGGAATATATATTTCCTTAAAATATGACACAGTAGAAAAAACATGCTTCCATTTTATGAACAGTTACATACCATGTTAATAATTATAATAAATGAACTTAATAAAGAATTGAGTTTCAACCGTTTTTCTATTTTAGTAACAGTGACCCTGACCTTTAGGGGCCCAAACATAATCCAATGAAAGGTCTCAATTAACTCTTTTTACATACCAACCGTAAATAAAGATATGCAGTTTCAACTGTTTTCTATCTTTAGTAACAGCGATCTCGACGTAATACAATGAAAGGTCTCCATAAACTATTTCTACATACCAACTTTAATATTCAGTAACAACCATTTTTCTATTTTTAGTAACAGTGACATTGAACAGTGTCCAATCTACCAATCTAGGATTCGAAAACAAGGGGGGGGGGGAATTTATCGGAGAATTGATTTTATGAACAAATTAATGCATGCATTTTCCTTCTTTGTCATGTGAATATGTAAATAATCCCCCCACCACTACAATTTGTTTGAGATGGTGGGGTGGGGCGGGGGAAATACTCTTTCTACATAACAACTTTGGTTACAACATGTCAACAGTAATTAAGATATTCTGTTTTTCTATTTTTAGTTAGAGCGACCTCCGAGAAAATAGCATTTTTGGGAATTTTCAGAAAACATGTTTAATTAATAAATAATTAATTTTAGGTCAATGAATAGCAAGTGACAAGGCTTTTATCTCTGTTGTTTGTTACCATATTTGTTATTTATTTAACATTGATTGAGAAATAAGCTTTCAGCTTTAGCATGAGAAGCCGACCATCTAGGACTGCACCAGTTTTCCAAAAATATTGTTAGTAACCATATTCAGAAGAAATACTCTTTCTACACTACTTTGGTTACATGTCAACAGTAATTAAGATATTCTGTTTTTCTATTTTTAGTTACAGCAGGGTCTTTCACATAATTCTATTTGAAAGACCCTGGTTACAGCAACCTCTGAGAAAATAGTATTTTTGGGAATTTTCAGAAAACATGTTTAATTAATAAATAATTAATTTTAGGTCAATGAATAGCAAGTGACAAGGCTTTTATCTCTGTTGTTTGAAACAATATTTGTTATTTATTTAACATTGATTGAGAAATAAGCTTTCAGCTTTAGTATGAGAGGCCGACCATCTAGGACTGCACCACCGTCTTCCACAACTATTGGGTGTAACCATATTCAGTAGACATAAAAAGTCATTGCTAAAAGCATTATAAAACACTTTTTTAGAAAATCATTTATCCCTTTCCCTCATATAGTCGCTTTCTGACGCCTCTGCAGCAGACAGCTTTTTGAAAACATATTGACAAAAGAAGAAATTGCTCAAAATGAGCATTTTCTCCTTTTGACACAATTTTTTCCACTTTTAGTCAGAGGTTATCCATTCAATTATAGAGATTTTCTTTTTTTTTACAAAATATATTCAGTCGTCTGCTGCAGAATTGTCATATGAGGGAAAGGGTTAACAGTAAATATAATTCAAAATTACCTGAAATACAAATTTATGTCTACCGCCTGGTACTGGACCAACGAGAATTGTCTCTAATGTTTGATCATATTCCTCACTTTCTGCTGCACCAACATAAATAATTTTCCATTCTAAATCTGAAATTACACAGCATAATGACATTTTAGATAAATACTTTACACTAGAGCTGTTAAGACTTCAGCCATTTTCATGAAACATCTACATTTATTTCCCAAAGTACACTCAACTTTGCCTACCTCCTGGCCTACTTAATAGTCTTACACTATTCAATAAGTTGAAGGAGTTTGGTTTATCTGTTTTCCTCCTTCTGAATGTCACAATACTGAATCATCATTAACCCTTTCCCTCATATAGACGCTTTCTGACGCCTCTGCAGCAGACAGCTTTTTGAAAACATAGTGACAAAAGAAGAAATTGCACAAAACGTGCAATTTCTTCTTTTGCCACAATGTTTTCCACTTTTTGTCATAGGTTATCCATTCAATTATGGAGATTTTCTATTTTTTGACATAATACATTCAAATTCGTCTGCTGCAGAATTGTCGTATGAGGGAAAGGGTTAAAACACATTTCAGAGCTGTAGATAAGGTGTGTATTCTGTGGTCTCAAGTCCTTATTTGATCCTCAACGTCTGTATGTGGGAAAGGCTTAAACTCTATGATGTGGGCACTCAAAAGAGTATTCTCAATGGAACAATTTCTTTATAGTAGCCACAATTATATGCAACAACATGATGTTTACTTCTCCTTTGAACATTCAAGTTGCCTGCCAATAACCAACAACCAACAGAGAATTTAACCGATCCTTACATGTAACCCTACATTACAGACAGGCAACATAAAATTTACATATTAGTAGGAATTAATCCTTTATGTATTTGGTGAAAATGCATTAAACTAAAATTAACGGCACTTTAAAACTTTCATGTCAAATTATTTGATTAAAGTAAATTGTATCAATTACTTGGAGAAACTTGTGTTTCCAAAGATAATTCCTTTATATATGAACCCCCATAAATGGTCGTCACATTCAGTAATGAATGCTCCAATTTTACTATTTTATTTATTAATTATTCAGACTGGAACATATTTCTTTTTGTCAAATTGTTCAAACTGTCAGCAATTTTTCTCAGCTGTCCCAAGTCATTTCCATTTTCTAATTCAAGCAAAGAGTGAGCCTGAAAATTACTCGCCCTTCACTAAATTTGGTGCTGCTTAATGATTCAGGTTTTTTCCCGGTAATTTTCAATTTAGGAATATGACCTATACCCATGGAATTGGAAATGTGTGCGTCTTTTCTGGTAAAATTGGGAACTTTTTCAAAAGTAATATGCTTCTATGGTACATGGATATTAAACCCTGGATTGTATGTCTCTGTGAATAGACTCTTGCAGGTTAGGGAAATAACAGTTTTGTTAATATTTTCTTCTTTGTTTCCTTTATTTTCACTCAATTTTTTTTTGAACTTCTGATTAGGAATTTTTATTGAAAAATTGGGGAAAAAACATACGTTTTGCCATTGGGAACATGACTGTTTACTGGCTATAAAAATTACCATAAAAAAAACCTGTGATTACACATTTATAAGGTATTTTGCAGCTACTGAATTTACTATCAAAGCAATATTTTCAAACATTTATTTCCTTTTTTTCTTCTTTTTAACCCTTTCCGATGCCTCTGAGGGCTTTTTGAAAACATAGTGACAAAAGAAGAAATTGCTCAAGACGAGCAATTTCTCCTTTTGCCACAATGTTTTCCACTTTTAGTCATAGGTTATCCATTCAATTATAGAGATATTCTATTTTTTGACAAAATATGTTCGTCTGCTGCAGAATTGTCGTATGAGGGAAAGGGTTAAATCTTATTTAGAGAGTGAAATTATTACCAAATCCATTTTCACTCATTGAGAACCATTGACTGGATGGGTCCTTGTTCATTGGTAAATTTGGTCTTTCTAAATAAGTAATTCTTCTGTATGGAAATGTATTCAAATGTACCTGTCTTATGCGATTATGTTAACATTTGTGGTGAGCTCAAATAACAGTCTAATCAGACTCAGAGAAGCAATTAAAACCATGATGTCCGTTACTGTTTATACAAGGGGTGTTCAAACTGTTAGCTTAACTTTGCTAACTTTCTGTAAAATTGTGCTATCATGAAGATCGTGATATTCCCTATCAATAAGTAATTTTTTAGATCTGTGTTCATCATAGATAATGACAAAGTGTTACTATGGTAATGTCATCGAATATCCGGGCCCAATTTTAAAGTAAAGAGCGCACTTGATATATATATGCGAGTGACTGGTTAACGATTTAATGGCATTTTCGATACACAGTGCCTGAGTAGGGAAACAAATTGTAATCATCCGGCATTTATCATGACAATAAATTTTCTTTGATGCAGATTAAGAAAATGATATACTTGTATTTGCAATCTTCAGTTTGGGATTGAAATGGATTGATAATTGGATCCGGAGAATGTCCAGGCGGACAAGTATCAGGGTTCTCCCGAGACAATTTTGAAGCTGAAGTGGGTTTCGCCGGGGGTTGAGGGGGCCGCGGTAGGCCCCCTTACGGGTCAAGGGCCTCGGAAGCTCCTAGGTTTACTTGAAATGCAGCAGGGGTTATTTCTGAAAAAGGGGAAGGGGCTTTTGAGAAGGGGAAAATTTCGCGGCGTTTTAGAAAAAAAAAGGGGAAAAATTGTAAACTAGTATAATGTGCATGTTTAACTTTTATCATTACAAGGCCATCTGTCTATTTTTCATGTTCTTAAACTCCTCCACTAGATTGTCATAATCCAATTCACTCAAACTATACCACTGTCAAGGGTCGAAATTAGCAAGATTTTCTACTGCTATATTTTGTTATTTGCTAAATGAGAAAACAACTTTAATTTTAAGCAACACAATGTGAACTACAATAGTGCCCCTTTTATATAAGGTCAAAAACCCCTGAATGGAAAGCCTTAAATTCAATTACCTGAGCAAATAAAAGAATGAAATTAACTTGGAATCAAATGCAGTCTTGAGCAAATCAATGAGTATGAATATAATAAAATATAAGAGCATTAATTTTTTTGAATGATGAAAGGAAATTCTAATCTTCAAGAGTGGATAAGGTGGAAAGTGACAATACACACAAATTTCTATCTGAATTTCACAAGAACGGACGACCCCTCAAGATCAATTGGATGATTGCTTATTTCAAAACATTGTGGGAAAATGAGAAATTGATGAAATAGATTTTCAAAAACATTATTGGAAAAGAAGCAAATTGTCACAAAAAGCTCCTTTCTCAATAATGTTATTGTTTCATTTTCTACCATTACACATTGAAACCTGTAGGTGTTTTATGTGATATATATATTATGCTATCTTCTTTAGTCATGTGTCATAATCTATCCAGCGTAAAAGTTATCAAAAAGATTGGTTTGGTCATGATTCATTAGATTCCCATATATCATGTTCTCAAATCACATGCATTGTGGGTGCAGGAATAATTTCCGATATATATTGTCTGTCAGTGCTTTCATTCTAAACACCAGTAAATAAAATATTATGTAGTGTATTGTATTATCAAGGCACATTTAGTGCAATAAACTTTCACAATGACAACTTTTCAAACAAAAAAGAATGAGTGTAGGAGGTAATACTTTCTTGAATGACATTTCCGATTACTGTATGATTAAAATTCTACATGCCAGACCTTCAGGCTTGATATTAATGTTAATCTTCTGTTTGGGTTAAAATCTAGCGGTACCAGTTAAGTGATAATATAAATTAAGGGTCACCCTTGATGGCAAAATAAAAATAATTAAATTCATTCCCAACTTTGATTTATTTTTCGCATTAGTAACCTTTGGAGGCCCTGTTATAAATGATGTAAAAAAACTCGGAACAATTATCATAATTCCACTATTTAAAAGATCAATACATCTCAAACTTGATTCCCTCACAATATTAGCCAGTTAGGATTTAGCAAGATTTCACTGATGTTGGGCAAAAACTTTATATATTGTTTTGTGATAATCTGATATCTGAATAAGCATTTCGATGCATGGAAATACCGCTCAGGATTGCAGGGATAGCCTTAAAAGGGGTGCAATGGTTTACCAGTACAGAGAAAATTAATGTTTCTGATGCCTGTACAGCCGACGACTTTTAAAAACATTGTGACAAAAACTTGTAGAAATTGCTCAAAACTTACTAGTAATTTCTCCTTTAGTCACAATGTTTTCAACTATTTTCAGAGCTATAGATAACGGGTGTTTTGTAAATTCCTTATTTGACCCTCTACCCTATGTTGTGGGTACTCAAAAGAATCGTCTCACTGAGTATCCACAACATAGGGTTTGCTTTAATATAAAGAAATTGTGGAAAGAGCTGAATAGCTCTCCTTATCTTGACGGCCGTTTTCAGTTATTATACCTACATTTATCAAGCGTTTACGTGTGTTTGCCTAAATACTTTCAGTCGTCTGCTGCAGATTTGTTGTATGTGGGAAAGGGTTAAACAAAATCGGACCTGTATTTAAATCAACTTTTGTCGCAAAGTCAAATGTATAAACCAAAAGTAGACAAACAAGAATTTCAGTGAAAGGGAAACCAAAAACTTAATTAAACGATTGATTATTTTGAGTTTTAGACCGCTTTCAACAGTTTATGAGTTATATCAGGGCTATCCTGGGTAAGTTACCACCACTACTTCTGATCCATGTATCCTGACATCAGCCATTCAGTCGTAATGTTAACCAACAATCTTGAGCATCAAGGAGGTCAGCCATTACTACCAGTTTTATTGATTTTGATATTAAAAGATTGAAACCGCTCTGCTGAAAAAAAATAACCTTGATTAATTAAAAATAACTGGAACACTTATTGCATTACAGATGTATTGTTACAACCTGAGGCCTTATGATTATAAATGATGCGTTACTGTCAACATTAACTTACCAGCAGAACTGTGAGCAACTGTAACACTGTTTGACATGTCATAAACACACATTGAAAATAATGGAAATCCCAGAGACAAACTGTCTTCAACATCGCTTGAGAAGCTAGCAAATTATAAAGCAAGTAAGGGAATACTCTAATAGAAACTAACACATGTCTATTATTGAACAACCCGTAAACTATACAAATATCAATTTCAAGGCAAACAATAAAATTGTCAATCTCAAGATAGGATTTCCTGGATTCTTACCTTCACTCAAATCTTCTAATGCTTCAAAGGTAATTTCGAACTGGAATGGGTTATAAAATGGCGATGGGTTGTCTAGCACGACTACGTTGACAATATTAACTTTGGCCATCCTCTAAAATATTAAGTTTTGATATTTTTTTTACAGATATTTTTGTGCAGATGTCAAGAGTGGCGCGAATGAAATGGCTGCCATGCGTACTTTGTTTTACGATTTTTGATTGGTTTCTGAACAAACAAGGTTTTGTTAAATACATTTTGGTTGGACAGAAAATGATTTCTGCTACATCCGCTTCCGGTGAAACGTCAAAATTGCATAAAGAAATGAAATTATGCCGATTATATACGGAAATTGCTCAAAGCCGTTACTACACTCATAATTTCATTTTTTATCAACATTAATGTAATAAAATGCACCAACTGCCATTAAAATACATGCCTCATGTATAAGGATAAGTAAGATGAAACCATTGTTTGGGACCTGCATAGTGCTCGGATTGCTTGAAATTCGGATAAATCAATGGTCTTATAACATTTGACATTGTAGTTATTTTTATCGCTTTCAATCCAATATCAATAATGAATAGAAGTAACATTGAAGAGGCAAACAAACACTTGCAAGCCTTGTATGGACGAGTGAATGAACAAGAACATGTCATTGCAGAACAGCATGGTGCACTACTGGCAAAAGATTCCTTCATACAGACTAAAGTGAAAGAGTTATCGCAGCAAGATAGCATTATTCTCGGTCTTAGGCAGGAACTAGCATCTCAAGATAAAACAATTATAGAAGCTAATCACAGGATATCACAGCTTGAATTAAATTTGAAGGCATCTTCTGCAGAGCTTGAAGTTTCACAAAAAAAGAATGAAGCCCTTGGGAATATTGTGAATGTTATTCCAGAACTGAAGTCCTTAGTGATGAGAATAGAAGATATTGCAATAAGTGTAGATGAAAACAATCCTCAGTTAATAAATGAATGTAATTCAACCACAAATAGTTCAACTGCGGATGCAGATAACACGGATACAGTTACCATAGTTTCAAATAAACCACAAGAAACATCTCCCGCGATATCTGGTTCAGTTTCTGAAATGGCAAAAGAGTTTAATATGCAAAGTGAACGAATGAAGAAATTTTCAATATCAGAAGATGAAGAAGATGACAAAACAACAGAAAGAATCAGAGATAAAACCAGACTTAAAGAATTTTATTTTTGATCATATTTAAACATACATAACATTCAGCAAATAAGTCTTGCGTTAATTACTAAATTAGCATTTTTTCCTTTTTCCACAGTGTTTTCGAAAGTTGACCGCTGTCACAGCATCTTAAAACAAACTTTGATAATCTAACATTCCATTTTAAGAACATACATACATACATGTTGTATTATTAGTCTCCTACCGGTCAAAGACCGGTTTGGGGACTATAGGTTTAGTCGATTCCGTCTGTCTGTCTATCTGTCCATCAGTCACGCTTAACCTTGTCTGTCTGTCTGTCCTTTAGTCACGAATAACCTTGTCCGGCCCATATCTTCACCATGCATAATAGGATTTGAAAGAAACTTGGCACAAACGTTCACCATGATGAGGTGGCATGTCGCGCACAAGACCCAGGCCTGTACCTCAAATGTCAAGGTCAAAGGTCAAAATGCGTACTGTTTGATAGGATAACCTTGTCTGGCCCGCATCTCAACCATACATCATAGGATTTCCAAGACACTTGGCACAAATGTTCACCATGATGAGGCGGCGTGTCATGCTCAAGACCCAGGCCTGTACCTCAAATGTCAAGGTCACACTTAGAGGTCAAAGGTTAAAATGAGTACTATTTGATAAGACGGTACCTTTTCCGGCTCACATTTTCACCATGCATCATAGGATTTCAAAGAAACTTGGCACAGAAGTTCACCATGATGAGGCGGCGTGTCACACAAAAGACCCCGGCCTGTACCTAAAATGTCAAGGTCACACTTAGAGGTCAAAGGTCAAAATTAGTACTGTTTGATAGGATTACGTTGTGTGGCCCACATCTCCACCATGCATTATAGGATTTCCAAGCAACTTGGCACAAATGTTCACCATGATGAGGTGGCGTGTCATACTCAAGACCCAGGCCTGTACCTCAAATTTCAAGGTCATACTTAGATGTCAAAGGTCAAAATGAGTACTGTTTGAAAGGACTATCTTGTCCGGCCCACATTTCAACCATGCATCATAGGATTTCAAAGAAACTTGGCACAAACGTTCACCATGATAAGGCGGCGTGTCCCACTTAAGACCCAGGCCTGTAACTCAAATGTCAAGGTCACACTTAGAGGTCAAAGGTCAAAATGAGTACTGTTTGATAGGACTACCTTGTCTGGCCCAAGTCCCAACCATGCATTATAGGATTCCCAAGTAACTCGGTACACATGCACATAATGAGGCAGCGTGTCAAGCACAAGACCCAGGCCTGTACCTCAAAGGTCAAAGTCACACTTAGAGGAGGTCAAGGTCACACTTAGAGGTCAAAGGTCAAAATGAGTACTGTTTGATAGGACTACCTTGTCCGGCCCACATCTCAACCATGCATCATAGGAGCCTCAAGTTACTGGACACACATGTTCACCATGATGAGGTGGCTTGTACCTCAAAGGTCAAGGTCACACTCAGAGGTCAAAATGAGTACTGTTTGATAGGACTTCCTTGTCCGGCCCGCATCTCAACCATGCATCGTGGATTCTCCAGTAACTCAGTACACATGTACATGATGAGGCAGCGTGTCGCACACAAGACCCAGGCCTGGCATGTACCCCAAATGTCAAGGTCACTCATGCTTGAATGGATTTTGATATAACTTATAACAATTATTGGTAGGGGACTTTTGTATTGCTTGCAATACAACATTAACTTGTTTTATTGAAAATAATTTCATTTCCTTGTAACATTTTCAAACTTTTTATTTTGTTGTTATGGATATTCAGGGTCCTACTAAAAGCCACTAAGGGATTCTAAGAAGGCACTTAGTATGTTAAGTAATGATTTAATGCCTTGTCAAAATGTAATTTTTCTGTCAAGCTGTTTCATTTACAGTATCCACTCCTTGCAGTTTTATTCACTCTCTTGATAAAGTTTTCTCTGATATTAGCAGTAATACATTTGCTACTACATGTATACTATCACTCAGGCGATTGATTAATTAAGGGCCATCTCCCTCTTGTTTTTAAAAGTCAATGGCACCAAATGTTGTCCTTATCAGAGGAGAGGTTAAGTCATTTAAGCACAACACAATTAACAAGTTGCACAAACATAATTATGTTTAAGAAAATGGCATCTTTGACCAAATGATGACTAAGCTTGTATTCTATAAGAAGACAAATTATAAATGAATCCCCCAGTAGTAAGGGACTATATTTTGCACCTTGTCAATCTGTCCTTCGTGTAAACTTTGTCCAGGTTATTTCCTAAACGGTAAGACTTACTTTTATTAAATTTGGCATGAATATACATCTTGGGATGAGGGTATGTTTTTTACTAAATTTGGCATGAATATACATCTTGGGATGGTGGTATGTATTGTACCAAACTTGGCGTGAGCGTACATCTTGGGATAAGGGTATGTATTGTACCAAACTTGGCATGAGTGTTCATCTTGGGATAAGGGTATGTATTGTACCAAACTTGGCATGACTATTACAGCTTGGGATAAGGGTATGAATTGTACCAAACTTGGGATGAGGGTATGTATTGTACCAAACTTGGCATGAGTGTTCATCTTGGGATAAGGGTATGAATTGTACCAAACTTGGCATGAGTGTTCATCTTGGGATAAGGGTATGTATTGTACCAAACTTGGCATGAGTGTTCATCTTGGGATAAGGGTATGTATTGTACCAAACTTGGCATGACTATTACAGCTTGGGATAAGGGTATGAATTGTACCAAACTTGGCATGACTATTACAGCTTGGGATAAGGGTATATATTGTACCAAACTTTGCATGAATATACATCTTGAGATGAGCGTATGTATTGTACCATATTTGGTGTGAGTGTACACTTTTGGATAAGGATGTGTATTGTACCAAACTTGGGATGAGGTTGTGTATTGAAATGAAATTGTAGGTGGGTTAAAGTTTTTTATTATTAGCTCACCTATGCACAAAGTGCAAGGTGAGCTTTTGTGATCGCTCACCGTCCGTCGTCGTCGTCGTCGTCCGTCCGTTCACATTTTCCTACAAACGACTTCTCCTCCTAAACCAATTAACCAAATTCAAAATAATTTTACAGGAATGTTTCTTGGGTGGATCTCTTTCAAACTTGTTCAAAGAATTCTATTCCATGCAGAACTTTGGCTGCCATGGCAACAAAAAAGGGGAAATTAACCAAAATTTAAAAAATCTTCTTGTCTGAAAGTAGAAGGCCCATGCCTTTGATATTTGGTATGTAGCATCATCTAGTGAACCTCTACCAAGATTGTTCAAATTATAGCCCTGGGGTAAAAAATGACCCCTAACTGGCGGTCACTTGTTTAACATAGACTCATATAGGGGAAAAACTTAAAAAATCTTCTTGTCTAAAAGTAGAAGGCCCATGCCTTTGATATTTGGTATGTAGTATCATCTAGTGAACCTCTACCAAGATTGTTCAAATTATAGCCCTGGGGTATAAAATGACCCCTCCCCGGGGTCACTTGTTTAACATAGACTAATATAGGGGAAAAACTTAAAAAATCTTCTTGTCTAAAAGTAGAAGGCCCATGCCTTTGATATTTGGTATGTAGCATCATCTAGTGAACCTCTACCAAGATTGTTCAAATTATAGCCCTGGGGTCAAAAATGACCCCTCCCCGGGGGTCACTTGTTTAACATAGACTCATATAGGGGAAAAACTTTAAAAATCTTCTTGTCTAAAAGTAGAGGGCCCAGGCCTTTGATATTGGGTATGTAGCATCATCTAGTGGACCTTTACCAAGATTGTTCAAACTATAGCCCTGGGGTCAAGATTACCCCTCCCCTGGGGTCTATTGTTTTACATAGACTCATATAGAGAAAAAACTTAAAAAAAGTTCTTGTCTTAAAGTAGAGGCCCAAGGCCTTTGATATTTGGTATGTAGCATCATTTAGTGGACTTTTACCAAGATTATTCAAATTATAGCCCTGGGGTCAAAAATTACCCCTCCCCAGGGGTCACTTGTTTTTCATAGACTCATATAGGGGAAAGAACACTGAAAACTTTTTAAGTTTGATTAAATCAGGTGAGCGATATAGGACCATCATGGTCCTCTTGTTTTAAATATGAGGTTACCTGTAGGGCAAATTAATAAGTACATGCAGCTTTCACCATTATTAACACATAATTATACACCTTTGTTTATTTTAGGCAGCTCTGTTTTAATAATTATTTATTGTATTTGGAGATTGATTAATCTCGCTTTTTATTTATTTTTAACTTTATTTAATTTATGTACATGTAGTTATATTCAAATTTTATATTGATTGCATTATATTATAATGGTTTTTAAACTCTTGCTCACATACAACAAGTCTGCACAAGACGACTTAGAAAACATTATAGGCAAGCATTCGAAACATCTATATAAATGAAGTTTTAATTTTTGGAAAGATATCAAAACATTGTGGTAAAAGGAGAAATATCGCTATGAGCGATTTTTCCTTTTGCCACACTGCTTTAAAGAGTCATCTTCTACAGATGTGTCAACATGTTTCTGCAAGTTGGAAGCAGTTAACCCTTTCCCTCATATGACAATTCTGCAGCAGACGACTTTGATCGTATTTTGTCAAAACATAGAAAATCTCCATAATTGAATGGATAACCTATGACTAAAAGTAGAAAACATTGTGGCAAAAGGAGAAATTGCACGTTCTGTGCAATTTCTTCTTTTGTCACTATGTTTTCAATAAGCCGTCTGCTGCAGAGGCGTCAGAAAGCATCTATATGAGGGAAAGGGTTAAAGGAGGGATTCCTTCACCAGGATGATTATTAACAGTAAGTGTTATTAGACCAATGCTTCCTTTCTTTTACAATCATGTACACATACTTTGCTTCAATTCATGCTGTTAAATTTTGTAATATTACACCTTTTCTGCTTATGTCATGTCGAATTGTCCGTTGTGCGTGCGTGCGTTAATTTTTTCCTTTAAACAACTTCTTCTCCCTAACCACTTGGCCAATTTGGTTGAAACTTCATAGGAAGCTTCCTCTCAATGTCCTCTCTTAAATTCCTTCAACTTTTTTAGCTCACCTGTGCACGAAGTGCTCAAGGTGAGTTATTGTGATGGCCTTTTGTCCGGCGTCCGGCAACTTTTTCTCCTCAGTAACCAGTGGGTCAATTGGGATGAAACTTCACAGGAAGCATCCCCACATTGACCTCACCAGAATTCCTTCAAATTTTTGGGATCCATGCATAATTCTGGTTTCCATGGCAACGAAATGAAAAAAACTTTAAAAATCTTCTTCTCCAAAACTGGTTGGCAGATTTTCAAATAATTTTGTAGAAATGTTCCTTGAATAACCCTCTATCAGATTCCTTCAAGCCATATTGATTGGTCGAAAAACATGGCCGCCAGGGGGCGGGGCTATTTTGCCTTATATGGCTATAGTGAAAACTTAAAAAATCTTCTCCTCCGAAAGTGTCAGGCTGATTTTCAAATAATTTTGTTGAAATGTTCCTTGGATGACCCTCTATCAGATTCCTTCAAGCCATGTTGATTGGTTGAAAAACATGGCCGCCATGGGGGCGGGGCTATTTTGCCTTATATGGCTATAGTGAAAACTTAAAAAATCTTCTTCTCCGAAAGTGTCAGGCCGATTTTCAAATAATTTTGTAGAAATGATCCTTAAGTGATCCTCTATCAGATTCCTTCAAGGCATGTTGATTGGTCAAAAAACATGGCTGTCAGTCGGCAGGGCTATTTTGCCTTATATGGCTATAGTGAAAACTTAAAAGATCTTCTTCTCCCAAACAGGTTGGCAGAAAGTCAAATAATTTTGTAGAAATGTTCCTTAAGTGACCCACTATCCGATTCCTTCAAGCCATGTTGATTGGTCGAAAAACATGGCCGCCAGTGGGCAGGGCTATATTGCATTATATGGCTATAATGAAAACTTAAAAAATCTTCTCCTCCGAAAGTGTCAGGCAGATTTTCAAATAATTTTGTAGAAATGTTCCTAGGGTGACTGACCCTCTATCAGATTCCTTTAAGCCAAGTTGATTGGTCGAAACTATGGCTGCCAGGGGGCGGGGCTTATATAGCTAAAGTGAAAAAAAAAAATCAGGTTAGCGATTCCAGCCAGGGCCATCATGGCCCTCTTGTTTTCTGGTTTCCATGGCAACCAAAAGAAAAAAATAATGAAAACTTGAAAAATCTTCTTCTCCGAAAGTGTCAAACCGATTTTCAAATAATTTTTTAGAAATGTTCCTTGGGTGACCCTTTATTAGATTCCTTCAAGAAATGTTGATTGGTTGAAAAACATGGCCGCCAGGGGGCGTGGCTATTTTGCCTTTTATGGCTATAGTGAAAACTTAAAAAGTCTTCTTCTCCGAAAATGTCGGGCCGATTTTCAAATAATTTTGTAGAATTGTTCCTTGGGTGACCCTTTATTAGATTCCTTCAAGCCATGTTGATTGGTCGAAAAACATGGCCGCCAGGGGGCGGGGCTATTTTGCATTATATGGCTATAGTGAATACTTAAAAAATCTTCTTCTCCGAAAGTGTCTGGCCGATTTTTAAATAATTTTGTATAAATGTTCCTTGGGTGATCCTCTATCAGATTCCTGCAAGCCAAGTTGATTGGTCGAAAAACATGGCCGCCAGGGGATGGGGCTTTTTTTGCCTTATATGGCTATAGTGAAAACTTAAAAAATCTTCTCCTCCGAAAGTGTTTGGCCAATTTTCAAATAATTTTGTAGAAATGTTCCTTGGGAAACCCTCTATCAGATTCCTTCAAGCCATGTTGATTGGTCGAAAAACATGGCCGCCAGGGGGTGGGGCTATTTTGACTTACATGGTTGTTTGGAGATTTAATTTTTGCCTAAAGGCCGTGGAGCGATACTGGCCCTCTTGGGCCTCTTGTTTATCTTTTTGTTTACCTTAATATATCTGGATTAACTTGTTGTTAGTGACAAAGCTGTAATTTAACCATTCCCTACATACAAATTATTTGCTGCAGACAAATTTGAAAATGTCTACTAAAATATACGGAAAATCTCTACGTCGTCTACTACAGAGAAGTCAGAAAGCGTCTATATATGGGAAAGGTTTAATTAATTGATGGCTTTAACCCTTTCCCTCGTACAACAATTCTGCAGCAGACGACTTTGAACATATTTTGTCAAATAATGGAAAATCTATATAATTGAATGGATAACATATGACTAAAAGTGGAAAACATTGTGACAAAAGGGGAAATTGCACGTTTTGTGCAATTTCTTCTTTTGTCACTATGTTTTCAAAAAGCTGTCTGCTGCAGAGGCGTCAGAAAGCGTCTATATGAGGGAAAGGATTAACTCGCATTTGACAAACAACAATTACTATTAGTTATCCAAACACACAATGGTGTATTATTCAGATGTTTGTGTTGAAAACATTTGAGTGAAAAACTGTAAAACATGTGTATTGACCATTGAAACGTTTGATTTTTGATACAGAATCTAAAACACTTTGAGAAAGGGAGAAATTGTTTGATTTTAGAAACTTCTTTCTTTCCCATAATGATTTTAAATGTTGTCTGTTGAAGAGTTGTCTATACGCTTTGGTAGAAAGGCAAAGGGTTAACACTTTTCCACATATAGATGCTTGTTGACGCCTCTGCAGCAGACGACTTTTGAAAATTATATGACAAAAGGAGAAATTGCTCAAAACAAGCAATTTCTCCTTTTGCCGCAATGTTTTCAACTTTTTTCAGTATTTATAACAACAATTATAAAGATTTTCCATATTTTTGAAGATGTGTCATATGTTGGAAAGGGTTAAGTGTGGTTTACAGAGGAAAACTCGACCTTTACCCCTTTCCCACATACAACAAATCTTCAGCAGACAACAGAAAATCAGCAAAAATATTGAATCTATAAAAGAACAAGTTTTGAAGACATTTTATTTTCCTTTTGCTACAATGTTTTCAAAAGACATCTGCTGCAGAAGCATCAGAAAGTGTTTGGGTGAGGGAAAGGATTAACCTACCATGGTCTGTGATTTACCCAAGACTGCATGAAGTATAATTAATATATTTATTCAAATGTTCACAAATAAAGATATTATCAGATTAAACATTAATTTATTCAAATAATTATTTGTTACTTATTCCTGACCAAATGCCTCATTATGATAAAAAGCGCTATTGTTTTTAGCAAATTTTCCCTTTTCCATCATATTTTCACAAGCTGTTTGCTGCAGATGCGTCTGCACGTGGGAAAGGTGTACAGGTATTTATTATGGTTCACCTGATACAGTAGAATGTTAATGCCTCTTTCAAAAGCATGGCACCAAAAAAAAGATTTGCTGGAAACAAGCAATATACCCTCTCCCCTCAATGTATTATAATTCCTCTAGAACCCCAAACTTAGGCTGATCATTGTTTTATTTCTTTCAATGAAGATTTTTTAAGTTTCCTCCATAGCCTTATAAGGCAAAACAGCCGGCCCCTGTTGGCCATGTTTTTTTTAAAGGAATCTGATAGAGTGTCTTCCAAGCAGCAATCCCAGTTTGGGAGTAGAACATTTTTTATCTTTCGGTTGCCATGGTACTCTGTGTGGATGAACAAAAATTTCAGGAATTTTACCGAGGACAATAAGAGGATGCTTTCTAATAAGTTTAATCCCAATTGAGCCAATGTTTACAGAGAGTAGGGTCAAAGGGCGATCACAATAACTCGCCTTGAGCACTTGATGCTTAAGTGAGCTAAAATAAAATTTCACAAAGGCAGGGGGGGAGCAGCAATTAAAAATATGTTGTAAGTTATGAGCAAGGATAGAGATCTGACTGTAAATTACACAACTTGTAAACATCATAAAATTATACACTGCAAGCAGCAATAAGTAACAAAAACAAAAATTAATATTCAATTTTTTTAATCTTTTTTTTGAAAAAGTGAGAATATTTCAGCACATTTAATATCAAATTAAATAAAGAAATATATGTGAACTTCTGATAACTTATCCCTGATTGTAGTAAAACATGAAAACCATGTTTTCAACTGTGACCTTATCACAGGAGATCTTTTTTTAGTCAATGACCTTGATCCAAATGATCCTCTAAAACGCTCATCCAAGTGAAATTTTAATACTTTTCAATCTGTTTGAGTATGACAGAGTTGGGTTTTATGACATTGCAACACAAAGACGTCAATAAGGGCCACAGGTGAGCAATGGAGGCCCTTTGGTTCAGACAAGAAGATTTTCAAATTGTTTCCCTATATATCTCAATGTAAAACAGATGACCCCAGCCACAGGGACGTGCTCCTCTGAAAAATAAATATGACCCTATGCATATATATCATAGGGTCATATTTATTTTTAGAGGAGCACATCGCATAATTTGAACAATCATGGTAGAGGACCACAAGACAATGCTACATACCAAATATCTAAGCTCTAAGCCTTTCTGTTTCAGACAAGAAGATTTTCAAAGTTTTTCCAAAAATATCTCTATGTAAAACAGGTGACCCCAGGGCGGTCCAAAATTTATTCCCAAGGATATAATTTGTACTACATGTATTTTGGTAAAGGACCACAATCCTACACATCAAATATCTAAGCTCTAGGCCTTACAGTTTTGTCAATAAGTTTCCTTTTTTTTCTCGTTCTGCATGGAATTTATTTCTTTGAACATTCTTGAAAGGGTACCAACTATGGAACATCCCTGTGAAATTTCATTAAAATTGGCCAAGTATTTTAGGGGAAGATGTCGTAAGAAGCAATTGTTAACAGACAAATGACGGAGAGTGATCACAATAACTCACAGTGAGCTTACAAGCCAAGGTTGCATCTAGTTTTAAGCTACACTCTTATGACATTTTGGTTTCAAGTCGAGTTTTAAAGATTTGTATTGAGAAAAACAAAAGTTTGATGCCCATCAGAAATAGAAATATTACATTGACCATTTTCCATATAGAGAAGCTTTCCAACTTGATGAGCAATTTCTTCTTTTGTCACAATGTTTGCAACTCAATAAAAAAAATATCCTTTCATTTATAGATATTTTCCCTATTGTGTAATACGTTAATGAAACTCAAATACAAACCTATAAAATAAAACATTGTGGTAAAAGAAGAATTTGCTCAATGGTAAATTTTCTCCTTTTTCCAACAATGGTTTCAAAACATAATACGCTACAGAATGAATAGAAACTGCCCAGATTTATAATAGGTTATTCATATAATTTCCTTTAGACTACTAATATAAATCTACTAACAATTGGTGTCAGGTATGAGGGAGGATGGCCATGACCTCTCCATACCTATGGAAGTGGCAAATAAAGTGTAAAAAAAAAAAAAAATCTTCAAAGTCATCTGCTACAGAATTGATGTAAGTAGAAGTATATGTACAATCACAGCCATGCCATGACAACAAATCTTCCTTATTGCAAGTAAGACCCTGAAAACAAAGTCTATGTACACAAGATATTTACAAAAGTAATGTAATGTAGAAAAGGTGCTGCCAGAATTTTTAAGTAAAAAGTATTTACTTAAAAGGCAATCATTGTAGATTTTAATATTCATGATATAAAAATAACAAGTTCACATGCATTTGTATCACAGAATGAAAAAGAGTAATATTTCATTGATTTCATAATTTTAACCAATACAAAACTATGAGCACCAAAAAAAATCACTTATAAAAGCTTTTATCTAGGAAAACCTAGTTACAATTAACCATTTCCCTAGTATTTGTGAGACAACTTAAATTAAGTAAAACATATGGACACTGTCTTTCTCTATAAATGAAACTAAAATCATTAAATAAAGTTTAAACATTGTAGCAATTTCTCCTTTGCCACAATGTTTTCATTGATTGATTGGGTTAAAAGCTGTTTTAAACAAGATGTGTTTGTGAAACACTGATGCCCCCGAATGGCAACATCTAGGTCAAAGGTCAAGGTCGCAAGGTCAAAAATGTTGGTACTGACAGAAAGGTCATGTCACAAGGAATACACATGTGAAATATGGTAGCCGTACCTGTTATGGTTCCAAAGTTGTGGTCAAGGTTAAAGTTTTTTTCGACAGACAGACAGGCCAAAAACTAGATGCCCACCGAATCGGTGATTCCGGGGGCATAAAAGAAATCAGTCATATCACGGTTCACCTACTCATGATGCTTGTGACAATGACTTTTGTTACAATGTTTTCAAGAGGCATCAGAAAGTGTTTGTATGTGGGAAAGGGTTAAACTGTGACCAGTGTAGATGCAGAATTAGTCACAGAAGATTACCAATTATGAACTTTAATGGGTTGTTCCTTTCCAAGACAAATTTAAACCCATCTTATGCAGAGCACATTGGAAAACATTGTCAAACAAAAAGGCCATGATGGCCCTATATTGCTCACCTAAGTAAGTGTTTTAGGGTCCTAATTTAATTGCTCTATAGCAATTTTGCCAATTTTAAAGGGCCATAATCCTGTCATGCATGGACGGATCTGGCTTGTTTTTGAAAGGAACCGGGCTCTCAGGATATCTAGCTACTGAATAAGTTTGGTAAACATTGGATAATAAATGATGACTTTAACTTGTTCACAAGGTCAATTATAGCAATTTTGCCAATTTTAAAGGGCCATAATCCTATCATGCATGAACGGATCTTGCTGGTTTTCAAAAGGAACCGAGCTCTCATGGATTTTTAGCTACTGAATAAGTTTGGTAAACATGGGATAATAAATGAAGACTTGATCCTGTTCACAAGAAATTGTGGACGGACGACGGACAAAGTGCGATCACAAAAGCTCACCATGTCACTACGTGACAGGTGAGCTAATAAGGAGCAAGATGTTTTTCCTTTTCCCATATTGTTTGTAACTCTGTAAATGTCCTTCCAAACTTGAAGATAATCATTTCTATCCTGAGATGTTTTCAAAGCAGACAAACAAAATATTGTATTAGGGAAGCTTTAGTCTTTTCCAACAAACAACAAATCTGCAGAAGCCAATTTAGAAAAAATACGGAAATTTCAATAAATTAAAGTATATTTACTAGATCGAGTTGAAATCATTGTGGTAAAAATGGAAATTACTCAATTTAGTAATTTATTTTTCTGCCACAATGCTTTCAGAATTTGTTTGCTACAGATGCATCAGATTGTGTTTGCATGATGGGAAAGGTTTAATCCCTTAAACTTTCATATTGCTTCAGTCGTTCATCTCTCTTTGACTCCCACTCTTTGAGTTCTTGTTCAGGGTAGATGTGGCTCATCATCTCACGGATGAACAGGTCACAATCCCCAAACACCCTGCAGCCCCTCTTGGCCCCTGATTTGGACCATTTACTTAATTTTTCATCCATAGGAGTCTCCTGTCTGAAAAAAGATAATTAATCCTTTCCTTGATAGCAATAACATCTGAAATAGCTTGACCAGTTTACTGTTAAAGGGTTACAGAGTGATTTTGATACAAGAGCAGTAAAACTTGTGGAAAAAAAACAACATAAAATTATCATAATTTTATCAAATTAGCCATTTCCAACATGCAGGCACACTAAAATGCATCTGCAGCAGACGAAAATTCGGAAACAGTGAAGCAAAATGAAAAATTGCTTATAATGAACAATATCTTGATTTGACACAATGTTTACAACTCTATTTATTTGATATACTTTCATATATAGAGATTTTCTGTAATTTTGACTAGATGCATTCAACGTTGTATGCTAAAGATTTGTTAAATGTGGGAATGGGAAGCCTGGGTGCTATAATGGCTGAGGGTCCTTCTCGGGTGCGGGAGTACTGGTTCAGTATTAATAGACCAAAGGTACTAGTAATTTATTCAGACAATGTCACCATACAAATAAACAAATGTGGTAAAAGGTAAAAGAAATTATTTACCTATTACAGATGATGAGTTTACTCCCTTTCTTTGACTTTTTAACAAGGTCACAAGCTGGGGTAACCTGTAACGTTGTTCCAAGACATAGCATGACATCACATTGTTCCGACTGTTGTGTGGCATCGTCTAATAAGTATTCATCCAATAAATCACGGAAATTGATAATTGTATCCCTGAGAAAGCCATTGCAACCCTACAAAATAAGTTTTTTAAATACATTTCATTTAAATTATAACAATCTTAAATTTAGTACACTTTTTCCTGCACCAGGCGACTTTTTAAAAACTGAAAGAAAATTTGAAATTACTCAAATTGAGCAATTTCTCGTTTTTCCCCACAATGTTTTCAAGTCTATTTGTAAATGATACTTCCAAATGATACTTCCAATTGTTATGCTCCACCAAGACAGCCCATTTTGTTCAGGAAGATCAAAAACATCTTCTATAAGAATATAGTGAAATCTAACCCTGCACTTTATTGTTTTTTACCAACTGACACAGCTAGAGCAAGTTATTCCCTATATATCTCTATGTAAAACAGGTGACACACAATGTTGGGCCAATTTTGAACCCAGGAGCATAGTTTGAACAATCTTGGTAGAGGACCACAAGACAATGCAACACATTAAATATCTAAGCTCTATCCCTTTCAGTTTCAGACAAGAAGATTTCCCTATACATATCTCTGTGTAAAACAATACAATTGTTTTGACCAATTTTTAACTAAGGGGCACCACCGAAGTAACATCCCAGTCAAAATTTGCCAAGCGGGTTAAAAGGAGATGTTGTTTGAAGCAATTGTTTAAAGACGACAGAAGACGAACGGAAAGTGATCACAATTGCTCGCCTTGAGCACTTCGTTCTTATGTGAGTTAAAAAAAGATGTCAGAGGTGATCTATAAGCGGCATCTTGCCAAGGCAAGACACAGAAAATTTGAATCTCACCTTTTTGTCACATTTCCTTCCTGTGCGGTGGCTCAATCCACACAAGTCACATTTTTTCGCATAACGCGGTTTCTTCACGGTACTGCTGCCAGAATCTTCGACTTCCTCAAAATACTGACTTCCAATGTCATCCATAACATAAAATTTTCTATAGTAACTTTGAGAACATTTCTCACAATATTCCTTGAAAACGTTACCATGAAGCTCGAATATCTTATCAGGTGCTATGCCTGATAGCCCATGAAGCCCATCTCCATTTTGACTGATGACATACTTCAGATAGCCAGATTCCATGAGCTTCAACAATGCTTCATGAGTATAGGTGGGTCTTAGTCTTTCATAGGGAACACCATCTGGAATAGATTTTGAAAAAAATAATAAACAGCTGGCCAAAACAGTTCTGAATCACTCCACTAGTAATGACAGTATTCTGAGAACAGTCCTCCTTAGCATATTGTTCTTTTAGCAAAATCAACATGGTTTGTAGGGACCTGAAATAAGTTCATGAAGGAAATATTCATGGTAACACATTCAAAATGGGACGAATCATTTCAGAGCAGAAGTTTACACTATACTCATATTAGCTAAAACTACCCCAGCCCCCTGCTGGCATGTTTTTTTTCAATTAGTCATTCTCCATGCAAATGTCAATAGAACATTTTCATGAAGTTATACTAAAATGAGGCCATTAGCTTCTGATCAAAAGAATTTCAGCCTTCACTATAGGCATGGAATGCAAAACATCCTCAAGTGATTTTTTTAACCCTTTCCCTCATACGACAATTCTGCAGCAGACGACTTTGAACATATTTTGTGAAAAAATAGAATATCTCTATAATTGAATGGATAACCTATGACTAAAAGTGAAAAAAATTGTGTCAAAAGGAGAAATTGCTCATTTTGAGCAATTTCTTCTTTTGTCACTATGTTTTCAAAAAGCCGTCTGCTGCAGAGGCATCAGAAAGCGCCTATATGACTGAGGTAAAGGGTTAATGAATCAAAATGGCTTAAATAAATCTGGTAGCGGTTCCTCCCAGAAACATTACTGTAACATATATTGATTAGGCAACTAGATATCTTAATGGATCCAAAATATTTCAAGGAACGTAGTATGGGACATTGAAGATGCTTGCTTTGAAGTTTTATTTAGGAAAAGTTGTTAGAATCCAAACACATGCATGGCAGACAATTTTCTATGACAAAAATTCTAACATCTTTCAGCGAATGCAGCTAAAATCTTTTTTTTAGAAAACTCATGTGAATTTTTCAATTTGACAAAAATAAAATTACATGCAATGATTCTCCAATTGTTTTTTCTATTCATATAAATGTAGTATTGTCATACTTAAAAAGCCTTCCTTAACATTTGTATTGCACTAACACAAGTATAACAAGAGCACCGCATACGGCACAGACGCTCGACTGATAAGGGAGAAAACAGAAAAAAAGCTGAGCTGAACAAAAAACCTTAACCTTACGACCACGCCGCCAACAAAAAACCTAAACTGGACGACCACGCCGCCGCCGCCAACAAAAAACCTTAACCGGACGACCAAGCTGACGCCACCAACAAAAAACCTTAACCGACGACCACGCCGACGATGACCACACCAGGGTCATCACAATAGCTCTCGTTTTTTCAAAAGTCAACCTAAAAAGTATCATTGGTATATTATCCTTGTATTTTTTACATAAAAAAAAATCAACAAATGCCTGTTTCCCTCTGAACCACTTTTGACACCTATAGATGACTTATGAAAATATAGATTGAAAAGGATTGATTGATTGATTGCTTGGTGTTTAACGCAGCTTTCAACAACTGTTCATTTATATTACAGCATTTCCTGGGTAAGTTACTAGTACTACTGGTTCATTTATCCTGACACCAGCCAGTCAGGCATAATACTAAACCCCACAACCCTGAGCCGCGCCAAGGAGGACAGCCTTTACCACCATTTTTAAAGTCTTTGGTATGACCCGGCCGGGGATTGAACCTACAACAACCGGCACCCGAAGCAGACACTCTACCACTACACCAACGAGGCTTCGATTAAAAAGGAGAAGTGGTATTGATTACAATGTTGACATTTGAGGAGAAATTGCTCAATTTGACCAGGGTCTTTCAAATAGTATGGTCCGGAAACGAGCATAGTTCTCGAAATAAGCTGCATCGCATCACGTGACCAACATCCGCGGAACCCGCCATTTTGAAAATGAAAGAAAATTATTAAGTTTTAAAACTGCGTATATCTCGATTTTAACCAATCAATTTGACCATCAAAGTCATCCTTAATGCAATATCAGTATTCCATTTTCTTGACATAAGAGTATTTTGTCCCGATGTTTCTTTTTAGGTGGATTTTCGTATTGGAAAGTTGACTTCATACGAACAACTTTGTTTACAAATGGCCGAAAGCTGAAACCCTATCTCTTTTTGTCGTTTCTTTCCTACTTGCATGATGTTCATGGGGCTAATAAAGCGGCTTTTCTCTTTGATTTAAGCCTAATTCACTTATGTTATGTCTTAGATTTTCATATTTCACCCATATTTTCGTTTTCTTAGACGGGTAGATCAGTTCAAAATCTCAAAAATCTAAAAACATGGCGTTTTATATGCACGATACGGTGATATTTGGAAACAGTTTTTCAATGTGTTTTAAGGGTCAACTGATGGAAAATTGGTAATTGAAATGTAAATTAAGGGTTGTTTTTCATATGTTATGAATTAGATTTTCGTTTTTTTTTAGTTTATATAATCATTTCTTAGATATCAATTATTGCGATAACCGCGACGAGATATCCAGTACGATAAGACGTTTATATAGGGCGTTTTTAGACCATACTATTTGAAATACCCTGATTTGACAAATTTCTCAGTTTTCAACATTTTTTTCAGAAGCATCAAGGAAGTAGATAGTTAACCCTTTCCCACTGGTAGATGCATTCTGAAGCCTCTGCAGTAGACGACTATTAAAAACATTGTGACAAAAGAAGAAATTGCTCAAAATTAGCAATTTCTCCTATTCCCGAATGTTTTCATCTTTTTGCAGTAGTTATTCCTTATTTATAGAGATTTTTCATATTTTTGACTAAATGTATTCAAAGTCGTCTGCTGCAGACTTGTCGTATAGGGGAAAGGCTTCAACCATCATGGTGTTCCCATACCCTACCTTCTTCTAACTCTTTTTCACTGTTTGACTGATCATCTTTCTGCTTCCTTTTTGTCGTTTCCCTATCCTTTTTGTCACATGGTTCCTGGCTTGTCCCAGCAAATACTGTATCCATGTTAAGTGTGTTTTGGTCTTCCTCTGTCCATTTGCCAGCTTTACCTCTGTAATCACCAATACCAGCTGATGTTGATATACCAGCACCTGAAGAGATACAACAGCATGTTAATTTAACCCTTTCCCGCATTTTGATGCATCTACAGCAGATGCTTATATTCTAGAGATTTTCCATATTTTTTAGTAGACATTTTCAAAGTCGTCTGCTGCAGGTTTGCTGTATGTGGGAAAGGTTTAGTTTTCAAGTTTAACCCTTTCCCTCATACAGCAATTACGCAGCAGACGACTTTGAACGTATTTTGTCAAAACATAGAAAATCTCCATAATTGAATGGATAACCTATGACAAAAAGTGGAAAACATTGTGGCAAAAGGAGAAATTGCACGTTTTGCGCAATTTCTTCTTTTGTCACTATGTTTTCAAAAGGCCATCTGCTGCAGAGGCGTCAGAAAGCGTCTATATGAGGGAAAGGGTTAAGTTCAAAATTTTTATGGTAAAGGGATTGGTCATGCAAAGCAGCATATTATAATTAGTATATTCATGTATAACATATTATACATTCATACTCATAAAAAGACAGTTGGCAAAAAATACATGCAAATACATATGTACTTCTGTAAGTGAAAGTGTGACGGAACAGACCACAGAGAAGTGATCCATATGTGTATCCCTAAAAAGGCAGTGGACACAAATAAAGCATGACAGAAAGACAAGAAGAATTAAAATTTGCTTGTTATGAGCAATTATGCTATGTGTCACAATTGTCTCCAGCAGAGGTGGCAAAATGAGTCTTTATTTGGTATTTGCTTTTGTTTGACTGATGTTTTACGCTGCTTTCAACAGTATTTCAATTAAACCATGGCATTTTCCTGGGTAAATTACCAGTACCACCGTTTTCAAACTTTTCCTGATACCGACACATCGGTCGTGATGCTATTCCCGCAACCCAAAACGCCATTACTACCATTCTTTAAATCTTTGGTATGACCAGATTGGGGATTGAACACTGGTTTCCCACCACCATCTGGAAAAAGGTTAATCAATCCTTTTCCATAAAAAGACTTCCCATTATCTAACAAATATACTTGAGCTTCCAATTTTCCAGATGTTACTTTCCTCAGATTTTCTCAAAGTAGTCCATTTTTTAAACATAATATGATCTTTTTATAGTCATCTTCTTTGTCAACATCTGAATATAACTGTAAAACATTTTGAAAACTGGACATAAAGGTAAGGTTATATAAAGATTTCTTTAATTTTGATAGGCCCATTTGTACAGTAACTTAGTGTATACGCATTTGACAGAAACAGTTAGTTTCAAGCGAGTTATATACCCCAGTTCTTTCCAAAAACACTCATTAGTTCTTTTACAGGCTAAGTATGTACACAAATGTCATTGAGGCATTTTTTCCTTGAAAGGACCAGTATTTGACATCTTGTTGATTGGAAGACACTTAAAATCACCTTCCAAATTTCCATTACCCAAATAGTGTTTTGAACTCTGGACCACCTCTGGATTGACATTTCGTCCAGCGTGCTAGCCACTTCACCACTGGGCTAATCTATTTTGTCTGCTGCATAGTCATCGTACGTCATTATTATCGGGAATAAGGCATTTAATTAATCCTTATAGTTAATTCACCTGTAAAAGTTACACAGTGTTTGGAACTTTTAATCCATTCTGCTGCTTGTTGTGCCTTGTATAATATTTCTTCAACTCCATCATATTGTTCTGGGGCTTCAGCAGCAGCCTTAACAAGCGCCTTCTCTTCTTTACACATAGAACTGGGTTGGTCTTTCTTAGTTCTGTTTTAAAACAAGAGAGCTATGATGGTCCTGTATCGTTCACCTGAGTACTTTGACTGACTTTTATGACACTTTTGTTCATTTGAACTGAAATAATGATCTTGACAAGTGTCAAATCAAGGATTCGAAAACAGGGTGGTGTTTTTATCGGAAAGATTTTATGAACAAATTGAGGAATTTTGCCTTCTTTGTCTATGTAAAGAAAATCCCACCTTCCATACAAGCTTAGGGGCGAATATTCAAAACAATTTTAGAATAAGCATGATCATCCCCCCCTCCTTGATTGGACACTGTTTGACCGTTGGGGCAGAGTGGTTTGAGCAATTTTAGTAAAGGGCTGATGAAGGAATATTTGTGTGAAATTATGTTCAAACTGGCCTGCAGTTAAGATGTTGTTTAAAACTATTTTAAATTTCTGGTATCTATATGGTGCAGCAGGGCGTACCATTTTGAGCAATTTTGGTAGAGGGCCACTTAAGGCACTTATGGCACATTATTGTGAAATCATTTTGAAATTTGCCATGGGCTTAGGAAGAGATGTCATTTGAAGCAAATTGTTGATGGATGCACCTCGTGCTCAGGTGAGCTAAACAATAGGATTGGGTTGATAAGGAGGAGTAACAAGATTATTTTCCAACACTGAAGTGAACAAGCAACTGTCTGTCTCGGAACACTTTTCCACTTGTAGACGCATTTTGATGCATTTGCAGAAGGTGACTTTTGAAAACACTATGGCAGAATCATGGGCAAAAAATTATCTCCTTTTGTCACAATGTTTTCAACTCTATGCATTATATATGCTTTTATTTATAAAGCTTTTTCATACATGATCGTAGAGGTCTTTAAAGTGATGTGCTACATATTAGATGTATGTCGGAAAGGATTCATACCCAGTCCCTATGTTGTGACTACTCAACAATCTTATTGAGACAATGTTTTCAGTACCCACAACATAAAATTTAACCCTTTCCCACCTGTAGATGCATTTTGAGGCATTTGCAGCAGACGATTTTGAAAACATTGTGTTTTCAACTCTATTTTATAATTTTACCTTCATTTATAGAGAATTACAATAATTTTTGCACAGATCTTTTTAAAGTCTTCTGCTGCAGATTTCGTATAAGTGGGTAAGGGTTAAGGATTATAAAAGGATATAGACCATTAAAAGGAGCAATTTAACTAGAGCTCCGAGATAGTATTTCAAGTTAACCTTTTCCTAATTACGGTTTATATACGTATAAAGAGAATCAAATCTAGCAAACAAAATAGTCTTCTTTACAAATTACTATAATACAAACTTAACATTTTTATTAAGTTTGTGTTTCCATTTAAGGAACATCTAGCTGTTTACCTTACATGATAATTTCAAGAGCATCTTATGAAAGAATTAAGTAGTTTTCATAAAGGTTTAAAAACATATTGTATGAAAAGGAGAAATTAAATTTTGAGAATGGTTTTAGTGTTAATAGTGACAAAAAAATAACTTTCATATTAAGCCTTTCCCTTATATAGACACATTCTAGCTGATGCCTCGCAGCAGACGGCTTTTTGAAAACATGTTGACATGTCAAAACAAGCAATTTCTCCTTTTATCAACATGTTTTCAACTCTATTCAATTATTGTTCTTTCATTTAAATGGAGTTTCAAAAAAAAAAAAGGTATTTTTTCAAATTCGTCTGCTTCAGATTTGTCGTATGTGGGAAAGGATTAACTTTTATAAACTCCCCAAATTTTAAATTTCTGCTGATAATATCCAACTATTATAAAGCATACCTTTGTCTTGAAAGTGCTAACATATCATCCCAACACTTCACATGAAATTCTGCTTCACCATTTTGTCTCCATTGTACAAGCAGTTTGGGCTTTAATCTTCCGAAGCCTTGTTTTGGCAGCAGTGTCTTAACCTCTATTCGAGCATCAAGCACAGTACTTTGATCTGTACACCGAGTGAAACAGCATGTGACCGATTGCGATGATTCAGATGTCATGATGTCAGCTCTGCATTCTGTCTTTGTGCTCTAACTGAAATGGCGAAATATTTAACCCTTTTCAGAGCTCTAGATAAGAGGTGTATTTTATGTTCTAATATACTTATTTCATTATTATTTGACCTCCAAACACTATTTTGTGGGTACCGATAAGTATTATCTCATTGAGACGATTCTTTTGAGTACCCACAACATAGGTTTTCATGAGAGTAAACAGAGATATCATGGAAGAAAGACCTGTTTACTCCTCCTTATCTAGTCCTCTGCATTTTTCTCATACAGACCCTTCCTGATGCCTCTGCAGCTGATGAATTTTGCAAACATTGTGACAAAAGGGAAAATTGCTCAAGATGAGCAATTTCTCCTCTTGCCACAATGTTTTTCAACTTTTCGTAATTATATCTTCACTTATAGAGATTTTCCATCTTTGTGCCCAGGTGTTTACAAAGAATGACCATTTCCTGCAATCTTTGGATGCATTCTGCTGCAAGTAATAATGATCTATGTATTTTTTTTATTTTAGTATTGTTTTTGATGGAGGGCTTAATCCCAGTTTGAAAGAAAATGCACACAGATCAAAGCAAATAAAAACAGTCTCTTTTTCGAGTAATGGTGAAAACATTGAATTAATAAAAAAGAACAAAACAGGAGTGAAAAGGAAAATATAAATATATATATATACTATAATATATAGGCCTAATTGTATACAAGAATTACGCGTAATTAAATGTCTCGCTGTCCCCTGCTTTGACTATCAATGCAAGGGTAAAAGACAAAAAGTACCTAAACGCAAAGTTAAACATTTCAAGAAATTAAAAAAAAAAAAAATTAGCTATCAAAAATACAAGAAAGATAAAAAAAAAAAATAATACAAATGCTCAAAGTTCAAAAATACAAGAAATTTTTACCCCGAAACCTGTTTGATATGTTGAATTACTTCATTTAACCCTTTCCCTCATATAGACGCTTTCTGACGCCTCTGCAGCAGATGGCTTTTTGAAAAACATAGTGACAAAAGAATAAATTGCACAAAACGTGCAATTTCTCCTTTTGCCACAATGTTTTCCACTTTTTGTCATAGGTTTATCCATTCAATTATGGAGATTTTCTATTTTTTGACAAAATACGTTCAAAGTCGTCTGCTGCAGAATTGCCGTATGGGGGAAAGGGTTATAAAATGTGTGTTCACCATTTGAAATTAATCCAACAAAATATGAAGAAGCTATGTCCAATTCTCAAAATCCACCAAAAATCAAGTATTTTACCCCCAAAAAAGGTCACACTAAGCATCGTCAGTGTACAATGTGCAGAAGGGTATTAGATATAACTGCATTGTATATTCCAAATATGAAAGCCCTATTACCAGTACTTATTGAGAAAAAAAAAAGATTGAAACTTTAATGTTGAGCTAACGCAAAATTGAACAAGAGTTGTCGGAGGACAATATAGCTCGCCTATCAGGGCCATCGTATATCAGGGCCTACTTCAGAACAGTTAAAGTATTAGGTAAAGTCGCACAGTATCACCTATTGCAAGATAATACACCTTTTCAATACTTTTGACAAAAATTCTAAGTTCAACCTAGAATGGAGTGCTCCCCGGAGCACGTGTGTCACCTGCCGGCGCCTTGTCAGAAAATTTTAATTTTTGATAGAAAAGGGGCAATAACTCTGATATACAAAATATTTGGATTATCCCCCTTTTGTGAACCCATCACAAAAATTGATATAAACATTTGTCAGAAGTTTCAATCCAATCCTTTGAGCAGAAAAAAAGTAATTTGAATATTTGACAGAAAAGGGGCAATAACTCTGATATAAAAATATTTGGATTATCCCC
This sequence comes from Serripes groenlandicus, assembly GCA_031761405.1. Taxonomy (NCBI): domain Eukaryota; kingdom Metazoa; phylum Mollusca; class Bivalvia; order Cardiida; family Cardiidae; genus Serripes; species Serripes groenlandicus. Next base: position 133,195,781 of record JASEVX010000001.1, on the reverse strand, counting down.
CTTTTGTGAACCCATCATACACATTGATATAAACATTTGTCAGAAGTTTCAATCCAATCCTTTGAGTAGATTAAATTTTTGACAGAAAAGGGCCAATAACTCTGATATAAAAATATTTGGATTATCCCCCTTTTTGTGAACCCATCATACACATTGATATAAACATTTGTCAGAAGTTTCAATCCAATCCTTTGAGTAGAAAAAAAGTTATTTGAAAATTTAAATTTTTGACAGAAAAGGGGCAATAACCCTGATATAAAATTATTTGGATTATCGCCCTTTTGTGAACCAATCACACACATTGATAAAAACATTTGTCAGAAGTTTCAATCTAATCCTTTAAGTAGAACAAAAGTTATTTGAAAACGTGACGAAAAAAGTGTGACGGACAGACAGACAGACAGACGCCGGATAAAAAAAAAAATAGACAGACAGACGTCAAATAAAAAAAAAAGTAACATTTGTCAGAAGTTTCAATCCAATCCTTCGGGTAGAAAAAAAGTTATTTGAAAATTTAATTTTTTGACAGAAAAGGGGCAATAACTCTGATATAAAATTATTTGGATTATCCCCCTTTTGTGAACCAATCACACACATTGATATAAACATTTGTCAGAAGTTTCAATCTAATCCTTTGAGAAGAAAAAAAGTTATTTGAAAACGTGACGAAAAAGTTAGATTTTTTGACAGAAAAGGGGCAATAACTCTGATATAACTTGACCTTGACCCAGGGTCAGGACGGGTGTAGTGGTGTGCGTAGATGGATGACCAATAGTTCCTAAATGTATAAACTAAATATGAAAGCAATCAATGTCAATCATAATAGTGAATGCAGAGTGATATGTTAAACGTTAAACGCAAACCTTAAACCTTGTAACTGAACCAAGTAGAAATGACCTTGACCTTGACCCAGGGTCAGAACGGGTGTAGTGGTGTGCGTAGATGGATGACCAATAGTTCCTAAATGTATAAACTAAATATGAAAGCAATCAATGTCATAATAGTGAATGCAGAGTGATATGTTAAACGTTAAACGCAAACCTTAAACCTTGTAACTGAACCAAGTAGAAATGACCTTGACCTTGACCCAGGGTCAGAACGGGTGTAGTGGTGTGCGTAGATGGATGACCAATAGTTCCTAAATGTATAAACTAAATATGAAAGCAATCAATGTCATAATAGTGAATGCAGAGTGATATGTTAAACGTTAAACGCAAACCTTGTAACTGAACCAAGTAGAACCAAGTAGAAATTACCTTGACCTTGACCCAGGGTCAGGACGGGTGTAGTGGTGTGCGTAGATGGATGACAAATGGTTCCTAAAGGTATAAACCCTTAAAACCCAAATGAAAACCTTAAACCTAGGTGTCTACGCCACCGCCGACGGTGCCGACGCCGGGGGTAACACATAAGCTCTCCTGTACTTCGTACTGGCGAGCTAAAAATACAAGAAATGAAAAAGAAAAAAATTCAAGTGTTTGACCCAAAAACCCATTTGATATGAAGTACTTTATTTATGAAATATGTGTGCACAATTTGAAATAAATCTAACAAAAAATGAGGAAGTTATGACCAAATCTCAAAGTCAATTAAAAACAACCCAAATCATGTTTTTTACCCCAAAAAGAAGGTCAAACTCAGTATCTTTAGCATACAACGTGAAGAAGGGTATTAGATGTAACTATATTCGAAAAATGAAAGCCCTAGTACCAGCACTTATTCAGAAAAGTTAAAAAAAAAAGTAATTTAACGTTGAGCTAAACGGAAATAGTTGTCGCCGTCGCCAGAAAAGCAACACCTTAAGTCTCGCTTTCGCAACTTCGTCGCAGCGAGACAAAAATTGTATAAAGATGTTAAGTTTTATTTGTTAACTTATACCATAATTAAGATTTTGTAGTTAATTTAAGGGATATTATTTGTAATATTTAGAAATATGCAATTAAATAAAAAGAATAAAGCGAGGGCATAATTAATGTAGCTTTAACCCTTTCCCTCATACGACAATTCTGCAGCAGACGACTTTGAACATATTTTGTCAAATAATGGAAAGTCTATATAATTGAATGGATAACCTATGACTAAAAGTGGAAAACATTGTGACAAAAGGAGAAATTGCACGTTTTGTGCAATTTCTTCTTTTGTTGCTATGTTTTCGAAAAGCCATCTGCTTCAGAGGCGTCAGAAGCGTCTATATGAGGGAAAGGGTTAAAAATAAATTGTTGTACTATTACGTAATTATGAATTTTATGTTTCTTATAAGTTATTCTATATTTTGTCGTCTTCATTATTAAATGTTGTCTTGTTAGTTGCAGCTTTGAAAATGAATTGTTTTACCCATTATAGATGTAATGTTTTGTCTATTTTGCCATTCAAAGAAGTAATATCGGAGTGTATATCAAATTATAAATGCATTAAACATTATATGTCCAAAATGGTAGGAAATTGTAGCGGTATGTTACTATGTAACCTATATAACTATAAAAGATATTATAAACTTTTAAACATTCTTATTACTAATACATTGTGTTGCATTTTTTAAAAAGTTATACTAGTAGCATTTTATAGTAACTTTAACATAACTATGTAATTTTCCTTTTCACTCATACGTGTTGCTTTGTTTATTTAATTCAACGTTTTAGTCATCGTTATTACTGTAATTCCTCTTAAAGTCTTTGTCTAAATTATAAATATCATGACATTAAAATCAGATATATCAGAAATGAGATTGCACAATACATAACTGTATTATTGCAATTATGACATGTATAGTTACTGAGTAACTATACTATACATGTCATAATTGCAATAATACAGTTATGTAACTTACTGTATATAATATTAAGGTCCAATATCAGCAGTTGACACTATATCAATTAAATAATAACTTTGGCGTAAAAGTTTGATGATGATTTTATATCTCTTCACCAAAAATACTTACTACTTACTCTTTTCACAACAATAACAATGATCCGTGAAATAAACTATTTTCTTCAATTTCGGTGTTCAGGTAAATATATCCTGAAGCAGAATATCCCACCAATTGCCAGACGGGACGGACAGGGTACAGGTAAACAAACAATTTGGTTTGTTATTCTCTGTAAATGTGATCTGATTTTTGCACGTTTGATTATTGTAATTTGTTTTAATTTCAATGTGAACCCAAATTATCATGAACAATACTGTCATGACACACTTGTCCCACTAACCGTCCCACTTGTCCATCTAAGGATTTATTTTCAATGCAACACAGGAAGTTTTAAATCTTTGCATTTACCTTTGACAAGTATTTACCGTTATTACATTACCTGAGAGATTCCTTTAATTTGAAGACATTTGTACAAAAGGATGGAAGCCCTTATAAAAATATAGAAACATTGTGGAATAAGGAAATTTTCACAATTATTGGCAGTAGAGATTTAATCTTCTTTTTGTACAATGTTTCTAAAACTTGTTTGATGCAGACAGAGGACCCTTTTCCACATACAACAAATCCACAGCAGACGACTTTGAAAATGACAACTCAACAATATGGAAAATCTCTATAGTTGTAGGTTTAATTACTGAACAAAATTGAAAACAACTTTGTGGAAAAAGGAGCAATTGCTGGTTTTGAGCAATTTCTCCTTTTGTCACGATGTTTACAGAAGTCGTCTGCTGCATATGCATCAAAATGCATCTATAGGTTGCAAAGGGTTAACCCTTTCCCACATACAACAATTCCCACTAGTCTCAATATATCGCCGTTACATATTGCATTGTAACGTCACTAGGATGCGAACAGTCAAAATAAAAAATTGCATTCCTAATAAGTACAGAAACCTGGACTAATCCTCGGCATCCAATGTTTGAAGCATAAATATGTTAATTAATTTTTTGTAAATGAAAGGCTAATTGAATTTAGTTGAAACAGGGCTATAGTCTCAAATAAAACCTATCTATGTTCCTGGTTGATAACAATGTGGCAAAGGGAGAATTATTGAGCAATTTACCCTTTCGCCGCAATAATTTTATTAAAAAGATATTTGCTGCAGATGCGTCAAAATGCATCTGCAAGTGGGAAACGATTTTAAATACCCACAAGAATCATCTTGGTGAGACAACTTTTTAGATTACCTGAGCTAAAGGCCCAAACTTTAAATTCTACAAAGAACTTTGGATGTTGCGGCATCAGAAAGGGGAAAAAAATGGGAAATCTTTAATACTATTCTCCTCTGAATCCATTGTCTGACTCCAATATTATGTGATAGATATGTTTATATACTTGGTGGACCCTCTACAAAAATAATTGAAAAAATAATTGAAAAACATGGCAGCGAGGTGGCATCAGAAAAAAGGCAAAATGACTAGATATATGTGTAGAAATATTCCCTCTATATTATTTTTCCAAGCAATTATGATTGGTTTAACCCTTTCCCTCATACGATACTTCTGCAGCAGACGGCTTTGAACATATTTTGACAAAAAATTGGAAAATCTTTATAATTGAATGGATAACCTATGACTAAAAGTGGAAAACATTGTGGCAAAAGGAGAAATTGCTTGTTTTGAGCAATTGCTACTTTTGTCACTATGTTTTCAAAAAGCTGTCTGCTGCAGAGGCATCAGAAAGCGTCTATATGAGGGAAAGGGTTAAACACAAAGCAAACAGATGGCAACAGATAAGGCATAATTAAAATTAACTTAAAGCTTCAAATGACATCTTCTTATCCACTGGACCTATTTCAATGAAACTTAATAGGAATGTTACTTTGGGGATCTTCTTTCAAAATTGTTCAGAGATATCAATTCTATTTAGAACTTTGGTTGCTGTGGATTCAGAAAGGGAGGACAAATCTGTAACTTCACATTCTTCTTCCTTGAATTCACTTGTCTGATTCCAAGACAATTTGGTAGAAATGGTCCTTGAGTGACCCTCTACAAAAATTCTTGAAGTCATATTGATTGGTTGAAAAACATGGCCACCAGATGACTTCAGAAAAGGGGCAAAACGTCAAAAATTTCCATTCATATTAAAGTTCTTGTATGATTTCAAGATAGTTTAGCAGAAATATTCCTTAGTGAAACTGTACATAATTTCTTCAATCCATATTGAGTTGTTGAAAAAGATAGCTACACTACAGTATCAGAAAAGGGTTAAAATGATCTTTTAGTTTCAAACGACATCTCCTTCAATCAATTGATCGATATCAACCAAACTTCACAGGAATGTTCCTGTGGTTGTCGTCTTTCAAATTGTTCAAAGATTTAATGCCCTTTTACAAATGTTGTCCTTTACTGATAGATAAGCTGTTTCATTTTCTGTTCATTCCCACTTTTGATCAAATGGTTATTAAATGAGTCAGAACATCCTCCTATATTATTAGGTCTTTAATTAAGGATGACTGATACCTGAAATATACATGTAATATACATATACAGTAAATGAGTAATGATTAGTTATCTCGTCCCCGGGGGATAGGATAAAGAAAACTTAAAACAAATTATGACTAGTCCATAAGTCCATCTTAATTAAATGGTCTGTCAGCCTACTGTCAACATAGATAACTGAAAACGTGTAGTCACATCACTGATTGTAAATTAAAAGTCTCGAGAACCACTAAGCATGTTTGTCATACACACTCCAATATAAGTCTCTGAAATCACTAGACATGTCTTAGTATTGTTCATTCATCGGAGTATCTGGTTCAACCCTGTTTCGGCGTCTAGGTCTGCTTGAAGTCAATAGTTCTTTTTCCCCAGCGTTATTGTGAGGCTTAAGGCGGGAAAGAGCACGTGGCATCCGGGTTATGGTAGGCCCATTTGGTCCAGGACTGTGGTGTAATGATTGGTCCAAATCGAGTTGTCGAGGCAGTTGAATCGTCTGATTTTCCTGTTCCAGTGTAGGGGATTCACTCGCCGGGACTGGCGGGTTTTGGCTACTTGGTGGCGATGACAGAATGAAAGGCGGTGGCACCTTTGGCAGTGAAGCCTTTGAGGGAGCTTGAGAATTTGAGATCACTTCCTCAGATTGAGCCATAGTGGGAACCAACAATGTTCCTTTTTCAGGAGTATTTTGAAAAGGAGTGAACTTTCGAAGATGCTGGCGGTTGCGGATAGTAACACGGCCTGTGCCATCTACACGGACAACATACTGGTGGTACTGGCGTACTTCAACAATGGTTCCAGTCCGTTCCCATCTCCTGGGGTGGTTCCCCATTAAATTTTGTATGTAGACATGATCTCCAACCTGCAATGGTGGCAAGCGGTGAGTGTGTTCATTCCAACGTTCATGTTCCCTTGAAGTGCCATTTCTCGATGGGACATCAACTCAGTCCATGTTTCGTGAGGAGAATATCTACCCATCAGTATGGGAATAGCATCATGAATGGGTCGTCCAAAAAGGATCAATGCTGGGGATGCTTTTGTCTCTGGGTCAACAGAGTTTCTATACATTAGTAATGCTCTCTGGAATTTATCTACATCAAGTGATCCAGTTGCCGTAATATTGTCCATGAGCATGCGTTTTATCGTTTTTACATCCATCTCAGCCCTGCAGTTAGCGTGAGGGTTTGCAACTGATGTAAGCCTATGACGAACCCCCCATGCCTTTAAGAACTCCTGTGTCTTCCCTGCTGTGAACTGTGGACCTCCATCAGACGTCAACTCTTCTGGGATGCCAAACGTCACAAATGTCTCACGTAATCTCTCAACAAGGCCTTCTGCACCTAATTCTGACTTGTATACCATAGGCCAGTTTGAATACCTGTCAACAATGACTACGTAGTCCTTACTGTTGTATGTGAAGAAGTCACTGCAAATCATCTGAAACGGATAGTCTGGTGGTGTTATGTCGGATGGCGGCTGCATCGGGTTTGACTTGGCCATCCGATGGCAGTGAGTACACTGGTCCCTCACCCTGGCAATATCTACTGTGATATCCGGCCAATAAAGTCCATGGCCCTCGCACGCATTGCAGTGACTCCTTGGTGGGCTGCATGGAGAGCATTGAGTACTGGCTTGCGAAGAGCAGATGGGATAACAATTCGCTGGCCCATGAGAACTACACCATCCACGGTGCATAGACTTGCTGCGAAGCGATGGTAAGGACGCAAGTCTGACAGGAGCTCCTTGCAGTCCTCTGGAAACCCAGCCTCCAGTTGGTTGATGAGATTGGTAAATGTAGTATCCGATGATGTGGCCTCACGTACCATGTCCCAAGTAACAACTGTGATAATGGCATTCAGAGCACTAGTGGCAGCAGCAACTGTGGAACTGTCGCTAGCTGTATCATTATCCTCTGTATGTAGGCATAAACTGATGAGCACATCATGGTAATGAGTGGACATGCTTACAAGGGACTCCAGTTCTGGTGCTTCACCAGGTAGGTGTAGACGATCAGGTGGGCCAACCGGGTGTCTTGAGGCTGCATCCGGGCCAAGGTTCTTTTTGCCAGACACATGTACGATTGTGAACCTGTACCCTAGTGTTTTCTCTTTCAGGTTTAGGAGTCTTCTGTTGTCAATGTCTGTGAGTGACCGGTCATTCAGAATCTGGAGTAATGGTTTATGATCAGTGGCGACAATGAGGTCTTTGCACCCTAGAACATAGTAGCGAGTTTGGTGGAGTGCATACACAACAGCTAATGCCTCACCTTCAATAGGCGCATACCTGCTTTCCGCCGGATGTGTGAATCTACTGCCAACTAGACATAGTTTCCAGCCATCGTTACAACAAGTAGGAGTTTTACTTGCACAATGACAGTACTTCTGCATCAAGAGAAATCCAATTCCGTCAACAGACCAGTCGGTGGCCAGGCAAGTCATACGAGTAGGGTCAAACAGGCGTACACCTTCCTTCATCTCCTGTACAATGATCTCTTTGGATTCGTGAAATAATTTATCAAGCTCATCTGTCCAGCAGAACATGGTGGACGGTTTTAGAAGGGCACGAAACGGTCTCATCTGTCTAGCCATGGCAAATGCATATGCTCCCTGGTTTATTAACCCGAACCAAGCTCTCGCACCAGTAATGTCAGTTGGTGTAGGGAAGTTTCTAATAGCATCTAGGAACTTGGTACTAGGTCGTATGTTTGTTGAGGTGATTGTAAGTCCTGCAAAATCTACAGTGTCCAGGGCAAATTGGAACTTCTTCGGGTTCAGAGTGATGCCGTTGCAAGCACACAGGTTGAGCCATTCACATGCTTGAAAAAATGCTGCTTCAACGGAGTTTGCCCACATACATGTATCGTCCACACATTTAACCTTGTCCTTGAAGTTCGATATGATAGCATCGAAGCGTTGGTTATAAGCATCACCACTGGCCATAAATCCCTGTGGAGCAACCTTGTATCTGTAGCGCCCCCATGGTGTAATAAATGTTGTGAAATGGCGATCTTCTTCACGAATAGGCACTGAGTGGTACTCATTCCAGGCGTCTGTCACTGTTTTTTCATGCCCTGAGGGACGCGGTCAGCCAGATGAAATGGGCTTGGAACGTGATGGGTTTGACGGACAGAATGGCGATTTTGTGGTTGTAGGTCTACAGTTCGCCTTGGAGTGCCGTCAGATTTTCCGGTTACCACCATCCTGGAGCACCATGTCGTAGGTGTGTTTTGACTGACTTGTTCGAGTACGCCAATCCGAACATCCCTCTCTAAATCGGCATAAACTTGGTCTTGCCAATGGATTGGAACAAGTGCCGGCTTGTGGACAGCTACTGGTGTGTCATTAGGATCAACATAGAGTTGGAGAGGCTCGCACTTCATAAGCGGCAAAGGCTGATGTTCGCAGACATTAAATGACAAAATGTTGTGGCACCATAGTAATCAAGAAGCCACTTTTTCAGAGTATCAACATTTTCTTCTGTGGCAATCAACCCCGGTGGTAAACTTGTGGGAATTGGGGGTGGAGTAGCTTGTCTTCTAGGGCAAGAGCAGGTGGCTTCGGTGTTTTCCATTGAGGCGACAACGTTTGGAGATATATCGGCGGGAACGTTAGGGAACTTAGTGTGAATACTTCCCAGAGAGACAAGTGCTTCCCTGCAAAGGAAAGCTTTTTCCATGGCATCAGAGACATAACACAACAAGCGTGTTGACTTGGTGGTTCCGGGACTGTCTATGGCTGTAACGTTAACTGCAATCCCTCCAATTACACCAAGGTCTTCCTTAATGGCCCAACGCATTACAAGCTTGACAGGGAGGAGATCCTGTGCTGCTACTCTGAGGCTGTTTGCAGTTCGTAATGGTATAATTGAACTTTGGCACCCTGTATCAGCCACCATGGACATAGTGATTGTCTTAAGTTTGGAGGTATCCTGGATGGGGTGTCCGAATGATGCATGGTCCTCAGGCAGGGGGGACATGCTTACCAATAGCATTGGGTGGGGTTTTGAAGGTCGAGCCACCCACGTTCCATCAAATATATAATGTTCCAGACATGCCACATGGTTTTCCTGCTCTGATGTGGAGCACAACTGGTCATAGACATAGCCAGCTTTGTCATGGTTTGTGTCTTTGTTCGATACCCAAGAGGCCCCTTGATTGTGTGGATTCCTTTGGCCCTTACCCTGAGGGCAGACTCGAGAGGATGAATCGCGATGGCCCCAAGCTCCACAGGCAGTACACCTGCTACATGATTTGGTAAAATGGCCTTTCACTGTGCATTTTGCACATGTAAATGTCCAGGCTTCGCAGTATTTGGACCTTGCCTTTCGGTCGTTTTTCTGTCCATGAGTGGGACCACCACATGCCCAGCATTTCAGTCCAGGTGCTGGGGGTGGTTTGGAGTTATGACGAGCAGCACAAATTGCACCAGTTGAGTCTCCTACTGCACTCCTAGTCACTTTACCCTGCTCCTTCTGGGCAATAAACGACACAGTTTCTTCTAGTGTTCTGTCTGTTTTTGGGTCGCCCAGTAAATCAGACATGATTTCTGGGTCAGCAATACCCCTCACAAGATTGTCCTTAATGATTTCGTCACTATAATCAAATAAGTGTGCGCAACCTGGTTCTTTGCAGATGGCTCTATAATTGCAGAGTGAGGCCTGGCCTCTGAGACTGGCCAAAAATGTCCTTATATTTGAACCAGGAGATTGAGTCATCCTGTTCAATTTAATGCGCTGGACAAGTGTGCTCTCGTCTTTGACAGCCAGCCTTTTGATTGCATTCAGAAGATCTGCCTCTGCCATGTTGGCAACATCTCCCTGAAGGTCACGCATAATGTCTGTACGAAGATCAGTGTCGCAGCAGTAGAATAGGGCAGTGGGCAAGACATTGTCAGCGATCGCCATTCCCACCTTATACATATTCCACTGCCTGGTGAATGCCGACCATTGGTCTGGATCACATCCTGTAGCTATGGTAGGTGTGTCCAATCTTAACTTATGCATTGTTGGTTGAGCCAGAGGTGGATGGACAGTTCTGTCATGAATCTGAAGAGCAGTGGTTAGGGCAGCTGCAAATGCTGCATCCAGGTCCTGGGATCTCCAATCACAGTCGTCTATAGGGCACCTTAGAAATGGCATGTTTATGAATTTCACTTCGTTTGAGCTGTAAGTTGAGTATCAGTCATAAATGAGAGTCAACATCCTCCTATATTATTATGTCTTTAATTAAGGATGACTGATACCTGAAATATACATGTAATATACATATACAGTAAATGAGTAATGATTAGTTAGTTATGACAAAAAGTTTTAAATAAAGTCCTGTTTTTTCTGGATCACGCCTACTAGAGTGGGGTCACAGTGAGTGTGGATTTTCACCTTTATTATTTACTATCACTCAGGTGATCGACCGATTGTTTGATATTCTCACAACATGGAAATAAACCCTTTCCATACATACAAGAAATCTGTGACAGACATTTGGGTAAAGGGTGAAATAAGGGTCGTAGATCGCAATTTATTTCATGGTTCAAAAATAGTCTATATATATATATCCAAAAAAGGGTTTCAGAGCAATTAATGGCTTGTTTGACAACTTGTATTTCAAGACATATGAGTATAGATTATACTGTATTATGAGAATATAATAAATATGTACACCTGGGCAAAAGGTTTTTACGATTTTTATCTCATTTAGTATTGCATCAAGTCAATATGGTTAGAATGCAGACAAATAATTGATGCCTGAACATTTTTAAGATGAGTTCATTGTGTTGTTTGATGCCTCTCTAAACGAATTAAATGAAATTCGAAAGCATTCACAAGCCTGTTCAATGAAGAGATCGGGCACTGAGGTTTGCTCTGTAGTCTGTTATAAATTTACATTCTACAAGGTTTCCTATGTATATGAGAGAGTACCGTAATCAAATCATCTGCCCAAAATGGTCCTATAAGTTATATTTCCCTTTTGAATACTATATACATGAATCTAGTGGTGTTTAACCCTTTCCCACCTATAGACGCATTTTGACACATCTGCAGCAGACGACTTTTGAAAGCATCGTGACAAAAGAAGAAATTGCTCAAAACAAGCCATTTCTCCTTTTGTGTGCATGTTTTCAACTCTATTGAATTATTGCTCTTTCATTTAAAGGGATTTTCTTGTGCTTTCCGCTAGATGTTTTCAAAGTCGTCTGCTGCAGATTTGTTATATCTTGGAAAGGGTTAAATTTTGCCCAGGTGTATATGTAAATTGCAGAACAAATTATGAAAAAGTATTTGCAACTGTGACTTCATACTCAGATAGACGCTTTCTAATACCTCTGCAGCAGACAGCTTTTTGAAAACATAGTGACTAAAGAAGAAATTGCTCAAAAAAAGTAATTTCCCCTTTTGCCACAATGTTTTCCACATTGCCACAATTTTTTCTACTTTTAGTCATAGGTTATCCATTGAATTTTACAGATTTTCCATCTTTTGACAATATATGTTAACCCTTTCCCTGATACAACAATTCTGCAGCAGAAAAAATAGAAAATCTCTATAATGGAATGGATAACCTAAAATGACTAAAAGTGGAAAACATTGTGTCAAAATGAGAAATTGCTTGTTTTGAGCAATTTCTTCTTTTGTCACTATGTTTTCAAAAAGTCGTCTGCTGCAGAGGCGTCAAAAAAAAAAATATGAGGGAAAGGGTTAAAATCTTCTGCTGAAGAATTGTCGTATGAGGGAAGGGGTTAATATCCCTGACAGTGATAAGAAACAGGCTATCAAAGGATAGGGATATGATATTTTTACATGTAGTATACATGAATTGATTTTCCCTTCCCCCACATACAATAAATTTGCAGAAGAGACGACTTTGAAAACATCTATCCAATTTTTTTTGAAAATGTCTGCTGGAAATAGAAGTATGAAATATACTTTTGCCAAAATGCTTTTAAAAGCAGCTGCAGATGCATTACTATGGATCTGCATGTTGTAAAGGGACAGCTGTTTTTTTCTAGGTTGTAGCGTAGTCGAAGAAAGATGGCTCTGACAGTGATCTACAAGACATAACTTACAATGTCAGATGACAATTTTGTAGAAGGAGGTAAGTTATCAAAGAGTTTATATTTCAAATATTCCATTACTAGTATATATTTAAGGTTACCTGAGCACCAATTGATGGGTGAGCTATTGTGATCACTCACCGTCCAGTGCCATTTATTGTCAATGTCTGTCCATTCACCTTTTGATACAAACAACTTGTACTTCTTAACCAAAGGACAAATTTCAAGATAATTGCACAAAAAAGTTCCTAAGGTGGTCCTCTTGCAAAGTTATTCAAAGAACTTAATTCCATTTAAAACTTTGGTTGCTCCAGCATCAGAAAGAGGGAAAATTTCAAAATCTTCAAAAATCTTCTTGTCTGAAAGTACTGGCACAATTTGAAAATTATTTGGCAAAAACATGGTTGTTAGGGGTTGAAGCTTGTTTTGCTTATTTTTATTTATGAAAAACATGGCCACCAGGGGGCTGTGCTTGTTTTCCTTATATCTGAAAAACTTTTCAATTCAGTACTGTTTAACCCTTTACCATATATACAGACGCTTTCTGAGGACGTTTGAAAACATTGTGACAAAGTGGAAATTGGTCATATTGAGCAATATCTCCTTTTGCCACAATGTTTTCTAATTTATTCAAAAGAGTATTGATATTTTTGTCTAGATATTTTTAAAGTCATCTGCTGCAGTTTTATTCTATGTGGGAAAGGTTTATTACAGTGTTCACAACAATTTGAGTGATAAAGAAATTTCTCTTCATCCATTCCTCACAATATTTTCAAAAGTTGTCTACTTTAGTGGGATAAAAATTATTTTGTAGGAATGTTCCTTGGGTGAACCTCTATTAGATTCCTTTGAGCCATGTTGATAGGTCAAAAAATATGGCCGCCATCGGGTGGCGCTGTTTATCCTTATATGATGAAAACGTCGTCTCTGAAAGTTTCTGGCCAATTCCCAAATAATTTTGTACAAATGTTCCTTGTGGTATCCCTTACTGATTCCTTCAAGCCATTTTGATTTGTCTAAAAAATATGGTCACCAGGGTCCCGCTGTTTAGCCTTATATGGCTTTAGTGAAAACTTTAAAAATCATCTTCTCCAAAAGAATTAGGCCAATCTCCAAATAATGTTGTTGAAATGTTCTTTGGGTGACTACGAGATTACTTCAAGCCGTATTGATTGGTAAAATAAAAGAATTATTGTTTATGGATCAATTACATCACATTGCATTACTCAGGTGAGCGATCAAGGGCCGTCATAGCCCTCTTCATCAACTGTTTTCAACATTAACAACTTTTTCAACTCCATTGAATAAATTTATTAGACTGTATAATTTAAAGAAATCTTCCTTATTTTTGAATAGATGTTTTCAAAGTAGTCTGTCGAGATTTGTTAATGTTAACCCTTTCCCTCATAGGACAATTCTGCAGCAGACGACTTTGAACATATTTTGTCAAAAAATAGAAAATCTCTATAATTGAATGGATAACCTATGACTAAATGTGGAAAACATTGTGTCAAAAGGAGAAATTGCTTGTTTTGAGCAATTTCTTCTTTTGTGACTATGTTTTTAAAAAGCTGTCTGCTACAGAGGCGTCAGAAAACGTCTATATGAGGGAAAGGGTTATACCTACATGACACAACTCAAAATACATTCCATTCTGTCCTGGGCTAATATTCACCACCTGTTATAAAAACTTCTTACTCTAAAATGAAAGAACTAACCTAAACTCCTCTTAATTAACAGTAGTGAGAAAGATGTGTTGATTTAATATTAACCCTTTCCAGACGCTTTCTTCTTGAGCAGACGACTGTTGAAAACATTGTGTCAAAAGAGGAAATCGCTAATGAGCAATTTCCTTTTTTGCCACAATGATTTCAACTCTTTAAAAAAGTATCCTTTTATTTATAGAGATGTTTCCCATTTTTAGCTCAATTGAAGAATATGGAGAGCTATACACTTGTGTGTCGGTGTCGGCATCGGCGTTGCAAATTTGGTTAAAGTTTTGCATGCAAGGCTATTTCTCATAAACCAAAGATGCTTTTGCAGGACAAGTCCCAAAACTCTTCAACCCATTTTGACACAATTATCCCATTTTTTGACTGAGAAATTTTGGTTAAAGTTTTGCATACAAGGCCTTTTCTCACAAACCACAGATGCTATTGCATTGAAACTTCACATACTTATTGGACATCATCAAATGACCTTGCAGGACAAGTCCCAAAGCTCTTTAGCAGATTTTGACACAATTGTGCCCCTTTTTGAACTTAGAAATGTTGGTTAAAGTTTTATATGCAAGTTACTATCATGGACATATCTCAATATCCACTAATGATACTGACTTGAAACTTCATTCATGTCTTCAGGGGTGTCAGGCAGTCAAGTAAGTTAACTCTTGTATGAATTTAGTACAAATTATGGCCCCTGTTAGACTTTGACAATTTGGTTAAAGTTTGGCATGCAAGGTACTATCATGCATATATCTCATTAACCACTGTTTACAATAGAATCAAATGGCAAATAGTCGAGCATGCTGTCTTATGATGGACAGCTCTTGTTGACTGTATGTTTTCAAAGTCGTCTGCTACAGATTTACAGATTTGTTGTTTGTCTGAAAGGGTTCAGGAAAAATATAAGTCCTATCAATCTTATTTAAATACCAGAATCCTTTTTTTTTTTTGTATTGATTGATAAAACACATCTGTTAGTGTTTATTACATATTGATTGATAATACGTACACATCTGTCGGTGTTAATTACGTAGGATTGATTGTTTTGTGACAATAAATCCTTTCCCAGATTGGCAATTTTATGGGCCTTATCTCATTAAAACTTTCCCTGATACAGCAAAATTGTAATGCCTCTTCAGCAGACAACATTGGAAAATATTGTGCAAAAAGGAAAATTTGCAACCTTGAACATGTTATTGCATTCTTTCCTCAATCATTTTCCGAGCAGATGATTATGAAAATACCTCAACAGATCTTGATGGTTAAAGAAATAACCTGTCATTGCATTGATATTTGATTGTATATATGTATTTGTAACATCTTGTGTATAGGCCGGAGGCCTGATTATGTAATAACATTTTGTAATCGTTATCATTAAATAGAAAATAAAGATAAAATGATCAATAAAACATTGTTCTGTTGCTGTGATTTAACAGATATATTGATGAAAATGGTGTAAAACCTAATTTGAAAGCAGATAATTATGCAAAAGTACACATCTATTAAATGGTTAGGAACATGATATCTTTTTACAAAAGAAAAATTGCTTTCTTTTAGTCCTTCTTACATACAGAAGCTTTCTGACCTATTAGCAGCCGATGACTTTGCAAAATTTGTTCATAAAAAGAAATTTCTCCTTTGGCTAAAATATTTTCAACCCTTTCCAATAATGATACTTACATATATATGTGAAGATTTTCATATTTTTGCGTAGATTTGTTTAGCTACATATTTGATGTAAACTTAATGCTAATTGTGAACTTTTGTTTAATTTTAAATATAATTTTGCCACATAGGTTGTGCAATTGAATCAAATTCACTGTATTTTTTATATTTGAGAATTTTAGCCCACCTGAGCACAAATTGGTCCAGGTGAGCAACTGAGTCCTCGTTAGTTAATCCTTTCCAACATACAGCAAATCTGCAGCAGACGACTTTGAAAATGTCTACTAGAAAAGATGAAAAATCTCCATAAATTTACTGTAAGAAGTTGAAAACAAGGTGGCAGTGTTTTCAAAAGTCGTTTGCTGCAGATGCGTCAAAATGCGTCCATAGGTTGGAAAGGGTTCAAATTGTAGAAGCCAATTTTCATGTTATCTTGATGAAAATTTATCCGAATGCTCAACTCTCTTCAACTAGTTTATTTTCATAAAGAGATTTGCCATCTTTTTGCCTCAATGTTTTCAAAAGTGTTCTGCTACAGACTGGTAGTATGAGGGATAAAGAGATAACCCTTTTCCATTACAGAGGTTTTCCATTATTGTGCCTAGATGTTTTCAAAGTTGTCTGCTGCTGATATGTTGTATGTGGGAAAGGGTTAAGGAAAATATCTATGGATTTATTCTTAACTGATATGGGGATTTAGCTCTTTCCCACATACACAAAATCTGCAGGCGACTTTGAAATTATCTTGGCAAAAATATGGAAAATATTCATAAAGAAACATATGATTATTGAAAACATTTCAACAAAAAGAGAAATTGCTCAAAATGAGAGCAATTTCTCCTTTAGCCTAAATGTTTTGAACTCTTTTTAATAATACAACCCTTATTTATGAAGATTGGTCATGTTTTTGTCAATATATTTTCGAAGTCGTATGCTGCAGAATTGTTGTATGTGGAAAAGGGTTAAACAGATGTGAATCAGCAATCTTTGTGACAATCTATTTGATGTGTTTTCATGTCTCGATACAGAGAGTTATATGTAATGGGAGTTAGTTCTGATTCAGACTTGGAACTGTTTGAAATGGATATGAAAAAATTAGAGAAAAGTGAGTTGTAACATTGGGTTTTAACCCTTTTCAACGGACAACAAATCCTCATCAGACAGCTTTGAAATCATTTTGTCAAACTATAATTAAAATAATATTTATTAAATGAAGGTGAAACCATTGTGGCAAAAGGAAAGATTGCTCATTATAAGCAATTTCTTCTTTAGCCAAAATGTTTATTAAAAGTCTTCTGCTTAGGTCATCTGTACAGTTTTAATGATACTTAAGTAGTCCCCTTTAAATCATGGATTAAAAAAATGAAAATCCTAGCATAATGGAAGAACAAAATTGGTATAGAGTTATAAAAATACGATTTTAGAAGGAGACTTGAGTATTTTCTCCCTTTGCCATGAATTTTTCAAATGCATCAAAATACGTCTGTAAATGGGAAAGGGTTATTGCATATCAATGGGTTCATGCAAGATAACTTTTGATATATTATCAGTGTACGATATTGTTTTGAAGGAACTCAACAAATGCTTTATCATAAGGTAGACATTTGGTTTTAACCCTTTCCCTCATATAGACGCTTTCTGATGCCTCTGCAGCAGACAGCTTTTTGAAAACATAGTGACATAAGAAGAAATTGCTCAAAACAAGCAATTTCTCCTTTTGCCACAATGTTTTCCACTTTTAGTCATAGGTTATCCATTCAATTATAGAGATTTTCTATTTTTTGACAACATTTGTTCAAAGTCGTCTGCTGCAGAATTGTCGTATGAGGGAAAGGGTTAAAGCAGACGGCGTTTTGAAAACATAGTGAAAAAAGAAGAAATTGCACAGAACGTGCAATTTCTCCTTTTGTCACAATGTTTTCCACTTTTAGTCATAGGTTATCCATCTGACAAAATACGTTCAAACTCGTCTGCTGCAGAATTGTCGTATGAGGGAAAGGGTTAAATAACAAGTTGATAATAAAAAATATTTCTCAAAAGGTCTCAGAAAGCAGGCATCAATCATGATTGATATTATCTGAAATTTTTTGCAATCAATGTAAAATTAATAAATTTTAATGAAAAGCAATTTTGAAAATATTTTTCTAGGATACTGTAAAAAGCATTGTGGGTAAAGGAGAAATCCTAGTTTTTAGCTATTTGTTCCTTCTCCTTCAAAATGTTCTTATGTCATCTGGTGCAATGACGTCAAAAGTCTTCTGAAAGTAAACCAGGAATTACTAAAAAATTATACATTAACCCTTTCGTTACACTGAGAAAATATTCTACTTTTAGCTTTTGATTCATTTAAGAAACACTGATTGATCGTCATGGTGACCGGAATTCAGATGAGGGTAATGGAGAGTTTCAGATACAGCTACAGAATCAACAGAGTGGACAGTTTCCAGATATGTCCAGTGAGGCAACAGCACAGTCTAAAATCCAGGCGAACTGTTTTGTCGTCTTGGCCTCGGTTATGGCCTCTCTCGGTGGAGTTCTCTTTGGATATGATATAGGTATTCTGCTTGTTAACACTTTTCCACTTGCAGACGCATCCTTATGCAATTGCAGCAGATACATTTTGAATACTTTTTGAAAAAATGAGAAATTGTTCATTATGAGCAATTTCTACCTTTGCCCCAATGTTTTCAACTCTATTCAATAATTTTACTTTCTTTAATAAAGAGTTTCCATATTTTTGCCCTAAAGTTGTCCAAGTAATCTGCTGCAAATTTGTTGTATGTGAGAAAGGGTTTAATTTTTGCCATGATACAGATGACTTTTGACATCTGCGTGTCATCAATGCTTTCTAGAAAATTTACATCCATCACTCCTTTTCAATACAATGTAAAGCCGCCATGCAGCGGTAGTATACACTATTTACATGGTATACACTATTTACATACACTATTTACATGGTATACACTATTTACATACACTATTTACATGGTATACACTATTTACATGATACACTATTTACATGGAAAATCTCTATAAATGAATGGATAACCTATGACTAAAAGAGGAAAACATTGTGGCAAAAGGAGAAATTGCACGTTTTGTGCAATTTCTTCTTTTGTCACTATGTTTTCAAAAAGCCGTCTGCTGCAGAGGCATCAGAAAGCGTCCATATGAGGGAAAGGGTTAAGATCATTAGGGATCATTCTATAATTGAGATATGTGTTTATGTGTCACCTGTCTTTGAAGCACATAGTGATCACTTCTTTGTAATCTTTCTTCCTTTGCACTATGACTTAATTGATCTTAACTTTGTTTCTGTTTGAAGGATTCACTTCGAACATCTAACAACAATATATACTCATAAGGAGAATGTAACAGTACAAGGAACATAACTCTTGTGCGCATTTTGTCCATACTCACTTTTCTTGTCTGGCCATTTCCTTACTTATTTTCAGTGGTATCAACTTCCAACTTGGTAAGCAGATAACCTGTAGCGCTAGATAATTATTCATTGCACACAAACCATTATGCTAGCATGTCTTATTATGAAGTTCTCTCCTTTTGTCACTTTTTCATGTCAAGGATGTTCTAACTGTATCTACAGATAGCTGGTGACTTGCATCAAAGCAGTGAGCAATAACAGTAACTTTCTCATTGCATATTTCGGAATTACACCCTTTGGGTATTTTTTTGCTATATTTTGCAAGACGTAAATGTAATTAAAAAGTAATTAAAACATAGCAGGTGACATGTAAATTGACTGAAGAAGAACCATGATTCTAAAATGCTTATTATATATTACAGGTATAATATGTGGGGACATTCTACAACTGAGAGATGTGTTCTGTCATATTTTATATTATAGGTATAATATCTGTGGCCATTTTGCAACTGAGGAATGTGTTCTGTCATATATTTTATTGCAGGTATAATATCTAGGGCCATTCTACAACTGAGAGATGTGTTCTGTCATATTTTATATTATAGGTATAATATCTGTGGCCATTTTGCAACTGAGGAATGTGTTCTGTCATATTTATTATTGCAGGTATAATATCTGGGGCCATTCTACAACTGAGAGATGTGTTCTGTCTGTCCTGCCTTGACCAAGAGCTGGTTATAAGTGCCATGCTGATGGGTGCAATGTTGGGATCAATGCTCGGAGGTGAAATGCTTTATAGTGAAGATTGATTGATTAACCCTTTCCTACATTATGACTTACAGCAAATCTGCAGCAGACGACTTTGAAAATCTATATACCAAAACATGAAAATCTCCATTATCTGCCAAGTTGGAAGTTGATACCACTGTTTTAGCCTTTTGCTTCAAATGACTTCTCGTCTGTAACCACTGGGTTAATTGTAACAAAACTTCCTATGCAGCATCCTCTCAATGTCCTCTCCTCAATTCAAGCCTTGGTTTTTAGCTTGACTATTGAAAGAATATGAGAGCTTTACTACTCGCCCCAGCATCGGCGTCTCCGTTGGCGTCTGGTTAAAGTTTTAGGGCAAGTTGGCATTTTCATTCATAAGTATTTGTGCTAGGGCTTTCATATTTGGAATATGGTTACATCTTATACCTTTCTTCACATTGAATGCTGAAGGTGGTTAAAGTTTTAGGGCAAGTTGGATTTTATTTTATTTTTTTTATTTTTTCTCAATAAGTACTTGTGCTAGCTAGGGCTTTCATATTTACAATATAATTACATCTGATACCTTCCTTCACACTGAATGCTGAAGATGCTGAGTGTGACCTCCTTTTTGGGGTAAAAAACATGATTTTGGCCGGTTAAAGTTTTAGGGCAAGTTGGCATTTTCATTTAATTTTTAAATTTTTCTCAATAAGTATTTGTGCTAGGGCTTTCATATTCGGAAGATAGTTACATCTTATACCTTTCTTCACATTGAATGCTAAAGATGCTGAGTGTGACCTTCCTTTTGGGGTAAAAGACATGATTTTGGGGGGTTGAAGTTTTAGGGCAAGTAGGGATTTTCATTTTTTTCTTTACTTTTTCTCAATAAGTACTTGTGCTAGGGCTTTCATATTTTGAATATAATTACATCTAATACATTTCTTCATAATGTATGCTGAAGATGCTGAGTGTGACCTTCTTTTTGTGGTAAAAGACATGCTTTTGGGTGGTTAAAGTTTTTGGGCAAGTTGGCATTTTCATTTAATTTTTAAACTTTTCTCAATAAGTACTTGTGTTAGGGCTTTCATATTTGGAATATAATTACATATAATACCTTTCTTCACATTGTATGTTGAAGACGCTGAGTGTGACTTTTTGGGGTAAAAAACATGATTTTTGTTTGATTTTGAGAATTTGAGATAAATTCATAATTTTTGGTTACGTTCCTTCCTTATTGTGATCATTCATTTATCAAATATAATTCTTCACATATCAAATGGGTTTTGGTGTCAAACATTTGGAAAACCTTTTTTTAAGGTTTTTCTATTTTTGGACTCGGTCAGTTTTAACATTTGCATTTAGCTCAACTTTAAAGTTGAATCATTCAAATCACTTCATACTTCACACATTTGTTAAGGACCATCGTACAATTAGGTTAGATAATTTCATTGTATCCTAAATGTGGAGTTATGGCCCTTGATTGACTTAGGAAATTTGATTTTTAAATTATATATAAATGTATGTATCTATTCAGTTGCTTTTACATATAGATTATATAATATGATTTATTAGTACTAAAGTGCAATATAATGAAATAGTGCTTTTTAGCTCCACTTGCTGAAAGCCAGTCAAGCTTATGTCATGACGAATTGTCCGCCGTGCGTGCGTGTGTTAACTTTTTCCTTTAAACGACTTCTTCTCCCTAACCACTTTGCCAATTTGGTTGAAACTTCATAGGAAGCATCCTCTCAATGTCCTTCAATTTTTTTTAATCCATCCATAATTCTGGTTTCCATGGCAACCAAAAGAAAAAAATAGTGAAAACTTAAAAAATCTTCTTCTCCAAAAGTGTTCAGCCGATTTTCAAATAATTTTGTAGAAATGTTCCTTGGGTGACCCTTTATTAGATTCCTTCAAGAAATGTTGATTGGTTGAAAAACATGGCCGTCAGGGGGCGGGGCTATTTTGCCTTATATAGCTATAGTGAAAACTTAAAAAATCTTCTTCTCCGAAAGTGTTCAGCCGATTTTCAAATAATTTTGTAGAAATGTTCATTGGGTGACCCTCTATCAGATTCCTTCAAGCCATGTTGATTGGTCGAAAAACATGGCCGCCAGAGGGGGCTATTTTGCCTTATATGGCTAAAGAGAAAACTTAATAAATCTTCTCCTCCGAAAGTGTCTGGCTGATATTCAAATAATTTTGTAGAAATGTTCCTAGGCTGACTCTCTATCAGATTCCTTCAAGCCATGTTGATTGGTTGAAAAATATGGCCGCCAGGGGGTGGGGCTGTTTTGCCTTATATGGCTATAGTGAAAACTTAAAATATCCTCTCTTCCTAAAGTTTCAGGCCGATTTTCAAATAATTTTGCAGAAACATTCCTTGGGTGACACTCTACAAGATTCCTTTAAGCCATGGTGATTGGTAAAAAATATGGCTGTTTGGAGATTTGGTTTTTTCCTTATGGCCCTGGAGCGATACTGGCCCTCTTGGGCCTCTTGTTTTTAATAAGCGACACATAGTCGAGCGTGCTGTCCTCCGACAGCTCTTGTTCAGTTGGTAGTGACAAAGGCTGTTAAGGGTCTCGAGTTAAAACCCCAGCTTTGCCAACATTCTTTCCAATGTTTGACAAAGGTCAAAGCAACACGCTTCTTTGACCAAATGGGCTAACCCTCTATGTGGAAAAGCAGCCAGTTGCTTGGAAAGTCTTGTGTGGAGTACTGGTATGAGAATGACAGGATATACATGGGTAGTGGAACTGGCCACCACGATATGACTGAAATAATGTTGAAAACGGCATCAAACTCCAATCAATAATTATACCCCCAGATACGTAGTATATTGGGGCTATATATAGGAGTCACGCTTGTCGGTCGGTTTGTTGGTCGGTCGGTTGGTTGGTCCGTTGGTCTGGACATTTCTTGTGAACACTATTTCTCCGCAACCCAATATAACTTCACAAGAATGATTGATACCAAGCCTAGTTGTGCATATTGTCGGCATGTTGCACTGGAATTATTTTTAAATGAGTTATGGCCCCTTGAATTTCTCATACATAGTTGGTCTATAGGTCACAATACACTAAATAAATTCCTTCTTTGTTTCCATGTAAATTGACCAACTTCAGTCATCAATTGTCACACTTTCTAAGCATTTCCCATAGAGAACACCATATATCATTGAAAAGAGTTACCTCTTAGCTTTAAAACAATCCAAAGAAAATGTGGGGTCATGTATTATGCAAGAAAGAACTCACCAGGCGAAAATGGTTACCGTCATTTACGACAAAAAAGGTCCCGGACAAACCGGTGTTTAGCATTCTCTACTTTCACTTTCAGACAAGGTCAAAAAAATAAAAGTCATCAAATCAATCATTTCCAGTGCATCCTATACACATTCGCAATGCATTTAAACTCATTGTCATATATTCAATACATACTGGTGATGGTATACACTCATTTCTACACAAACAAAGGTTTATTTAGGGACTTCTGTAGTGTAGATCAAAGGGTCCGCGGATGTATTTAGCGTAATTTGACCTTTTAAGACAAAAAATATGTTTTTAATAATAGGTATTTCCTATTTATTTACAAAGTATGATATAAAACAAAATCACAAAAGCAAATATTAGGTCAAATAAGTTGTTATTATCAAAGAAAATTAGATTTTTGTATACCACCCAAATTTAGGTTTTTCGGCCAAGATTCATGCTTTCGTGCAATACATAGAACTTCGCAAAGGAAAAGTAAGAAAAAACATCACAAATTAAGATTTTTCTGTCTCAAATGTTCATAGAAATGATCAAACTTTATATTTATGCACCATTCACAAACATTTTAGGGAAGCAGTATCATCATTTTTAACCAGATTGACTATATCCAAACATTTTTGCAGACGACAAAGAATTGACCTGTCATTTTTGTGAATTTTTAACCTTCTTTAGACACTTTTTTTTACCTCAGAGGTCTGGTTTTTGTGTAAATCTACAGAGAATGATATCAAATGAAAGCAAATTAGCAAATATTAGGACAATAAGGCAATTATTTTCAAAGAAATTTCAAATTTCCTATTCAACCCAAACCTAGGTTTCGCGAATTGAGTCCGGCAAGTTTTATGCGCTCGCACATCATCCCAGTCTCAAAGACAAAAAAAGCAGAAAAAGATAACATTTTTAGGATTTACTGTGTCACATGTTTAAGGACATGGCTATACTTCATGTTTATGCCTCTTGTATGCAGCTAACCAATCAAAGAACACTTGTTATAGCTTGAGAAACATCATTGTGTATGGCAAATGGTCAAAAAGGCTATAACCTAATGGCTGGATACCCCCAATGGACCTGAATTACACTCCAGGCACCCAATTTTATCATTTTTCAAGCAATTTGACTGAATCCCACCCAATAAAGTACCCTAGAATGCTTCAATATGTGCAGCTGACACAAATTTGACTTTTTATATGTTCCACCCAAAACCTCTTTAGGTCACAATACACTAAATAAATTCCTTCTTTGTTTCCATGTAAATTGACCAACTTCAGTCATCAATTGTCACACTTTCTAAGCATTTCCCATAGAGAACACCATATATCATTGAAAAGAGTTACCTCTTAGCTTTAAAACAATCCAAAGAAAATGTGGGGTCATGTATTATGCAAGAAAGAACTCACCAGGCGAAAATGGTTACCGTCATTTACGACAAAAAAGGTCCCGGACAAACCGGTGTTTAGCATTCTCTACTTTCACTTTCAGACAAGGTCAAAAAAATAAAAGTCATCAAATCAATCATTTCCAGTGCATCCTATACACATTCGCAATGCATTTAAACTCATTGTCATATATTCAATACATACTGGTGATGGTATACACTCATTTCTACACAAACAAAGGTTTATTTAGGGACTTCTGTAGTGTAGATCAAAGGGTCCGCGGATGTATTTAGCGTAATTTGACCTATAGACATTTCTTGTGACCACTATTTCTCAGCAACCCTTGGTCAGAATTCAATATAACTTCACAAGAGTGATTGATACCAAGCCTAGTTGTGCATATTGTCAGCGTGTTGCACTGGAATTATTTTTAAATGAGTTATGGCCCCTTGAATTTCTCATACATAGTTGGTCTATAGACATTTCTTGTGAACACTATTTCTCAGCAACCCTTGGTCAGAATTCAATATAACTTCACAAGAATGATTGATACCAAGTCTAGTTGTGCATATTGTCGGCGTGTTGCACTCGAATTATTTTTAAATGAGTTGTGGCCCCTTGAATTTCTCATACATATGTATATTGTCAGGCACCAGCTGGGGGTATTCATCACCTTCAGTGATATTTCTAGTTCTGGTTGCCATTACAATCTCCTTCAAAACTATTTGGCTGATTTTCGTCCTTTGGCAAACCATCTACAATAATCCTGTTGATCGCTCAACAAACCTGACTGCCAGGTAGTAGAGCTGTTTTGCCTTATAAGGAAAGCTTAGTGTAGGCTTATCTATGAAAATGCTGTGGAAAAGAGAGAGAAATTTCTCAAAACTATTTCACCACCCTGTTTTCAATCCTGTATTAACATTTAAACATGTATTCCATTTTGTAGAATTTGAAGTGAATGGTGAAATGTTAGAAATTTATTCTTTTCCACAATGTTTTCAACAGTCTGCTGAAAAGGTTTAGTGTATCTAAAAAATAATCTGAGGAAAGAATTTAATGTCTGAAGAACATGAATATCTTTGAAATTGGCAAAGAGAAAATTGATTGTTTTGAATCATTTTCTTTTACCTATCAATGATGATAAATCCGGAGCAACAGAGGCATCAAAAGTTGTTTATGTAGGGAAAATAGTGACTGTTTTGTTCTGTTAACCCTTTCCCTCATACGGCAATTCTGCGGCAGACGACTTTGAATGTATTTTGTCAAAACATAGAAAATCTCGATAATTGAATGGATAACCTATGACAAAAAGTAGAAAACATTGTGGCAAAAGGAGAAATTGCATGTTTTGTGCAATTTCTTCTTTTGTCACTATGTTTTCAAAAAGCAAGCTGCTGCAGAGGCGTCAGAAAGCGTCTATATGAGGGAAAGGGTTAAATACTTTGTGTGTAACTGGCTGTATTTTTCAGGTTTCCTGATAGACCATTATGGCCGTAGATTTACTATCATTTTCAACGCGGGTATATTTTTGGTTGGTGCCTTTATAATGGGGCTATCTCCAAATTTTGCTGTTTTAGTAAGTAGCTTCTGTATTAAACTTTCCTTGATAAATAGGATCATAACACATCTGCAAAAGACAACTTTTGAAAAAGGAGATGTTACTCAAATTGAAAAAAATTCTCCATTTCCTACAATGTATTCAACTCTGTTATTTAAAACATTCTTTCAATTTTGGAGATTTTTTTCCTTTTCCACTTAATTATATTTCACAGAAGTTGCGGCTTATATTTCATATTAGGCAAAGGGTTAACACTTTCCAGCATACAACAAAATCTGCAGCAGATGACTTTACCAACATGTAGGTAAAACTACTAACAATTTAATTATCTGAAAGAAAATTGGAAACATTTTTGCACAGTAGAAATTGCTCATTTTGAGCTAATTCTCCTTTTGTCAAAATGTTAACAAAAGTCAGAGGCGTATCTTGGCAAAAATCAATGTGTAGGCCGTCTCTTGAGAAAATCAACATTGTGGACTATGCGTAAAGTATCGACCCGGATCAGCCTAAGCATGCCACACAGGCGTACCCGGATATACACTTTTCGTCTCCTGTGGATTTTCTGTTTCAGGAATCACTACTCTATCTATCTCTTTCCCTTAGACGGAATGTGTCGGCCGGATCAGTCTGCGCGGACAGCACAGGCTGATCTGGTCGATACATTACGCAGATGTGTATCGCCGCAGCTGCATTTTGGGGCATTTTTAGAAAAAATAATCAAAATGTGTCTGCAAGTGAAAAACAAATCATATAGGACTCACATTTAAAAGTTGTAGATCAAGGGGAATAACCTTACCTATTCTTAGTTAATTATATCTCCCCCATACATGGGGGTGACATATTGTTTTTTGCCCGTTCCTTCCTTCCGTCCGTCCTTCCGTCTGTCACACTTGTTTCCGCTCAATAACTGAAGAACGCTTGGGCCTAGGAACTTCATACTTGGTATGCAGGTTGGTCATGACCAGTAGATGACCCCTATTGATTTGATGTCAGAAGGTCAAAGGTCAAGGTCATGGTGACCTTGTGAGGTAAAAAATGGTTTCCGCTCAATAACTGAAGAACGCTTGGGCTGAGGAACTCCATACATGGTATGCAGGTTGGCCATACCCAGTAGAAGATCCTATTGATTTTGGGGTCAGTACATCTAAAGTCAAGGTCACAGTGACCTTGAGCTGGTCACAGTGACAATGAGCTGAAACTGTTTTTGCTTAATAACTGTAGAATGATTTGGCCATGGAAGTTAATACTTGGTGTGAAGGTTGGTCACCACCAACAGATGACCCCTTTCATGGTCATTAGGTCAGAGGTCAAGGTCATGGTAACCTTCAACTGAAAAATGGTTTCTGCTTAATAACTAAAGAATGCTTATGTCGAGGAATTTCATACCTGGTGTGCAGGTTGATCCTAACAAGTAGATGACCCTTATTGATTTTGTTTGATTTTGAGGTCACAAGGTCAAAGGTCAAGGTCACAGTAACCTTCAGCTCAATAACTCAAGAACGCTTATGCCCAGGAACTTCATACTTGGTGTGCAGGTTGGTCCTAACCTGTAGATGACCCCTATTGATTTTGATGTCAGTAGGTCAAATGTCAAGGTCATGGTGACCTTGGGCTGAAAAATGGTTTCCGCTCAATAACTGAAGCATGCTTGGACCCAGGAACTTCATACTTGGTGTGCAGGTTGGTCACCACAGGTAAATGACCCTTATTGATTTTGAGGTCCCTAGGTCAAAGGTTGAGGTCACAGTGGTCTAGGTCACGATGACATTGGGCTGAAAAATGGTTTCCGCTCAATAACTGAAGACTGCTTGGGCCCAGGAACTTCATACTTGGTATACAGGATGGTCATGACACCTTGACCTGAAAAATGGTTTCCGCTCAATAATTCTTAAACAAATAACTACTAATCTTGTTCATCTTATGCAATACATGTCCACTATTGTCTACAGGTTAATAGGCCGAAATTCAAATTCACAGTTACTTCATCTCCAGTCCAAAACTACAAAATTCATCTCCATCATTTCTTTTCCTCCCCTACGACCACACAAATGGGGAGACATCTCTAGTTATACCTAATTTTCATCCATATCATTATGCTACATTGTATGTATCTATGTAACTGTCTGACCCTTTGTTTTTACAGGTTGTAGGTAGAGTTATACTGGGTTTTGCTGTGTCTGTGTCGGCTACAGGAGAATGTATTTACATCTCAGAAATAGCTCCAGCAGTAAGTTGTTTGAACTGTTTTCCCTTTTTGTGAGGTATTGCGTTTAATTAACCCTTTCTCACATACAACAATTCTGCAGCAGACAACTTTGAAAACATAGTAACACAAATATGAAAAATCTCAATAAATGTGGGTTCAACTATTAAATAGAGTTGAAACTTTGTGGCAAAAGCAGAGACATCTGTATGTGGGAAAGGGTTAAATAAAAAAACAGGTAAAATTTTGATTTCATGGTTGTGAAAATATGTGGATTTTGACTCTTTTTGTTCATCAACTGCTTAATTGTAAAATGTTGATTAATATAGCATTGATTCTTTCTTACATACAACATGTCTAGGCAAAATTATAGTACATTTCTATAATTAAAGGTATAATTGTTGAAAGATATTGTGGAGTCAAAACATTGAGATTTAATTTTTATATCACTGATATTTCTCTGTTTTTCACCACTTAACATTGGAAAACATTATGCGTTTGGGTAAAACTAATTCTCCAAGGTGGTAACAAAGTGTCTTTTTAAAAATAGATTAAATGTCAATGTCATGGATACAATATCGACTTTGAACATATTTTGTCAAATAATGGAAAATCTCTATAATTGAATGGATAACCTATGACTAAAAGTGGAAAACATTGTGTCAAAGGGAGAAATTGCACGTTTTGTGCAATTTCTTCTTTTGTTACTATGTTTTCAAAAAGCCATCTGCTGCAGAGGCGTCAGAAAGCATCTATATGAGGAAAAGGGTTAAATGATATCCCAAATAAGAAAGCTGTACAGGTAAAAGATGATGACCAATTTTAACAATTTCCCACAAACAATAAATCTGCTGCAGACGACTTTGAAAACAGGTAGGCAAATGTATGGCACATCTGTACAAAAGAAAGTGTTATTATTGAATAAAGTTGAAAACATCGTGGCAAATGGAAAAATTGATCACCTTGAGCAGTTTCTCCTTTTGCAACATTCTTTCAAAAGTCGTCGGCTGCAGATGAGTTGAAATGCATCTGCTGGTAGAAAAGGGTTTAAGTGTTTGTCACAGACAGGGCATAAAAGAAATATGATGACAATCATTACAGAACAAAAGAGGTTTGCTGGTTTCCCTGAATGAACTTGGCATAACAGTTGGACTGCTATTGGCTTATCTATGCAACTATTTCCTAATTCAAGTCAACAATGGATGGTATGTAAATATTTAATGGTAACTTGTAAATCTTCCAATATGTTACATATATATATATTCAAGTGATGTTAAGATGATGTTTTCTGTACACTATTGTTTATCTTTAATCTTACATAACAGGTGTCTGGAATTTAAAAAACCCACATATTACAATGTTATGTTCTTAACCCTTTCCCACATACAACAAATCTGCAGCAAACTACTTTGAAAAAATATAGTAAAAAATATGGAACATATTTATAAATGAAACAACAATTATTGAATAAAGTTGAAAAAATATGAACTCATGAGTAATTCTTTTTTATCACAATCTATTCATAAGAGTCTGCAACATTTGTGTGTGGGAAAGGGTTAGAATGGCACAGTTGATATCAGAGAAAGGTCAAGTATGCTGTTTAAGAACATTGCACTTTGCTATTTTAGTAATGCTTTGTTTTTGCAAATAAAAAATCATATACTTTTGATTCCATTACAACTAGGTCAACTGCATGACTAAATTCAACTAAGACAGATAGATATGAGTAAACAGTTCACTTTTGATTGTATCTCAACTAAACATATACAGTAGTTAGATATCCATGAGAGCTCGGTTCCTTTTGAAAACCAGCCAGATCTGCCCATGCATGACTGGATTATGGCCCTTGAAATGGTCAAAATTGCTATAAAAGAGCTTGTTAACACAATACAGTCTTCTTTTTTTATTGTATCTCAACCAAACTTATACAGTAGTCAGACATCCATGAGAGCTCGGTTCCTTTCAAAAACCAGCCAGATCCGCCCATGCATGACTGGATTATGGCCCTTGAAATGGTCAAAATTGCTATAAAAGAGCTTGTTAACACAATACAGTCTTCTTTTTTGATTGTATCTCAACCAAACTTATACAGTAGTTAGATATCCATAAGAGCTCGGTTCCTTTTGAAATCCAGCAAGATCCGCCCATGCATGACTGGATTATGGCCCTTGAAATGGTCAAAATTGCTCTAAAAGAGCTTGTTAACACGATACAGTCTTCACTTTTGATTGTATCTCAACCAAACTTATACAGTAGTTAGATAATCCATGAGAGCTTGGTTCCTTTCGAAAACCAGCCAGATCCGCCCATGCAAGACTGGATTATGGCCCTTGAAATGGTCAAAATTGCTATAAAAGAGCTTGTTAACACGATACAGTCTTCACTTTTGATTGTATCTCAACCAAACTTATACAGTAGTTAGATATCCATGAGAGCTCAGTTCCTTTCGTAAACCAGCCAGATCCGCCCATGCAAGACTGGATTATGACCCTTGAAATTGTCCAAATTGCTATAATTGAGCATGTGAACACAATAGAGGCTCCATTTACTATCTGATCTTCACCAAACTTAGATAGTAGTTAAATATTGATGAGAGCTTGGTTCCTTTTGAAAATCATCCAGATCTGCCCATGCAAGACTGGATTATGGCCCATGAAATTGTAAAAATTGCTATAATACAGCTTGTGAACACAAAAGAGCCTCCATTTACTATCCGATCTTCACCATACATACATGCTATGGATTGAAAATGATCAAAGAACCATACCAGTAGAGCATAGGCCCTCATGGGCCTCTTGTTATGCAAATGCTTGTCTGATTTTAAGAAAATATAATATGAATCTTACTGTAATGATCCTCTATTTAATTTGTTTAAGCCGTTTTGATTGGTTACACAATCATAGCAACCAGGCGTCATCACAAAAGGGGTAAATTGAACTTTGAGCTACAAATGACAACCATCTCCTACCATTCCAATAGACCAATTACCACAAAACATCACAGGAATGTTCCTTTGGTGGTCCTCTTTCAAAATTGTTCAAAGATTTAAATTCCATTGAGAACTTTGGTTGCTGCGGCATCAGAAAGTGAGAAAAATACCCAAATTTTAAAATCCTTTTCATACATAATCTACTTGTGCGATTGCAAGATAATTTGGTAGAAATGTTTCTTAAGTGACCCTCTAAATAAACTGTTGAAGCCATATTGATTTCGTTGAAAAACAGGGCAGCAAGGCGGCATCAGGAAAGGTGCAAAATGACAAAAACTTTATAATTTCATTCTTATTAAAGTTCTTGTTAGATTTCAAGATATAAATGGCCTTTACTGATAAGCTGTTTCTTGAGAAATGTCCACTCCTTTCAGTTTCATTTGCACTCCCTGATAAAATTTTCCAGATATTTGCAGTTAAATATTTGCTACTAATTTACTATCAATTAGGTGATCGATTTAGGGCCATCTTGGCCCTCTTGTTTCATATTTTGATTGGATACTGTGGATCCATTTTATCTAAGGCTTTAAACAGTTTTTATCATGAAAATAATCACAGATGACTGTAAAGATTTTTATAAAAAAGATCAATCTGTACTGCATGAATATCTGGGAGCTTGTTTCCAACTTCCTGAATCTTAAAAGAATAAAGGCCCATATTCACTTATTATTGTAAATAGCAATCTAATGCAAATTTCAAAAAGTAACACAGAAATTGTTATAAATGCTTTCAAATCAAGAATCTTTTTCAAATTTAGAATTGGAATGAATTTGAAATGGTTGAAGATGAACCCAAATTGCAATCGGACAGTTCTGTCCAAGATTGATTGATTGGGGTTTAATGTCATTTTAAACAATCTTTGAGTCATATCATGGCGGCCAGTTCATCTACAAATGTGTTTCCTGACTTTCCCACATCAGTACTCCACACAACAGTTTTTCCAAGCAACTGGCTGCTTTTCCACATAGACTGTCAGCCCATTGCTGAAAGATAAATGATGCTTGTCACATTGACTTTTGTCAAACATTGGAAAAGAATGTTGGTGGAGCTAGGGTTCAAACTCACAACCCAAGGATTGTGCCCATGAAATCCAATTCAGTGAAAAACAAGTTCATTTGTTACCCGATGCAGATGCCATTTAAAGCAGAGTAGCATAGACTTTTAAATCAATTGTGTGAAAACCAGAAATTACTCATGATGAATAATTTTTCCTTTTGCCATAATGATTCTTCATATTAAAATGCAAGCCCAATTTAACAAAAAAAAAACGTACTTTAACTTTCAAGATGCACAATTTTATCTTTAGTTTGTTTAAAAACATTGAACCCGGTAAATGGCACTAAAAACTCACAAGTATCATTCTGTCTCTCTGTAAAGGCGATGGATGTTCCTTTTATCTGGTATCCCTGCTGTTATACAAGGTATTGGTATGGTGTTTCTGCCCCGAAGTCCACGATTTCTCATGCTAAAAAATCGGGAAGTGGAGGCAGAAGAAGTGTTACAAAAGTTACGAGGAGTGTCAAGGGTGGATAGGGAACTCAGCAGTATCCGAGCGTCTGTTGCCTCAGAGAAGGTAACCATATCTTTCTCAGACAAATTGTATTTATTTCCTTTATGGTGTGCAGAAAACTTTTGAAATATCTGCAACAGATTACTTAAAAAAAAAAAAAAAGGAAAAATAGAATGAAAAAAGAAACTTCTGTATGACGTTCAGTAAACAATTGCAATTTTTTTTAATTTTGATGTTAATTCTAAAAATGACCGAATTGAAAAAAGCATTGTAAATTTTTTATATTCTGGCTTGTGATTGTTTTTATGAACCTGCAATCAAAGTTTCAGGAGGGTTGGGGCGACGGAGGAATATTGTAATTGGCCTGTTTGTCTGACTGTGTTATAAACCTTAATGTCTGTTATGTATTTTGAACTGTAGCAGATGGGGCTTTCATATTTGGCTTGTATATTCCTTGTGATTCAAAAAATGATTGATCTTGTGAACTCGTTGTCTGTAGAAAGGAAGGTTTTCCTGAGTACCAAAAATATGTAGCAGATGACTTTGAAAACATCTTGGCAAAAGTACAGAAATCTTTATTATGATCAACAATTTCTCTTTGCCACACTATTTTCAAAAGTTGTCTGCTGCAGATGTCAACATCTGGGAAAGGGTTAACCCTAGGGCTGTAACGAATACACTAGGTGGCGAATACGATATGTATCACGAATACAGGGTAATGAATACGAATATTTATTCACGAATATTGTCATGCATTTAACAACATGTAAACACAAATTAAATCAGAAAATATCAACTTAATATTTTCAGAAATTGTGAATTTGATGTAGCCTTTTAACGAGTTTTACCTGGTGTCATAGTGTGAGATGGAATGTCTACCTTGAATTCTTTCGGAAATCCGAAATGTTTACATACATTTGACGTATATTTGGCCGGAGATTCAATGATTTAAATGTCCATGTGATTCCCATTTGTTGTCGAGGAATGAAACAAAAAACATGTCACAAAATCAGTAGTCAGTTGTTGTGGGTGGGGTACTATATAAATATAGCGCCGAATGCGCTATGAAACTAAAGAGGTTTTCAAGTGTGACAAAAAGGTTTGTTATGTTTGTAGTTCAGTTACATTGAATATAATTAAATCATACAGCTTTTGATTATATTCGTAAATATTCGAATATAGATGAGGTGAATAACGAATACGTATCGTACAGACCTGTGTTCTATTATATCAAATATTCGAATGTATCGTTACAGCCCTAGTTAACCCTTTCCCTCATTCGACAAATCTGCAGCAGACGACTTTGAATATATTTTGTAAAAAAATAGAAAATCTCTATAATTGAATGAATAACCTATGACTAAAAGAGGAAAACATTGTGACAAAAGGAGAAATTGCTCATTTTGGGCAATTTCTTTTTTTGTCACTATGTTTTCAAAAAGCCGTCGGAAAGCGTCTATATGAGAGAAAGGGTAAATGATGTATCAGGGAATGTGTTAATGGTTTGTTTCAGAGTCAAGGATGCTTGGACTTATGTCGCAGTGAAGAAGGTATAAGAGGCCGTATGTTGATAGCGATTGGTCTTGTGTTTTTTCAACAGGTATTGCATACATTACATAATTTGGTTCAAGATGCTACATTGAATTTTTATCTTAGTTTTTCGTACCACCTCACCTTTTTTCAAAACCATTAGAGATATTGCTTTGAAAATTTCAACACTTGTTCCCCATCATTACCTCCATCAACAGACGAGAGTAAATTTTTTGTAATCATTATGGCCCTTTTTTGACATAGAATTTTGGTTAAGTTATAATGTACCACCCCACTTTTTTTCAAAATCATTAGAGATATAGCTTAAATACTTACAATACTTATTTACCATCATAACCTCCGTCAACAGATAAAAGTACATAACTCTGTCAAGGTTTTGGAATTATGGCCCTCTTTCGATTTAGAATTTTGGTTGAGTTATTCATTCAAAATCAATTTTTTTTTTCAAAACAATTAGAGATATAGCTTAAACACTTACAATATCTTTTTACCATCATTACCTCCACCAACAGCCAAGAGTGCATAATTCAGTGGAGGTTTTTGTAAGAATTATGACCCTTTAACGACTTATAAATAGTATGATAAAGTTCTTGTTTATGTGTTCTGTACTAACCCAAATTTTTCTGTTTGATTGGCAAGTACAAACAAGTTGAGCATGCTGTCCTCTGACAGCTCTTGTTATCTCTCCTGAGTACGAAGTATGGAGTGAGCTATTGTGATCACTCACTATTCCCCGCTTGTTCAATTTTCTGCATTTTTTTTAGCTAACATCTCTTTTGAAACCGTAAGGCCAATTTACATGAAATTTAATAGGAATGGTACTTAGGTGGTACTCTTTCAAAAGTGTTCAATGATTTTAATTCTATGCAGAACTTTGGCTGCTGTTTCATCAGGAAGAAGAAATAAATCCCAACTTATATATATAGTCTAATCCAAAAGTACTGGCCTGATTTGAAAATAATTTAGCACAAACGTTCCTTGGGTGACCCTCTACCAAGTTTGTTCAAAGGCCACGGAACAGGGCTTGTTTTCCTTATAAGGTTAACACTTTAAAAATCTACTTGAACTAAAGAACTAGCCCGATTTGAAAATAGTTTGGCACAAATGTTCCTTGGGTGATCCTTTACCAAGTTTGTTAAGATTATTCAAATCCGTTGAAAACATGGCCTCCTGGCTTCAGGGTAAGGGGCTATTTTTCTTTATTAGCTCATCTTAAGCACGAAGTGCAAGGTGAGTTTTTGTGATCACTCACCGTCCGGTGTCCGGCATCG
Organism: Serripes groenlandicus; assembly: GCA_031761405.1. Classification (NCBI taxonomy): domain Eukaryota; kingdom Metazoa; phylum Mollusca; class Bivalvia; order Cardiida; family Cardiidae; genus Serripes; species Serripes groenlandicus. The sequence continues at coordinate 133,160,117 of JASEVX010000001.1, read as the reverse complement.
TCTTCATCGTCTGTACGTACGTCTGTTAACAATTTCCAACAAATTACTTCTCCTACTGAACCAATAGACTGATTTCAAAATGACTTCAAAGGAATGATCCTTTGTAGGTCCTCTTTTAAAGTTGTTCAAAGACTTTAATCCGAGTACGACTTTGGTTGCTGCGGCATCAGAAAAGGGGAAAATTGCCAAAAGCACTAGCCTGATTTGAAAATTATTTTGCACAAATGTTCCTTTGGGCACCCTCTACCAGGATTGTACAAATATTTCCGATCTGTTGAAAAACATGGCTGCCAGGATGCGGAGCTTGTTTTCCTTATATGTGCATTGTTACAATTTTAAAAGTATCTTGTTCAAAAGCACTGGCCCGATTTAAAGATAATTTGGTACAAATGCTCCTTTGGTAACCCTCTAGCAAGATTGTTCAAATCATTCCGATCTATTAAAAAACATGGCCTCCAGGGAGGCGGTGCTTGTTGTCCCCCGCTTTACGAAGTAAAACGTCGGGGACATTAAATCTCATTCGTCAGTCCGTCAGTCCCTCCGTCACGCTGTCACAAAAACTTTAACCTTGGTCATAACCAATAAGACCCCCAAAGCGGGGGACCATAATTCTCTGAATTTGCTTGTTTTCCTTAGATGTGCTTATAAAATCTTTAAAAATCTTCTTGTCCGAAAGTACCGGCCTGATTTAAAGATGATTTGGCACAAATGTACCTTGGGGGATCTTCTGCCAAAGTTTTTCAAATTAATAAGTTCCGTTGAAAAACATGGCAGCCAGGGGCGGGGCTTGTTTTCATTATATGTGCATTGTCAAATTTTTAAACAATTTCTTGTCCAAAAGTACCTGCCCGATTTAAAAATAATTTGGCACAAATGTGCCTTTGGTGACTCTACCAAGATTGTTGACATTATTCCGATCTGATGAAAAACATTGACTTAACTTAAACAAACTTTTTGTACAAATGTTACTTCTGTGACCCTCTGCCAAGGTTGTTCAATTTATTCTGATCCGTTGAAAAACATGGCCACCATGCAGGGGGGTCGCTTGGTTTTTCTTATATGTGTATAGAGTAAAATCTTTGAAAACTATTGAAATTCTATTAAATCAGGTGAGCGATATAGGGCCATCATGGCCCTCTCGTATGTATATAGAGATCTTCTTGTGCCACAAATGTTCCTTGGATGACTCTCTACAGAGATTGTTCAAATATTACTGATCCATTGAAAAACATGACCTTCAGGGGGCGGGCTTGTTTCCCTTATATGTATATATATATAAAGTTAAAAATTTAAAAAACTTCCATATGTATATATATAAAGTTAAAAATTTAAAAAACTTCCTGGCAAAAAGTACTGGCCAAAATTAAAAATAATTAGGCACAAACTTTCCTTGGGTGACCTTCTACAAAGATCGTTCAAATAATATAGATCTGTTGAAGATCATGGCTTACCAGGGAACGGGGCTTGTTGTCCTTTTATACTATAAAGTAAGAACGTTGAAAATTACCTCTTAAAATTCTATTGAATCCGGTGAGAAATATAGGACTATCATGGTCCTCTTGTTAATCTTTTCCCACTTGTTGACCCATCTGCAGCAGGTGACTTTTAAAAACATCATGTCCGAAGGAGAAATTGCTCATGATGATCAAAATCTCCATTTGCCACACTGCTTTCACTTATATGCAGTAATCACACTTCCTTTTCTAGAGATTTTCAATAGTTTTATTCAGATGATTTCAAAGTCGTCTGCTGCAGATTTTTTGTATGTGAGAAAGGGGGGTTAAAAGTCCAGGAAAGTGTTCATGATAACTTGTAACTTCATATATGAATTGTTTTAAGAGTCTTAAAAAGGCATATCAAGTTTTGGTTTAACCTTTGGTAATCTTGGAAAACATCCAAGGAAAAGGATGCAACAACTGAACTTTTCTCACAATTCTTTCTCTTCTCCTGTTGTAACCCTTTCCCATATAAACACACATTTTAACGCCTCTGTAGCAAACAACTTTTGAATACATTTGTGACAAAATGAGAATTTGCTCAAACAAGCAATTTTTCCCTTGGCTACAATGTTTTCTCTTACTTTTAGTAATTATACCATTCTTTTATTGAGATTTTCTGTGTTTTTGCCTAAATGTTTCCAAAGTTGTCTGCTGCATATTTGTTGTATAAGGTAAAGGGTTAATTCTCTTTCAATTGTACTTCTTGTATCTTTTAGTTTTCCTCCTTCTCGTCTGCCCTCTGGTGTCCACAGTAGAGTTGCTATCCTGTTGTTATTGTTGGTGTGCCTGCGAAGTTCATGTCCAACCCATTTGAGTTTTGTACTAACTTTCTCTATTTCTTCTATTTCTTATCCTTTCTCGACAGTATCTGAACAATTTGGATTACATATATTGATACAAATTGCTTTGGGGAAAGAAGAAACTTGTTCATGTAATGCAATTTCTCCTCAATGATTTTCAAAATTATCTGTTTCAGTAATCCGAGACTTCTCTGACCCTAAAAGCCTTTTTTTTTTTTTTTCTTTTTTTTTTGCGGCTTACACAGCAAGATGAAATATCAAAAATTGTAAAAAGGGCTGTTTAGGGTCAGAGAAGGCTCGGATTACTGTTTCAGATGTGTCAAAATTTGTTGTATAAGGGAAAGGACTAAAGTATTCACTAGATGATTAACCGTTTCCCACATGAAGACACTTTCTGCAGCAGATGACTTTTGTCAAAATGTTTAAAACCATTTTCAATAGTTGTACTTTTAGTGAGGTTTTCCTCAATGGAATTATAGTTGCCTGCTGCAGATTTTGTTGTATGTGGGAAAGGCAAATATTTCCTTTCATATTACAGTTTACTGGACAGCCCAATGTTTTGTACTATGCACCCACCATTTTTGAAGAGATTGGATTCAAGTCTGATTCGGCCGCTACCTTGGCCACCACAGGTTTAGGAATTGTTAAGGTAAATGTATTTTTGCCATCCTTAACACTTTCCTTCACTTTTAACTATTAAAAACATCAAACAAACCAAAAACTTTGGTAATATTTCACAAAAAATATGTAAAGTTTCAAATAAATGAAAGTATAATTATTGAAAAGAGACGAAAACATTGAGTACTTGAGCAACATGAGCAATTTTTCCCTCTCGCCTCAATGTTTTCAAAGTTGTCTGCTGCAGATGCATAAAGAATAATCTGCATTTAGAAATAAGCAGACGTTCAGTGTTTTATTCTCTAATTCAAGATTTTATAATTCTCTCAATTGTTTACCGGATATTGACTTTAAAACACACACAACATTCAACAAAGAAGCATAATTATAATTCTCAAAATACAGGCTGAAGTTCTTCTGTCAATCATTGAAAACCTGGTTTTCGTTGGATTGCGGCGTTTCTAGTTTGTCTATATATTGGTTATTATAAACACTTGTTTGTATAACTGAAATTATATACAGTCAAACTTGTGATCAGCAGCCACCCAAGAGACATGATAAAACTGGCTGCTTAAGACAGGTGGCTGCTGATCATAAATGTCATGACTTGGTTGGATTTGTTCAAGTTTTGTCAGTATACATAATAGTACATGTTACTGTTAGGAAAACAATCATTTACATAACAAATAGTAAATTGTCTTTATAAACTCGCATTTAAATATTGTTATGAAAATGTGTAGCTTTTTGTTATCAATTATTTCATTGTCTTTTTTTTAGTTTAAACCGACGTGTTCAACTAACTTGACGATCAAATATTGTTTTACTTCACTTTGAAATTCGCCTAGGAACATATCCGGAAAAGATAGTGTCCAAATATACATTTTGCACAATTTTTATTCAATGATCTTTAGATTTTAAATGATAATGGGACTATATAATGACTAGGGGCTTCTAAGTGGACATTAACTTTCTTTTTGATATATAAATGTACTGTCTTTCGCTCTAAAACGCCCATAAAACTCTTTTTCAATTTATCTTTTTCGCCACTGTGTGAACAGAAAATAAACCAAAACTGCAACTTCTTATTGATAAATTATGCAACAATCATTCGGCAAACAGCGGCTTATTTCTGTACCCTACATCTAACATGTAAACAACTATTTTATAAAAAAAAACGATAATGTGTTTGTCACGGTTATTACCTGGATGTATTAAACACCGATAATTTTACACCTAGGGAATCTAGGTCGCGTGTTGGCTGGCCGTTGTACACAATAGGATAACAGTTAATCTTGACCAATTAGTGTGGCCGTTGGCCGTGTTTTAAATGGGACCGCTGATCAAGGCAGTTTATAGTGTATAATTGGTTGGGAGGGATTTGAAGTGATCGCATGTGACCGCTCACACAAATTTGACTGTATTGACAATATATGTATTTATTGTTATTCCTCATGCTGTACAATATTTTTTACCTGAGAGAAATAAAGTTAGTTGTTAAAATTGCATAATAAGAAATCTTCTAGAATCATACTTTCATTCATAGTCAATTTCCATTTTTTTCTGTTTTCACCAGATTATTTTTTAGTCATCCTTTGTAAATTTTGTTCTATGTTGGGAAGAGTTAAGTTCACCTGATATGATGATTCAAATAAATCGGCTTGACATCTTCATCTATAAATTTTGAAGTACAAATTTAATTCAAATTTGAACACAATTCGAGAAATGAGAAAAAGCTTGTTTCGAGCAATTTATTCTTTTCCCTCAATGATTTCTAAATTCATCTTTTGCAAAAGGCATCAAAAGTCAATCCCTGTTTGTTATGGTTCCTGAAATGTTTTTGGGAACGCATATAGACATCCATTCCATGTTTATGTGTATTAATTTTCTCAGCAATTATTCACTTGAATAAACCCTTTCCCACATTAAACCACATTAAACAAGTCTGCAGCAGACTACTTTGAAAACATGCACACAAAAATATGGAAACTCTTTATAAAGGGAAGTATTATTATTGAATCGAGTTGAAAACATTGTGCCAAAATGGTGAAATTGCTCATTATGAGCAATTTCTCCATTTGACACAACGTTTTTCAAAAGTCATCTGCTGCAGAGGTGTCAGAAAGTGTATATGTTGGAAAAGATTAAATAAGACTTCAGGTTTCAGTTCAAAAATGGGTTACACATATTATCAGCTTATTTGGATTCAATATTTGTTGACTATTTTGAATGCATCCATGAATTTTACTGATTTTCTTGTTAAAACAGGTTCTGATGACCAGTGTAGCAGTTCTATGTGTAGACAGTTTTGGTCGTCGACGGTTACTGATGACAGGAGCCTTCTTGATGGGAATCAGCATTTTCTCTCTCGGACTTGTGTGTCATTTTCAAAATGAAGGAACACAGGGCCAGTCCTGTGTGGATCTCAAACACTGTCACACAGATGTCTACAACATGTCCACAACAGTGTCACCTCTCACTTCAAAAGAATTCCATCCTATAGCATATCCTGCCAATTCTACAAGAGCAAATAAATCCTATCTATCCTCTCCTATGAGTGTTTCATCCATAACTCAGCATGTTTCCGTGCCAACATCCATGATTATAAACCCTTCATCCACCAGTCAACCTGTTTCTATGACCGTGACCACATCACAGAACATCACAGGCTATGTTACCAAATATGATAATTCTACAGGAAATCTGCATAAAGATGTCACCAAACTTCAAAGATATCTGGGCTTTATTGCACTAATGTCTTATGTTGCTGCATTTGCCTTCAGCTTTGGACCAGGTAAGTGAAAGTGAAATCAGAACCTTAGAAATTGATAAGTGATAGTGATATAATCCATAATTGAATGGATAACCTATGACAAAAAGTGGAAAACATTGTGGCAAAAGGAGAAATTGCACGTTTTCAAAAAGCTGTCTGCTGCAGAGGCATCAGAAAGTGTCTATATGAGGGAAAGGGTTAAGAATATGGGCCACTCCATGGGAAAACCGGTGATAGTGACATCATTTTCGATTTTGGGATTTTTACATGTTCATATAGTCCAACCTGTCTAGTTTTGCATGATATATATGTGGACTTCGTATAACACATATTGACGCCGTAATGGACGTCAATAATAGACGTGTGTTACTAATTGCTGAAATGACGTCGACGTCATTTTCATGATTTATGTTCGACGCTCAAACATTTACGTCATTTACAGCAAAGTTATCCTTAATTGTATCAAAATGGTTCGAGTACATTTTAAGTCATGCAGCGTATAACTTCACCTGTAAAACAGTACTACATGGAATGGTAGTGCACTTTAAATCACGGCGTTTTGAACAAGATGTTAGGGTCGTGCTGAAATAAAAGTACATGTATGACATGGTGTTGGTATTTCCTGTGCTGCGCGAACAATAATTATACGTATCAACATGATTATTTGAATGCCGTCGGGTGCATCGATTGCTTACAAACTTGGGAACAAATCCGGAAAATATATTCAATCTAGATCTACTATATCGAAGGAATTGAATCGCATATATTTAGATTCGGCTTTTCTTATAGTAATCGTTTAACGAGGACTTATTTCAAATGTATCAAATTTCCTCAAACCTGTGTGGTTTGAGATTATAGCGACTTCATAAAGATCTGAGATCAGTGTCTGAGATCATGTCGGTGCACTACCAATTATCAATTGACAATAGTCAAACCAACTCTTTAGTACTCTTGGTTGTTTGGATAGTACTACGAAAGCTCCGGTCTGTCTGTGTTGTATAACTATAGTGTTGAATGACATTTAACAAATAACAACAACAAACTTGCATCACAATCAGAGTAGGCCTAGTTATATAAGTAAATTTAATTTAATAAATGATGATAATTGTTACCATTTTCTCTTATTTAAATTCAGATACGCAACATTCTGCTTTAATTTGTTATAATCAAACAACACTTGGTTCATTAGTGGAGGAAGACATGGCAGTTGGGATAAATAGATAACAACATGTTCAGGTGTGGTTTTGTCAAATAAAACATTCAGATCTGCATTATTCTGCATTCATGACAGCTGGTATAAATCGATAACAACATGTTCAGGTGTGTTTTTGTCAATTAAAATATTCATATCTGAAATATTCTGCATTCGTGACAGCTGGGACAACACAAGTCGATGTGTCATGCAATACCAAACCAACCAATAGAGATTTTCAATCAATACCGATTTCATTTATATTTCATACTTAAGTTGGCTTTTAAAATTTCTTTCAAACTTACTCTCAGGAAGAATGTAAAACTGCTTGGACAAGGGCGACCTTGACCAGACTGAACAAATGCATAAGCTTATCAGGATTTCATTTGTCACAAATTCATGAAGATGATATTACCATATATATATAATATAGCATAACTCTACATCATGTCCTATGTCATGTACCATGTAACATTTTGATTTGGATGCAGAATAATTAACAACCACCAGGCAGATCTGTCATCATGTTGGCATCATGTAAAAGTGTACATCACCGCTGCAAGGCGGCTTTACATTGTATTGAAAAGAAATAAATACCCTTTACATTTACAGACAGTCAGTTGCCTAGAATGAATAATGGGTTGAATATTGCTAGAAAAACCTCATAGTAAAAACTACATGTTATCACCGTATAAACAGAAGTATCGTTGAAAGTGCAATTATCAAACCTGAATCACAGGATACAGCATAAACCAAACAACTGGTCAAGATCCTAGCTTTCATCAAACTGCGTTTTCTCCATGGTTTAAACAATATTTAGAATCATTGTTGCTTTATGAATTCATTAGATAACAACATAAACAGTTATTCCAGGATTCTTCTTGCCATCTTATACAAACCATTTTGATATAAGATCCATTTCTCCATGATCTCAATCTGAGAAAAGACTGGTCTATGCAATCGTGTAATTGGATTCAAATGTAAACTTCTCGAAAGCATTGATAACTATATCTCCAATGGTTGAAGTTAAGATCATACTGAGATACGCGGATTGATCTAGATCTACACTGGTTCAATATGCCACGAACGTTTGTTTTTTATCTGGTCAAATAATTGAAAAAGGAAACTGAAAATGTGATAAATTGGCTCGTAATGTATTGTACCGTATGTATTTTTCATTTATACATAATCCATGTACATGTATGTAAGTCTATGAAAATTGAAACCCGATTGTTTATGGCTTTCACGAATGAAACCCGCCTCTTAAACAGATTATACATATTATATATCTTCTATTATAAATGCAGATTGATGTAGTACATGTAGAATGGAACAAACATATTTCCAGGTCAGCCTCCTGCAAGTGCAACACCGGTTGAGAAATTATTGCATGATCAATATTGTTTACAAATCACGTATTAAAGCATTAACGCAATATAGTACTAATAGCACCGTTTATCTGGAGTCGGTATGTTGTGTACATAATAGATTGAGCTGTTTTCTACTGTCTATGATGTTTTCGACAAGTGTATATTAAGATCTACCCGCACATACATCACATATGAGCCAGGTGTATACTGTTTGTCAGAAGTATAACAAAGGGTTCTACATATACACCTAGATGCGGATTAAATTGTATGGATTTCCACGCTGATCTGTTTCTTTCACGCTCGAAAATGCATGAAGGTTTGTTTTCGTTAAGCAACGCTCAGTTATACATCTATTATTGAATAATAATGACACAAAACAATATGTTTTGTATCTGCAATTTCATCCGATTCACACGGTTTTATTTCATAGACTTTTGTTTTTCTATGACTTTAAGTTCAACACCTTATTGAGGGCTATATATTATATTTACTTTTCGCAGATGCAGATAAACTTTTTTCATACAGTCATGTATAACATCATAGCAGCGTTAAAATATATTCAGTATGTATTTAAATTGATAGTTGATGGCAATGAATATAGGTATTATATACACACAAATTTCACATGATCAAACCAAAAAAAAAAAAGAACGAAAATGCGTATGTGTCAATGGTAAAAACCATTTCAAGACAACCTCAGAAACATATTTTTAATTCTTAAACATAAATGGATCATTGAAAGGGGGAATATTCACACACTAAATAGCTGATAGACAAATATATCTGTTTACTAAACTTACACGCTCGTGTTTGTTGGATGTTTTGAATTAATAATAAAGTCTTCTTATAAATTGGGCAGATTAACCGGCAGTAACAGTATTATTATATATCGCTCTTCATTTCATCCCTCGATGAACATGATGTTTATAAACCAAATCAAACTCTGTGTAAACATGTCATTTTACTTCAGCGTCACTCACACACAAATGACGTCAAACTTTGAGTGATGATTACGTCATTTCTTATGCTATGTCACTATCACCGGTTTTCTCATGGAGCGGCCCATATATTATGAACCCTTTCCCACGTACAACAAATATGCAGCAGACACTTTTGAAACATATTGGCAAAAACATGAAAAATCGCTATATGATTACTGGATAGAGTTGAAAGCATTGTGGCAATAATAGAAATTGCTCATTATGATCTCATTTAGACTCAAATGCAGACGACTTTTCTAAAAAATACAATGTTATGTGTGTCTTCAAGTGAGAATGGTTTAATAGGATTAGATCATTTGTTGATCAAGTGTTTTCTTATGGCCATAGCCATTCAGAGGCTTGACCTTTCTCGCATAAAGATGCATTTTGATGGACCTGCAGCAGACGACATTTAAAAAGAAATTGTGGCAAAAGCAGAAATTGCATTTAAGCAGTAATTTCTTGTTTTGCCACACTGTTTTCAACTCTTTTCAATATTTATACGTACATCTACTGTGGAGAATTCTAACATCATGATAACTTATAGTTCATGACTTCATTATTCTCACCCTTTTCTCAGGTGACTTTATACAAGAAGTCAACTGAGAAGTGTGGAAATATTTTCTGATTCCGAAAGATTCATTTAGTTCTCAGCAGAATGCTTCGTCTCACAAACTTAGGAGACCAGAGAAATAGAGATTTTCTATAATTCTGCATGTAGACGCTTTCTGATTCCTCTGAAGAAGGCAACTTTTAAAGTCATGGTGGCAAATGGAGAAATTGTTCATAATGAACAATTTCTCCATTTGTCACAATGATTTCAACTGTATTCAATAATCATACTATCATTTTTCAGAGCTTTTTCTTTATTTTAGTCTTGATAATTTCAAAGTTGTCTGCTTCAGATTTAATGCATTTTGAAAAGGGTTAAGAAATAATAGAAATCTAGCTCTGATACAGAGTTGAAACTGATGGGAGGAAGAGAGGGCAAGTTATGGGTCATTTCTCCTCTCCTACAATGTCTGCAGCAGAGGCATCAGTAACAGCGATATGCTTTAAAAAATGTGAACGGTTACTGATATTAATAACCCGTTAATCGTATAATCTTCTAACTTAATTAATAAATTAATAGACAATCAATATTCCCTTGCTTCTGGGTTTTCTTATATATTGAAACAAACTCTCCTTTTTTTAATCGTTAGGTTAGCCACACTTATTCAATTAACCCTTTCCCTCATACAACAATTCTGCAGCAGACGACTTTGAACGTATTTTGTCAAAAAATAGAAAATCTCCATAATTGAATGGATAACCTATGACAAAAAGTGGAAAACATTGTGGCAAAAGGAGAAATTGCACGTTCTGTGCAATTTCTTCTTTTGTCACTATGTTTTCAAAAAGCCGTCTGCTGCAGAGGCGTCAGAAAGCGTCTATATGAGGGAAAGGGTTAACACTACACAAACAAACGGTCAACAATATAATCGAGTGCGGCCATTTTAACAGTAATCTAAACACTAACCGATCGAGTTGTGAACATTTAATCTCTTGTCTGTTATATGTGACAAATTGAAAAGAACAAAAGGTGAAAAATAACTGCGTTTATATATATTTTTGTCGAGTACTCAGTTACTTGAATAACTAACTGATTAATCAAATAATATACGGTTAATCGATCAACCGGTTAACTGTTGACATCCCTGATATAGAGTCTTTGCTGGTTGTTAACCCTTTCCCTCATATAGATGCTTTCTGACGCCTCTGCAGCAGACTGCTTTTTGAAAACATAGTGACGAAAGAAGAAATTGCTCAAAATAAGCAATTTTTCCTTTTGACACAATGTTTTCCACTTTTAGTCATAGGTTATCCATTCAATTATAGAGATTTTCTATTTTTTGACAAAATATGTTCAAAGTCGTCTGCTGCAGAATTGTCGTATTGTCGTTATTACATTGGAAGTGATAAAAAAATAGAAAGATGGCAACCTGATCTCTCACAGTAATTTCACAGTTGACTGTTTCAGTCAAATAATGATGATAACCATTGACAAGAGCGTTTTATACTGTTTGCAATATTGACTGATAGGAGACCACAATTTATGTGTTAAATTATCCCTTTCCTACTTGCAGATACATTTTGACACATCTGCAGCAGACAACAATTGGAAATATTGTGGCGAAAGGAGAAATTACTCATAATGAGGTTAACTCTTTTCAATAATTGTACTTTCGTTTATAGATATTTTCCATAATTTTGCAAAATCGTCTTCAGCAGATATATCCTATGTGGGAATGGGTTAATGGCTATAAAAATATTAATCATAGCATTAATAATTACATGTGAATTTTTCTGCCAAATTTCAGTTACATGGCTGGTTCTCAGTGAAATATTTCCAGCTGCTGTGAAAGGGAGAGCCATTGCCTTAGCTACAGTGTTCAACTGGGGAACCAATCTCATAGTGACCTTCACTTTCCTTGATATTATGAGTAAGGCTTGTAATTATTACAAATTTTTACTTTTGGCCTTGAAAGTAATTGACTATAGATTGAGCCAGTTCATGACAAAAGATTCAAGTTAACATTTCTGAACAGTGAACGTTCAGATCAGCCTGTCAATCTCATCAGATTCTTCAAAAGACGACAGAACCTTCTAACAAGCTTGTGTAAATAATAAGTTAAGTTGTGAGCAGTGTAGATCTTGATCAGACTATGCCAATGCACAGGCTGATCTGGTTATACACTGTTTTCAGAAACCAACTTGTACCTTTTCCCATGCACAGGCTAAAATGATAACAGGTTGCAGCTTCACAATCAAGATCTGCTAGAGCAGCCTGATCTTGTTCTTTAAATTCAAAACAGTTTTTTTGCCTATGTTGATGTTGATTTCAAAGTAAGTAGCTTTTTGACTAATAACTATGTCAACCCTTTCCCATATACAGTAAAACAGCAGCAGACAACTAGGCAAACAAATGGAAAATCTCAAAACAAATTTTAATATAAATATTGAAAAGAGATGTGAAAAAATGCAGCATAATGGAGAAATTACTTATTATTTTGCTACTATGTTAACCCTTTCCCTCATATAGACGCTTTCTGACGCCTCTGCAGCAGACAGCTTTTTGAAAACATAGTGACAAAAGAAGAAATTGCACAAAACATGCAATTTCTCCTTTTGCCACAATGTTTTCCACTTTTTGTCATAGGTTATCCATTCAATTATGGAGATTTTCTATGTTTTGACAAGATACGTTCAATGTCGTCTTCTGCAGAATTGTCGTATGAGGGAAATGGTTAACAATAAGTGTTGAAATTGGTTAACTTTTCATCTAAACAACAACAGGGTTTAATAAGTCCTAGTTTAAAAAAACCTTCAAGACAAAATTGAACTTCGGCATATTTAGATGTATCATTTCAATACAGAAATGAAATCGCCAACAGTGTTTTCAAATGACATATGCTGCATATACATCAGTTGTTTCAATCAAGAAAAGTATTCAGTGTAAAGATGACTTTCCTGCTGTCATTTCAGATGCCCTTGGAACAACCTGGACATTTACACTGTTTGCTATTGTTTGCAGTATATCTGTCCTGTTTATTTTCTCCTTTGTACCGGAGACTAAAAACAGAACCCTGGAACAAATTTCTTTTGATATGAAATCAAGGTTAGTATTTTAAACCTTTCCAAAATACATCGAAACTGCAACAGAAAACATTTAGTCAAAAACTGGAAGAACGATTATTGATTAACCCTTTCCCCCATATGACAATTCTGCAGCAGACGACTTTCAACATATTTTGTCAAAAAATAGAAAATCTCTATTATTGAATGGATAACCTATGACTAAAAGTGGAAAACATTGTGTCAAAAGGAGAAATTGCTCAATTTGAGCAATTTCTTCTTTTGTCACTATGTTTTCAAAAAGTAACCTGCTGCAGAGGCATCAGAAAGCGTCCATATGAGGGAAAGGGTTAAAGTTTAAAACATTATTGCAAAAAGAGTAATTGCTCATATGTTAGAGAAGAATTATAAAAAAATGACTAAGCAAAAGTTGTTTCAAAAACACTTAACAAGTTTAATTTATTTTTCATTAATCTTTTGGTAAAAAGTCTTGAGTGAGGAGGAATACATTTGACTGATGTGTGGAGTAGCAAAAAGCTATATGGGCCTTGTTATAACTATTAACCTGATGAAAACAACATTTACCACTTAACACATACAACAAATCAGCAGACGACTTAGAAAACATTGATGCAATAATATTGAAATTCTCTCAAATTGAAAGTAGGATCATTGAATAGAATTCATTGTGGTAAAAGGAGCAATTGCTCATGACAAGTAATTTCTTCTTTTGCAATAGTGTTTTTTAAAAATATTATGCTGCAGATGCATAAAAATGTGTCTTCATGTGGGAAATGATTAGATCCTGAAACCGAACATGTATACAAACAAGTGAAATTTAAGATCAGAATTTTATCCCTCCTAATAATTTATTATATTTCAAATTTCAATATATATGAGGAGAAAATGTAAGAAACATTGGAAGTATTATTTAGATGCAGAGTTGCAAATATGAGCGTTTGAGATTTTCTTTCTGTTCACACATTGATTTTAAAATGTTGTCTGCAGCGGAGGTATCAAAAGTAGTATCTCTCATGGAAAGGATTGTAAAGGAAATGGGGTATAGGTACAAATACCACTTCTACAGCCTTGCTGTGGAAGCTGGCTTTTATAGCGACGTTGGTAGAGTGGATGGCTTTTTCACAAAGTTAAGCAACGTACATCGCGAATAGTACCTTGATAGGTGACCTGCAATAGTTTAACTCCGTGAAGGACCTGGTGCACGTTACAGGATTTACTAGGTATTGCTTTATGCAATAGATGTATAAATCTCTACATTAGAAAGTGATATCTCTCAAAAAAGGTTGAAAATCATGTCTTTTTATGTGATTCCCATATTTGATTGAACATAACACACATATCAATTTTGCAGATCATAGTAATGGATGGCAAAGAGGTACTTAGTATATGTTAACCTTTTCTCTGATAGTCCATTTTCAGACTTTTGATCCGCCTCGGAGGCGAATAAGATATTTGTTTGGCATTGTCTGTCTGTCAGACAGAAGTCATATCTAACGTATGGTTGGATGGATTTGAATAAATCTATATTGAAATGTTAACCAATGTAAGGAAATTTTACTAAGATTCCCCAAAAACATCCGAGTATTGTATATGCACTACATGTCATTTAAATTACACGGAAAGGGCGATAACATATTTATTTAAATCTTAATTAGTACGTACCTTGTTATCTCCCTAAAACAATGGTTTATTTCAATTACCTGGTTGCCACATTTTATATCTAATCTTTATAAAAATTTCATCAGAACATTTATCTTGATCAAATCTCGATCAAAGTCTTAACAGGGTTATTCGGGTTCAAAAACTAGGTCACCAGGTCAAGTTTTAGCACACATTTGGACACTCCAAAGAACTAATTTGTCTTCAAATCTTCATGAAAGTTTATCAGAACATTCATTTACACTAAGACTAGTTCTTGTTTGAAACTTGGTCAAAAACTAAGTCAATTGGTCAAGTAAAGACTGCAGAGGCACCACACATAGTTCACGTATTATAAAGAAAATGGTCCAAGCATTCTTTTACAATTTTTTATTTTAAAGAGCATCTCAATTCCACAAGTTGAAAGCATCTAAGAAAAACAGTTTGTACAAATGAAAGAATAATTTTGAGACCAAAGATAATACATTTTAGGTGAAAGTTAGAACTTGTCTGGTTTTGTACATGTTCTTCTGTACCTATAATGCTGGTAGAAAAAGAAGAGAAGAGACCTTGAACTTTGGCTTAATCAGTTAAGGGTTAACATACCTGATGGGTGGTAGGGGGTCAAAAACTTGGTTTTGTTGTTTAACCCTTTTCCAAATACAATCAATCTGCTGCAAACAACTTGGGAAACATCTATGAAATGACAGTATAATAACTGAATGCAGCCAAAAACTTTGTGGCAAAATAAAAAGAGATCTTTTTATTTTCCACCATGTTTTGAAAATCTGCTGCAGATGCCTCAAAATGCGTATTAAGGTTGGAAAGGGCTAAACATTGACATTATATTATATGTTTCGAGTTGTCAGCTTTGCAATTATCAGAGAAAAGTTTTGCAGCATGTTACATTTTGGAAATTTGTTTTTGATACATACCGTTAATTGAAAACATTTTTGGACTTGGAAAAATTGTTTCAAATGAGCAATTTCTCCTTTCCCTTCAAAGATTTCAATAAGTGTCTTCTACAGATGTGCCAACACTGGTCTATATATGGTGAATGATTTAATTTATGCATGTTGAATTATATTTAACCCTTTCCCTCATACGACAATTCTGCAGCAGACGACTTTGAACATATTTTGTCAAAAATAGAAAATCTCTACAATTGAATGGATAACCTATGACTAAAAGTGGAAAACATTGTGTCAAAAGGAGAAATTGCACGTTTTGTGCAATTTCTTCTTTTGTCACTATGTTTTCAAAAAGCCGTCTGCTGCTGAGGCGTCAGAAAGCGTCTATATGAGGGAAAGTTAAGACTTTTAATGTTAACACTTTCCCACATAGAATAAATCTGCAGGAGATAAGTTTGAAAACATGGTTGTCAAAATATGGAAAAGTTCCTATACATGCAAGTATGATTATTGAATAGAGTTGGAAAAATTGTGGCAAAAGGAGAAAATGCTCATTTCAAAAGTCATCCCCTGCAGATGCTTCAAATTGTGTCCACAAGTGAGAAAGCGTTAACTACCTGTACTCCCTAATTCTTATGATTTATATGTCGGTGGTAATGGTTAAATGTTTCTCTGATATTATATTTATACAGTTGTTTGCTTGAAAAACTTTAAAGTAAAAGCATTAAACATCTTTAAGAGGTAATGAAGTTGATCACTGAAAGGATTAACTTAGACCTAAAGATCTTCTGGCGTTAGCTATATATGAGTTTCTATAAAATGATGAATTATCTAGAGGTTTGACTGTTTTGTTTTGTTTCAATTTTGGTTTTGGCAATGATTTTTTTCTTTTCTTGAAAAAAATGCATAACTGTGACAATTTTTGATCACATTTTGTAAGGAGAAGAACTAGGGATAGTTCTTCTATATATTTTATTGCGTCCAAAAACATCTTAACCCTTTCCCACATATAGACGCTTCCTGATGCCTCTGCAACAGATGATTTTTCCATCTTTTGCCACAATGTTTTCAACTTTCTTAAATAACTGTTCTTTCATTTTTAGAAAGTTTCAATACTTTTGACTAAATGTTCTTAAAGTCTTCTGCTGCAGAATTGTTGTATATGTGAAAGGGTTATGTCCTTCCCTTTCCTTCCTTTCATCTTTACAATTGACTTTTGATGCCTCTGCAGAAACATTGAACTTTTGAAAACATTGGGGGGAAAAGAAGAATTTGCACATAAAAAACCCAATTTCTCCTTTTCAATTAATGTTTTCTACTTTATTCTGAAATCAGATTTAGGATTGTTAAAATAGTTCTTGCTTTTCCTCAGATGTTTTTGAATCCAACGACTGAAAATATCATATCAAGAAAAGAGTAAAAGACTATATTGTTAGCTCACCTGAGCACGAAGTGCTCAAGGTGAGTTATTGTGATCGCCTTTTGTCCAACGTGCTTCGTCCGTCAACTTCTTCTCCTCAGTAACCAGTGGGTCAATTGGGATGAAACTTCACAGAAAGCATCCTCTCAATGACCTCACCAGAATTCCTTCAACTTTTTGGGATCCATGCTGAATTCTGGCTTCCATGGCAGCGAAACAAAAAAAAACTTCAAAATTCTTCTTCTCCCAAACTGGTTGGCAGATTTTCAAATAATTTTGTAGAAATGTTTCTTGGATGACTCTCTATCAGATTCCTTTGAGCCATGTTGATTGGTCAAAATAACATGGCCGCCAGGTGGTGGGCTATTTTGCCTTATATGGCTTTAGTGAAAACTTCTCCTGAAAGTTTCAGGCTAATTTCCAAATAATTTTGTAGAAATGCTCCTTGGATAACCCTCTATCAGATTCCTTCAAGCCATGTTGATTAGCTGAAAAAGATGGCCGCCAGGAGGCAGACTATTTTTCCCTATATGGCTATAGTGAAAACTTAACAAATCTTCTCCTCTGAAAGTGTCCGGCTGATTTTCAAATAATTTTGTAGAAATTTTCCTAAAGTGACCCACTATCAGATTCCTTAAAGCCATGTTGAATGGTCGAAAAATATGGCCGCCACAGGGCGGGGCTATTTTGCCTTATATGGCTTAAGTGAAAACTTAAAAAATCTCTGAAAGTGTTTGGCCGTTTTTCAAATAATTTTGTAGAAATTTCCTTGAGAGTCCCTCTATCAGGATATGATTTGTTGAAAACTATGGTGTCCAGGGGCGGGGCTTATGTGGCTAAAGAAAAAAAAAAATAATCAGGTGAGCGATCCAGGGCCATCATGGCCCTCTTGATATACAAAACAGTATTCATGGAATCCTTTGGTCGGGCTTATTATTATTTATCTCCATTTGGTTTTTAGCTCCTCTGGCTGAAAGCCAGTCGAGCTTTTGTCATGGCGAATTATCTGTTGTGCGTGCGTGTGTGTGTTCGTGCGTCCGTTAACTTTTGGCTTCAAATGACTTCTCCTCCCTAACACTTGGCCAATTTGGATGAAACTTCATAGGAAGCATCCTCTCAATGACCTCTCCTAAATTCCTTCAAATTGTCTGGATCCATGCAAAATTATGGTTTCCATGGCAACCAAAAAAAAATAGTGAAAACTTAAAAAATCTTTTCCTCCAAAAGTGTCAGGCCAATTTTCAAATAATTTTGTAGAAATGTTCCTTGGGTGACCCTCTATCAGATTCCTTCAAGCCAAGTTGTTTGTTCGGAAATTATGGCCGCCAGGGGGCGGGGCTATTTTGCCTTATATGGCTATAGTGAAAACTAAAAAAAAATCTTCTCCTTCCTAGGTGACCCTCTATCAGATTCCTTCAAGCCATGTTGATTGGTCGAAAACTATGACCGCTAGGGGGCGGGGCTAATTTGCCTTATATGGCTATAGTAAAAACTTGAAAAATCTTCTCCGATGAAAGTTTCTGGCTGATTTTCAAATAATTTTGTAGAAATGACCCTAGGGTGACCTTCTATCAGATTTCTTCAAGCCATGTTGATTGGTAAAAAACATGGCCATCAGGGGGTGGCGCTGTTTGGAGATTTTATTTTTGCCTAATGGCCATGGAGCGATACTGGCCCTCTTGGGCCTCTTGTTGCTCTACTGACTGAAAGCCAGTCGAGCCTATGTCATGGCGAATTGTCCGTCGTCTTGTATTTTGCCTTATATGGCTATAATGAAAACTTAAAAAATCTTCTCCGACGAAAGTGTCAGGTCGTTTTTTAAATAATTTTGTAGAAATGTTCCTATGGTGACCTTCTATTAGATTCCTTCAAGCCATGTTGATTGGTCAAAAATTATGGCCTCCAGGGGGTTGGGCTATTTTACCTTATATGGCTAGAGTGA
This sequence comes from Serripes groenlandicus, assembly GCA_031761405.1. Lineage (NCBI taxonomy): Eukaryota > Metazoa > Mollusca > Bivalvia > Cardiida > Cardiidae > Serripes > Serripes groenlandicus. The sequence goes on along the minus strand of JASEVX010000001.1, from coordinate 133,141,341 downwards.
AAAAATTCTTCTCCGAAAGTGTCATGCTGATTTTCAAATAATTTTGTAGAAATGTTCATAGAGTGACCCTCTATCAGATTCCTTCAAGCCATGTTGATTGGTAAAAAAAACATGGCCATCAGGGGAGGGGGGCTGTTTGGAGATTTAATTTTTGCCTAATGGCCGTGGATCGATACTGGCCCTCTTAGGGCTCTTGTTTAGGTCCCTTTGCCTTTTAATCCCCATCTTTATTTGTGTTATCAATATCGAAAGTAATAATCATGTACTTTAAATACCTATCACTCAAATAATAATAATAACATTTTATCTCTGTTTATTCTGTGTATGAAAATGTCACTGTTTAATTTAAAGATAAAATTAAGATTGGATTACTACAAAATCTATTCCCTTCATTCAACTGTTGCATTTTACTTGATTTAGCGTTATTTAAAAGCATATTATCTTCCACATCCAATAAATTGATGTCTTCCGAATTGTCCCACATTATAAAAATACCTTTAACCCTTAATACTCATGTATGAAGGGGATAGAGGAATTGTGAAGATATAATTTGGTTCATTTGCCTGTTACAAATTAACATTATATTTACCTATCCATTTGTCCATTCCATGTTCAATTAAATTGCTCATGGATTCATACATGGAATCATAATTTGTTTGAAATTGTAGATCAATTGCATCCAAAAATCTTCCGTCCTTAGCACAAACCAGGAAGTTCAAGCCTCCTCCTGTATCAATATTTCTTATTTTCCATCGGAGTTTGACAAATGTCTTACAATTTTAAAGAAACGCCAATATGCGAAGAGTCCATAACTGTCATTTCGTCTCCCCTCTTGGAATTGGGGAGAGATATAATGTTCTTGCTTGAGTTATCTGTCTGTCTGTCTCTGCCAGCTCTAGTGATTGTCAAGGTCACACTTATATGCCAACATATGACTATACCACAAATGTTCATCATATTGAGATAAAGTGCAGAGCGCATGTTTCTGCCAGTGCAGTTCAAGGTCAAGGTCACACTTAGAGGAGAAAGATCATTTGACTATTTCTTGACCACTTCATATCTCTTGTACTGCTTGAAAGATTGTTAAATAACATGTCTCAATGTTCGCAATATTAATAACCTTTAAAGGGAGTATCTTTCTGCCAGCTTTGTTAAATGTGAAGGTCACACTTATAAGTCAAAGGTCATATAACTATTTCTTACCCCCTCCATATCTCTTGAGCCGTTTGAAATACCTCACCACAAATGTTCACCATATTGAGATAAAGTGCAGAGCTCATGTTTCTGCCAGCTCTATACAAGGTTAAGTTCACACATTTAGGGGAAAGGTCATTTGACTTTTTCTTTTCCCCTAAATATCTTGTGTACCGCTTGAAAGATTGTAAAATAACATGTCACAAATGTTCACCATATTGAGACAATGTGCAAAGCGCATGTTTGAAGTTTACTTAAAGAAAATATCTCCCATGGGATTTATAACCACTTACATTGTGATGCATGTTGGTGCCACCAAAACAAGTCATAAATACAACTATTTTGATAAAATAATTATCCTTTCTCGCATACAACAAATCCGCAGCAGACAACTTTAAAAACATCTATTTTTAAAATCTCTATAAATGAAAATGTAATTATTGAATAGAATTGAAAACATTGTAGCAAAAGGAGAGATTGCTCAAAATGAGCAATTTCTTCTTATGACACATTTTTTTTTATAAAATTGTCTGGTCATGCAAAACAATATATGTCTGCATGTGGGAATAGAATAATTCTGATTCATCAGTTTCATCAATAATTATATGAGTTACAGACTTCTATAAACTATATCACAGGTCAGTGATTAAAGCTGAGTGATATCAGTTTCATCAATAATTAAATGAGTTATAAACTTTTATAATCTTTTTCACAGGTAACAGATTAATAATGCTGTTTCATTCAGTTTCATCAATAATTATATGTACATGTATATATATAAACTATTTCACAGATCAATGACTTCAAGGATGCGACAGAACTGTTCTGGATTGATGTGCTGTATCAGCTCTCAAACATCCCTCCATATCCATGGCAACTACAGTCGGGTAGAAGAAACAGTCACATGACACAAGAAGTTTATTATCGTTTAACCTTTTCCCTCATATAGACGCTTTCTGACGCCTCTGCAGCAGACGGCTTTTTGAAATATTGTGACAAAAGAAGAAATTGCACAGAACGTGCAAATTCTCCTTTTGCCACAATGTTTTCCACTTTTTGTCATAGGTTATCCATTTAATTATGGAGATTTTCTATGTTTTGTTAAAATACGTTCAAAGTCGTCTGCTGCAGAATTGTAGTATAAGGGAAAGGGTTACCTTTTGCCATTGCAGGAGCATCTAGAGCAGTTGACTTTTGAATGAGAGTTTTTATATTAATTTCAAAGTTTTCTGCCATAGATTTGTTTTTTGTGAGAAAGGGTTATGTCATGTATGTGTGTTTAACCCTTTCCCACCTATAGACGCATTTTGACGCATCTGCAGCAGACGACTTTTGAATCAAAACAACGTGACAAAAGGAGAAATTGCTAAAAAGAGCAATTTCTCCTTTAACCACAAGATTTTCCATATTTTTGAGTAGACATGTTCAGAGTCGTCTGCTGCAGATTTGTTGTACGTGAGAAAGGGTTAATACATGTATGCTTGTTTGATAACTGTTGATACATTAGTTTGCAGTTTTATTTTGTTACATCATTTATTTTCCTTTTACCCTTTCCATCATACATCAAACCTGCAGCAGATGACTTCGAAAACATCTATGCCAATATATGAACAATGACTATAAACGAAAAATTAATTACTAAAAAGAGTTGAAAACATTGTGACAAAAGAAGAAATTGCTCATCATGAACAATTTCTCCTTTTGTTACAATGTTTTCAAAAGTTGTCTGCTACAGATGCTTAAGAAAGGGGTCTGTATGTGGGAAAGGTTTAACAAGGGCTGTGGGGATAGCATTACAATTGAAAGGTTTAACAAGGGCTGTGGGGATAGCATTACAATTGAAAGGTTTAACAAGGGCTGTGGGGATAGCATTACAATTGAAAGGTTTAACAAGGGCTGTGGGGATAGCATTACAATTGAAAGGTTTAACAAGGGCTGTGGGGATAGCATTACAATTGAAAGGTTTAACAAGGGCTGTGGGGATAGCATTACAATTGAAAGGTTTAACAAGGGCTGTGGGGATAGCATTACAATTGAAAGGTTTAACAAGGGCTGTGGGGATAGCATTACAATTGAAAGGTTTAACAAGGGCTGTGGGGATAGCATTACAATTGAAAGGTTTAACAAGGGCTGTGGGGATAGCATTACAATTGAAAGGTTTAACAAGGGCTGTGGGGATAGCATTACAATTGAAAGGTTTAACAAGGGCTGTGGGGATAGCATTACAATTGAAAGGTTTAACAAGGGCTGTGGGGATAGCATTACAATTGAAAGGTTTAACAAGGGCTGTGGGGATAGCATTACAATTGAAAGGTTTAACAAGGGCTGTGGGGATAGCATTACAATTGAAAGGTTTAACAAGGGCTGTGGGGATAGCATTACAATTGAAAGGTTTAACAAGGGCTGTGGGGATAGCATTACAATTGAAAGGTTTAACAAGGGCTGTGGGGATAGCATTACAATTGAAAGGTTTAACAAGGGCTGTGGGGATAGCATTACAATTGAAAGGTTTAACAAGGGCTGTGGGGATAGCATTACAATTGAAAGGTTTAACAAGGGCTGTGGGGATAGCATTACAATTGAAAGGTTTAACAAGGGCTGTGGGGATAGCATTACAATTGAAAGGTTTAACAAGGGCTGTGGGGATAGCATTACAATTGAAAGGTTTAACAAGGGCTGTGGGGATAGCATTACAATTGAAAGGTTTAACAAGGGCTGTGGGGATAGCATTACAATTGAAAGGTTTAACAAGGGCTGTGGGGATAGCATTACAATTGAAAGGTTTAACAAGGGCTGTGGGGATAGCATTACAATTGAAAGGTTTAACAAGGGCTGTGGGGATAGCATTACAATTGAAAGGTTTAACAAGGGCTGTGGGGATAGCATTACAATTGATGTGCTGGTGTCAGGATAAAGTTACCAGCAAAATTGTTCATTTACATAGGAAAATATTTGTGATATAGCTGAAATACTCTTGAAAGTGGTATAACCCTTTCCCTCATATAGACGCTTTCGGACGCCTCTACAGCAGACGGCTTTTTGAAAACATAGTGACGAAAGAAGAAATTGCACAAAACGTGCAATTTCTCCTTTTGCCACAATGTTTTCCACTTTTTGTCATAGGTTATCCATTCAATTAAAGAGATTTTCTATTTTGTGACAAAATATGTTCAAAGTCGTCTGCTGCATAATTGTTGTATGAGGGAAAGGGTTAAAGACTTATCCTAGTACCTCTGCCAACCTGACATTAAAAGATAGATTTAACCCTTTCCCACATACGAAAATTCTGCAGCAGACGACTTTGAACATATTTTGTTAAAAAATAGGAAATCTCTATAATTGAATAGATAACCTATGACTAAAAGTGGAAACATTGTGGCAAAAGGAGAAATTGCACATGTTTTCACAATGTTTTCAACTCTTTTCAATAATTGAACTTTCATTAAAAAAGATTTTCAAAATGTTGTGGTATGTCGAGTATTTTTGCGTAGATGTATTGTAAGGCGTCTTCTGCATACTTGTGGTATGTCGGAAAGGGGTAAACTGTGGGGATATTTCATTGAAACTTATTACATATATCTATAACATGATTCAAGGAGCATCAGCAGCGTGTAGTTTTTTTAAATCTTTGCCATGGACGAGCATGTGACCTATTATTATCACAGTTTTCTTCCATTATTTCCACAGGTTGAACCATGTACCTAGTTTTCTACCATTGTTTCCACAAAGGTTGAACCATGTTCCTATATTTTCACCATTGTTTCCACAAAGGTTGAACCAATCTTCATGGAAAATATACATGTACCTGTGTTGTCGCTCAATTTTGTTAGGAGGGTTACTAGAAAAACAGAAACACACAGAAATGTACCAAAATACACTTCAAATGCATGTTTAATTTGTTTCAGTGTTATATTTACTCATTTTATACATTTGTTTGGTTAAAAAACATTATATAAATCAAATATATATCATTATAAAAGGTTATTTGGACCTCATATGACTGAGTGGCCCTGGGTCTAGTAGTAAACACGCTGGACTGTCAATTCAGATGTTGGGGCGTTCAAATCAGGGTTCTTGTTCTGGATTTTTCTGAGGTGTTTTAAGTACCTCCCACTCAGCTAGATGTCAAGTACTGGTCCTTTTCAGGAAAAAGTACCTTGTGTGTATTGGGGCTATACACTGAGCACATTGAAGAACCAAGGGTCTTTTAGGAAAGAGCTAGGGTATACTTCTTTGTTTCCATGTAAATCATCCAGTTTCAACCCTCAATTGTCACCCTTTCTAAGTGTTTCTCAGGTAGTTGATTGAAAAGAGTCACCTCTAAGCTTTAAAATAATCCAAATAAAATGGGGGGGTCCATTATGCAAGAAAGAATTCGCCCTGCGAAAATGGTTAGTCATTTTGGTCAAAATCGGGCTGGGAAGAAACTGGTTTTTCACATGTTCTGCTTTCACTTTAAAACAAGGTCAAAAACCTAAAAAAAGATCAAATCAATTATTTCAAGTGCAATCTATACACATTTACAATGAACTTAAATGCAATATCATATATGCAATGCATTCTGGTGAAGGTATACTCTGAATTCTGCAGCAGACGACTTTGAACGTATTTTGTCAAAACATAGAAAATCTCCATAGTTGAATGAATAACACTATGTTTTCAAAAAGCCGTCTGCTGCAAAAGCGTCAGAAAGCGTCTATATGAGGGAAAGGGTTAAGATGTTCTTTTTTATGCTGTGTATTTTTTTATGCTGAGGCAGCAATTTTTTACTTGTTACATGTATATCCTTTTTATGGATTTGAACAATTCTTGTTTAAGTTTTATGTCATGTACCAAATTTTTATGGTACTAAAATTGTACTTGGGATAAATAATATGTATTTAATTCTACTAACTTTATGAAAAGTGATATTGACATGCATATAAAAAAAGCAAGTGCTTACGACAAGCGTTTTATTAAATGGTAAAATCAAGAGATACTGTAATTATCATATTGAATATTCAATGGTACCGGTATATAAATTATATATTACATATTTAATCAATGAAACAGATGACATTTCTGTTAACTGACATTATGTTTTAACCCTTTCATAACCCTTTTACACATAATTAGACGCTTTTTGATGCTTTTGAAGCGGTCGACTTTTGAAAACAATGTGACAAAAGATGAAATTGCTCAAAACAAGCAATTTTCCTCCTTTTGCCTCAATGTTTTCAACTTTTTTCAATAATTATACCTTCATTTATGGGGATTTTCCATGTTTTTACCTAGATGTTTCAAAGTCACTGCTGCAGATTTGATGTAAAGGGTTAATAAAAGAAGCTTTGTTTATGGCACTCTCATGAAGTGAATATGTATCGTGATGTAGGTGGTGATGTTATATATATGACGCCATTTAACCCTTTCCCACACATCTGCATCAGACGGCTTTTTGAAAACATAGTGACAAAAGAAGAAATTGCTCAAAACAAGCAATTTCTCCTTTTGCCACAATGTTTTCCACTTAAAGTCATGGGTTATCCATTCAAATAAAGAGATTTTCTATTTTTTGACAAAATATGATCAAAGTTGTCTGCTGCAGAATTGTCGTATGAGGGAAAGGGTTAATCATCCAGGCTACTGATAACATCCCATTGGAAATATTTCTTACTAAGCAATAGTTGTGATAAATCTTTGCAATATAATTATATAATATTAACAAATAGCTGATGTTAATTTCTCCTAATTATACTTCACTATTTATTGCAAAATATGTCCAAGTTCAAAGCAGAATACTGTAAAATAGCATATCAGGGAACTAATGAAGCATTACACTGATATGCCATGTTTGACATATAATGTCAGGCTTTCACCCACATACATATTGGCAGGAGACATAAGTATGTTAATTATCTAAATTTTTAGCCAAGAGAGCAACACATGGCAATCATGAAAGCCTTATATTATTTTATATGACACATAAAATATAAGACAGGACATATTTTATGCAATAAGTGGTTGTTTTATGTGATTTGTTAGAGCTCAACTTAGAATAAAGTGTTCAAGTAGAGCTATCGTGATTACCATCTATCCGTCATCTATCTATGAACAACATATGCTTCTATTCACACTCTAGAGGCTACATTTTTCTTCCAATCTTTCACGAAGTCATTTATTTTAATCAAATTTGGACGGAGGTTGAAACTGGGTCATTTGGGGTCAAAACTAGGTCATTAGGTTAAATATTACAAAAGCCTTGTGAAAACTCATATTTATTGCTCTTCATGAAAATTCACCAGAATTTCCATCTTTATATAACTGGGTCATTTGGGGTAAAACACTTATCAAAAGTTCAAGAAACCCTTTCAGAAGTTTGTATCTATCCGATATTGGTTAAGTTCGGAATTGGCATGATCATATGGACAAAAAACAAAAACTAGCACAAAATGTCAATTATTAGATTAACCTTGTGAGGATACAATTGTTATCTTATCCTAAAAATGAAATGTTGTCAATCCTTTGTCGTTATCAAATCATGATCACGTGAGAAACTGGATCTTCTTTATCTGCCTTTAATTAATGTTGTCATAGCATTTCTCTCTAAAAAAAAACCACTTATTTATCAATAATTTGCTCAAAACTCAGGTCAGCAATTAGGGCCATCAAAAACCTAATAACATAGGTCTTTGGGGCCATCGTGGCCTTCTTTTTAATGGTTTTGCTTATATATTGTTGTTATTATTATACCCCCAAAAAACAAAGTTTTGGGGGGGTATATAGGAGTCACTGTGTCGGTCGGTCGGTCGGTCGGTCGGTCGGTCGGAAGCCATATTTTGTCCGGACCATATCTTAACAATGCAACATAGGATTTGAACGAAACTTCATAGGATGATACAACACATTGAGAGGAAGTGCAGTGTACAGGAACCATAACTCTATTTTATCTAAATACAGAGTTATTGCCCTTTGTTACTTTTTCTTATTCGTAGAGTCTTGTCCGGAGCATAACTTTAAAACTAATTGTTGGAATTTAATAAAACTTCATAGGATGATACAACACATTGAGAGGAAGTGCAGTGTATAGGAACCATAACTATATTTAATCTAAATAAAGAGTTATTGCCCTTTGTTACTTTTTCTTGTCCGGAGAATTACTTAATAACTAACAGATGGAATCTAATAAAACTGCATACAATGGTAGAGCATAATCAGAGAAAGTGCAGTGTACAAGAACCATAACTCTAATTTACATAATTACAGATTTATTGCCCTTTGTTACTTTTTCTTATTCGTAGAGTCTTGTCCAGAGCATAACTTTAAAACTGATTCTTGGAATTTATTAAAACTTCATAGGATGATACAACACATTGAGAGGAAGTGCAGTGTACAGGAACCATAACTCTATTTAATCTAAATACCGAGTTATTGCCCTTTGTTACTTTTTCTTGTCCGGAGAATTACTTAATAACTAACAAATGGAATCTAATAAAACTGCATACAATGCTAGAGCATAATCAGAGGAAGTGCAGTGTACAAGAACCATAACTCTAATTTACATAATTACAGAGTTATTGCCCTTTGTTACTTTTTCTTATTCGTAGAGTCTTGTCCAGAGCATAACTTTAAAACAAATTGTTGGAATTTAATAAAACTTCATAGGATGATACAACACATTAAGAGGAAGTGCGGTGTACAGGAACCATAACTCTATTTTATCTAAATACAGAGTTATTGCCCTTTGTTACTTTTTCTTGTCCGTAGAATTACTTAATAACTAATAGATGGAATCTAATAAAACTACTTATAATGGTAGAGCATAATCAGAGGAAGTGCAGTGTACAATAACCATAACTCTATTTAACATAATGACAGAGTTATTGCCCTTTGTTACTTTTTCATATTCGTAGAGTCTTGTCCGGAGCATAACTTTAAAACTAATTGTTGGAATTTAATAAAACTTCATAGGATGATACAACACATTGAGAGGAAGTGCAGTGTACATAAACCATAACTCTATTTAATCTAAATACAGAGTTATTGCCCTTTGTTACTTTTCCTTGTTTACAGAGTTATGGCCCTTTTGTTGGTCGGTCGTAGCCATTTTTGAGTCAAGGTGCTGTTTTGGGGGTATTTATCATCTTCAGTGATATTTCTAGTTGTATATGTTCTTTGGTTGTTTTGTATATATTTTATTTTGCATAATACTTTCATGACATTCGCAAAAGGTTTACATGTATATTGTATACGATGGGGTTTTCCAAGTGTCCTTAGACCGTTTCGTAATAAAATAATTCACTTTTTAATCCAGTTACTGGTTTTGAGAAAAATGGTCATATCATTCAGATAAGATTTGTTTCACCAATTAAAATACTCTTCCTTAATCTTTCCCACATACAGACGCTTTGTTGCCTATGCAAAATTCTGAAAATTTTGGTAGCGACGTTGGCTGTCCATCAAGGGGTCCAGAGTTCGAACTCCAATTTGGCCAACATTCGTTCCGACGTTTGGCAAAAGTCAATGCGACAAGCGGCATTCGTATTCCACCAATTGGCTAATAATAGTCTATGTGGAGAAGGAGCCAGTCGCTTGGAAAAGACTGGAGTGTGGAGTACTGTCTTGACCAAGCCAGGAACTAGGTATGTGAGCTGGTGGATGTTATATGAATGAGAACTTGTTGACGTTCAACTCCAATTAAGAGAGTTTCTAATAATCTCAATTAAAAAGAAAAGGAAACCCTGGAGAAGTAGGAGAAACCCCTAGAGAAGAAGGAGAAAACCAGACAAATAAGACACCATCGTGAGAACGACTGAGTTTTTGTATGTGAAATATTTTCAAAGCGCCGAAGAGGTAATTGTCTTTGTAATTTTGACATATCCATACACAGTCCAAATCGGTGGCAAAGTCATTGCAATATAATGAATATTGAAAAATGAGGAAAGTCGGAAATGAATGTGTCCGGCAAATTATGAACATCCCTGATGATATAACGGATTGAAACGCACGGAAATTGAAAGCCGAACACTGCTATTCTTTATTTCGATTAACGTTTGAATTCAAGATTTATTATCCCCTCGGCTAACGAAGTTTGCGATGGGGATATAGTAACGGGACTGTCCGTTTGTTCGTCCATCCGCCCGTAACAACCCTGTGACCACTCTACACTGAGCATCCTTCGACCGATCTTAACTAAACTTGGTATACAGTTAGTATATGGCAAGAGGATGCATCCGCTTTGCGGTGCCCTTGTTTATAGTTATAAAGCACACGTTAATTTAACCCGTTCCAACCTATAGACACATTTTAAAGCATCTGCAGCAGACAAATTTTGAAAACATCTTGACAAAAGGAGAAATTGCTCAAAATAGGCAATTCCTCCTTTTACCGGAATGTTTTCAACTGTTTAGCTCACCTACGCACGAAATGCAAGGTGAGCTTTTGTGATCACCCGGCGTCCGTCGTCGTCTGTACGTATGTCTGTTAACAATTTTCTACAAATGACTTCGCCTACTTAACCAATGGGCTGATTTCAAAATAACTTTACAGGAATGTTCCTTAGGTTGCCCTCTTTATAAGTTTTTTAAATAATTCAATTCCAAGTAAAACTTAGGTTGCTGCGGCATCAGAAAGGGGAAAAATTACCCATCTCTCACATGTCGACGCATTTGCAGCAGACGACGTTTAATATATTCATTTCAACTAATTTCATTGATAACACTTCCATATATATGTATATATATTGTCCTTATTTTTGCCTGGAAGTTTCAATGTCGTCTGCTGCAAATATGGGAAAGGGATACACACCTGTCACTCTCCCAAATCCGATATGAAGAGATTGGTATCAAATAATCAAACTAGACCTTTTCCCTCATACAACAAATATGCGGAAAACGTCAGGGAAAACATTTAGTAAAAAAATGTAAAGCGTTATGGTCGTCCTGACTTAATTATTCGCTGTTATAAAGAATTAATATTTGGATTATTTAATATAATTCCTATGAGAGTTATAGACACTTTTGGGAAAAGGATGCATTTCTTATCATGATCGACGTTCTCCATTTACCTCACGATATTTAAAACTTCATCTGGTGCAAATGGGATCAAGATTCGCATGAGAAAGAGAGATGATGAAATAAAGTTTAACATTAACCCTTTCAATGTGGAATTTTTTGGAATGGACTTGTCCAGCTTTTCATTTGAATGAGTCAATAGCTAATCTTATGAATATCAAGTTGAGCAGCCAACGGTTTAAATCCTAGTCATACGGCCTGTACGAATCTTATATCATGTAACGGTTGAAACTTGAGATATACAGTTGTACTATAGTTTTGTTGGAGGTAGGAGATACTAAATAACGTCTGTTGTTTAAGTGCATGGGAAAAACTAGAAGATAAACATATCATAATACAAGTGTTTATGTACATAGGTAAGATTTTACCATTTAAAGATAAAATTCGAAATTATTTTGCATTATGAAAATAAACAGTAGCGTAAATTAATACAACATTGGAAGAAGAACTTGAGTACTTCTCAACACCATAACGTAAACACTGTAAGTACAATTTGTCTTTGTTCATTGTATAGTGAAGATAATTATTTTCAAGCCACAACCATAATATACTTTTATTTATACTTTCAATATGTTGATATGCCATTATTGAAGAGCCGTTTGGTTTGGTGAAATCTACATAGAATAAAGTGACGAACGGAAATTAGGAAGTTTAACTTCAGTTCGCTATTGTTAACATCATCACGACCAAACCATTGTAAACAGAGGGGTGTTTTCGAAAACACGAAGCGTGACACAGGTTAACCCTTTCCCACTTTCATGAATTCTGCAGCAGACGACTTTGAAAACAGCGAGGCAAAAGTATGACAAATCTCTACGAATGATGATATAGCAATTGAATAGATTTGAAAGCATTGTGACAATTGGAGAAATTGCTCATTATAAGCAATTTCTCCATTTGCCACATTGTTTTCAAAAGTCGTCTGCTGCAAATACGTCTGCAAGTGGGAAAGGATTAAAAGGTTCAATGCCTCATCTAACCCCTAGCCGTGTTATTGTATTTACAAACACCAGAGTCTAAGATCAGTCATTGTTTTAACACATATTGATCGTAACATGTTTTAATTTCGTCCCCTGAAATTTATTTGAAAGTGTAAAGCTGCCAATGACAGGGTTTCTACATTGGAACACACGTTATCTCTGGGATCCTTTTTCAGTGATCTGAGCCGAGCCCCGGTAGCGACGTGGGCTGTCAATCCACGGGTTGTGAGTTCGAACCCCAGCTTGGCCAACAGATTTTCCGACGTTTGACAAAAGTAACTGTGACGAGCGTCATTCGTCTCCCACCAATGGAATAACAGTCTATGTGGAAAAGCAGCCAGTTGCTTGGAAATACTTGTGTGGAGAACTGGTGTGAGATAGCCAGGAAATAACTCGTTTCATACGTTTTCCATACTGTTGCTCGGATAAAACTAATACGCCATCTAACATGATAACGGACCTACTTTGGTTTAAGTTAATGACAGGGTTAGATAGATAACGTGTTATTTAACCATTTCCTACATACCACAACTCTGCAGTGTTGGACAACTGAACTATCTGTTCACAAATAAGGAACATTACTGACTTATTCTACTGATTAGCCCGCTAACTTTCCGAATCATATACTTTTTACTCGGGCAGGCTTTTGGTTGCATTTTTTAATTAGCTATCAGCTTTCCTACAGGCAATACCAGAAGGGATCTTCAAAATGGCAATTGGAACCTTAATGTACTAGTAACTTCAGTAGTGTTGGTAACAACGCAAACTTCCATCAGGAATGCTTTAGTTCTAGACTCCTGCTTCCATTCAAATAAACATGTAGGACTCTGCGTGCTTTCAACAGAAGCCTTTGAACGTATATCTAGGCACTCTACATTTTTTATATATAATTATTGGATTGAGTTTATAACACATTATGCGCATTTTCACCTTTTGCCCCACTGTTTTCCAAATGTCGGCTTTTGAATATGAGAAAGGGTAAATAACCGTTTGACGAAACATCCTGATTCGACTTGACAGGCACAGACTGATCTCGATTTACATAGGTCGTAGATTCTCGAACATAGGTTTTTATGAATATTATTCCATCCAACTTTTCATGATTTCTTCTATTATAAAACACTCAAAGATAATTTTATCACCGTCTATCCGGGGGACAACAGTGTGTGACCACATCGGTGATGTATTGGTAGAGCGTCCGACTCGGGTGCGGGAGGTGATGAGTTCAATCCCAGACCGGGTTATACCGAAACTTTACAAACTGGTAGTAATGGCTTTCCCTTGCCCTCCTTGGCGCTCAATGTTATGGGGTTAGCATAATTACCGATTCGCCCGTGTAAGGATACATTGACTAATAGTACTTACCCAGGAAATGCCCAGATATACCTAAAGACTTGTTGAAAAGAGCGTAAAACACCATACAAACACACACACACACACACACACACACACACACACACACACACACACACCAGTTTAGATATATTCAATAAGACGCCTTTTCGTCGTCACGTTTCATTGCGTTCTATATTAACCCTTTCCCACATACAACATATCTGCAGCAGATGATTCTGAAAACATATAGGCAAAACTATGGTAAATCTCTATAAATATAACATTAAGCGGTGAATAGAGTTGAAAACATTGTGGCAAAAGGAGAAATTGCTTGTTTTGAGCAATTTCTTCTTTTGTCACGATGTTTTCAAAAGATCGTCTGCTGCAGAGGCGTCGGAAAGTGTCTGTATGTGGTAAAGGGTTCAGGTTGTAGGGTTATCACTCAATTAATAGATTACGATGATTCACAAATGTAAAGTTAAAATCAGGGACGCGCCATATTCTATTTATATTAGCTCATATTGATTGATGCATGTATATATACATGTGATGTGTGGAATATTAGAAGTAACTTTTTATACAAAGTAGAACATTGATTGATTGGGGTTTAACGCCGTTTTTAACAATTTCTCTGTTTTATCACGGCGGCCAGTTCACCTACCCATGCATTTCCTGGTTTTCTTACACCAGTACTCCACACAACAATCTTCCCAAGCAACTGGCTGCTTTTCCACATAGACTTAGTCTATTGGTGGAAGACGAATGACGCATGTCGCATTGACTTTTGTCAATCGTCGGAAAGAAAGCCGGGATTCGAACTCACAACCCCTGGATTGACAGCCCGCGTCGCTACCGACTGAGCTACCGGGGCTCGGAACAAAGTAGAACACATCATAAGAAAAGGTGAAATCGCCCAGTGTTCCATCAATCGCCTGTATGAATGCCTGGCCGTGTTATTTAATGATCACGCATCATGAGCTTGGGTCAGTCAGTGTATTAGACTGGGGGCATATTTCAGGATGGTATTGGGTTTTTTAATTCGCCTGCTGCAAACTTGTTGTAAGTGGGAAACTGTCAATCACGAAGCTTTCACATTCGAACCCACATCGACATTTCTGTAGCAGACAACTTTGAACATATTTTGTCTAAAAATAGAAAATCTCTATAATTGGATGGATAACCTATGACTAAATGTGGAAAACATTGTGGCAAAAAGAGAAATTGCTCGTTTTTAGCAATTTCTTCTTTTGTCGCTATGTTTTCAAAAAGCCGTCTGCTGCAGAGGCGTCAGAAAGCGTCTATATGAGGAAAAGGGTTAAATTAAATACTAGTGAGCCATCTCACACATTCTTATATTTTAATTAACGATCCAGGTTAGATAGTTAGATATTTAACCATTTTCGACGTATTACACATCTGAAGCAGACGACTTTGAAAACATCCAGGCAAAAATAGGGCATAAAAAATACAATTTTAATCATTGAAAAGAGTTAAAAACATTGTGGCAAAATGAAAAATTGCTCAACATGAGCAATTTCCCCTTTTGGCACCATGTTTTCAAAGGTCGTCTACTGCAGAGGCGTCAGAAAGCGTCTATATGTGGGAAAGGGTTAACATTTTATGATGTACAACAAATCTCATGCACAATATGGAACATCTCTATGAACAAATGAAAAGTTTTAGAATCGAGTAGAGAACGTTGAGATTACCAGCATTTTGTATGTTTTATAAAAAAAAAATCCGCACACCCCAAAACGTGGGCTGTAAATGCGGCTTGCATATTGGAAAGGGTTAAGAAACGTATACTGTACCTGGTTGCTAGTTACATACACATCAGTTTACATATGCATGTTCGCACTGTTATTTATTATATATTATTTTTCAATTTCTACATAGACAAATGGTATCTTGTAAATGTGGGTCTCACATGACATCACAGCAGTGTAGCTCACATGACAAAACAACCGATTTATCTTAAATAGCCCATCTAAATAAAATAATGAATTGAGGTTAAATTTAAGCACAACATTGGGAAATGATATTTCAATTGTAAATGACTTCTTTGAACTTTATTTTCGAAATATGACTTTTTAAAGATAGTTCAAATTGGTATGACGGTCCTTTGGGCAATGCACATTTCCTAGCCTAGTACTGGTGTGTTTACCAGGGGATCATGAATAGGTGAACTGTCGCCGTGATATAACTAAAATAATGTTGAAAACGGCGTAAAACCACAATGAAACCAAAATCAAATGGTTGCATTCCCCTCGTATATTCGTGATATTTTGTTTTAAATTTACATTTTCTAGACAAAAGTGCTATGTCACTAGTAAATTCATTGTCCAATTTAAAACAACTTGAAACCAAATCTCAATAAAACCGACCATAAACGTTGCACACACAGCGGATAATTTGGTCGTGTTTCAATGAGATTGGATGAAACCGTATATCGTAATTAGCTTTGTAAGTAGCATATTACCTTTTATAATGATACTCTTTACTTCTAATGTGCGATTTGTTTCCTATTTAAGTGGAGATATACCAATTCATGATGTGTATTAATACTAGTTGGTACATGTCTATTTCCAAATTTAGTTCCGATAAAATGAATGCTACACTGTAAATTGTTTCGGCCAATATGAGAATGTAATCGGCGAGTACTAATATACGGGTATTTGTATTGTTCAAAACTTGTTCAAATTCGGAAATAATGCCCCCAAAAGTGAACTGCTGCTGAATAAACTTGGGGGAAATAGGATGAGGGTCAAGATGTCAGTCGCCCCTTTAGCTCCCTTTAGGCACTGTAGGCACGTGTCTACACATTTTTTTCTCAAAATGCCCCAAAATGCAACTGCGGCGATAGTCATCTGCGTAATGTATCTGATGTAATAACTGATCCGGCCGACACATTCCGTCGTAGGGGGATAGGTGTATAGAGTAGTTATTCCTGAAACAGAAAATCCACAGAAGGCGAAAAGTGTATATCCGGGTAGGCCTGTGTGGCATGCTTAGGCTGATCCGGGTCGATACTTTGCGCAGAGTCCACAATGTTGATTTTCTCACGAGACGGCCTACACATTGATTATTGCCAAGCTACGCCCCTGTCTGTCTTATTTACAGTTATTGACGCCCTAAACCATCTGACGAAATGAACGCAGTATTTAACATAACGTATGTATTATTAACCCTTTTCCCACATGCAACAGCTGCAGACAACTTTGAAACCACTCGTAAAAGATATGGTAAACCTCTTTAAATGTAAGCTAAACTATTGAATAGAGTTGTAAACATAATGGCAAATGGAGAAATTGTTTATCAAGTTCTAGTTTTCTTCGCCTGTTGCAGAGATTTCAGAAAGCGGCTGTATGTTGGAACGGGTTTACATACCCCCGGTTATAACCAGTGTTTATTGAAGTGTCGCATGTTGAGTACATAACAGTCTATACTGCACTATGTAGTGTTAACTGACCTAAGATTCACGTGACTGCGATAGATTAATTAACATAAAATAATACAACGGAACAAAACAAGAGCGCCACGGAGCGAACGCCAACGATCGTCTGCTTTTTATCTAAGACCGAAACACGGGCAATACTGAATAATTGTTAAAGCAAGAGTTATGTGACTTGGTAGAGACATACGTAATGTTACTAGGAATATGTGTACCAAGTTTCATTTGAAAATGTTGAACGGTTTTTGAGTTATGAGGTAAGGTTCAAGTTTTGGGACGCAGACGACGACGACGACGATGCCAAGGGTATCAAAATAATCCGATTTTTTTTCTTCGAAAAACAGACGAGCTAAAAAGTAGAAATTTACTAGAAGTTTCTGCTTTTCGCGCAATGTTTTTGAGAAGTGCCTGGCTCATAGACTTGAGAGTTCATCTCTTTCAGATGATGTATTATGTAACAGTACAGTTTGTATTTGCAGGTTGTTTCAAAGATGGCCAATTGCTCCAATGTATTTCCCATAACTGAAGTATTCTATGGAGGTAAAAATAACATTTTTAATTTTTATCTTTTTAATTAATAAGTAACGATTGTCAACAAGAGGGAAACATATTTATTAAACCTCTAGACAAAACTATGAATATATATAAAAACTTAAAAAGAAAGTAATTAATTATACTGTTGCAATTTCTCTGTTCATCACAATATTTTCAAAAGTCGTCTGATGTAAATGCGTCAGAATGCGATGCATGTGGGCAACACGCCACCGTTTTAACGGAAACGGAAATAAGCACAACGTCTATTCTCAGAATATTTATGACGCAGGGGCGCGTTAAAGTTAACGCAATTTTATGGTTATTTTAAGAGGGAGCTGAGTGATTAAAAGCTTACCTCAGAAGTCCATGTGTCTATATCTAACATACATACAGAGTCGTTTAGACATTGATTCTAGAATCATGGCTTGAACATATAAAGGGTATTTTATTCAATTAAGAGTATTTTTACAAACTATGGCATCGTTGTACAGCACGGACACGTTTGTGCCATGTATATCAATGATGAATTACCGCTTCTTTTAACTTTATCTTTCTAAGAAACAATGACACCTGATTGCCTTTCCATTGTTTCTTTACATCGAGTTTTCATGTGAAACCGACTCTCAGTTCTTTGAGTATTTTAATTATTGTTCGTAAATGTAAGTCCACTTTAAGTTAATTTTGTAATGTTTCAGAAATTTCTGGAGATACGACTATCATTGTGTCGCTTGTCGTCTCTTGTTTACTTGCCCTGGTATGCATCGGCATATATATAGAAGAAATAATGTTTTTGATGCGAAGTTATGATGACAACTCGTCTCGTGTTACCACGTCGTTGACTTTACTTGGCCTATTCCCGGTAAGTGCAATACGTGGGTGTTTTCATTGTGTGTGTACCGTCAAACCTGTATTTTGATCTATCTCTAGCAGCCGATATTTAAAGATATTGTTTCAAAAGTGAACAATTGCTCAAAATGAGTAATTTTTTCCTTTTGCAACAGTTTTTTTTTTCAACTGTGTCAAATAATCATATTTTTTTTTTCTCATTTTCCATATTGTTTTCATGTGTTTTTTAAAGTGTGTTGTACTTTTTCTGTATGTGGGAAAGGTTTACGGGTTATTCATTTGTATAAACATTAAGGTACACAAAGGAAATTATATATCTGTTGTTCAGTTACCATGTTATGTTTGTCTCGGGAAACAACATTTCTATGTACGTTGAAAAACCCCGACCAAACCACAGGGACTTGCTCCTCTAAAAATAGATATGACCTACTCTATGCATAGAGTAGGTCATATCTATTTTTAAAGAAAGACAACATATCCATAAATATTAATTGCTTGGCCTTTTGAAAATTTCAAGATATATATCTTTCAGGAAAATGGGCAAATATTACCAGTACACGACATAAGTGTCAAGCAATACGTATATATGATGTTTTTTAGCTCACCTAAGCACGAAGTGCAAGGTGAGCTTTTGTAATCACTCACCGTTCGGCGTCCGTCGTCGTCTGCGTCGTCGGCGTCTGTTAACAATTTCCTACAAATGACTTCTCCTACTAAACCAACGGACAGATTTCAAAATAACTTCACAGGAATGGTCCTAGGTAGTCCTCTTTCAAAGTTGTTCAAAGAAATTAATTCCAAGTAGAACTTTGGTTACTGCGGCATCAGAAAAGGGGAAAATTGCCAAATCTTAAAAAATCTTCTTGTCCAAAAGTACTGGCCCGATTTGAAAATTATTTTGCACAAATGTTCCTTGGGACACTCTTTACCAAGATTGTTCAAATATTTCCAATCCGTTGAAAAACATGGCCGCCAGGGGGCGGAGCCTGTTTTCCTTATATGTGCATTGTTTAAACTTTGAAAAATCTTCTTGTCCAAAAGTACTGGGCCGATTTGAAAATTATTTTGCACAAATGTTCCTTAGGGCACCCTTTACCAAGATTGTTCAAATATTTCCGATTCGTTGAAAAGCATGGCCGCCAGGGGGCGGAGCTAGTTTTCCTTATATGTGCATTGTTAAAACTTTAAAAATCTTCTTGTCCAAAAGTATTGGCCTAAAAAGAGTAAAAACTTTGAAAACTATTGAAGTTCTATTAAATCAGGTGAGCGATATAGGGCCATCATGGCCCTCTTGTTTTTAAATGTCATTATTTGCGCACAAGACCCCTGTGTTTCTCAAAGTCAAATGACGTTGTTATATTCCCTTCAATTCGGACTACACGTGATGTAACATATGAACTAAAGACGTGCCCAACACATCATGATATTAAAGTTAATATAATATACCGCGTTGATATTTGATACCAGTATTTTTTTATATACACAGGTGATATGTGTTTTAGCTCTGATCTCAGCGCTTGTTCCTACGAGCACAATCCTGACAGACCTTACAGCATCATGGTGAGTTTATATCAACATTGTTAAAGACTGTTTTCAGTAAGCTATACATTACGTGAGCTAAATAATCCACAGATTGTTGTATAACATTACAGCAACTACCAAATACATGTTATTTAAATGATAAATTCGTTATATTTGCGTTACACAGGTAAACAAATGCGCAACAACTACGATTTCTTATGGAGTTAATTAAAATAATTTCGCATGCGTATGTTTCTTTGATGACAATACCAACATAACTAATCAAAGTACTGAAAGTACTGAAATGCGGGGGATGTTGGCTCTAGAGTGTTAACAAGATAGAACTTGACCTAGATAGCATCAAGAAAAAACATTCTGATAAAGTTTCAACATGCTCAAGCTAAAAATGCAGTATCCAGAGTGTTAACAAGATTTTCCTTCAATTTGGCCTAGTGACCTAGATTTTAACCCGGCATGACCCATATTCAAACTTGACTTAGATATCATTTAGATAGAAATACGACCAAATTTCAAGCTGCTGTAGCCAAAAAAGATGCTTCTACAGAGTTAACAAGATTGTCCAACAATTTAGTCTAGTGACCTAGTTTCTGACCTAATGTGACCCATGTTCGAACTTGACCTACATATCATCAAGACAAACATTTTGATAAAGTTTCAACATGCTGAAGTTACTGAAGCAAAAATTGCGGCCTCTAGAGTGTTAACAAGCTTTTCCTTCAATTTGACATAGTGACCTACTTTTTGACCCATCATGACCCATGTTCGAACTTGACCTACATATTATCAAGACAAACATTCTGATAAAGTTTCAACATGCTCAAGTTGAAAATAAGGCCTCCAAAGTGTTAACAAGATTTCCATTCAATTTGGCCTAGTGACCTAGTTTTTGACCCGGCTTGACCCATATTCATACTCGGCCTATATATCATTTAGATAAACATTCTGACCAAATGCCAAGCTGCATTAGTTAAAAACTTGACTAACATCATCAAGACAAACATTCTGATAAAGTTTCAACATGCTCAAGTTGAAAATGTGGCCTCCTTCAATTGGACCTAGTGACCTAGTTTTTGACCTCAAATGGCCTAGTTTCGAACTTGTCTAAGATTTGATGGAGATGAATGTGCTGATAAACTTTCATGAAGAACCGATGCAAAATGTAGCCTGTAGAGTGTTAACAAGGGAAAATGTTGACGATGCACGACAGCCGTATTTCCGTATTTCATTGCAGGGATTTTCTCAAAAGGTTTTAAAGCTACCCGCTTTCAAGCTACTCGTTTTCCATATATTTAAAAGAAACATTTAAGACCCTTATGTCTAACTTAAATTTCTAAATTATTTATACAACTTCATGGATTAAAACTTTACATATTGTACGTTTACTTTGTATAATGTGCACACTGTGTGAAACGTATTTAACTGATCCCTGGACAATCGAGAAAAATTGTCCATTTTGAAAAAACAGAGGGCAGCACACACTTTTTACAAATTTACACTTCCTGAAAGCTGGGCATGACAATATACGGAGGTATTCAGCATAGCTCAATCCCCGCATGAAAATCAAATGTTTTGGTAGGCAGGAAGATTAACACATCAACTCTATATCATATTTACTTAGTCTTATTCAGTGATGATCCCCAGCCAAAATTAGTAAAGGGCAATTTGATTGGCCAAAAAAAATACGAATTTGGCCATAACAGTTTTAAATGTAAATGTTTAATAATATCTTTGAAATGTTCTCAGCTGGACCGATTTTAAATCATTTTGAAATGTTGACTCATGTGGTTAACATATTTAGAGATGAGAAAATTCAAGTTAATTGGTAAAAAAAATGAATGAAGAATACAATTATAGCTTCCAGGGTATCCAAACTATTTAAATCTAGCATTGAAAGTACAATGTTTGAAAATCTTCTCTAAAATCACTGGCCTGCTTTTGATATCAATTTAACATGTTTGATTACAAAAATAGCTCACTACATGTTTATATGCTAACAACATGCCAACGTGTGGCTCTATAATATATACTGCTGAACCAGTAACATACTTTGATTTATGTCGATATGCCATTTCATAATACTGCCACAATCATCCTCCAGGAATAAAGCTCACCTGAGCACGAAGTGTAGGTTGAGCTATTGTAACCACTCATCGTCCGGAGTCGGCGTCGTCTATTCACATTTTCCAAAGAACAACATTTTCTCCTGAGAGAGATCAGAATTACAGACCGATTTGAAATAAATTTAGCACATGGGTTCGTTTGGTGACCCTCTATCAAGACTGTTATAATACATCCGAACCAGAGGGCGGGACTTGTTTTCCTTATATGCATATAAAACGGCCCCCTGGTTGAAAAGTTTAGGACTGATTTGAAAAAGCACAAATGTTCCTTGGATGACCCTCCGCAAAAATGTTTGAAATATCGATATGTTGATAAACATAGGCACCAGGGGACATGACTCGTCTTCCTTATATGTGTACACTTACGATCATTGCACATTATTTAAGTTCTGTTAAATCAGGTGAGTGTTTATGACCATCATGAATCTCTTGTTGTTGTTTTGTGTGTAGTGATCAGTCAAGTAGCCAGTTATACCGAATTGAAATCACCTGTACGTTTGTGTGTACACGATTGTTCGTATGATAATTTGTTATTTCAGTTATTTGTCAGTTTGTATGTACACGTTTGTACACATGAACATTGGTTTTTTTGGCGGCGATGAGGCCATGTTGAAGGCATTTGAAGGCGACAAAGTCCGACTGAACACACCCCCGTGCTGCTGTTGTTTCTGTTGTTTCCTCAAACCGATCACATTGACAAAGTAAGCCTTTTATTATTGTTATTTCTGAAAGAAAGTGCAGTGTATTCGAAATATATTAATTTTATCCGAAAAGAAGAAATTATTTCACGTTGATGCTTCTATGAACGTTGATTCTCGGTCTGTTGGGAAAATATAAGTATAATGGTCTCTCTTCCAATGTGTTTCAGATCGTCGCTGTTTCGTATCAAGTTATGTTCGTTACAGGTTATCGTCGTACGACCTTTGTTATTATTTACTGGTGCTGTACTATGGACTGACGGAAGGTACGACTCTAAAATTGTAAGTCTTTCATCTTCCATATGTATCTGCTCATTTATTAACAAAGATTAGGCTGCGCGAATGTGCAGGTTCATCCGGATCTGCAGTGGTCGCAAACGGCTTATTTTCATAGAATACCTTTCAAATAGTTATAATCAGATTTAACGGAATCACTTTCAAAGTTTCAGTCCTGAGAGCTCAGTCAACAATAACGTTGAAAGCTTTCAATCAAGGGGTCGTGAGTTCGAAAATCTGCTCGGCAATTGATTCGTTCCGATGACTGAAGAGCGCCATTCGTCTTCCACCATTTAGTTTAGTAGTCTGTGAGGTAAACTGGCCGTCTCGAAATAACTGGGTCGGAGATTTAGGGATCACTCTTGTGAGACTGTGCCAGGTATAAGGACGGTGGTGACTCTAGTGAGACTGTGCCAGGTATACGGACGGTGGTGACTCTAATGAGACTGTACCAGGTAAACGGACGGTGGTGACTCTAGTGAGACTGTACCAGGTATAAGGACGGTGGTGACTCTAGTGAGACTGTGCCAGGTATACGGACGGTGGTGACTCTGGTGTGACGGTGCCAGGTATACGGACGGTGGTGACTCTGGTGAGACTGTGCCAGGTATACTGACGGTGGTGACTCTGGTGAGACTGTACCAGGTATACGGACTGTGGTGACTGTAGTGAGACTGTGCCAGGTATACGGACGGTGGTGACTGTGGTGAGACTGTGCCAGGTATACGGACGGTGGTGGCTGTGGTGAGACTGTGCCAGGTATACGGACGGTGGTGACTGTAGTGAGACTGTACCAGGTATACGGACGGTGGTGATTGTAGTGAGACTGTGCCAGGTATACGGACGGTGGTGACTGTGGTGAGACTGTGCCAGGTATACGGACGGTGAAGACTCTTGTGAGACTGTGCCAGGTATACGTTCGGTGGTGACTGGTGAAACTGTGCCAGGTATACGGACGGTGAAGACTCTAGTGAGACTGTGCCAGGTATACGGACGGTGAAGACTCTAGTGAGACGGTGCCAGGTATACGAGGGTAGTGACTCTGGTGTGACGGTGCCAGGTATACGGACGGTGGTGACTGTGGTGAGACTGTACCAGGTATAAGGACGGTGGTGACTCTAGTGAGACTGTACCAGGTATACGGACGGTGAAGACGCTAGTGAGACTGTGCCAGGTATACGGACGGTGAAGACTCTAGTGAGACTGTGCCAGGTAAACGGACGGTGAAGACTCTAGTGAGACGGTGCCAGGTATACGGACGGTGGTGACTCTGGTGTGACGGTGCCAGGTATACGGACGGTGGTATCTGTGGTGAGACTGTACCAGGTATACTGACGGTGGTGACTCTGGTGAGACGGTGCCAGGTATACGGACGGTGGTGACTCTAGTGAGACTGTGCCAGGTATACGGACGGTGGTGACTCTGGTGAGACTGTGCCAGGTATACGGACGGTGGTGACTCTGGTGAGACTGTGCCAGGTATACGGACGGTGGTGACTCTGGTGAGACTGTGCCAGGTATACGGACGGTGGTGACTCTGGTGAGACTGTGCCAGGTATACGGACGGTGGTGACTCTGGTGAGACTGTGCCAGGTATAAGGACGGTGGTGACTCTAGTGAGACTGTGCCAGGTATACGGACGGTGGTAACTCTGGTGAGACTGTGCCAGGTATAAGGACGGTGGTGACTCTGGTGAGACTGTGCCAGGTATACGGACGGTGGTGACTCTAGTGAGAATGTGCCAGGTATACGGACGGTGGTGACTCTGGTGAGACGGTGCCAGGTATACTGACGGTGGTGACTCTTGTGAGACTGTGCCGGGTATACGGACGGTGGTGACTGTGGTGAGACGGTGCCAGGTATACGGACGGTGGTGACTCTGGTGAGACGGTGCCAGGTATACGGACGGTGGTTACTCTGGTGAGACTGTGCCAGGTATACGGACGGTGAAGACTCTAGTGAGACTGTGCCAGGTAAACGGACGGTGAAGACTCTAGTGAGACGGTGCCAGGTATACGGACGGTGGTGACTCTGGTGAGACGGTGCCAGGTATACGGACGGTGGTGACTGTGGTGAGACTGTGCCAGGTATACGGACGGTGGTGACTGTGGTGAGACGGTGCCAGGTATACGGACGGTGGTGACTCTGGTGAGACGGTGCCAGGTATACGGACGGTGGTGACTGTGGTGAGACTGTGCCAGGTATACGGACGGTGGTGACTCTGGTGAGACGGTGCCAGGTATACGGACGGTGGTGATTGTGGTGAGACGGTGCCAGGTATACGGACGGTGGTGGCTCTGGTGAGACGGTGCCAGGTATACGGACGGTGGTGACTCTGGTGAGACGGTGCCAGGTATACGGACGGTGGTGACTCTGGTGAGACGGTGCCAGGTATACGGACGGTGGTGACTCTTGTGAGACTGTGACAGGTATATTGACGGTGGTGACTCTTGTGAGACTGTGCCAGGTAGACGGAAGGTGGTGACTGTGGTGAGACGGTGCCAGGTATACGGACGGTGGTGACTCTGGTGAGACTGTGCCAGGTATACGGACGGTGGTGACTCTTGTGAGACTGTGCCAGGTATACGGACGGTGGTGACTCTGGTGAGACGGTGCCAGGTATACGGACGGTGGTGACTCTGGTGAGACTGTGCCAGGTATAAGGACGGTGGTGACTCTAGTGAGACTGTGCCAGGTATACGGACGGTGGTGACTCTTGTAAGACTGTGCCAGGTATACGGACGGTGGTGACTCTGGTGAGACGGTGCCAGGTATACGGACGGTGGTGACTGTGTTGAGACTGTGCCAGGTATACGGACGGTGGTGACTGTGGTGAGACGGTGCCAGGTATACGGACGGTGGTGACTGTGGTGAGACGGTGCCAGGTATACGGACGGTGGTGACTCTTGTAAGACTGTGCCAGGTATATGGACGGTGGTGACTCTGCATTTTAGCTCGTCTGATTTCAACAGGAAAGAATTTCCGACGAGCTTTTTTCGTCACTTAATCGTCGTCGCCGTCTGCGGCGTTGGTTAAGTTTTTCGTTTGCGTCACTTACATGCAAACTATCTAAGCTATTACTTCGAAACATGGAATACTTTTTCACTACCAAATGTACAATATAATGAAGGAACAGTTTAACAAATTACATAACCCTGTCATGTATTTTGACTGGATTATTTCCCCTTCTTAACTTAGAAAATTTTAAAATCACTAATGACAAACAATATTTATGTAACATTGAACACAGTGCACCCAAACTTAGTGCATAGGAGGGTAATAATCATGGTTTCAAGGTTAAGGATTTTTTAAAATAGAAAAGCTGGAAAAATACAATATGATTAGCAGCAGACCAAAGTATGGGGTTGTAGAAGCTGTTGCTGACTCGTCGACAGTAAATCACTAAAAGGTTTGTGATTAGAATGTACCTTTCACCAGAAATCTAAACTAGATACCTAAAATATATTCTTGAAATTTGTTCGTGCCAGATTAAATTGGGGATCCATTTTAATCCTAGAAGATTTCAACATTCATCTAAATAAAGAAGGAACAATGTCATTTAGTGCTATGAATCAGCTGTCACAACATGTAGTATGCAACAACATTTCATAATTTACAGCTCGACCATATGTACAACTGACATTTAGAGAAAAACATTAATACTGGACTATTTCAGAGTTACTTCTGGGACCACACACATATTTGGGCAGCATGCAGCCTGTTTCATTTATGACTTTACAAGAGTCTTCACCGTCCATCTACCTGGTACAGTCACACAAATACGTCCACTTATTGTGCAGAAACTTACAATATTAAACTAGTTGGGTTTTTCTAGATAAAAGTGTTAAATTTGTCAAATACATGTATATAAAGTGATTTGTTAATAGGCATCGATCGGCTTATCTCATCTAGCTGTCCATACACAAGTCTGAACTTATGAT